>OZ038492.1:19322347-19789847 GCA_964036315.1 Acanthosepion esculentum | reverse complement strand
AGATACCCATATGAGAGCAGAAGAGGTTGGGAGTGGAAGAAGATTTCCAAAAATGGAAAATGATAAATATTTCTGACCGAAAACAAAGAAAATCCTTATTGGGGATTTGAAATCAACGTTGTGGCCACACCACGTCCGACCCCACGCCAGGTTTTGATCGGCGTCCATATAAGCAAACGTCTTCGGGTGTTTTAGATAGTCAGTACAGTCAGTACAGTACAGTACAGTAAGGAGAGAGTAGTGCAATGCAGTGCAGTTCGCAGAGAGATCCAGTCGAGCCCAAGACACAGGACTCGGAAGATAACGCCTCGCACAGGTGACCGCACGATTCCATGCCTTCCGACTTAGACTTCTAACCAAGAACAAATTTGTTGAAGTCCGACTTTAGATTTCCCACCAAAACAAGTTTCCGACTTAGACTTCTAACTAAGAACAAATTATAGAAGTCTGACTTATGTTTTCCACCAGAGCCGACCTTATTGAAAAACAATCCAGATATCCAGAACTAGCTAAGGAACGCGAAAGTGTTACAATCCACTTTTTTTTTCTTCGGGCTGGGAGAGAAAGAGAGAGACACACTCCTGTAACTCAACAAACCGACATAAAATTAATCACTATTCCTAACCAGTCGCTCGCCTTGAAGTTGTTGTTTGTGCTTTTGTTTTTTTTGTCTACATTTATTGTGCAGTATCACCTTGACCCGGATTCGGCTGGCACTACGGCCCGACGTCTGATTGATCTCGTCAACCTAAGATCAAATCACAACGTGGGTAGGTTGAATCGAGATCAAAGCAGTTGCTTCGGTGACCAGGCGTTGGAAGCGAGCCGGGTACGACAAGTTGGTACTAGAACCCAACAAGACTTCAACCGATGTTCCAGGGTTAGCCCGTCACAAAGGACCGACGTCACGTTTGGCGTCGTGACCAAAGAAGTACGGGTGTCACAATTGTAACAAATATAGAAATATACTTCCCCGGGAGGTGGCTGGGGGGATCCCTTAGAGATAGCCTTAGCTAGGGAGACCCTGGAGCGTTCGAATAACGAGGGCTACATGGGCCAGGTAATTAGACATAGGTTAAGCAAGATGTCTTCCGAAGCTGTGAATATGGGCGCAGATCTGCACAAGGAAGAGATTCGCCGAAGTTCCGATCGTTACATTCGTGAGGTCAATTCCCCGGAGGGGCATACTCTTTGGGCCACTGACGACATGTGCGAGGCGTTTCGGCGGCATTTCGAGAGCCGGTTTACCAAGGAGCCTGGTCTCCGTGAGGAGGATTTTCGCAGCTATTTGGCTGACTTTCCTCGGCTTTCGCCGACTGAAGCGGCTAGCTGCGAGGGAGAGATCACGGAGGGCGAAGTCTACGCGGCATTGAAGAAGGTCGACAGAGGCAAGTCGCCCGGTCTGGATGGTTTGCCCTATGAATTGTACTTGAGGCTGTCGCACATCTTTGTCTCGATTTTGACTGTGGTGTTCAACAACTGGTTCCGGTCTGGGTCCATCCCTAACCGGATTTCCAGGTGTGTGATCACGCTGTTGAAGAAGGGCAAGGGTATTGGGGGCACTTCGATGATTATAGACCCATAACTCTGCTAAACACAGAGTTAAAGATTTTGGCCAAGATCCTGCAGGAGCGTTTGCAGTCCGTTGACGAGTCTCTGTTGGGACCTGAGCAGACTTGTTCAGTGAGGGGCTGAACAATTCAGAGCAACCTGCATCTGAACCGCACGATCATAGAGGGTGTAAAAGACGACGATGAGGCCGCGCTGATCAATTTAGATCAGTCCAAGGCATTTGATAGGGTTGACCATCGCTACCTTGCTGCTGTCCTGCTGGCCGCCGGATTTGAACCCGACTTCTGCCGCTGGATTAGCATCCTGTATCGCTCCCCCAGTGCCGTGGTACATGTGAACGGGAAGCTGTCGGACGCTTTTGCGCTGTCTAGGTCGGTTCGTCAGGGTTGTCCACGTGCACAACGTCCGTGTCATGGGGGGCTGGGAATGCCACACTTGGTGAGCCACAAACTCGCCTCGGGGTTGACTTTCCTACGCCGCGCATTGACAGGAGATTCGATTATGGCGGGGATTATTAAGACGCGTTCCCTTTCCTTACTATCAGTCCGCCATTGTGGACCCCGGGATCGATCGGATTTGCTTCGCGGGTGTCGGTCGGCCTTGTTGGCTGTACCTCGGTCCAGTGACCTTTCTCGGCCTAGGAAGGTCTTCTATCGTCTTCTAGTGGAGGGGGTCGCGAAGGATTCCCTACGTGAGGCGCTCGACGTGTCGGAGGATGAGTTTCTCTCTTACTGGTCTTGGGCGCCAGCGGCGGATTATCTCAGTAACCCTGAGTTTTCGCTTACATGGCGATTGGCTCGGAATCAGCTGTCTCTCAATGAGATGGCGCGTACGCGTGTGACAATGTGTCGCCCCCGTATTCTGGGGTGAAATGAATGGTGTTTCTGACGCTGCTGGCCACGGCCCGAATGGTGATTTGGACGACGCGACAGGAGGAAGTCTTGCGAGGCAATCGTCTTTCTCATCAGGATCTGATCCGATTCTTTGAGCATTAGCTCAAGATGAAGATTAGAACTGATAGAAAACGATTGCATTCGACAGTCTTCAGCGAAAGGTGGGTGAAAGAGGCGAGCTTGGTTCGTTTGAACGTGGCTAGCATTGATTTTCTCTTTTAGGTCAACCTATATCACATCGGGGCGGTTTCCTGTGGAGCCCTCCCCTGGTTAGGTTAGACAAGCTTTGTGTACCTAGTTAATGTGAGTAAGTGTTGTTCACGGCCTGTTCCCGGCCACATCTTTGGTTATGGTCCAGGTTGAGATTCCCAACCTCCCCAGTTTGTTTTGGCCCCTTTTTTATCTCGTCTGGGTCAGCATTATGTTTCCTAGCACGTATGATTTTTTATCTTTTCCCCACTCCCTTAGCGAGAGAGCTTCTTGATTTTGTCCCATGGGCAGAATACAGCGGCCTCTCTGTTTTTGAGGGTTGGACGGGCCATACTAACATCAGTTACGTTTAATTTGATTTGTGTTAATATTTCAGTTTGTTACTGGGTTCATCTCCCTCCCCTCTCATTTTTTCATCACAGATTTTTATATATATCTTACTATCATTAAATTTTTATGACATGGGGCGCGTTTTGTAGGTCCCCCTAGAGAGGATGTAGTATTATGGTGCATGGAGGATTGATTGGTGATGGACGAGTTCTTGTGGTGAATGGGCAAATTGTAATGAGTGAATGGGTCGTGAATCGGATTAGCTAGGTATAAGATAGCTAGTGTGGACCAGCCTTAACCCCTCCCCTTTTTTGGTCTTGTGCCACAATTATGTAATTTTTATATAATAAATATCTAGAAAAAGGGAAAGATATTACTTCTCTGAATATTTTTCACGTAGTAGGTACAATGTCCATAGAGACCTTTCTTGGTAAAGATATCACACCAGTCCTTGAGCTTTACTTAGACGAGGAAGAAGTCTTGATTTGTTTCAATCCTCGACTGGCAGTATTAAATTTCTTCTATGTCGTTGTTCTTGACCGGAGTGACTTGGATTCAACCAGCAGCTGAAGATGTCGTCTTTTTTTCCCTATCGATTCAATCGAAGTTTTTTTTCTTTTATATACCAAGACCGACTCCAGATTGTGTCTCGGGATTTGGAGCGAAGCCCTCTGAATTGTGTCGAAGTAAATCAAACGCCGCTATTTTTCCACCAATCGGAAGGACGCACATTTTTTTTGAAAGTCAATAGTTTTAAGCTGGAAAGCAAACAGCGTCTGCTTTTCCCTCAGACATAGGGTCAATCAGTTTAAATTTCTTATAAGCTTGGATATTCGAGTGACTTGGGAATACGAAATGCTTATATCATGATTGGTGGGGTTGCGTAATGTCTAACGGCTCCGGATTGGAAATCCAAGAGTCGAGTTCAAATCCCAGTAGGCTTTGTTATATTCATTTCCACGAAAATACCCTGGAGAAAGGGGCGATGCACCCCCTCTCTACCCCAGCTAAGGGATAATTAGTAGAACTTATATCAGTAAATCATTAATATCCCCAAAATATTCTTATAATCTAAAATTATTTACGGACTTGAAATAACATGCAAAACGTTGATAAAAATTGAATGCGTGCGTTGTGGATAACGATAACGACTCGGAATTGGAAATCAGAGAGCCGAGTTCCAATTCCAGTCGGGTTCGTTATATTTACTAGCGCGTGAACGCCATTGCAAAAAGTATAAATCCACTTCTCCCCTCCAAGCTATGGGTTACTTAATAGGATTTGCATCAGTAAAAATCCTTACAATCTAAAAAAAAAATCTCTGACTTTAAATAACCTGCAAAACGAATCAATCAATTCTATCAGTAAACCATTATTATCCACCCCCCACCAAATATTCTTACACTCTAAAAATATTTTCTGGCTTTAAATAACCTGAAAAAGGTTGATAAGCCGTAAAAACTAAATCAATCAAAACAGCCCCAAGGATACATGACACAGTGGATAAAGGCGTTAGTTAGATCAAGTGACAAAACCCAAAGAGTATGAGTTCAATACCCGATTAAGGCAGTGCATAACTTGGAGAGGGGAATTAACAGGAGATAACTGATAACTGACATCCATTAAACATGGCACGTGGAACTAGAACAGTCTACCCCAGTGAGCGAAATAAAGCGAAATTCCAACAACCTGAAGAAGGCCGGAGTGTACAACGGCCGAAACGTTGTAATAAATATGGCGACAAAGATGAGGACAATAGTCCGAATAATGTAAATAATGTACATAATACCTCATCTCAGAAATATAGACAGATACTGAAAGGCCGAAACGTTGTAATAAATATGCCGACAAAGATGAGGACAATAGTCCGAATAATGTAAATAATGTACATAATACCTCATCTCAGAAATATAAACAGATACTGAAAGGCCGAAACGTTGTAATAAATATGGCGACAAAGATGAGGACAATAGTCCGAATAATGTAAATAATGTACATATTACCTCATCTCAGAAATATAGACAGATACAATCAAAACAGCTGTGTGATTATCAGATCTTGGAAAAGTCAATGAGATCGTATTTTGACAGGATTGGGGATTGGGTAAATTTTATTAATGTGAAATTGTTGAAAGACGCGATTAATTATTTCTGTTTTGATAGTTTTGTTTAGAATTGTGTCAATTTTTTCATTTTTATAATCTACTAATGAGCCATAATGATCAAAAACAAGTCTATACGTAATAAAGGATTGATGACATCAGCTGTGACAGCATTCCATTTGAATGATCTACGTAACTGAAGAATTTCAATTTCAACGAATGCGTTACCAAGGCAAGGCCTAGGTTGGATCGTCTGTAGAAGACAAATATACGACAATAGGGTTCCAACATAAACCTACATAATATTTAGTAGGTAGGATTGTGACAACTGCACCTGTATTAATCACTAATTTTAAAGAGGCATGACCCATCCTGGCCAGTACTTGAATTCTTTCCTGTTTTGTCATTACCTCAGATCTCTTGTTTAGCAAGTTCCTGGGTTTTATACATAATTTATTTTTAATCATTTCACCCCAAACAAGGCGATAATGCCACTAAGACGTAATGAGTTACTGGGAGTGAAAGAGAGTGAGAAGGCTTTAGTGTGGAGAAGTAGGAAAGGACAATTAGTAAGTTAATGTATCCAGTATATCGACGCAAAACATTATGCTACTATTAAAACTTACAATTACGATTACGATACTGGAGGCCCGGATCAAAGCATAGTATCTGTTCGCAAATAGCTTGCTTGGTCGGCCTTCTGGCTGAGAGCTTCACTCGATACTTGCCTGGTGTAGGGATTCGTCCCTGCGCTGGTGGTATCATGGCTACGACTAGCTTGGATATAGATTTACTTCTTTCTAATCCTTTTTACAAATTATTTCTATCGCAAATACAAATAAAGTTATAAATTTTAAAAAGTGCACACGAACTTTATGGACACCCTATGTATGTATATATATATATATATATATATATATATATATATATATATATATATATATATATATATATATATATAGTGAAACCTAATGAGCCAGACAAACCTACCATGGTTTAACTTAGGCACATCGTCAGGGTCAGCTGACCTGACGATGTGCCTAAGTTAAACCATGGTAGGTTTGTCTGGCTCATTAGGTTTGACTAGGTTTGCTCTACGTTTGTATTGAGCTCTTTAGTTAGTTGTTTACTCGTATCGGGGTTTTTTCTTTGGGCCTTGAACCTGTATCTGTGCGATTATTTTCGACAGACTTTCATGTTCCTCTTTCTTTTTTAAAACCTTTTTTCCCTTCGAGATTGATTTGGCTATTGTTAAATCAAGAATTCGAAGGTTTTTCGACACGAGTATAGTTACCTATATATATATATATATATATATATATATATATATATATATATATATATATATATAAACATCTATATTTCTCTTGTGTAAATTTCATTTGCTGGTAAGAAATTGTTTTATATAAAATGTTGGTCTAAAAGAATTTTGCTAAAATTCCTTCGTTGTTAAGAAATAATGTATTTTTTCATGAGCTGTTGTTTTCTAAGAGAAAAACAAATTTGCATTTTGAAAGCCTTGTTAACTTGATAGCTTGTGGAGCCAAATACCATTTTTGTGCAAGGTCTATATTATAATTTGTACAATTAATATATCGTAAAAGTATTTTTTATTGTAATAAGTGTATGTTCCTCTGTAAATTTCACTTGTCGTAAGAGTCCTCTTGTATTTTTCGTTAGCACCCCATAAAGTATTTTGAAAGAGAGGGCTACAATATTTAAAACCCTCCTACTCCATTCTACCCTTCTATTTCATTTTCTTTCTTTCTAATATGTATTCCTCTTTGTTTATTTGCAACCTTTATGACGTGAACATGTTTTCTCTTACTTTTTAAATATGAAATATATTTTTCACTCTGTTTTTAACATTTAAAACTTAAAAAGAATTTTCCCTTTTAAAATGAAACTTTTTTTACATACTGTTGCGGGCCGATAAGAGATAAACACGTGTGTCTCCTGAAATGCCCGCAACCAACATGGCCGACTTGAAATATGAGTCCACGTAAAAAAAAATGTAAATAAATAACAAGGATCAATGTATATATGTACAAACAAATGATGATATATTAACAGTAAAGGGTTAAATATACAATAGAATATTGTGTGTTACTGAACAATGAACATGGATGAAGAAAACATTTAAGCTAGTGAATTGTTTGCGTATGTGTAGTTTGGTGTAGGAGAAAGTCTTAGAAAAAATGAAGTGAAAGGTGCGTACGTACGTGTGTGTGAGTATTGTTCATGCGTGTCCCAAATAGGGAACGCGTTCTTCCGTGAGAAATTTACATGTTGACGTATATGCAGAAAAAATGAGAAAAAGAGAGCTAGAAAAGATATCGCCGAGTATTTATAGTCAGGAAAGCGTCCCCTAGTATCGGTTTCGAAAATTAGTACGAGGTAACCTGATACATACGTTTTTGGTTGTTCCATTTTTCTAAGTTCTCTCTGTTAACGACTAACACTTTAGGTTCGATATCTTTATGCGAGTCAACATAAATCTAAAAAGTACGCCATTTCTGCGTCGCATTTTAATAATCTTTTCTTTCTTTTTAATGAAGAGTTTTATTTTCTTAGCGGTAATAACGTAACAAGTCAACAATTAGTAAGCTAACGTATCCAGTGTAACGCCACAAAACATCATGCTGCAATTAAAACTTCTATTTACGATGCAAATTACGAATTGGTACAACAATTTAAATATCTGGGAAGTATTTTAACCGAGGACGGAAAGTGCGACACCGAAATGCGAAGGTGCATTGAGACAGCGAAAGATGCCTTCCAAAGGCTAAGCAAAGTATTAAGAAACAGAAACATTTTCGTTAGAAACAAAGAATAGTACTGAACTGTTATGTGATATCTGTCCTCCTATATGGAAATGAATGCTGGTCAATCTCCCCGAAGATGAAGAAGAGACTTGAAGCAACAGAAATGTGGGTCTACAGAAGGGTGCTGAGAATACCATGAATCGAACATGTGAGCAACGACTTTCTAGAGAAAATGGAAACAGAAAGGACACTTATACTTAATATCAGAAAGAGACAATTGGAATTTGAAGGGCACATTGCAGAGTACCGTGGGGTGAAGATGAAACGAAAACATGTGCGTTTATATATTTCCTGCTAGAAGAATGTCCAGCTACAAGAAAATGGCGGACTTAATTTGTCCAACCGAAGATGAAGAAGACAAACAAGACCGATATATATATATATATATATATATATATATATATATATATATATATATATATATATATATATATATATATATGTATATGTATGAACAAATATATGTATTAAACAAAACATAGACAGTTAACATTGTATTTGTGTGTGAACATTTGTGTTTGTTCTTTGGTGAATGTTCGTATTTTGGTGAATGTTTGTAATGTTCATAGCGTCTTCCCAGAAATGGGAAACGCTGTCTTTTGTGAGAGCTCACATAGCGGTGTTCGCTGAAATGAAGAAAGAAGAGAAAGTATTACCTCACCTCCACGCGAGGTGGGATGCGGCACGAGGCCTGTGGGAAAAAAGAGATCGAGGCAAGAAGTCGCCCAGTATTTCTAGTATGGGGAGAAAGACCCCTGGTGATAATTTAGGAATTAAGGAGGAGGTAACTCCGACAAAATAATGAGAAAAGAGTGCTTGGAGAATTTGATATTCACAGGACATATTGTTAAGAGGAACAGAGGAAAACAAGCCATTGTCTACCTGCTGAGCTTGAGTAAAGCAATGGCCGAATAGGGTTTGGGATATATGACCAAAAGACAAAATTTATTAGGACCTATAAAAAACAGGAAGTTATGGAGAGCTATAATCGTTAACATCCTGAAGGGACACGGCACATAGAATAATTCTAATAATTATGGAACGTGTCTAGGGTTTACAAAAATTAATATTTTTAAAAACAACAAAAGGAAGCAAGACGGGAGAGATTGTATTGTAAACAATTGTGTCGATTATCATCATCACACACATACATACATACTTATGCAAATTCAAATTATACAACAACAAGCATTCATTGGATAATAAATCAACACTACTGTGTAATGCGACAATTTTATAATCGCTATATTTTCATGTAGTCGATTTCGTGCCCTTTTGGGAGAATCGGATCCCAGAAGCTTTTCGTGAGTCTCCTCAAAGCTCGCTCGCTGATTGGTCAATGCCAACCAATCAGATTGTCTGCATGTGAAGAGTGATTCTTCCCACGCAGCGCTTTCGGAGCCGATGATCACTTATGTCGGAGTTAGTTCCTCCTCAGTTCTTTAATCCTTCAATAGGGGTCTCTCTTCCCTGGCTATAAATACTGGCTGACCCTTCGCCTCTCTCTCTTCTTTTCGACTTAGGCCTTGGGCTGCCACGGCGCGTGGAGACGAGGTAAAATCTCTCTTTTTCCACTTAGGTCAATATGTGACCTCTCACAGATACAGCGTTTCGCCAATTCCGGGAACGCGCTAAGAACAATACACGTACGTACGAACACTCACAACATACACACATAATTTCTCCATACAAACACTATGTAACTGTTCATGTCTTTGTTTAACTCGTTATTAATATATATTTGTTTACCCATATATATATCGGTCTTGTTTGTTTTCTTTGTCTTCTTTGGACTTAATTAAAGTCCAACATTCTCATGTAGCTGGACCAGCCAGCAGGAAATTTTAACCTTCTGATATCTCTCCACATCTTCACCCACACGGTCCGCTACACTTAGATAAGCAAATAAAATTCTTAGTAAACCAGTGAGATCTCAGCTGCCACAGAAATCCACGACACAATGTTATAAAAAACATCAACATAATATCTGTATGAAATCGATGTATAAAATAAATACTTACTGAAATCTAATGGTATATTTACTGAATAATGACAACATTTATTTGCGCAGTTAGAATGAAAGATCTTTCACTTTACGCAGATGTAAACAAATGGCATCCATTTGCATGAAATGTCCTTATTTTCGATACCACGTAGCGAGTTTGAATCTTTAAAATGAGTCGTTAGATTGATTTGATGGATAAAGCAAAATGTTATGAAACTACACATGTAAGATTTTATTATTTAAGACAAAATATTCGTAATGAAATTGGTATTAACTCGGTATATTCAATAATTCATCGAAAAATACCCAGCATAGCATGATGAAAAAAGGCCCCAAACTTAATAAAAAACAAAGTTTTATCGTGAAAAAGTTTGTTATTAATAAGAGATGAAAGACCAAAATATTTTTTGATTATTTTTTAATCCTTTCTAGCACGTTAGAAATCATGATTAAAAATCTTGTTTTTTCTTTACGTCAGTGGTCGCGTAATATTTAATATTAGTTTTTTTTTCGTGCATTTTTTTGTTGAAAAACACATTAATTTGGGAATTCTTGCAAAAATCAAATAATTGTCGGATTTTAGTGAAACTTTCAGAACTTATTAAAAAATGAGTGAAATTATTTTAGAAATGTTTGTTTTTTAGAAATTCTTGGTAATTTATTTTTATATCTGTTACCCCCCACTTACGTAATTTTATGAAAAGTTGAAAATCCCAAACTGTAAATTTCTGCATTTGTTTTTATTAAATGCAGAAGACTAAAGAATATAAATCATCGATTATTTTTTGTAAATCGATTAACTGTTATACCCAACTTCAACTCTGAATTGTAAAATACAAAACCTAATAAAACTAAGACATTATTTAATTAAAAAAGCTTTTAATGGCTTTTCTGAATAATATATATTAAGGACATTTTTATCAGAAGTCAAAATATTTTTTCGATGAAAAATTAATTTTTGCAAGAATTGTTTTCTTTTTTAAAAATTTTAAATGCAAAATGTGATAAAGTTGTTAAATATTTTAAAATTAAATTTGAAGCAGTGTGTCTCAGGAAATACTCTTATATTATATCTATTTATAGCTCTTAAATTTGAAAGTTTATTACAATCTGCGAAACGGTGTATTTTTATAATAATTTTTTAATATACGAAAAATGTATTAAAAACATTCCCGGCGAAACTACGGAAGCACGTTTCTGAATTAATGTCACGTGTGCTTGAATTGATTCTTCTGAGAGCGTATCAAATTCTCTGACTGACCGACCATCATCGTCGCATTTTCAAAAGTTTTAATTTTCTTTTCTTTTTTTTTTGGAAGTAATACACAGGTCGAGAAGAGAGGTCTTCAAAACGCGTGGAGAAAGTCAATTATCTGCGTGAGGGATTGAGAAACTGAAAAGTTAAATGTGTGTATGCCTGCAAGGTCGGTAGAAGCATTCTTAAGCTACTTGTTATGGTGGGCGTTGAAATCGCCAAACACAAATATGTGAGCGTACGAGTGGAGAGAGAGAGCCTTGTCTATGCTGTCAGAAATGACATAAAGTATTCCACAGTCCTGAGAGGATGGAGAGCGATAAGGAAGAGATAGCTTACAGCATTGAGAAGAGATAGCCGGAGACTCATGTACCAATGGTCCGGCGATTCGAGTGAGGATTCTCTAGCCAGAGGGAGATGGTCCTTGACGTAGACACCAAGGCCATGCATGTGGGTTAGAGAGTCTTTTCTGAGGAGAGGGAGGTAGCCAGGGATCGAGAGTTCAGAGGAGGGGATAGATGAGCCAAGATTGGTCTCACATATAGCCAGTATATCCGAGCAATTTGCAGTGAGGAAAGATTCCACACTGTAGAAATTGGTTCTAATGCCACGGATGTTGGAGAATGAGATGTTGAGGGGTTTAGGTGATTTTTGATTTTAGTTTAGGTTGGCGAGTACTTCAACGCTGGTCGCGAGGAACTGAAACGAAACCTGATTTCAGACATTCTTCTGATTAAATTTTTCCCCTCATTTTATGTAAAAAAGAATTTCGCATAGGTTGGCTGCTTTCTTTCCTTCTTCTTCTTGGCTCACCGGCCAGTTTTCATTGGTCCCCAAACACTTTCGCATAAATTTGCGAATACATCTTCTTCTTCTATCTCAGCTCACCGGTTAATTTCTGTAAAAGGCAAAAATCTCAGATAAGCTCACGAATTTCTTTCTTTTTCCTCGGTGCTCTGAATTTAAAGAGAATGGTTGAAAGGAGTTATTATTATTTCACACGACAAATCAACTATAAGAAAATTCTTATTATTTAATGTTTTATAAAGTTCGAATCAATTGGCAATTAGCCGATGTTTTGCTAAATATTCCAATAAACATTTTAATAAATAATATGAATAATCCATCAAATGAATAAATAGTATTCATTATTTTTGTTGTCAGTTCTCAAAAACTAAAAAAAAAAAATGTTTAAATTCACTTTCATATGTTGAGGTTTTATTTCAATTCTAATCATCGATTTAAAAAAAAAATAAGGATCTCTTGGTGGTGGGTTCTTCATGGGAAGAAGCTGCTTGAATAGAACTTATATTTCCCGAAAGGAATACGAAGGGATTGAGGGTGGTTCGCTACAATGGGCGTGGCAGGGCGGGTCATAGCTATGAAAGTTAGAACTGGTGGAACAATGGAGTGTAGTTCGTTTGAGCATCCCTGGAAATAGCGATAGAGCAACAAGTGGCTTTTGGATCCTCTCGAGACGGGAAAGTAAAGATTGTGTAGCACCTGTCCATATCTGGCAGAAGGAACACTTGTACAGGTAGAGGATAATAGGCTGCCGTCTGTCTACACATACGCAGAATGAATCGTCGTTCGCCCCTAACTGTACAGGCAGATGTTTCTACCATTCAACTAAAAAGCCATTAAATTCCTATAAGATGGTTCGTTGGTTGATTTGCTTTAGCGGCATATTATGGGTCATTTAATGCCGAAGTCTAAATATTTAGAACACAATTTTATGGCTTCAACTAAACATATTTCGAACGCAATTGTATGCCTTCAACTACAGATAAAATGTATTGTTAGTCATTTTGCTTTAAATATATATTGTTCGTAATTCTACTATAAAAATGTATTGTTGGTCAGTTTGCTTGACAAATGTATTCTTAGTAATTTTACTATAAATATGTATTGCTGGTAATTTTTTAATATAAAAATGTATTGTTGGTATTTTTAGTATAAAAATTTATTTTTATATTTTCGTAATGTTTTGTTTTTGTTTGGGTTTCATTATTTGCTCATAGCTGGGACCCTAACACAGTGGACCTAGGGACAACAGCAATTAAGATGTGGTTCTACGCTCCTCGAAATCTCCAGTCTCCCGATCAGAGGCCTTGCAGCTGGATGTAGTTTATCGTCATACCCAGGACTTAAATTCCGATAATAATAAGCATTTATTTTAAAAAATTGATCAAATATGAAACGGCGAATAATGTGAGACGCAGAGGTGAATAAAAAGATTACACGTTTATAAGCTCCATTACACACCGTCAACCACCCCAACAAATAAACCACTCAAATAAATAAGTAAATAAATAAAAAGGTAAATGAATAAAAGAAGTAAAGAAACAGAAAGAAAGAAAAAAAATCTGCCGTTTCCTTTACGATAAAAGTCTTTCTTTTTGGTCTGGGGGCAAAGAAGGGTGGTGGCGATAGGTGATTTTTTTTTTGTCACTGACGACGGCAACCAAACTCGGTGATATTTTTCAGACAGATCCGCTGCTAAGTACGGACTGAGTCTTTAAAATCACACCGGCTTGTTATAAAATAATTCACGGACTTCTTTACTTCGACAGGTGAAAGACTAAACAAATCACACGCTCACTTGACACAGGATTTTGTCTCGCGTCGGCTTTTTTTTTCTGCTCCCTCCGCCTTCGACATTTGGGGACACATTTTCAAGCAAAACATACAGGTAATTCTAAATTTTCAAGAAGTTTTCAAATTGTTCTTTTTTTTATGTTTTCTCTTTTCGCAAATAAAATGCAAGCAAACAATTCCTGCCTAAATATTGGATAGTTATCAAGATTTTATATATATATATATATATATATATATATATATATATATATATATATATATATATATATATATATTAATACCATTTAATTCAGGTAATTTTGTAATACAAAGAAAAGTATTGGAATAAAATTTTAATATTTGTTTTCGCCTATTTAGATCGATACATTGATAGGTACAGTCTGAGATAGATCACTCGATAGATAGATTGATAGGTACACTCTGAGATTGATAGAGATATACTCACATGATATTTACACCCATAAGTATCTCTCTCTCTCTCCCCCTCTCTCTCTCTCTCTCTCTCTCTCTCTCTATATATATATATATATATATATATATATATATATATATACACACACACACACACATGTAATATTTACTGAAAAACATCTGGTGAGATTGCAAGGTTGAAACCCGGGTCGTGTTAAAGGTGAATTTTCAATCTTTTATATTACTATCTATCTATCTATCTATCTATCTATCATATATATATATATATATATATATATATATATATATATATATATATATATATATATTATAGTCATTCACAGAATAAATATATATATATATATATTATAGTCATTCAAAGAATAAATCAATAAAATTAATATAATTAATGGCGAATTCACTACGTTCACAGATAAAGAAGGCAAAATATAACATCTATTACTTAAGATGGTGAATGCTTTCACCGAAAGTACGTGCGAACAATATGGACCGAACATCGAATCCATTGCACCCCAAGCCCCCCAAAAAACAAATAAAAAACTCAACAGAAAACAAAAAACAAAAAACAAATAAAACAAACAACAAAATACAAAAAAAAAAAACAAGTATCATGTCGTTCAGCGAGTGGCCAGTAAATTAATGCCTTCTAAATCTGTTAGTGCATTCACCATGAATTACATTAACTTTATTGATTTATTCTTTGAATGATTATTTTACAATATATATATATATATATATATATATATATATATATATATATATATATATATATATATATATATTCATGTGTGTGTGTGTGTGTAAGTATGTTTGACTTGCAGTTCGAACCGTATCGGTAATTAATTTAATATTGTTTACCACACCATTTTATTGTTATTAAGCAGAATTAAGCAGAACCATTTTAATAATAAATTGGACTGTTCATTAATTGCTTTGTCTTAATTGTTATTGTAATTAACTGTATAGTGACTTTATTGCCACACTATATATATATATATATATATATATATATATATATATATATATATATATATATATACACTAAAGTTAACTATTTATTTATCTATCTATAGTTAAATTTTGTATTTTCACCATAGGCGGATACTAGACCATTATATACATACAGTATATATATATATATATATATATATATATATATATATATATATATATATATATATATATATATGTATGTATATATATGTATGTATGTATACTAGCTTTAAACCCTCCCTGCGGAGGGTTCGTGATTGCGCTTTCAGTAGATGCAATAGGCATCAATAAACTACATAAGATTTCAAAATTGATCGCTGCTTTTAAGTATTGCATTAATATTTAAGCTGACCTTTTAAAAGTTTAACGATAATTCTTCTGCCGCCAATTTCAAGACAATTTGATGTACGTAGGTCCTTACTTTCCGTACAAACAATTATTTTTACTTAATGGGTGTAACTTTCGCTGAATTTCGGATTTAATTTCGTTTATTCCCAAATTTATTTTCATCTTATAAAAATTGTTATTGTACAAAAAATTCGTCGCAAAAAATCACGTAAAATAAAATCTCCGAAAACAATTGCAGTAATCAAAATATGGGAGTTTAAAATTTCAGGATTGTAGGTCCGGATCCGACCCGGATATGTTTTTAATTTGCTCATGGAGTCAGCCTGATTTCAAAATGGTATGATATGTTGAGCTACAACCTCTAGGAGTAAAGTTGAAAAAGTGTGACACAATGACATACTGTGATTCGCAATATATATATATATATATATATATATATATAGTCAGCTGACCCTGACGATCTGCCTATGTGAAACCTTGGTAGGTTTGTCTGGCTTATTATGTTTTGACTAGGTTTGCTCTACGTTTGTATCGAGCTCTTTAGTTAGTGTTTACTCGTATCGGGGTTATTTCTTTGGGGCTTGAACCTGTATCTGTGCGATTATTCTCGACAGACTTTCATGTTCCTGGCTCTTTCTTTTTTAAAACCTTTTTTTCCCTTCGAGATTGATTTGGCTATTTGTTAAATCAAGAATTCGAAGGTTTTTCGACAAGAGTATAGTCACCTATATATATATATATATATATATATATATATATATATATATACTGAGCAGATTCAATGAATAAGTGAATAACAAGATCATAAAGTTATTAATGACGCGTTACCTTCTGAGAGGGAACGTCTTCAATCAAATAACGCTTTTATTGATTGAATCGGTCTTATATATTTAAAAACGAGGAAAGGTCTCGGGAGAAATACAAAAAGTTTATATCAAGATGTTCAGGCTACAGGCAATTTTAACTTATCTTTGTCTTTCCATGTGATCAAAACGGAATGGTCCAGTATTTATGAGGTATTGGAAAGGGAGTAATTGTCGCGCAAACTAACAAAAGGAGGGGCAAGCACAACTATTATTAGATAAGTTAAAATTGCCTGTAGCCTGAACATCTTGATATAAACTTTTTGTATTTCTCCCGAGACCTTTCCTCGTTTTTAAATATAAAAGACCGATTCAATCAATATTCACTCATAGTTTATCATAAATATAATAGTTGGTAAATGTAGAAGACATTAAAAGATAATTTAAGGGGATTTCTCTGCGGTAAATTTATGTCCAAGATTATAACATTAAACCTGAAGCAAGAATATACAAAAAAAAAAAAAACTTGCTAAAAATGTCCCCTGAAATATAGTGGTGCGACATCGAGAAATTTTGAAAAAAAATATGCCAACATAACGCGGATATTTTACAAAACAATGCATTAGGCTGACCATAATTTCGTTTTAAAAAATGTAGATTTAATTAAAAAAGAAAAATATATTCAAATAGCAATATACTAAGAGTGAAATAATATCTAATTTCTATCCAATAAATTTACGTTCATGATCATGCATCATATCTCCTTGCCTTACAAAATTACCGCTGATTTTTTTTCTATAGTAAGATTTACCCATTACAAGTCCCGGGGCCACTTAAAGTAAAGGGTTACGTTTGGGGGCCATTTGTGTGTATAGGAGTGGAAGATAATGGTTAATCCGAGCCTTGAACAGGTTAAGGATGTAGTAATCAGGGAAGCATCATCTTGGGAGTCTGTTCCACAGGGCAGTGGTTCGCGGGAAGAACCTGTTATAATCTTGGACATAAATGTACCGCAGAAAAATCCCCTTAAATTATTTTTAATGTCTTCTACATTTACCAACTATTATATTTATGATAAACTATGACTGAATATAAAAGTGTTTTAAAGAAAGAAGCAATTTAATAGAATACGGGCGTAGCGCAAACTTTAAATTCATTGAAATTTTCGCATCTAATGGCAGAGTAATCGTTCCGGATTTTACGAATGTAGCAAAAAATAATCTACTTAAACCTTGAAAACATTGAAAATTTCCAGCATATTTCGGTGAAATTTTAACTTTTCAGAATAGTTTATAGTTGATAATTATAGTTGCAGAAGAAGGTTTAAATTGATATCAGAAGTTTTGCCTTGACTCATTCTGGTGCCAGTTTAAACTGGTGCCTTCTTTTTTCTATATATTGACGCCATTTTGCTGAAGTTTCATATTTTATTGATTTCAGATAAAAAGATGAAAAATTGGCAACATATTTTCGTGAAATTTGCCCTTTCCAACATTATAGTTTATAATTAGATTTGAGAAATATGGAAAAAATGGCATGACGAAGGAATTGAAGAAAAGAGTTATATTTCCAGTTGGGTTCGTTACATTCACTTACGAGCAAATATTGGAAAAGTTATGAATCCATCTATTCTCCGCCCCCAGTTATGGATAAATAGCAGGGCAGACTGAGTAGTATAGGCTTGGTTTGCAACCAGTCTAGATGAAAGACAAATCTGAATTCAACCACAAACTATGGGTTAAATAACCTCATTAACCGGCAATTGCCCATGTGTTGTGAGTACGGATACACTTCTGAAGATATGGAAGATCAGGAAGGGGCTCCTACAACAAGAGTGAGAAGACACTGGATTGGATCGGATGCGCTTTCCGTCGTCTCTGAGAATAATATAGAAAAAAGAAGGCGTCAGTTTAGACATTAAAGATTTAACCTATCTTCTAACGCCATATTAAACGGACGATTTTTGCTCATATGTTGCGGCCATTTTGAATAGTCTCGCTGTCACTTGATCTCGATTGATGACGACAATTAGATATAAAAATTAAATTATAGTAAATAAATTTTGATATGGTCACAACAGAATCCAGTTATTTAACACAAATACTATGAGTCAATTTGTCAGAAGGTCGTGGGACTTTACCTGACTGTGCAAATGGCAGCTTTATTTTTCTTCAATGCGCTATGTTCCTTGAGGACTTGGACTATCATAACTCTCCCAACTTTGTAGACCCTAGTAATGTTTGTCACTACGCTATCTCAGTCAGAGTTCGAGTCAGTCCTTTTTGGACGACTCGGCTAGACGGTCGAACTCTCTGCCTCTGAGGCAGAGGGGAACTCTCTGCCTTTGGGCAGAGAGGAACTCGGACGAGGCTCCGCCGAAGGGCAGAGCCTCGTTCGAGGTGGTTGACCACCCCGATCCCGTTTATACGGGTTCTACGGGTAATTTTTGCCCGAGCCTACGGGCTCGGAAAGCCTACATTAAACCGGCCTTGTGCCACATTCGACACACGTGGGCGTGTTGTTAAACATCGTCACTACGCTATCTCTCTTAATCCCAGTTGAGCTAACTATTCACACAAACTCTTCATGTAGGTTAAGCTCTGTATCTATGTATAACTGCCTTCTTATAACTCTCTACCTATCACTCTTTTCATATCTATCTGTCGATCGATCGATCTGTTTATCACTGCCTTCCCACAATTTCCAGTCATTTTACATCTTAGTAAGTTTTGTCTCTTCGCTATCTCTCCTAATCCCTGTTGATCCCACTATTTACACAAGCTCTTTTGCGATGCTTTCCTCTGTCCTTCTTGACTTCAATATAACCTGTGAGTGTCAAATTCTTCAAGCCCTCTTTCCTCATTATGCTTCCCAGATATTATAATCGTCTCTTTCTGGTCTAATTATAAGAATATTTTTTCTCTCCATTTTCCTTAAAACTGCCTCTTTGCAAAGTTGTCCAGCCTGTTATTCTCAGCATCCTTATGTAGAGCCATCTTTCTATTGCCTGAAGTCTCTACTTCTCTTGTGAGGTGACTACCTCGCATTCACTGCCATACAGGAGGATTGAAATTACATAGTATTTCAGCACACTTTTCTTTGTTCTGTTGAGTCAAGTCTCCTCTTAATCTATGAGGAATTTGTTCAGCATTTACAGCAATATACGTTGATTGATATTAAATAGCAGCTCGTCTCTATTTTCTTTGTTTCTCTTGCCTCAAGTCTCATCTTCATTTGTGAGGAAATTGTCTAGAATTCATTCCCTTATAGGAGGATTGATATTACATAACAGTTCAGCACTATTTTCTCTCTTCCTAATGATTTTTTTCCTGTTTCTTGTTACTTTGTTTAGTTTTTGAAAGGCATATTTTGTCATTCCAATATTCCTTCGGATTTCGTTGTTACAATTTTCATTCCACACTTTCTTGATTTTGGCGTTTCCAATTCGTAGTTTTGCATCTTGGGTCGTTCCATTTGATGACAGTCATAAATTCTGTCTTCTTACAATTGATATTTTGTCCTTTCTACTAGCGGACAATTAATTTAATATGGCGACAAACCTTGTTCGTTGACATTTTTGGAAGATAATTTCAAGCATAAATTTCGTGTATTTCTGGATATGGACTTGAACTCCTCACTTTGTATCCAATATTTGTGACTTTATTTGTGACTTTATTCTCGACTAAGGCAAACCGAATAAATACCGCTACGTAACTTTGTTCAAAATAAATGCCCCACTTTGTTCTTATCTGAGAGATTGGCGAAGAGGATTTTCATATCACACTTAGCGTAATAAATAAACCTCCATAATTTGATAAGACAAAACAACGCCCCGCTTCGCTCTCATCTAAGTGAGTGGCTACAAGGCGATTTTTAGAAAGAAATCTGGTTCTTTTTTTGTAAGTTCTTTTTAAGTTATATTCGTTCTTCCAAAGGCAGAAGCATTCCACCCAGGGATAACACCGAACCTTTATGTCGCATTTACCTGTTTATTGTCCGCACAAATGCTAGCCTCGGAAGCCATATGAGAGTTCAGAAAATAGTCAAACAACGGTTAATTTAAGAAAGTGGTCATGCTCGAAATAGACTAGTCAGCCATCATATATATATATATATATATATATATATATATATATATATATATATATATATATATTGTTATGGGAACTTACCTGTAACGACAATGAACTCTTCCTGACACTATAAAGACTGCGCCTCTCAAGAGAGACGATGGAACGGAAGTGGAACGAGTCGAGACAGAGCGAGTCGAGACAATAGTAGTTCACTCTAAACCAGACTGACAGTCATACTAACACCTTCAACTTCTTGTATTATTATTATTCTGCTTAATATATCTTTGTTATTCCTACTCTTGTGTTCGTGTTGTTCTTCCTTGGTCCTAACCTTGGACCATAACAGTGGTGCGAGGATATTGGACCATAACATATATATATATATATATATATATATATATATATATATATATATATATATGCATATATATCAAATATGTGGTGCAGTTCAATTTATATTACAATGAATCATTCATACAAAAAGTAAATTAATAAAGTTAATGATATAAAATGGCGAAATCCCTTCACTAACAAAATTTTGAAGATGCATATTAGTAAAAAACGCACTCACTTAAATTTTCAAAAACAAATTTAACCTTAGCGTTACGATTGCGCGCTCCAAAAGTTTGTATCCGTTAACAATAACACATTTCAAAAAAACATATTTAGATTCGCATTATATTTTTTTTGTCTTGGATGCTACCTGAATTTTACCAAAAACAAAATAATTTCCATGCCTGAAGATGACTGAATGTAGAGTCGAAAGTACTTGCGTTTTTAAGAAAGACCTTATACAGCTTATCATTTTAAAAACAAGGATCATAACATTCATCGAATGATTGGTAAGTTAATGCATCTTTAAAATTTTGTTAGCGAAGGGATTTCACCATTTTATATCATTAACTTTACTAATTTACTTTTTGTATGAATGATTAATTGTAATACACACACACACACACACACACATATATATATATATGGCCACTCGTATTCGAGGATACCCGTCTACTAGGGCGGCTAGGTACATTTGTGTTTGCCCAACACTCACAGAGCCCACCTTTGGTTTATACTGCAACTATGCTGAGCAGACCTTAGTTACAGTTTCTGGGAAAGAGCGTGTTATCTAGCGTGAACAGCAGTTTGAACAAGGCCAGCACGTTCAAGCCCTTGGCCACAATGACTTGTGGCTTTGTGCTAGCACAGCTATCGACGGCACTCAAGAGTTCCTTCTACCCAGTTTCACTCACAAAGCTTGGGTCAACCCGTGGTATGGTTTTCAGGCACTTTCCAAAGATGCCGCACGCTGCGATCGACCTCGATCTATTCCGATAACTGCCAAATCGACCACGGTGGGATTCGAACCCGGGTCTCATACTCAGAAAGCGAACGTTCTAACAAACTCGGACATATACATGTACTTATTTTTTTATATTGATCCTTTCAAGTTCTCTAATTAGTCGCTAGGTTTTGAGATGAAATTCACCAAGGAAGGCGCCGTAGTTTTTTTGAGCCCAAATACTTTCGACCTTTTCTAATATTAACTTCAGGGTTAAATTACAATGACAAACAAACTTATTGTAACTGTGATAAAACCTGCATTCTGTTGTGATAATGATTTTTAAAAACATGCATGAACATGCTCTGTTATAGTTATTTTAGAATTTTTAAATTTATCGTTTGTAACTATGGAATTTTTTACAAAACAAACATTTCAATATAAGGGAACTGCCTGGGAATTGGTAGAAATGTAAAATGACATTAGTATATAAATGTTATATGCACGTTAATAGGTTGTTGCTATATTTGTAATAAATTTTGTTGAGTGTTGGTTGATTGATTTTGATATAGAGGGCCTCGAGAATTTGAAGTTTTTGTTTATTATTTTCATGGTGTAATATATTGGTGTTGTCAACAAGTATTTTCATCTATTATAAAAGTGGACAAATTTTATTGCATAATATCTAAAACACATTGTTAAAATGGTTCATCACATGTCCTTTTCTAGAGTCCGTATTCTAAATGAGAAATATATTTTCTCTATGTATAAGAAGTGGTAGTAGGAATGACTTACTGGTTGTTGAAATTTGATCTGGTTCCTGGCATCAAAGCTATAATCGGGTTGCGATTGTTGAGGGAGAAAGAAGATTATATAGTTTTTTCCTTGTCAATTAGTTGATAGATTATGTGACACATTTTCTGCTGCGTTTAAACTTATCAACAGCAGTTTTGTAAAAGAGGACCAAGAGCTAAATTTAGGTTGTGTTTTGAGTGATGCATGTAGAAGATGTATATATCTATTACAAACATATCTCAACCTGAAATCTGTAAGCCCTTATACTGTATTGCTGGCTCTTATTATATATATATATATATATATATATATATATATATATATATATATATATATATATATTATGAAATGGACAAAGTCCGACAATTATTTAAAGACATTTTTATGTTTAACATTCTTTTTATAGATACAAGTATTTAAGTAAATGCTCTGTTTATAATAAACAGTATTAAATAACATTTACCGGCCTGAATGTCCGAGAAATTTTCATAGAAAATATTCGGCCTTCGACAAGATTCGAACCTGTATCCTATACGGAACCGTCGTATAGCCTGACGTGGCTTAACCGATTTGGCCACTGAGGATCGTTCGGTTGGTAAGGTCGAATTTACTGCTTAAAATCTTCAATCTTCCATGAATCGGTTCCGTATAGGATACAGGTTCGAATCCTGTCGAAGGACGAATATTTTCTATGAAAATTTCTCGGACATTCAGACCGGTGAATGTTATTTAATACTGTTTATTATAAACAGAGCATTTACTTAAATACTTGTATCTATAAAAAAATGTTAAACATAAAAATGTCTTTAAATATATATATATTTAATTTAATGATCATCGGACCTCACTTCCATGGATGAAAAAATGAATTTAAATTTATATATAATTTATTTAGATTAAATTAATCGCTCTTTAACATTGAGCTCTCCGGATTTCATCTTCCTTGGGATTATCCATACAGATTATCAAGATTTTCATTACTTAACTATATCTATATCTATAACTATCTCTCTCTCTCTCTCTCTCTCTCTCTCTCTCTCTCTATATATATATATATATATATATATATATATATATATATATATATATATATATATATATATATATATATATACGCTCTTTCAATTATATACTCAAATATTGTTCACGTTACTTATATGAATTCACGACTTTTTGTATTTATCACACAGGTTTATGTAATTTCAAAGAGGAGACATTGAGATCAGCCTAGACAAATCGGAGAGAAGAGAAATCGGATGTTTTTGTGAGCTACTCAAAAAATAAATAATTTTAAAAATGGCGGATATATATTTACCAAATGACCCTGTTTGGGTTAAATAGAAGAGAAGCCTTGCAATTTTATGATTGGTAGCGGAAAACTACTGACGTCATTTAAAACTACCTTTATTTGCAATGTTAGCGTCTCTTTTGTCCGGGATTGTGGATAAACATGATAACGTGCTCTATGCATGTTTGGCGAGTTCTGCTTGGTTTTGAATTGCAAAGAAGATGAAAGACGACGACACCACGGGATTAATGGCGGTAATCTTGATCTGCTCAAAAGTTTTTATTTCAATTTAAACACAATAAAAACTGACCCCCCCCCACAAAAAAAAAAACGCCATGATGTTTTCTAATATGGCGACCGAGCACCAGTCAAAGGACTTTACGGTTTTCATCCCAAGAACAAATTCGGAAACATCCCGACCGAGTAGTGTAGAGAGTAATAGCTCTATTCCGCAAGGTAAGTAATTTATTTAATGTGTAGATTTAATGAATTCATAGATAGCTACAAAGTAAAATATTAGGAAATACTAAAAAAAATAATACATTTAATTAGAAAGAAATTTAAGAGGGCAAACATGAACCAAAAAAAGAATGGAATCAATTATCAAACTTATATTTTGAGAAACTTTAGCTACTAATGCCAAAAGATTGTGCTGCAGTAATCAAGGCTAAAGGAGAATATTTTGACGGGAGCAGAATTTAATCAAAAAATGCTTTTTTCTTTTTGTCATAATAACATTTCTAATAAAAATCATGTCTCATGTATAATAATTTTGTCTTATTTAAAGTACAAAAACAATTTTTTTTTGTTTAGTTTGGTTTGTGTTTTATGGCATATCAAACTCAATGGGTTATTTATTGCCGACAAAATTTTTATTGCTGGGAATATGCTTTCCTTCAAAAATCTATTTTTGGGAATATTTTTCCTTGAAGAAATCTATAGCTGGTCATATTTTTTTCAAAGAACGTATAGCTGTTTGTATTGCTGGTATTTTCTTTTAAAGTATTGCTGATAATAATTTTTCCTTCAAAAATTATTGCTGGTAATAATTTTTTTTATTACAAAGTATTTCTGGTATTAAAACCTATTTTTACACAAATTTGGGTGTTAACTATATGCCCATAGCTGGGACCTTAACAGGTGCTACCATCCCGGGTCAGAGTGGACCTGAGAACACAAGCAATTAAGAAGTGGTTCCACGCTCCTCAACACGTTCGACGAAGTTTATTATCATACTTAGGGTGACTACTTTTTGGACCAATTTAAAAAGTGAACAGTAGGCGCTGCAAACTTTTGAAATGTATTATAAACATTTTCTTTGTTCTTGAGAAGTGGCAGCAAAAAATAATAAACACTATTTATTTATTAGAGTGTTTATTTAAAAGATAGATTATATTATTTCTTCGAACGGTTGGCAAAAACATCGGCTAATTGCCAATTTATTTACCTCTGGCGGTTAATGCTGGACAATTTCCTCACAGATGAAGAGGAGGCTTAAGGCAATAGAAACAAAAAGAGAGTACTGAACTGCTATGTAATATCAATCCTCCTATATGGCAGTGAATACTGGACAATTTCCTCACAGATGAAGAGGAGGCTTAAGGCAATAGAAACAAAAAGAGAGTACTGAACTGCTATGTAATATCAATCCTCCTATATGGCAGTGAATACTGGACAATTTCCTCACAGATGAAGAGGGGGCTTAAGGCAATAGAAACAAAAAGAGAGTACTGAACTGCTATGTAATATCAATCCTCCTATATGGCAGTGAATACTGGACAATTTCCTCACAGATGAAGAGGAGGCTTAAGGCAATAGAAACAAAAAGAGAGTACTGAACTGCTATGTAATATCAATCCTCCTATGTGGCAGTGAATACAGGACAATTTCCTCACAGATGAAGAGGAGGCTGAAGGCAATAGAAACAAAAAGAGAGTACTGAACTGCTATGTAATATCAATCCTCCTATGTGGCAGTGAATGCTGGACAATTTCCTCACAGATGAAGAGGAGGCTGAAGGCAATAGAAACAAAAAGAGAGTACTGAACTGCTATGTAATATCAATCCTCCTATATGGCAGTGAATACTGGACAATTTCCTCACAGATGAAGAGGGGGCTTAAGGCAATAGAAACAAAAAGAGAGTACTGAACTGCTATGTAATATCAATCCTCCTATATGGCAGTGAATACTGGACAATTTCCTCACAGATGAAGAGGGGGCTTAAGGCAATAGAAACAAAAAGAGAGTACTGAACTGCTATGTAATATCAATCCTCCTATATGGCAGTGAATACTGGACAATTTCCTCACAGATGAAGAGGGGGCTTAAGGCAATAGAAACAAAAAGAGAGTACTGAACTGCTATGTAATATCAATCCTCCTATGTGGCAGTGAATACAGGACAATTTCCTCACAGATGAAGAGGAGGCTGAAGGCAATAGAAACAAAAAGAGAGTACTGAACTGCTACGTAATATCAATCCTCCTATATGGCAGTGAATACTGGACAATTTCCTCACAGATGAAGAGGAGGCTGAAGGCAATAGAAACAAAAAGAGAGTACTGAACTGCTATGTAATATCAATCCTCCTATGTGGCAGTGAATACTGGACAATTTCCTCACAGATGAAGAGGAGGCTTAAGGCAATAGAAACAAAAAGAGAGTACTGAACTGCTATGTAATATCAATCCTCCTATGTGGCAGTGAATACTGGACAATTTCCTCACAGATGAAGAGGAGGCTTAAGGCAATAGAAACAAAAAGAGAGTACTGAACTGCTATGTAATATCAATCCTCCTATATGGCAGTGAATACTGGACAATTTCCTCACAGATGAAGAGGAGGCTTAAGGCAATAGAAACAAAAAGAGAGTACTGAACTGCTATGTAATATCAATCCTCCTATATGGCAGTGAATACTGGACAATTTCCTCACAGATGAAGAGGAGGCTTAAGGCAATAGAAACAAAAAGAGAGTACTGAACTGCTATATAATATCAATCCTCCTATGTGGCAGTGAATACTGGACAATTTCCTCACAGATGGAGAGAAAACAAGGTAAGAGAAATGTGGTTTCCTCAAAGAATGTCGTCAAGAATACAATGTACAGAACATGGGAGCAACGATGAGGTCAGAATCAAGCGTGTACAGAAATTGAAGTACAAGCGAATAGCGGAAGATGCCTTCCAAAATATAAACAAAGTATTAATGACGGGAAAATATAGTTAGAATCAAAGAAGTGTTCTCAACTGCTGTGTAAGACTGAAATCAGAAAGCATTGGGATGGTGAAAGTGTCTGTAAAAATAAATAAATAAAAATTAATTATAGTGTCAAAATTAGTTATAATAAAATAATTATAACATTGATACTTATCGTTAATTTACTCTTTCTAAACCAATGAAGATCGACCTCACTTTTCACGCCATAATAGTAACTTTTAGCATTAAAAAAATTCGAGGTAATATATCCCCCAAAACGTCTATCTCCTAATTAAATTATCTGGACATCTGGATACTCATATTACACATCTATCTATCTATCTATCTATCTATCTATCTATCTATCTATCTATCTGTCTGTCTGTCTGTCTGTCTGTCTGTCTGTCTCTCTCTCTCTCACACACACACACTCTCTCTATATATATATATCAGAAAAGCAGTTCACATAGACAGGCCGCTAACACATGCTTCAACAAAAATTTCATCTCCTTTTCCATTTTCAGGCTGTAATAATAACCTTTATCTTTTAGCACTCAACAAAAATTTAAGGTAAGAAAATCCCAGACACTTCTTGTATTTTTCCAAACTAAATTATCTGGACACTTATTACACACATTCTTTATCTTATACTTTATCTTATCATTCTGTCAGATTCCAATCCATATTTGATCGACATTTGACTCCAAACTCACAATTTTATTCAGTATTACTTTCTATTGTGTCCCCAACATCACATAACAACAAAATATTAATAAATACTTGTTTTGTTGTTTCCAGATCTTGCTGTTTATCATTATAAGTATTTTTAGTATATCTAAAATTGTAAGGGGATTTATAATTATTTACTCACAGTTATAATTCCCCTATACCTTCAAAAAACTAAGAAAAGTATTAAGAAACAGAAAAAAAATCCGTTAGAAACAATGAAAAGAGTGTAAAATTGTTCCGTAATATGAGTCCTCTTATATGGCAGTGAATGCTGCACAATCTCCTCTAAGATGAGAGGAAACAAATACGGTTCTACAGAAGGATGTTGAGAATAACATGAACGGAACATGTGAGTAAGGAGGAAGTTTAAAGAAAAATGGAACCAAAAAGGACCCTTATATTTCGAATCTGAAAGAGACAGTTGAAAGTTCTAGGACACACGAGGAAAGAGGATTTAGAAAATATGACACACACGACGTCTTGAAGGCAAGAGGAACAGAGAGAAGCAGTGATTAATCTACCTAACAAGTTCCTATAAATGGATGGCAGAACATGAACATGAACATGATTCGTTTTTACGGTTTATTAACCCTTTGCAGGTTATTTAAAATCAGAAAATATTTTAGATTGTAAGAATTTTTTTTTGGTGGGGGAGAGATAATAATAATTTAGTGATACAAGTCTTACTAATTAACCCATAGCTCGGGGAGAAAAGTTTGATGCCTTCCCCAAAGTTATTCACGCTTAAGTGAGTATAACAAAACCAACTGTGGAATTGGAACTCGGAATTCCAAGTCACCCATGATTACAGCATCCGGTATTCCAAAGCGGTTCCCCATCTATATACTGACCAAGCTCGACGTTTCTTAACTTCGGTGATCGTACAGAAAGCAGTGTTTCAAAGTGATGTGGCCATGAGCATAGAGAGATAGTAAGGGGGCAAGCATTGCTTAATGGTTTAATGGGTAGAAAGTTGTGGAGAGCCATGATCATAGTAGCTGGATTTCAAGTGAGGATCGACGTCTCTGTTTTTGTAATGACTAGCTGCATAAACATTATTCTAAGATATGAAACTATTAGGTGCATACGCCAGAACCAGATTTGGGTTAACTGAATTATAATTTTCTTGGGTTCCGGGGAACCAACTCTCTAGGCAGTAACTCTCCTTTAGAGGCACTAGAGTCTCGAAAGGGGAAGAGCCAAGGGGGTGTTGAGCAATGTTTGCAACTAGTCCCATGTACACATGAGACATCCAGTTTAAGCTCAGCCTGCGCCATATTCCTTTCGAGTTAGAGTACAGTTAAACAGTAACTGGTATGAATAAAGAGAAGAGGAAAACTTAGCCGACGCGTTTCGTCCCTCTGAGAACTTTAAAGTCCCGATTCGGCTATGATAACGTTTTCTTTTGTCTTTATTCACAGTCCTTTTACAGATATATTCTATCTGAAATTTTACGCTAACTGATATAAAAACCGTCGGGGTTGAAAGAAGCATAATGTGCTCAAGCCTCAAAGGGACCATCCCGCGCAGACAGAGCTTCTACGGAGAGAGGAAGGTTAAACTCTTGGTTTATTGAGGCGTTCCAAAAGAACAAATGCCAAACGAGCTTCAACAATATTTGACCTTCGTTCCATGTACACGTGGGTCTCCCATTTTATATTCGGCCTTCTGACGTAGTGATTTTCCAAGCGTAGCTTAGATGTGGCACAAGGCCGAAAGTATGGGGTACCCAGTAAGGATCAAATTCACTACTCAGCTGTAATTGTCCTAGCGAGACAAGCTTGCTAACCATTACACCACGTCGAGGTGCCGCTAGCGTAAATATTGGGATCTTTATCTAGAAAAATATTTTTTTATTCTCAAAAAAGAAACTCGCAAGAAAAGAGAATAATTCTTACAATCCAGAAATATGTTTCGGTCTTAATAACCCACAAAGGGTTGATAAACCGTCAAAAAAAACAAATCAATCTCTTTTCACACCAATTATAACTGGTGTTTTTATTAAAGATCAAGTGACGGCAAGTCTATCCAATATTCCAGTAATCTCCTTAGTTTTCTGCAATGTATACTCATTGAGATTTAATGGAGTATTTTCTTGGGGGGGGGTGTAGTCCGAGGTCAATATGTATGCATCACAGAGCCCCACCTGAAATGAAGCATTTATCACATTCTAGCAACGTGGAAATAAGAGGCAAATACAGGTTGCGATGGTAAATTGTCACTAGTTTACAATTTGTTTTTGATTTTGTCAACTACACAGTATAGCAGTGTCCTTTGGGCATAGTCTGTGATTAAAAGACCACCATGAAATTTGGAAACGGCATGCCGTACGGCTTGGCATTTGCGCCGGAAGCACCATTAGGAACATTTCAAAGTGTTTAGTTGTCAATCTGAGGACAGTGGAGAGAATTCGGAAAGAGTTGGGTGAGTCTAATGGTGATTACGAAGGTGTGGTAGCTTGGAAAACTCAGTCAAATCGTTCCGATAAGAAAAGAACTGAATTAGTTGGTGAGGGTCCCCGATTCAAAATGGACGATTTCTGTCATATTATGACTGGAGCTATACAATCCCCTCTTTCCAGCCTTCAAAAATGTCTATGCGGACTTGTGGGTGATTATTTTCCCAGAGAGGAAACGTCACAAGCCTCTCGCTACACTCTAGCTTCTTTCATGTTCTGTCGAGTGACATTGCTTAGTTGTACCAGTTCAGATCTTCACAAGTAAACCTCACAATAAGGTGTACGTAGGACATAATCATCCTTCCTCCCTTCGAGTTATCTTGAACAGAAGGAAGATCCATTGGCAGAGTTCCCCCCTCAGAAGTGTTACTTCATGGAACAAACACCCGAAAGTCTAGGATCAACCCTGACCTCTCCTACACATCTTCATAATCTTATGTTGTGGAAAACACTCCTGTGAGGATGCTTCCCTGATCATTACTGCGTTAAACTCTCCAAGTCTAGGATCAACCCTGATCTATCCTACATATATTCATAATCTTATATTGTGGAACAAAGTCCCGTGAGGATGCTTCCCTGATTATTACAATTTTAACCTCTTCAAGTCTAGGATCAACCCTGATCTATCCTACATATCTTTATAATCTTATATTCTAGAACAAACTCCGGTGAGGATGCTTCCCTGATCATTACAAACTTAACCTCTTCAAGTGTAGGATCAACCCTGATCTATCCTACATATATTCATAATCTTATAATGTGGAATAAACTCCCGTGAGGATGCTTCCATGATCATTACAATCTTAACGTTTTCAAGTCTAGGATCAACCGTAATCTATCCTACATATATTCATACTCTTATATTGTGGGACAAACTCCAGTGAAGATGCTTCCCTGATAATTACTATCTTAACCTATTCAAGTCTAGGATCAACTCTGATTTATCCTACATATCTTCATAATCTTATATTGTGGAACAAACTCCCGTAAGGATGCTTTCCTGATCAGTACAATTTTAACCTCTTCAAGTCTAGAATAAACCTCTTCAAGTGTAGTATCCAACCTAATCTATCCTACATATCTTCATAATCTTATATTGTGGAAGACACCGTGTGTATGCTTCCATGATCATTACAATCTTAACCTATTCAAGTCTAGGATCAACCCTGATCTATCCTACATATCTTTATAATCTTATATTGTGGAATAAACTCCGGTGGGTATGCTTCCCTGATCATTACAATCTTAACGTTTTCAAGTCTATTATCAACCCTGATCTATTCTACATATCTTTATAATCTTATATTGTGGAACAAATTCCAGTGGGAGTGCTTCCCTGATCATTACAATATTAACCTCTTCACGTCTAGGATCAACCGCTATAGATATCTTCATAATATGCCCCCCCTTCTCTTATCTCTATGAATAAACTTAATTCTGTTACTTTCTATTTTGAGTGGTGTTTGTGTCTTGTACTTTGTGAACTATAATGTAAAAAAACTTCGTTCGGTTTGGTATAAAGGTATAAATGATTTTTATCTGATGTGGGTTGAACTTATTTCTGTAGTAAAAGTCTGCCCAATTAGTTTGACAATCATTGCTTCACGGCGATGGTAAGTATTTTTTTCTTTTTCTTTCTTTTTTAATATCTTGTCCCTTCAACATTTTGTGATCATGGCTCTACACAGATTCAATTTCTTTATTATCTATTAAGTACCGCGATTCTTTTCCCTAGACTGGATACCAACCAAGGCTATAAAGTCTTGTCTACCCTGCTATTTGAATCGTAGCCGGTGATAGAAATATATAATAGACTCGACTGGAATTCGAACTTGATTTGCCGATGTCACTTTCTGCGCTGATAACCATTATGCCCCACCCCAGCACGTGATGTCCTTCATTTAATAATCTTTACCAATAACAAAATCGGTTTATATTGGTTCAGTACCAATCCATAACAGTGGGGCACCAAGTGAGGATTGAATTCTTTGTCTGCGACTTTAGTTTTCTAATATAATCTTACTAGTCTTAGTCTTACTATGTCATATTCCACCCCTTGCGGTCCCAGGTCTTCAATTCCTCCCGGATTTTTAATTGTCTTTTAGTCGTTTTTTCTTACATCATTGCATGTATCCATATGATTTTAATCATTCTACTTGGTAAAAGTCTTCCTTTAACTTTTGAAATGCCTCCCTTGGGTGCCAACTGCTTACCCTATGAAAATCACGCTTCTCTTGCGAGGCGCACACTCACGGACCTATTTAATCTACATTTTCTTTTTAATCATTTCAACCTATAAAAGGCGCTAATGCCACTAAGACACAAGGGGTCACTGAGAGTAAAAGACAAAGAGAAAACATTAAAATAGGGTTCAGGAAGACAGAAGATAGCGATTGATGTTGCATTTAAATTCCACGACATTATAGTTGACTGGAAAGCAAGAAACCGGAAGAGAGTCCCTCAGGTGAGGAGTGCGAGAGAAGAAACGGTTAGCATAGAACTTACGGTTACATCTAGCCCTTACTACTTTAAATTGATGAGACCAAACTGCCAATCTAGTACCGCGTTTAAATTCATTAGAAAGCTCACTAGATCAATTTCCATGAAAATATTTATAGAAAAATCACAGAGAAGCCACGTTATGTTGGAGGAAAAGTGACTGAAGCCGAGTTGCCAGATCAGGACTGATAACATCACAGATTCTTCTTTGGATTTTGTCAAGAATTTCGGGATATATAGCAGAAACACCAGACCAGATGTGGTAGTAATAGGCTTATTCGTTTTTTGTTTTTTTTCAGAGTGTTCCTATTTCACAAAACCTACAAACATAAATAAATAATATTGCTGTATTTTATTCTGTTTCAGTTATCAGACTTAATAACTTCATCCAGGGCTGAAATCTATGACACACCCTCTCCCCACACCGAATCTGTTACATTTCAATTGTCATAAGGTAGTACTCATATAAAATATAAATTTTATTGTGACCTAATTATGTACAATAATGGATCCTATGCAATATAGGTGAACAATTCAACTAGACAAATTGAAAATAAGTACAATGTATCTAAATACAAATTAGAGACATGTCATTGCCATATAGGAAGAAAATGGAAGCTGCTGGCACCGAGGTTCGAGCGTGACACTCTGGTCTTCTGAATATGTTTTCCGCCAGGTGTATAAATCTATACTATATCTCAATTTTCATGAGGTAGTACTCATAGAAAATACAAATTTGATTGTAACCTAATTATGTACAATAATGGATCCTATGCAATATAGGTGAACAATTCAACTAGACAAATTGAAAATAAACACAATGTATCTAAAACCAAATTGGAGTCCTGTCACAATAGATTAATTCCATTTGAAACAAATCAATAATCAATAAATCAAGAAAATTTTGTGCTAATTTTTAACCTCAACTTGAGATTTTTCTTGTTAAAAAGTTCAATAATTTAACACATTCAACATTATGGATAATCTGCAGTGATTTTTATATTGATTTTTCGAGACTTATTCACGGATTTCGACTAACAAAAAAGTCACTTGACTTTCGTCAAAATCTACGAAGATTTTTCAAACTTTAATGATCAGTGGTGCTTAGTTTTTAACGTATATAAATATAGGTAGAAAAAGGTCAATGTTGATAAGTTAGCGAGAATCACAAAGAACTGCCCGGGGTCCCTAATCAGGATTGGGCCCCTACCGGTCGGGGGGTTCTGGGGTAGTATGCACCGGCTCTGACTTCGACTGACCAAGATCGGATAATGAAGCATCTGAAACAATACAAAACAAAAAATAAAACAAAACAAATAACAAACAAAAACCAGAATAAATATGAGGAGAGCAACTTTAAATGAAATAATAAAATCATTTTCCAAACCTTTTCTCGGAAAATACATCACGTCTTATCGTTAATTTCCCGCGGTAAATAGCATACCATTCAACTGATCTTTTTGATCCAGTTAATTTGTGTCTCATAACTGACAGGTGTAGTTAGTTAATAGTATTTAATTAATTTCTACCCGAACAAAGTATTATGTATATGATTTAACTTTTGCCTTAATAGCTTTCAGCACAAGTGGCGGCCTGCCGATTAAAATGCGTGGTCACATCCCCACAAGGATGACGCTGTCGGCAACACTGAAGAAGGGTGTTCAAGAAAGAACGGGAAACATTGAAGAAATGAGAAACGGTAAAAGCTAGAAGCATTGTTAATTTGATAAAGGCCAATTGTCAATCGGGCCCACTCAGGGTATCGAAAATTTCAGAGCAAGAGTTTTAAGTAGCAACTATTGTGAAACTGTTTCACATACCGGATTAGACCACCTCATATCCATTCCGAAAAAAAAAAAATTCCCTTTATTTTCTGAGAAAAAAAAAGAAAAAGAAAATGGATTAAAGTGGAGATAAACCTGATTAAAATATAAAACTGTGAAAGATTAATGAAATTAAATCTTTTGAACTGAAGCTCACGCGATACAAGGCCCGAGAGCGAAAGAAGCTACCTTGAGTGACTCTCAAAACTCATAGGAATACAACTGACTAAATATAAAATCGTGATATATTAATTAAATTAGATTTCTGATAGAGCAATTTTAAATCTGAAATTCACACCATATAAGGCTCGAGAGCCACTCAGTATAGAGGGTTACTGTTATTATTATTATGATACGTAGTGTGTGATACGTATAAAAATAATTATATAAACAATGAAACAATATCAATTACTGAGATGATTAAAAAAATCACCAAAGATAGTTTATCTGAATTTCTGGGATATAGAGTTATTATTTACCTTCGGCATAATGTCCGAATCTTTGTTGTTATTATTACAGCGTTTCGGCCTTCTTCAGGTTTCTATCAATCGTTTAGGGAATTTCGAACTAAACCTTTTTTTTAATAATCGCGAGTGTGTTATTCCCGTTCCATTGTCCATGTCTCGGGATGCATAGTGTTCTTTTCTGCCTCAGTATTTTAGCACGGGTTTCTCTATTTCCACCATATCTTTACTACTCCGCCCAGGGATTGAACTCTCAATTACTGTGTCCACAAATTCATAAGCCAGCGCTTTAAGCCAAGAGGGACGATCCGGAAGTTGGATCCCCTAAAGCCTTAATATTCTTCTATCCAGCCTACTCCCGGCATTATTGCTGCAAACACCTGAAGAAGGCCGGAGGACAAAACGGCCGAAACGTCGTGGTGACAGCAACAAAGAAGAGGACATTTGTCCGAATGTAAATAATGCGCACAGATTTGTTGATTTCATTATTTTGTTGTTTTTGCAATTATCAGCCGACTCATTCTACAGCCTACTTCAGCTGCACAATTTGTATAGAATAGAAATACTTCTGGAGAAAGGAACGGGTTCCATAACTTGTTCTGTGTTAAATTCCAAGGAGAGAAAAAAAAAAAAAAAAGAAAAAAGAAAGCCGTGTACAGTCGCATTTCAGGTAAATGCCTAAGTCAGGTCAGCGTGAATTCGCATACGGCGTGGGTTGGTTGGTTGTTTCTTTATTTATTTAGTAAGGGAAGGTCATGGGATCAACACTGCATACAAAAAAATCTATCTGTAGGCACGTAAATTCTCATGCCAAGAACATCCTACGTATAGGACATTTTCGAAAATACGTTTCAGATTGATGTTTAGGCATTTATCATTGTAGTAAAAACGGACAAAGTAAAAACCAAAAGCATTGTAAGAGGGAAACGAAAAGCAAGAAAATATAGAGGGATTGGTATTACATGGTAGTTTAGTATTATTTTCTTTGTTTTTAATGATAATTTCACGTTTCCTAATACAGTGGACGATTGGTATTACATTACGAATTTAATCCGTTCCAGGAGTGGTTCATAACCGGAAATTTTGTATATTGAAACAATTTTCCACATTAAAAATCATAGAAATTAAATTAAATTCGTTCCAAGCCCCAAAAATATTGATATAAAAATCAATAAAAATCGTATTTTATACAAAATTAAAGTATTTTTTTTAAAAGATTATACGCAAATAATATAAATAAATATATCATTGTGACTCCTTCCCAGGCTTTATCAATGAAATTTAAACAATTTAGGATACTGAAGTGATCCTTCCAAAATTCTCTTAGGGTCAGGTTTGAGTTTTGGGTTACTTCAAAACACTTGTGAATCAAGGCATCTTTATCAGAGCTTACAGCATCTCCATGTCTCACTACATTGCGGGTGCTGGTTCTCTATTTAACATTTTCAAACAATCCTCGGCTTGGCTTAAATGTATTTTTATCTTCAGATGATGTGCCCGGTATTTTTCTGATAAGATCTATGTACAGTGCCCTTGCCTTTGCGCATGTCATATAACAGAATCACCTCGGAGCTGCCCCTTCTCATTCGTCCACACCAACAACAGCTTCTCAGCATATTCTGGGGCTTTTAGACGATGTTTGGTAATTATGATAACTCCCTTGGCTGAATCAAGCTTTTATTATTTGTATTCTCTTCTTTAGGATGCTGAACGTCAGTATAGATAGGCAAGGATAGAAAGACGGGGTCACTTCTCCATGCTCTTCTGAATGATCTGACGCATTTGCACGGATGTTTTTCTTCTTCTTAGTAGCAACCATCTTCTTGTCTGACATCGTCGGATACAAAAATTATTAAAAATTTGAAATTTATTGTACATGTACAGTAAGCAGAATGTGTCTATATTTCTGAGATGAGGTATTATGTACATTATTTACATTATTCGAACTATTGTCCTCATCTTTGTCGCCATATTTATTACAACGTTTCGGCATTTCAGTATCTGTCTATATTTCTGAGATTAGGTATTATGTACACTATTTACATTATTCGGACTATTGTCGTCATCTTTGTCGCCATATTTATTACAACGTTTCGGCCTTTCAGTATCTGTCTATATTTCTGAGATGAGGTATTATGTACACTATTTACATGATTCGGACTATTGTCCTCATCTTTGTCGCCATATTTATTACAACGTTTCGTCCTTTCAGTATCTGTCTATATTTCTGAGATTAGGTATTATGTACACTATTTACATTATTCGGACTATTGTTCTCATCTTTGTCGCTTGATTTTGACATCCCCAATTTTAAGAAAAATAGTTACCAGAAAGAGGCTGAGGGAAAGAGTGAATAACCTATCTAACGATTTATTCAAATGAATGACAGAGCAGACACTGTGTTTTGACTGACTGAATTGTTTTTTTACGGTTTCTCAACCTTTTAAAGGCTATTTAAAGCCAGAAAATATTTTTAGATTGTTAGAGTATTTTGGAAAAAATAATGATTTATACTGTTCTACTAATTAACCCATAGCTGGAGAAGCGGTGGATTCATACCATTCCCAAGGCTATGTGCGCGTAAGTGAATATAACGAAACCGACTGGAATTGAACCTCGACTCTCCGTGTTCTAATTCTGAGTCATTATCCATTACACCACCAGCACATCTAAGCTTGTAGCGCCTAGTATTCCTAAATGGTCACCCATCTAGGTAATGACTAAAATGGACGTTGCTTAACTTCGATGATTAATAAGTCATATAGTATTATAATTCCGTTTGTACCCCTCTTTCTTCATTAGAACGTACGCTTGCCAACAGTTAATAAATATTGAACTATTCCGTTCTGAACACGTGAAAAGACGGAAAAGACATATCAGAGACGCTACTTGGTTTCAGTAAGAAAATGAAAGAGGGAAGGATAGAAAAAGCGATAACACTCTCATGTGTTTTAACGTCTGTTTCAGTGAAATGTAAAAAACGTTTTCAATTTCAAATCTTTTCATTTGTACCCCCTTACTTCTTAAAATATCGACCATCATTCATATTTATGATTGTTATTGCAATATTTTCTTGAATTTGTTAAGCTCAAATATTGAATGATGCGATAGGGATATTTTATTGTCATAGAATTCCATGAGGATATTCAATCATTAACCGAAGAATTAAGATTCACCAGAAAATTAAAATAGGGAAATGTCGAAATTTTCATGCGTATTTTTAGTGCATATTAATAAGTAAAGTAGGGGTAAATTTCATTAACATTCTTTTAACGTTATAAAGCACAAAGCTCTAAGTATGGAGCCCCCGGCGAGACTAACTCTCTGGGTTAAGTAGCAATAGCGTGCAAGACTAGTCTGTTAATAACTGCTTTTACGCAAAGTGATCTTTCCCACCATTATTTTAATTGCTATCGTAAACACGGTACTAGGTAAAAAAATAGAATTAGCGAAGAAATGTTACTAATATATTGAGAAGCGATTATAGCGGTTAGTGCTGACTAACCCTCTTATCTAAAATATAAAATAAATAAAAAAAACTTTCTCGCTTGTTTGAGTGCCTGCTATTGTGCGCAACCTTCCCCTACCCTTGAGCCTATTTTGATATACACAATCACACTCAAAAACGCCAGCCTTGTATAAGGCTTTGTTTTTCTTCTCCTTCTGGCTTTTATTTTTATGTTCAATGTCGGTATAAAATTCTGTGGCGACAAGGAATCAACGCGGTTAGCAAAGGCGTACATAGAGAAATTGACACGTTTTGGTATGTGACTAGTTTAACTATCTATTGAGTCGGACAAAGTCTTAAGATTTGATAGTTTTCTACCCCCGTGAAAACTAACCTCTAAACCCTAAAGACATATTTTTTTTTCTTACCCAAGAGTAATAACTTCCTGCCTTCCATTAGCATGACTGATGCTAACCCCCATGAGAGGGACTCGTTGCGCCTAATACGATATGAATTATTAATCATCGAAGTTAAGCAACGTCCAGTTTAGTCATTACCTAGATGGGTGACCACTTGTGAATACTAGGCGCTATAGTAGTGATTTCCCAAGCGTAGCTTAGATGTGGCACAAGGCCGAAAGTAAGAGGCACCCGGTGAGGATTGAACTCACTACTCAGTCGTAATTGTTCTAGCGAGACGAGCTTGTTAACCATTACACCACCTTGAGGTGCCCATACTAGGCGCTATAAGCTTAGATGTGCGGGTGGTGTGTTAATGATAATGACTCAGAAGTGGAACACGGAGAGTCGAGTTTCAATTCCGGTCGGGTTCGTTATATTCACTTACGGGAAGATAGCCTTGGGAATGGTATGACTCCACATCTTCTCCAGTTGACACGAAGTGGAAAGATTCTTTTGAATCCAATGCTTAGTATGCTGCTAAGAAATTTGGTTCACTGTAACGTGCTAGACAATTTTTATCCCCTGAATTTATTTTACATATTTATAAGTCTACCATTCATCCATGCCTTGAATATTGCTGACACAAATGGTCATAAAATTTCAGATCTTTTTGATTAATCTATTTTTTTTGGCTAATGGTAATCTTAGGGCTGACGGATTTTAAAAGCTTAGGAGGTAACACCATCTCTAAAAGAAATAGGACTCAATGCAGTAATGGGTTAAATGGTTTTAGCATCCTAGCTTATCGGATTTAATTAAACCAAAGGAAGTGATTACTAATTATTCAATCCAGAGAGTGGACCCAAGCTGCTGTTTATTTTCCCGTTGCTGTGATAGGATCCGTGGCACTACAAACTATGGATCGAAGAAGATCGGTATCCGCTCGTAGGCCTGACCGTAAACAACACATTCACGCGGCTGCCTGTTCACGATATGACTGTCCTGCCGTTGTTAAACGGAACACTTCTCAGTTAACTCACTACTACACACGTTAAACATTGAAGACAGACTAGACGCAAATGTACACGAATGGCAAATGTAACCTAGTCTAAATGCCAACTCAAAAACGAAAGATTTGCGAACATACTTTTTTATATGGACTTTTATCTTTGGATGGCATGAGGATAACGTCCCTAAAGTTTGTAAAATTATTTTTGATACAACCTGTAGATATCACTTTAAACATTATTTTTACTGGATACTCATATTTGAGTAGAAGCTCCATTTATTTATTTATTAAATCGTATACTTATTTATGTTTGTCTACCGGCCCGAATATTTGAGAAATATCATAAAGGAAATGTAGTTTTATATTTGTTTTTATATAAAATAATATATATAATAATGTTATGTAAATAACTTAATAATAATTAAAAAAAAAAAGAGAAAGAAGTAAGTTCAACTTGGACATTTTCTTCTCAAGATCGGCTGCTTTTTAGAACAGACTTCCGGTAGGATTTGTTTCCCCCCAACAACTCTCTTGACCTCTACAAGTTCAGGGATAATCATTATATTTACTTAGCTTATTCAAAACCACGCAGTAACACTCTAACTTGAGTAGTTCTTGGGTTTATATCAGAAATGCTAGAGTATCAGAATTTTTGAGCTACGCATTTAGTAGAATAAATCTGCCTTATATAATCAAATTCTTGGGGATCCCCGGCGTGGTGTAATTGTTAGCAAGCATGTCTCGCTAGAACAATTACGACTGAGTAGTGAGTTCGATCCTAACTGGGTACCCCATACTTTCGTCCTTGTGCCACATATAACCACGATTAGAAATTCATAGGGGCACCTCGGCGTGATGTAATAGCAAGCATGAACAATTACGACTGAGTAGAAAAGTTCGATCCTAACTGGGTACCCTATACTTTCGGCCTTGTGCCACATATAAGATACGATTAGAAAATCACTATAAACAAATTCTTGGTTGGTAACGTAATGATTTCTCCGACTGTTAAAAGTTGGCAACTTATTTAAAACTTTGTAAAACATTTGCGATCAAGATTTTACCATCGGGACATTTAATGTGAATAAAAAGCAAAGCAGAAATTATTGATATGGGGCATTGACAGTCATAAATGCGATGTGTGTTGTCACCAAGAAACCCAAATCAAAGGATTTTATATTAATTAGACAACACATGTTAATAGCTTTGGAAACAGTGAATATTATGGAAATGGTTTCGTCATCAATACCAAATAGAAGAATAACAACCATAGACATTAGATGAAAAAGTCAGTCTGCACATTGAACAAAGACATTGGAAGAACTATCAATAAAATCGCACCATTCCCCGTAAAAACGTTTGAAGAACTTGGAAGACCTGAAGCACTTTGGTGAATTAGCAAAGAGCATAAAGTTTTGGAAGGGATTGATTTATTTACAAAATTACTGAAGATGAGAAATTACACTAATTTGTAGCCGAAACAGCTGTCATGATGATTATATACCCAAGATAACAATTTAGAATTATCATAGCAAAATAAGAAACATGACCTTTTCTTTCCAGCCCTAACACATAAAATAAATATGTCTTGTATAAAACAAAAGAATAATGTTAAAATTATCATAGCAAATTTCAAGAGACGGATTTCCAATCGTATTTATTTATTTATCTACGAAAGTAAACCATCATCTTATAAAATAAACCTGTATATCTTTTATTTTTTTTTTTCAGATAAATTTTCTTATCTTCGGTCCAATTTTTCCCGGAAGACTGTGTTGCCACAAATACATAAACGCCAAACGGTAAGATTCATTTAGACTTTCTTTCTTAATGTTTACCTTCGAAAAAATTAGCGCAACATTTAGAAATTAAAATAATTCCAATATTCTGAGGTTTCTGAAAAAAATAACTTCGATTTCATTTTTTTTTAATGTCATGTCCCTCGAGGACATAAACGGTCATGGCTCTCCACAGTTTTCTTCCTTATCTACAAAATACTATTTCTTCTTAGGGAAGATATTTTCCCGTTGTCTTTCCTATGGTTTCGAATTTAGAGTTGTCCTTCGAGACTGGTTACCAACCAAAGATACAAAGCCCAGTCTACATTTACGTCTATTGTTTAATGAATTCTTAAATACCATGCCACTTCAGCGATTATGACTTTCCCCAACTTCCTCTTTATGATCTGTGAATTGTTATGAGTTCTTCGGAAAGACAGTAGAGTGGTTTCTCGTTGCTTTCTCCACTGTTAAGAATCCAGATTTTTTCTTTTCTTATATAGGGTGCCATTGAAAGTCAAAGAGCCTAACTTATGCTGATATTTAAGCCATAGTTAGATGGAACTGATTCATGTCTTTTCAAAAGCGTATCAGCATGAAAGTAAACACAAATAAACCGCATCTGTCTATATTTCTGAGATGAGGTATTATGTACATTATTTACATTATTCGGACTATTGTCCTCATCTTTGTCGCCATATTTATTACAACGTTTCAGCCTTTCAGTATCTGTCTATATTTCTGAGATGAGGTATTATGTACATTATTTACATTATTCGGACTATTGTCCTCATCTTTGTCGCCATATTTATTACAACGTTTCGGCCTTTCAGTATCTGTCTATATTTCTGAGATGAGGTATTATGTACATTATTTACATTATTCGGACTATTGTCCTCATCTTTGTCGCCATATTTATTACAACGTTTCGGCCTTTCAGTATCTGTCTATATTTATGAGATGAGGTATTATGTACATTATTTACATTATTCGGACTATTGTCCTCATCTTTGTCGCCATATTTATTACAACGTTTCGGCCTTTCAGTATCTGTCTATATTTATGAGATGAGGTATTATGTACATTATTTACATTATTCGAACTATTGTCCTCATCTTTGTTGCCATATTTGTCAGAACGTCTCGGCCTTTCAGTATCTGTCTATATTTCTGAGATGAGGTATTATGTACATTATTTACATTATTCGGACTATTGTCCTCATCTTTGTCGCCATATTTATTACAACGTTTTCGGCCGTTGTACGCTCCGGCCTTCTTCAGGTGGTTGGAATTTCGAACTGAACCCTTTATTTCGCTCACTGGGGTAGACTGTTCTAGTTCCACGTGCCATGTTTAATGGATGTCAGTTATCAGTTATCCTCTGAAAGTTCTCCATTGACTTAACCGGGTATTGAACTCACACTCTTTGGGTCCTATCACTGGATCTAACTAACGCCTTTATCGACTGTGCCATGTGTCCTTAGCGACAAAGATGAGAACAATAGTCCTAATAATGTAAATAATGTAAATAACCCGCAATTTGATTTCATTTTCCACGCTGATAGCCGTTATGCTAACCGCATATCCGTATCCCTCTCCCTCCCCCTCTCCCCCTCCCCTTTCTCTCTCTATATATTAAAAGCCATATCCCATGAAGATGTAGGGGATAATGGCTCTTCACCGATTCCTTTTCTTCATTAATGTGAATAGACAATTTTTCTTTGAGTGTTTTCTGTTTTCTTCTTTTATGCTTTCGAAATTAGAATTGTCTTCTTCTTGACTGGTTTGCTACCCAACGTTAGAAATCCCTTCATTCGCTGAAATTGAGTGTATTCTTAAATGCCATGTAAGCGATCATGGTTCTCCACAGTTTCCTGTTCTTCATTACCTGCGAATTGCTATGACGCCTTGAAAAATATACTGAAGTGGCTTCTCGTTACTTTCTCCACGTCTTGGAATTTAGATCTTGCTATCTTCTCTGTTATTTAATCCATAGCTGGTGTCGGGAAGAGATGGAAACATGTCTTTCCCACGAGCTTTAGTGAAAATATCGATTAAAATGAGGAACAAATAGGAAAATAGTCATCAATTTGACATGTTTCATTATTTATTTAGTTTAATTAGACATTTTTGGGGAAGTGAAATATTGCACAGCTATATTTCAAAATATAACTTCGTACAATTCTACTTTCAAAAATATCTAAATGAAGTTAAATAAACAGTAGGACTTGTTAATTTAGGTTTCTCTCCGCGTTCCTTATTTGATCATATATATATATATATATATATATATATATATATATATATATATATATATATATATATATATGTGTGTGTATATGAATGAAGTCAAAGGTAAACTTATCTTAGCAGACGGGTTTCGTCCTCTGATAGATTTTATCAAAGAAGATGTAAGGCTTTTATTTATCTGAGTGACTTTAACAAGATCTTGATCCTTCATAGGATGAAACGCGTCGGCTAAGTATCGTTTTTTCTCTTGTCTCTTTTTATTCATTTTATCTCTTCTATAGATACAATCCATCTGAGCATATATATATATATATATATATATATATATATATATATATATATATATATAAAGACATTTATGATATGTTTAACGTTCTTTTTATAGATACAAGTATTTAAGCAAATGCTCTGTTTTATAATAAACAGTATTAAATAACATTTACCGGTCTGAATGTCCGAGAAATTTTCATAGAAAATTTTCGTTCTCCGACAGGAATCGAACCTGTATCCTATAAAAAGAACGTTAAACATATAAATGTCTTTAAATAAATTGTCGGACATTGTCCAATCCAAAAATATATTTTTGTTTACATTTGATACGCTAGAGCAGATATGAATAGAAGAGATTCATGGAAGATTTAAGTTTAAAGATAGTAAAATCGACCTTGCTAACCGGACGCTTCTCTGTGGCCGAAAGGTTAAGGCACGTCACGCGAAATGACGGTTCCGTATAGGATGACCGTTTCCAAATTTCATGGTGGTCTTTTAATCACAGACTATGCCCAAAGGACACTGCTATACTGTGTAGTTGACAAAATCAAAAACAAATTGTAAACTAGTGACAATTTACCATCGCAACCTGTATTTGCCTCTTATTTCCACGTTGCTAGAATGTGATAAATGCTTCATTTCAGGTGGGGCTTTGTGATGCATACATATTGACCTCGGACTACACCCCACCCCCAAGAAAATACTCCATTAAATCTCAATGAGTATACATTGCAGAAAACTAAGGAGATTACTGGAATATTGGATAGACTTGCCGTCACTTGATCTTTAATAAAAACACCAGTTATAATTGGTGTGAAAAGAGATTGATTTGTTTTTTTTTACGGTTTATCAACCCTTTGTGGGTTATTAAAATCGAAACATATTTCTGGATTGTAAGAATTATTCTCTTTTCTTACGAGTTTCTTCTTTGAGAATAAAAAAAAATATTTTTCTAGATAAAGATCCCAATATTTACGCTAGCGGCACCTCGACGTGGTGTAATGATTAGCAAGCTCGTCTCGCTAGGACAATTACGACTATGTGGTGAGTTCGGTCCTCACTGCTCCCTACTTTCTGCTTTGTGCCAAAATCTAAGCTACGTGTAAATCACCATTGCCAGGGGAAGAGACGGCTTCAAGCCTTTCCCAAGGGTATTTGAGCGTAAGTGAATATAACGAACATGAATGCGATTTGAACCTGAAACCCCGCTTTCTTATTCCGCGCCGTTATCCTTGACAACACCCTGCTGTGAAAAGAGGACGAACACGAATATTAGATAAAAGTCCTGAAGAGGGTGCTGGATTATTGCGACGACTTGCCGTGACTTGATCCCCCAATAACCAGAAAGGGTATCTTAGCAGTAAATGAGAGACGAGGATAATAATTAATCGCTGAGGTGAACCAAAGGTTAGAATTAGAAGTGGACTTTATGAGGAGACATATTAAATAGAATGAAATATTCGGAAGTAAAACCAACAAAAAAGTACTTGAATAGAGAACAATTGCTTTGCGTCTTCACATTCTTTTCAGAAGACAATCACTTCTTAAGGGTAGTGTAATTTCGATTTTCCTTCGTTTTTCTTATCAAGACTGAACACGTTTCAGTTTTATTAGATCGATGCAAAAGTTTCCAGCATATTTTTAACAAAAGATTCATATAAATTTATAGGATTGTTCTTCCTAAATTTCAAACAAATTTTACGTTACTTTTCAACTAATTTGCATTTTCGCTTTTATTTTATCGAAATATATGGTTGTTGATTGTTTTTTTACGGCTTATCAACCCTTTTCTGGTTATTTAAAGCCAAAAAATATTTTTAGATTGTAAATGATTTTTTTAAGATAATAATGATTTGCTGATTACTAATTAACCCATATCTGGGGAGAGGCGAGGAGGATTCATGTCAAATCTGTATTTGGTAAACAAAGAAGAAATTATAATGTGTATATATAGTGGGGTATCAGTTCTATATTGCAATTAATATATAAACTGACCCCTCTCTTTGTGGCCATAGTAGTTTCTATATATTTATTTTCCAGAGAATATCAATAAATCTAAAAGACATTGCTAATCAGTATAGTACTTTATAGTTGATTGATTTCATTGATTGATTCATTCATTTTTTATGACTTATCAACCCTTTGCAGTTTATATACAACCAGAAAATATTTTTAGAATTTTTTTTTTGCGATAATAATGACTTATTTATACAAATCTTATTACTTAACCCACGGCTGGGGGGAGAATAAGTGGTTTCATACATTTCCTAAGGGCATTTGCGCGTGAGTAAATTTAACAAACACTACGGGAATTGGAATTCGATCTACCGATTTCAAGTTCCATTTCCCCACCCGCACATCCAAGCTTACATCACTTGGTACTCCTAAACGCTCACTTATCTTTGAACTGACCAGGCTCGACGTTGCTTAACGTCGGTGATCGGACGAAAACCGCTATTTCAACACGATGTTACTGTAAGCTTGCATATCAAATGGCTTTCCTCGAGGTACTTTTCAGTGTTGGTAAATTACAGAACGCGTTTAAAGTTATGTCAGTCATTATGTTCACGAACTAAAGCGTGAAATTTTGGTTAAAATTAATAAGCTGTCCTTATTAATTATTTGAGATCGGAAGAAAATGAATGGCCGCCTTTTTTTCGGATTCTTTTTTTCTGCTTATACGTAGCTCTGTATAACATTTTAAAGCGTAGTTTTGTCTTCTGTGTATTGATTGAATATTTTTATTAATTATGTCATTTTTAATACATTGTCGAATTAAGACATCATTTATTAATGTATTCATTTAATACAGTGACCTCCACAAAAAAAACGCGATACTTAAGGTTTCAAATGAATTTTTAAAAGTTAAAAATTATTTCTGGAAGTTTTTATTTTAGTTTTAATTTAAAGCCGATTGATTAATTTAATATTTCCAATAAGCAAAATACTTATTTCAAAAACTAATTTAAATTGACTGCAAGGATTTTTTCTAAAACAAGTTGATTAGCGCCCTGTTTTAGTCATTATTCATCGCAATTTAATTCATTTTATTAAAAAATCCTCTAAAAATGAAATATACTTTTTTGAGACTGTATTTGAGGAAGATTAGCTGATTTAAATTATAATTAATCCGACTTAAAACAAATATTATTTACTTTAAGATATCGCAGAAATGCATTTTTTAACCAGACAGTAGCTGTGTTTTTAACCCGACAGGAGCTACTTTGACGTGTTGGCAGCCTGATGACAGGTTTAATGTTGTTCTACGGAGACTTTATATGCAAAACATAATTGAAGAAAATAATGTGATCACATTTTTCATATCATTTTTAAGTATTCAGTAATCTTAAAAGAAATTTGGAAAATATTCACAGTAATCTAACGTTTTGATTGAATTTTAGAAATCATGACTTAATTTACCATAGTTATCGCTTTTATTTTCTGATAATGTCGTGTATAGTTACCCGTACTTAAAAAAATCAGCACGTTTATAGACATACAAAAATATTCACAATTCTTTTAAAAATATTGGTGTTTGATGATTTGTATTAAGCGTGTTCATTTATGATTAGCAAATATAGTTTTTACCTAATAACAATATCATCTAAAACTATAAATTTTTCTAATTAAAATTAAAAGAAATGAAAACAAGTCTTGCAAAAATTCATTATTCATCAAAAAATGTTAGTGTCTTTAATATATATTATTTATAAAATGAATTGGAATCTTTTCTAACTAAATAAAGTCAGTGATTTATTGTTATTCTTATTTTATGATTCAGAGCAAATTTTCGGTAAATGGTGTTTCTGTTTGACAAAAACAAATTGATGTTTAAATTCTTCAAGGAGTTTTGCGTTTAACTGATATAAATAAGAAATTTTAATTTCTCGAAATTTCATTAAAAAATATCAAGATTTTTTAAAAAGAAAAAATGTCAAAAATGAATAAGTACTGAAAATTTAATTAATTTGACAATTATTTAATTTTTAAAGCCAAAAACGTCGCTAAAAGTTCATATACTAATCTTTGGCTCACCCACTGACTCAAGAAAAAGAAGATTTCTAACCAAAATTTCGAACATGCTAGAAAGGGTTAACAAATTTAATAAAAAAAATACTTTATTCTTTCCTTTTATTAATAACTTAAACGTTTTGACGATGAAGCTTCGTTTTTATCACGTTTGGGGCATTTTTCCATCATGGTATTCTCTTTTTTAGAAAATTTTTGGAAGTACTTATTTCAGTACTACTGTTCTTCACCCAATACAATGAGTGTAAAGGGTGAAAGAAAAAAAAGGACATAAGGAACGCATTCGCTTGAGCCGACGTCTGTAACAATTCGATAATAACCAATTTGTCAGCAGTCGGAAAATCTGTGGCGCAATTTGGCAAAATGAAGAAAATGCAGAACTTGGTACTTGGCGTTTTGACTTGACACTCAGAAGCTTTCACGATTCGAGATTTGCTTCAATTTGTGTTTGTTTAAAAAATCACACTTTTTTTAATCGTATGTTTAGAGTAGAAATATATCGATTTGTATCGATCTAGGTTCGAATCTGAGCATAATGGATTTATCAAGGGAACTAACTTCTTGATAAGATTTGACTGAGGGGACGATCCCAGGGCGTGGAGCGCTGGGAAGTACCGGAAAAGCATCCCACGTAGTGACCCAAGTCATGTAAGTGAAATTGTGTAGACAAAACTGTTTGGAAGCTGTCGATGGTTGGAGCCAACGCGAAGTCAGTCATCGTGACCGAGGTTTTCAGAGTTTTAGTTATGTTCACGCTACTTTATGAACTTTCTTTATAGCTATGAAGCTTACGGCCATATAGCGGGGAAACACCGGTTTTCGTACGATCACCGAAGTTAAACAACGTTTGAGCCTGGTCAATATGTAGACGGGTGACCGCTTGCGAATAATAGGCTCTGTAAGCTTGGATGTGTGGGTGGTGTAGTGGATAATGGCTCAGAATTGTTAATCGGTGAGCCGAGTTCCAATTTCAGTTGGGTTCGTTATATTCACTTACGCGCAAATAACCTCGGGAAACGTATCAATCCACCTATTCTCTCCAGAGCTATGGATTAATTAGTAAGACGTGTACCATTAAACCATTATTATCTGAAAAAAAAATTTGAATCTAAGAATATTTTCTAGCTTTAAATAACTTGCAAAGGGTTGATAAGCCGTAAAAAATGAACCAATCAATGAAATACTGATTAGTCACACAGTCTTTTAGATTTATTTACATTCTCTGGAATATAAATATATAGAAACTACCATGGATCCAAAATGAGGGGTCAGTTTATATATTGATTGTAATATAGAATTGCTCACCAACTATATATACATATTATAATTTCTTGTTTGTTTATAAAATTCTGATTAGGTATGAAGCCACTTCTCCCGTCCCCCAGTCATGAGTTAATTAGTAAGACTTAGTATCAGTAAATCATTGTTATGCCAAAAAAAATTCCTACAATTTAAAAATATTTTTCGGCTTTAAATAATCTGCAAAGGGTTGATAAGCCGTAAAAAACGAATCAATCTATGAAAACTATGATTCGGTGAGTTTAGTTCCAGTATAAAGCGCAGGTTGACTCTTTGGTTGTTGAAGAAACACATAAGCCTGAGCAGATGTCTTTAACAAGGATTAGCTGACCCACCCTAGCAGACTGACAAACCCAGAAAGAAAAAATCAACCATTACTTATTATTCATTTGTATCGAATAGCGGTGCCGTCTGGAATAGTCGGGCTGGTGTAATTTTTAAACTTATAAAATAAGCGGGAAAATTTGGATTCCTGGAACAAGGTAATGATGCCGTGGAGAAATCCTCGCCGCATAGAAGGCCGAAAAGCCACTAAATAAGGTTGTATAGATGTATGAGGATGAAGATGAGGATGTAAGAAGAGCAGATTACGATGATACATACGCCAGGTATCGGTAGGATCGTCGCCTGCATATGGATAAATAATTCAGTAAATATCTAATAATAGAGGACAAGAAGCTGTGGAGAGCCATGTTCATTCACGTCCTGAAAGAAGATCATATAGATATAGTATCACAAAGAGGAGTCGTAAAAGAGTAGGTATTGTGGAAAAAAGGAAAATACCGGAAGATGTGGAGAGCCATGTTCACCAATGTCCTGGAAGAAAAAATCCTATAGGCAAAGTACCACAAAGAGTAGTTGTAATAGAGAAGTTATTGCTGAAAGAAGGAAAATACCGGAAGCTGTGGAGAGGCATGTTCACCCATGTTCCAAAAGAGGAAGATCCTATAGTACAGTGCCAAAAAGAGGAGTCGTAAAATAGCAGGTATTGCTGAAAGAAGGAAAATACAGGAAGCTGTGGAGAGCGATGATCACTCATGTCATGAAGATCCTACAGATACAGTACCACAAAGAGGAGTCGTAAAATAGCAGGTATTGCTGAAAGAAGGAAAATACAGGAAGCTGTGGAGAGCGATGATCACTCATGTCATGAAAGAAGATCCTATAGATACAGTACCACAAAGAGGAGTCGTAAAATAGCAGATATTACTGAAAGCAACAAAAGACAGGAAGCTGTAGAGAGCCATATTTACACACGTCCTGATGGAATTAAATCGTATAGACAAGGTTCTACAAAGAAGAGTTGTAACGGAGAAAGTATTGCTGAAAAAAATCAGGAAGCTGAGGAGGGCCATGTTCACTCACGTCATGTAGGGGCATGGTAGAGAGATCAGATAGTTGTGCCATACGAAATGCACGCTTGTATGATCATGTCTCTTTCGATTCATAACTGTTTAGGCAGAAGATTTTCCAGCAGTAGGTTGCTAGTTTTTTCTTCGGTAGACTGGTAGCCAACCAATGCTATAGGACCCAATCCATCCTGCTATTCAACTCATAGCTGGAAGGAGAAGAGATGGACTATTAATATTATTTTTGTTGTATTAGCCTTGACGCAAAAGCCACAAGTATCGATCATACTACGGATGGAAATTATTAATCTGTAGTTGAATGAATGGTTACTAAGAAAAAGGAAGACCCACCCAATATGCAAATTACAAATTGGAAATATGAAAACCAAACAAGTCTAACAATTCGAAGGCGTATTGGGACATTAAAAGATAACTTTTAAAAGCTAAGCAAGGTATTAAGAAACAGAAAAATTTCGTTAAAAATAAAGAAAAGAGTATTAGACTATGACGTAACATCAGTCCATCTATATGGCAGTGAATGCTGGACAATTTCCACACAGATGAAGAAGAGACTTAAAGCAACATAAACAAAGAAAAGATTACAGAAATGTAATGTAATATCAGTCCTCGTATATGGCATTGAATGCTGGACAATCTCTTCACAGCTGAAGAAGAGACTTGAAGAAACAGAAACAAAGAAAAGATTACAGAACTGTTGGGTAATATCGGTCCTCCTATATGGCAGTGAATGCTGGACAATCTCTTAACAGATGAGGAAGAGACTTGAAGTAACAGAAACAAATAAAAGATTACAGAACTATTACGTAATATCAGTCCTCCTATAGGCAATGAATGCTAGACAATCTCACCTATGAAGAAGAGACTTGAAGCAACAGAAACAAGAAAAGATTACAGAACTGTTATTTTAATATCAGTCCTCCTATATGGCACTGAATGCTGGACAATCTCCTCACAGCTGAAGAAGAGACTTGAAGCAACAGAAACAAAGAAAGGTTTACAGAATTATTAAGTAATATCAGTCCTCCTATATGGCAGTGAATGCTGGACAATCTCCTGATAGATGAACCGGGTATTGAACTCACACTCTTTGGGTCCTGTCACTGGATCTAAATAACGCCTTCATCCATTGTGCCATGTGTTAAGACAGTGGAGAACTTTCAGAGGTAAATTAACAGGAGATAACTGACAACTGACATCCATTAAACATGGCACGTGGAACTAGAACTGTCTACCCCAGTTAGCGAAATAAAGGGTTCAGTTCGACATTCCAAACACCTGAAGAAGGCAGGAGCGTACAACGGTCGAAACGTTGTAGTAAATATGGCAACAAAGACGAGGACAACAGTCCGACTAATGTAAATAATGTACATAATACCTCATCTCAGAAATATAGACAGATAGTGAAGGGCCGAAACGTTGTAATAAATATGGCGACGAAGATGAGGACAATAGTCCGAATAATGTAAATAGTGTACATAATACCTCATCTCAGAAATATAGACAGATACTGAAAGGCCGAAACGTTGTAATAAATATGGTGACAAAGATGAGGACAATAGTCCGAATAATGTAAATAATGTACATAATACCTCATCTCAGAAATATAGACAGATACTTCCTATTTTACTGGATTGAAGGTTGTGAGGTAGCTTTTCTCATTTAAATTGTTCTGTAGAGACCGTAACAAATGAAAATGCAAAGAGCCCAATCTGGAGAATACGGTGGGTGCTGGATGGTGGGGTCTCGTTTCAACTCTTTAAGCTTCTGCAAGATCTGTTTCGCAAGAGGAGGTCTTAAGTTATTGTGGTGAAAAATGACAAGTTTTCATTTGACAAGATTTGCCGTTTTTGTTTAATAGCCGCATTAAGACCGGCGAGTTAGTTGCAATATTTTTTTGCAGTTATTGTTTCGCCGACTGGAAGAAACTCAATGTGAATTATCTTTCTGCAATTATACCAAACGAAGAAAAAACACCTTCATTGGATGCAAACCCGCTCTGGCTAAGAGGTTCTGCATATTCACGTACTTATTTCCAGCTGGGTTTGCGTCGGACATGATAATAAACGATCTATTAACACCGTGTAAAATTACGTCCAAGAACGGGTGCCTTCTGGTGGCGTAACAGCAAAGAAATTGCCGCAGAAAGACGACCGAGCTTGTTTCGTCCGATTAAAGAATACGGCGCCCACGTGTCGAGATTGAAAACGAATTCAAGTCTCTTCAAATGGCGAAAGGCAATTGAGATATAGATCTTCAAACACTTGGCAATCTCTTCCGTCGAAATCTTCGGTTTATTCTCCACGATGTCAAGCAAAGTGTCTCCATCGACGCCGGAAGGTTTTCTAATTGTTCATTCAATATTAGAGAATACGGCACCCACGTGTCGAGATTGAAAACGAATTCAAGTCTCTTCAAATTGCGAAAGGCAATTGACATATAGATTTTCAAACTCGTAGCAATCTCTTCCGTCAAAATCTTCGGTTTATTCTCTACGATGGCAAACAAAGTGTCTCCATCGACGCCGGAAGGTTCTCTAAATGTTTATTCAATATTAAATAATAAAAGAATGATATTCGAAATTGCATTTATTTTTATACCTATCAACTACCAACTGCTAACCAAATCATTTTCTTATATTTATTGATAAATAAAGACTTTTTAAAATGTGGGTTAAATTTAAATTTGCATTTTACATAATTTCTTTTTTTCTAATTTTAGAATCAACTAAACAAGAGTTCATCCTTGAAAAAAAACATATCCAGTCGATTTCGTCATGGCTTGAGACCGCCCAGTAAGACTGCAGACACTCCTTTCATGCAGGCAGTAAGTTAATTTTATAATTACAGAATCACTTTAAACATTTTATAACTATATTGATTACAACTAGCATGACCTGTGAGAATTCTATTATTGTTGACAATTATCCATTATCATATATATCTGCTCTTATCTCGCCAAATCTCATCAGGTGCATAATATCGAAGCTACTCTATTGCCATTTCGTGAATGTGATCTGGACCGTGCAGTAGTTTCAGGTGAGACCTTTCTACGCCCTTATAGCAACCTCATTCAGCAACCCTCTACCTTGAGTGGCTCTTGGGTTTTGTATTGGAAGAAAACTAGTATTAAAAAATTGAAAATTTGTATAAAAAGAAAGGACGAATGCACAAGTATTTTCCCCTGCATTCTCTATTTATCTTAACATTCAGCGCGATATACAACAAGAAAAAAATTATGAAAACATTCAGCGCGATATACAACAAGAAAAAAATCATGAAAACATTCAGCGCGATATACAACAAGAAAAAATCATGAAAACATTCAGCGCGATATACAACAAGAAAAAAATCATGAAAACATTCAGCGCGATATACAAGAAAAAAATCATGAAAACATTCAGCGCGATATACAACAAGAAAAAATCATGAAAACATTCAGCGCGATATACAACAAGAAAAAATCATGAAAAAATTCAGCGCGATATACAACAAGAAAAAAGTATAAAAACATTCAGCGCGATATACAAGAAGAAGAAAAAGTATAAAACACTTTACGAAAATGATTTCTCATATGCAAAATATGACTTACTCCGATAGACTTAACGTCTTGACTTTTCCCAACTTAAAAACTGAACGTTTTAGATTTGATTTAAGATAAGTATGTCGAATAGTAAATTCAGTTCAACTAAGCATAAACTACAAAAAGACGGAGTGCATGTCGTCAGTATGAGGATGAGCCCGAAATGCGATTTTCAGGTCGGGAACACTAGAATCAAGTAGACGTTTAAATATCTGGGAAGCGTCTTGATAGAGGAGGGTAAGTGCGACACTGAGTACCGTAGACATATTGGGATGGCCAAGGATACATTCCAAAAGATGGGCGGAGTATTGAGAGACAGGAGGATTTCTTTGGTAACAAAGAAAAGAATACTGAACTGTTACCTTTACGGCAGCGAGTGTTGGACCATTTCCTCAAAGATGAAGAAGAGACTCGAGTCGATAGAGATGTAGTTCTACAGAAGAATGCTAAGGATATCATGAACCGAGTGTGTGAGCAACGATGAGGTCTTAGAGAGGTTTCAAACAAGGAGGAGGCTTATATTTAATATCAGGAAGAGGCAGCTGAAGTTTCTGGTGCAGATAATGAGGAAGGAGGGCCTGGAGAATCTGATACTCACGGGTCGAGTAGCGGGAAAGAGAGACAAGGGAAAACAACGGGTGACATATCTGGCGGACTTAAGTAAGTGGATGACAGAACGTGGTTTTGGAGAGGAAGCAGAGGGAAGGAACGTTGAGAGCTGCAAAAGATAAAGGGAGGTGGAGAGCCATGATCGCTTACGTCCTGAAAGGACATGACTTATAAGAAGAAGAAATTCAATTGATGCCATAGATTTTGAGAAATATTTTACTTAAACCAGTATAAACCTACTGGGGGCATCTTTCGGGTATTAAGGTGATCGATCAGCAAGGTTTCATCCTTTTACAGTTGAAATGGCTCGATGTAACCGCAAGTTCTATGTTAACAGTTTCTTCTATCGCACTTCTCACTTGTGGAACTCTCTCCCGGCTTCTTGTTTTTCAATCGACATTGTTCTTCAAAAATCTAAATGCAATCTCAATCGTTATCTTCTGTCTTCTTTTATTGTTCTATCTTCTTAATAATGTTTTTTTTCCCTCATATTCTTAAGCATCCAATAACTCCTTGCGTTTTAGCGGTTTTAACTGATTTAAAAAAAAGAAAGAAAAATAAACTAATGTAACAATTTCAATGAACATCTTTAATAATGAATCTGAAAATATTGAAAATGTCGCGTCATAAAACTGATTTCATTTTTCAGGCACGGAGTGAGGAATGTCTGAAATGTTTGCTGAAAATACGCCATCGGAAATGCGAATCGGTAAGTAAAAATATTTTACCATGCATTGCATCCTACACAGACGACCTGTAGATTATTAGTTAAAAATTCGGTTACTGGCTTTTCTCAATCGCACCATGTTTAAGCGCTACGTAAATTTATTTTTCTTTAAAGAACTGAAATATGGTTTAACATTTATTTTCAATGTTTTATAGTAAACAAAATAAGCTAATGGTGAGTGAAATATAACAGAATTGCTTTTTAGGAAAAAGAAATAAATTATGTAATGTTAATGAAATTTCATTAAATTAAGTATGCCACGTATGCAAAACAAATAATGCAACGAGTATTTTTTAATCGCTGTTGCATGATGATTCTTTCTCTTCTAATGTCATTCTCAACTTTTTCCGCATTTCGTTTTGCTTTTGTTTTTGAAATTTTTTAAAACGAAAGACACTTTTGAATTCTGCATGCGCTGAATGATGGCTTTCTTTCCATAAAACTGACAACTTTTTCAATTTCAGTCCAGGTTTCATCACAATCATGTTTTTTATTTCCTTGTTCATTGTGACAGTGTGAATGCTGGAAAGTAGTTTTTTGGAAGATTTTATATCATACAATGTTGATTTTCCTATGTTGCAATGAACTTTCACCAGCATCTAGTCTGTTTAAAATTTCCACTTTTTGCGATAACTCCAAAGTTGTTCTTTTCCTCTTATTCCCATCATCTTTTGCACCAATACAAGCCATTAGGGTGAAATAAGCATAAGCAATTATCCAAAGTAAATTTCCTGAAAAATAGAAATTTCAAATCAGTTACATATCACCCAAATAGTTTAAATATACACATTAAAATCATATCCGGATATGCGGGATTCCGGATATGAGGCACTCCGGATATGAGGGATTCCGGATATGAGTGAATTTACTATAATATTAATGATTGTTCTTAGGAAAGTGGCTTTCTGGTGCCTACTTCCCAAATATTAGTTCAAAGTTGTTTTACCAGACTGGCTGCCAACCAATCCTAGAGAGTAGATTCTGGTATATATCGATATCAACCATTTTAGATGGTTTATTCATAAAGCGTAGTGATCGATTTCTCTAGTTTATTAGAACATTTAATTATTATTATTATTATTATTATTATTATTATTATTATTATTATTTCATCACCTCTCCCTTCCCCGCTGATAAAAAAATCTTCTTTAAAGATTCACAGAATTAGATGCTGTCTGTAGAACAAGTCAAAAGCGCCGAGTAATTAATATTTAAGTTATTGGATTTACTGTCATATTATGTTACCAGGGCCTTTTTACGAATTGTTGTAAATAATATCTACTTGGTTTAAGTTCAATTATCACAGCTGATATAAAACCCAAAATGACACTTCATTATTTCTGGAAGCTCTTGTCTCTTTGTGTCCGTGGCATGTGTCTAAGCATGTTCTCCCAGGGGGGTGAGACTTTGTCGTTTGTTTGTTTCTTATGATTCAAAGGTCAAAGTAGATTGGTAATCAAATATCCTATGGAAACAAAGATAAGCGATAGACAAATTATTCTTTGAAGATAGTCAAAGTTGTTGTTTAGAACGAGTTGAAAAATCAAAATCAAAAACAAACAAAAAGAGATATAATGGTGTGGGGCAGGCGGACTCGGGTGAAAGAAAAACTAAGATATCAGAGTGTTGCTAGAAATATGGGTTTAAGTCTTGTACTACAATTTTTTTCAATCCATATTCCTTTTTCCATAGACATCTACGTCGTTCCTGGAAGTGGGGGGAGGGCGGTCAGGCAGCTTCAGTCCCCCTTCCAGTCATTGCGGAACCTGGGAATAATAAAGAAATCTCAATATTACTTTGGCAACGATCTATGAGAAGGTCATTGAGCTGAGCCGTATCATTTGTTTAAATATAATACTGCTTCCAAAAATAATTCTTTCTTCAAGAAGTTGGCAATTATGGCTCTTCACAATTTCCTTTTCTTTACAGTTCTTAATAAATATTGTCTTTTTGTTATCTCTCCTAAACATTGTTCCGTTATCCATTTACTCAAACTCGCGCAGTAGGTTATGCCTTGTTTTCTTCTGCCTCTCTTGCTTTCAATCTGTCCTGTGAGTATCCATTTTTCCAAGCCCTCTTTCCTCATTATGTACCCTAGACATTTCAACTGTCTCTTCCTGATTTTAAGTATAAGTTTCCTTTCTATTCCCTTGAGAACTTTGCCGTTGCTCACATGTTCGGTCCATGGTATCCCCAGAAGCCTTCTGTAGAACCATATTTCTGTTGCTTCAAGTCTCTTCTTCATCTGTGTAGAGATTGTCCAACATTCTCTGTCATGTGGGAGGACTGTTTTACATAACAATTCAGTCCTCTATTCTTCATTTCTAATGAAATTTTCCTGTTTTTATGCTTAGTTTTTGGAAGGCATCTTTCGTTATGCTAATGCGCCTTTGGATTTCAGTGTTAATATAGAATCAGGAATCTTTAAATCATGATTTAACTGATTTAGCCACACCAAACCTTTAACATCTTATTCCTCCCTCCCATATTTTGTGGCGTCATTTTTGAAGACACTTTGACTTTTGGAAGGTGAAGATATCATTGAAATACACTGGAAAAAATTCAAAACATGAACGTTAACCAAAAGGTTCCCGTTTTATAGAAGGCATCTGTTTAAAGCCGTCATGGGCGAATCGCTGTCATCGGGCTACATGCGGCCCGATTGACTTTCTGAATGGCGCGCTTAATATTCATAAGTTTGTTAAAATTTTGTTGATTTCTTTTCTCACTTGTTCACTCACACATTCTCTCATGCATAAACATGGATTAAGTACAGTGTTTCTTCAATTTTGCAACCTTTTGTTGATGTTTCATCATTTTAAACCTTTGGCGATTTTCACTAAGGAAGATCATACACGTAAACTTCATTTGTTTTAGAAAGAGGAAAAGTTCAGAATATTTTTCTCTGCTCAAATGATTTAATTAGAAACAAAATCACATACAAAAAATGGGTTAATTACACTTGTCATCAGGGATAATATTATACCAAGAGTTTTGTAATTATAAAAATAATATTTTCTCCAAAGAAAAAGAATCGAATATACCCCATTTCTAAGGCATTACTTCTTCGTATGACCGTTTGTGGTAGAAATGACTGCGCGGTAAAATAAAATAAAAAAATCAGCTTGAATTTTTTAGTAGCGTGACCCGCGTTACGATGAATTATATCTCGTGTGTTCAAATGCTCGAGAAAAGTTGACCATACCTGGTTTAAACTGACGACAGAAAGAGATGGGGTTAAATCCTGCTGGCGTCAGTAAGTTTTTTTTTTCGCCTACAATCTGAATTATATTAGGTCATCCCATAAGTTCTGTCCGAATTTTAACTTTTTGTTAAAATGAACGAAATTTAAAGAATATTTTATAATGTCTAATGGAGCTGAACATTATTTTTATGTTTAGCTGCATTTAAACTGATCAAATTTTATTTCAGAGAACAATAAAATAAAATTTTGTTTGATTAAAACTCTGCTAACATGGAAGTACCCAAGAATCATTTGAGGCACATAATGCTTTATGAGTTCAAGAAAGGAAACTCAGCAGACGAAGCGGCTAGAAACATTCACTCAGTTTATGGAGAGGAATGTGTGAATGAAAGAACTTGCAGAAGATGGTTTGCAAAATTCAGATGTGGAGATTTCTCCCTTGAAGATGATGATCGAACCGGACGTCCAGTTGAGTTCGATGAAAAGCTTCTTGAAGCAGCCCTTGAAGAAAATCCTGCTTTATCAGTTGAGGAATTGGCAGTGGTTCTCAGTTCAAACCATACAACTGTTCATCGTCATCTTCAACAACTTGAAAAAGTTCCTAAACTTGGAAAATGGGTGCCTCATGAATTGTCTGAAAACAACCTCAAATCCCGAGTTGACATCTGCTCTTCTCTCCATTCTTGCCAACTTGTTTCACCTTTTTTTGGATAGACTAGTGACGAAAAATGGATCTTTTATCGAAATGTTATGCGTCGTAGACAGTGACTTGGTAAAGGGGAAGGACCCCAGCCACAACCGAGAAGGGAACTTCATGGGCAAAAGGTTCTTTTTTCAATTTGGTGGGATTGCCAAGGAATAATCCACTTTGAATTCTTACCACCTAATGCAACAATTAATGCTCAGATATACTGTCAGCAATTAGAGCGTTTGAACCAAGCTTTGAGGAAAAAAAGACCTGCTCTAGTGAAATCGAAAATGGGTGATGTTTCATCAGGACAATGCGCGACCACACGCAGCAAGTATCACGTCACAAAAGATCGAAGAACTTGGTTGGGAGAAAATTCCTCATCCACCTTATTCTCCCGACCTTGCTCCTTCAGACTACCATTTGTTTCATAGCTTACAGAATCATTTGGAAGAAACAGCTTTTGTAACACAGGAAGAGGTTAAAACTGACATTTGTGAGTTCTTCGAATCAAAGCCAAAAGAATTTTACAGTAATGGAATTAGTAAGCTTGTTAATAGATGGATGGAAGTCATAGATAATCAGGGAAAATACATTGTTGATTGAATCTGTAATTAAATGTAATATTTGGTCACTTGTTTTCTTTATTCAAAATTCCGACAGAACTTATGGGATGACCTAATAATTATGAACGTTAATTTTGAAAAGTGAAAATGTCACTGAAATATGTGGGAAAATTTACTAGTTTCGTATGAAAAGTAGAAAATAGGAATTTTAAGCAAAATGTCCATGACATATGACAAAAAGGAAGGCATCTGTTTAAACTGACGCCAGGCGATCCGATCGAAAATGATCAGCACATACACAATTAAATTTTCTGGTTTTATCCGTCTATTCTACATTAATTTGATGTGACCAAATCTTTTGAGCAAATCGTTTTACTCATATTTATTTCCGTTTCGATCTCTCCATTCGACAGATACAAGTCCGATCTGTTTAATGATTGTCTAGATGAAATCGAGGCTCGTTTAAACAATGGAACTTGAAAGAAAATTCCAGAACCGATTATTTATTCAGACAAAATATCTTTAAAGAGTGGCATTTTGTGATAGTTGCTGATCACAAGGAATAAAACGAAAAAAAGCGGGAACAACAAGAAACAAATTGAGAAATAATGGAGCTGTAAAAAAAAAATGGAGAAAATATCATGGCAGCCATAAAAACAGGAACAAAACCCGTAGTTAGACTTTTTTTTTACTTACCCCCACCACAAAAAGGGATAAAATGATTTATTCACACTTACGATCTGTTTGTTTTTAGCCACTAATTCTACATGCTTTAAACTCATATTTATTTTCCTGGTGATCATGGTTCTCCACATTTTCTTCTTTCATGTAACTTTTAATAACTTTTATCTTTTTGCCATCTCAAACTCTTTGCCGCCATCTATACCCTCAAGCTCGCCAGGTATGTAGAGCATTGCTTTCCTCTGTGCCTCATTTAAATCTGTAATATGAGTATTAAATTTTCCAAGCCCTCTTTCCTCATTATGTGTTCAGAAATCTCAACTGTCTCTTCCTGATAAATGTACTTTTTCTATTTTTTAGAAATGCCAAATTTGAAAATATCTATCCACTGTTAGCTCTTAGTAAATTTTGTCGTTTCGTTATTTCTCCTAAATCTTGTTCTGCCATCCATTTACACAATCTTATTAGGTAGGTTATACACTGTTTTTCTAGGCCCCTCTTGCCTTCAATACGTTCTGTAAGTTTCACATTTTCCAAGCCCTCTTTCCTCATTATGTGCCCAAGAAATTTCAACTGTCTCTTTCTGATTCTAAGTATAAGTGTCTTTTTTTTGTTTCCATTTTCATGAAAACTTCCTCGTTACTCACATGTTTCGTTCACGGCATTCCCAACATCCTTTCAACAATATCTAATCTGTCAGCTGTATACAACTCCTGTATAAGATCAATAGTTAAAAATGGCTTTGAGCGAATGAAACCTGTTAAATATGCTTTTTGTGGATTCGAGTTACAGAATAAGAAACAAAGAATTGTACCAACTAACAGAAACTACATCACTTGTAGACTATCAACACAAGCAACAACTAAAATGGATAGCACGTGTCACTCGAAGAGAAAAAAATGTTGTAATCAAGATGTTGATATTCCACACTACTTCATTTGAAAATAACTGACAACTGTTGAGTTTTTCAAATTTTTATATCAACTTTTAAATAAGTTTTTGCGAATCAGCTTAATACATTTTTCCTTGGCTTTAATTGTCAAAGGCGGATAATAAGTATTGGATGACTCCAATCTTTAAGGGTTTTTCTCCTACAATTCTTAATATATACAAAGAAATATATAAAGAAAAGGATTATATATAAAGAAAAGGATTATCACGACCGCACCGGTCGTGATAATCCTTTTCTTAGCTAAATCTTTTAAAAGTAAATACCTAAACACCAATCAAACAAAAACACAGTTTCAGGTGGCATTTTGACTTTTCAAAAACACCAATTTAATTAGAAGTGTGTTTCAATCAGTCGTAGTAAGATGGTTACTTCCTTTAAATGTGTCCTGATTGTGCTAGCTTAATTTTAGGAGACGTGTCTATCTACAATGACGAACTGGCGAGAAAAGAGCCGAGCCTTGTGACCGATGTCCGGAGGGAGAAAAATACAGTCCGGTATTATGGACCGAGATACATTGTAAATAATAGTTTTAATGAATAGTGAACCTCAACTGACTCAGCTGGGATTTGAACTCGGATCACCGATTCCATTTGCCTCGAGGTTAAATGAATTTCTTTTAAATAATTTGTTATCTTATCATAGCATTTGTAATATATGTTATTTGTACTCATTATACACCATTTTTTGTGTTCTTTGTAATTGTCATATTTTCTTTTGTGATACCTCTTTGCTTAATACCCTGTTTATTTTTTAAAATAGACGACCACGGCTGTACAAATATGACATTGGCGGTCATACAAATATGACATAGATGACAAAGAATTAGTATATCATACAGACTTGACATAAGCGGTCACATCTGTACAGATTCATTTTTCTTTTATATGTTGCAAGTATTATGAGTGATGTTATTACCGACCGCTCCCATTAACCCCAGTGTAGTCGTAAAAAGCAGATTTGGGGGGAGAGAGAGAGAGAGAGAGAGAGAGAGAGAGAGAGAGAGAGAGAGGTGAATCATGCGAAATTAGATACAAACAGTAAATAAGACTGAACCATTTAGTGTGACATACATATACAAAATAAGAGACAAATAATAAGGAAGAAGTGTGCACGTGTAGTTGGCATATAAAATGTTCGTACCTGAAATGTACAATTGTGTGACTCTTTTTTTTGGGAAGATGAAATGTGTCCTGACTGAAATTTTCCTGTTTCTTAATACATCGCTTATCATTTGTAAGCCATCTTTCGCTATCCTAATGCTCCTTCGGATATTAGAGTCGCACGTTTCGTCCTCTGTTAAAAAAAAATCCGATTTGTATTTTTGTAATTGTTTGATTTTTGATATCGCTAATTTGTAATTTTCATGTTGAGTTGTTCCTTTTGCTGACAAACATGCATTCTGTCTTCTTGCAATTGATGCTTAGTCCTTTCTTCTCGCTTTCCTTCACTACTTTCTGTATCAGTTCCTTCACTACTTTCTGTATCAGTTCCTGTAATTGCCTTCCTAATACCTTACTAAAAATATGAAATATCGTGAATTTTTCTAATCTCATCCTAAGAACTCCAGATCCTTTTCTGCGGGTGGATAAAAACAATGAGGCGCTGAAAAACTCTAGGTTACACCAAAAAGAGAAATGACCTCGAATCATGTAGACGTCATCTTCAACCAGCAGTTCAACAGATTTGGCATATCGCCTCCCTACGTTTTTAAACCTTTCCCCCCAAATTCTAAAGTTTCAACATTCGAAAATGCATCCTTTTCAAACTCTTTCTCATACTCTTAGGTGCATAGTACAGGGGTGAGTAATAGTAAAGGTTTGGGTTGAAATTTTTTCTCAATATTCAGTAAACTGGGAGGGACATAAAAGTGGGACTGGAAAATTATCTAAAGTTTCTGAAAGAATGGAACGTTGTATTTATCGAAAAGAATAAAAAAGAGCTATTTTATAAACAATGCAATATCATATAATAAAAACATGCATAATATCAAAGCGTGCAATTAAAAGCTTGAAGCAAGTGTAATAATTATTGTCTGCTGCATGGGTTCAGGTAGAAGATGTGAATTTAATAAACAGCATCACCTTAATATGCTCGGAAGAGGGTTGCAGACAATTTGCTACCCTCCTCCCCCACGCCCAATTCTATTAGACACCTAAAAGTATTCAGATGCAACACGATCTGGTGAGTAGGGTGGATAGTCTATACACACAAACCTCAAATACTTAGCGTGCCGTAAGCAGTGTTTACAGGTAAGTCCACTGCCATCAATTCCCCACAGGAAATTTAACGGGCATCGATTCACCATGAGGAAGATTCACCGTGCGAACGGTTTGCCCCAAGGGATGTTCATCGTGAGAAAAGTTTACCGCGCGGAAACTTCTCCGCATAAATTCATTAGATTTTATAATTTATAATTTTATAATTCATATATATATATATATATATATATATATATATATATATATATATATATATATATATATATAATGGACTCTCCCGTTGGTTTCGACGTATGAGGATCTGACAGCTTAATTGATTCAGTTATGCGATAATCTTAAGTGGCACTTAAGACCCGCTAGTGATTTACAAAGGAGGCCACATATGGGGTAGGGTGAGGATTGTGAGATAAGATCATTGTTAGTTTGGCTGACCTTTTAGTTCTTGCTCTCGCTTCTTGAAGATGATCCATACAAGCAGATTGAAAACTGCTGAGTTCACTAAAACACGTTGATAACCATTCTTCCCGCTCCAGGGCTAAGCGCTCAAGGGTGTTATGTGGAATATAGACAGTTGACAAGTTGCTTTTCGGCTTGTCTTTGTATCTTAGCCATAGGAGTCCTACATTCCTGTAGCCCTGATCTAACTGGCTGTACATTAGGATCTTGGGTATCCTGTCATCAGATATTCTCAAGACATGACCAGTCCACAGTAACTGAGACTGTATGAGAAAAAAATATATTTAAGCAGATGCTGCAATCTTCAGATCGAAATAAAATCTGACCGTTATTTCGCGTTCTCATTGTGATGATTCAAAATTTTGTGTTAAAACTTGTTTATTTAATCATTGCTGCCTAAAAGACACACACATACACACACACACACACACACATATATATATATATATATATATATATATATATATATATATATATATATATGTAATCTGAATATATATGTGTCTGTGTCTGTGTATTTATGTAATAGAAAAGAACAGATTAATAATCCAATGTTCTTTAGTATTTATCTTTTAATTTAAAAAAAAACAGTGCTCGATACAGAAGTAGAGCTTAAAATTATGATTATTAAAAAAAAAGTGTTTCCATGACGACACAGAAATTACTATTTCGAAACTGCAACTCATAGAATATTCTAAACATCTCTTGAGAATGAAACTGTGCCCCAAATTTTAAGTTTAATTTTGAAATTAAACTTTAGGGCTTGAGTTTCACTTTCGAAACAGTAATTTCTGTGTCGCGATGGAAACATATTAAAAAATAAATAAATATAATATACATACATATATATATGTATGTATATTATAATTATTTTTATATTGTATCCCTCCTTTTTAATTGTATCCCTCCCACGCAGTCAGGGATACAATTGTCTTCGTTGTAATTTAGAACAAGTCTTCAAAGTCGCTTAGCAGAAGTAACATAGGCTTTGAACTGCATTACATTTTATTGACATTTCTACATTCAGATTACACACACACACACACACACACACACACACACACACACACACACACACACACACACACATATATATATATATATATATATATATATATATATTAGGACTTGAGTTTCACTTTCGAAACAGTAATTTCTGTGTCGCGATGGAAACATTTAAAAAAAAATAAATATAATATACATAATTATAATATACATATATATATATATATATATATGTATGTATATTATATTTATTTTTTTAAAAATATGTTTCCATCGCGACACAGAAATTACTGTTTCGAAAGTGAAACTCAAGTCCTAATATATATATATATATGTGTGTGTGTGTGTGTGTGTAATCTGAATGTAGAAATGTCAATAAAATGTAATGCAGTTCAAAGCCTATGTTACTTCTGCTAAGCGACTTTGAAGACTTGTTCTAAATTACAACGAAGACAATTGTATCCCTGACTGCGTGGGAGGGATAGCACATAATATTAGTTTTTAGAAACCAAAGATTTAATTATTAAATTAATTAAATTAAAACGCATAATGTCAGTTATTATTTACTTTTATCCTGTTTTTAAAATGTTTTAGAAACGTTGACCAATAAAATTAGAACCCATGAAAAAAACAACAACACCTTTCCGTAGCTACCTCCCATTTTTCCATTCCATTCCTCTTTTAATCGGCACAAGTTAGAGTAGCAGTCTATGTTAATTGTTTGGCTTTTCTGAAGATAGTCTACAAAAATATTTCCCGCATGAAAGCATAAATAAATAAAATAAGAAGAAAAATGTGTTGCTATGACCTCATCTTCTAACTCTTCGGTCTTGAATGTCTTCGTTAGCCGATAACCCAAGTGCTGCCCACTAAATAGACCGTTGTTTAATCTCAGGGTCATCATGGAGTAACCATTTTTCATCAGAAGTGACAAGTCGTTTCAAAAGGTTATCACTAGATCACTGGAAACTCCGCAATATCACCCTAGAGGTGTCCACTTGATATCGTTTCTGGGCGACATTCCAACATTTTGGCATGCACTTAGCTGACAGCTTCTGCCGACCCCAACTGCTTATAACTTACAAATCTACCGCATTCTCTACATATCTCCAGTGTCTCAGAATTACTTTGGGCCGAAATTCGTCGACCGGCCGAAATTAGGATACGAACATGGTCAATAATTTCATGGATTGATTGAATTGCTTTTTATGGCTTATCAACCGTTAGCAGGTTATTTAAAGCCAGAAAATATTTTACATTGAAAGATTTTAGATGGAGGGAGATGATAATTTTAGTGATACAAGCCTTACTAATTAAGCCACAGCTTAGTTCTGGGTATGAGGATAAACTAAATCTGGCAGCGTAGCCTATGATCTTCAGATTAGAAGTTTTGAGGAGAATGTATCCACCTATTAATTACCGTTGTTCCAAAGGTGGTAGCATCTGTTAGGGTCCCAGGTATGGGCAAATAGTGAACAGCCAAAGAAAACGTACGAAAGTATAAAAATACATTTTTATGGTGAAGATTCTATTAATATATTTTATAGTAAAATGCCTATTTATATTAAAATGACCAACAATACTATTTATAGTAAAATTAAAAACAATAACTATTTATAGTAAAATGACCAACAAGAACTATTTATAGTAAAATTACAATACAATACCTATTTATTGTGAAATGACCAACAATACCTATTTATAGTAAAAGAAAAACAATACCTATTTATAGTAAAATGACAACAATACCTATTTATAGTAAAATGACAACAATACCTATTTATATTAAAATTAACAACAATACCAATTTATTGTAAAATGACCAAAAATACCTATCTATAGTATAATTAACAACAATACCTATTTATAGTAAAATAACCAACAATACCTCTTTATAGTAAAATCAAAAACAATACATATTTATAGTAAAATGACCAACAATACCTATTTATAGTAAAAGTGAGCAACAATACCTTTTTATAGTAAAATTAACAACAAAGTGAAATAAACAACAATACCTATTTATAGTAAAATTATGAACAATACGTATTTAGCGTTAAATGAGCAACAATACCTATTTATATTAAAATAACCAACAATATCTATTTATAGTAAAATTAACAACAATACCTATTTATAGTAAAATGACCAACAATACCTATTTATAGTAAAATTAGCAACAAATTCCTAATTATAATAAAATGACCAACAATACCTATTAATAGTAAATTAACAACATTACCTATTATAGGAAAATAACCAACAATACCTATTATAATAAAATTAACAACAATACCTATTTATAGTAAAATTAACAACAATAGCTATTTCTTGTAAAATTAACAATAATACCTGTTTATAGTAACATGAAACAAAATACCTATTTATATTAAAATTAACAACAATACCAATTCATAGTAAAATGAAGCATAATGTCTATTCATAGTAAAATGACCAACAATGCCTCTTCATAGTAAAATCGCTAACAATGCTTATTTATAGTAAATTGACCAACAATACCTATTTATAGTAAAATTAACAACAATACCTCTTTATAGTAAAATGACCAACAATACCTATTCATAGCACAATTATTAACAATACCTATTTATTGTAAAATGACCAACAAAAACTTTTTATTGTAAAATTAACAATAATACCTATTTATAGTCAAATGAACAACAATTCTATTTATGCTAAAATGACAACAATACCTATTTATATTAAAATTAACAATAATACCTATTTATAGTAAAATTAAGAACAATACCTATTTATGTTAAAATGACCAACAGTACATCTTTATATTAAAATTAATAGCTATTCCTATTTATTGTAAAATGACCAACAATACCTATTTATAGTAAAATTAACAACAATACCTATTTATAATAAAATGACCAACAATATTTATTTATGGTAAAATTAAAAACAATACATATTTATAGTAAAATGATCCAAATTACCTATTTATATCAAAATTAACAACAATAACTATTTATAGCAAAATTACCAACAATATATTTTATCTTTAGTTGAAGGCATAAAATTGTGTTCAAAATATTTAATTTTGGCATTAAATAACCCATAGAGGTGTTGATATGTCGTTAATAAAGTCAACCAATGAATATATAAGTCGGGGGAGAAGGGCATTTACGTATAAGTGAATATAAGGAACCCGACTGGAATTAGAACTCGGCTCACAAATTAACAATTCCATTACACCACCATCTCCTACAATCTTACAGCACCTGGTATTCCAAAACGGTCAACCATCTAGGGCTTGACCAGGCTCGACATTGCTTAACTTCGGTAATCGTACGGGAACCGGTGTATCAACGTGATACAAATCAACGTGATAGAAATCTGATATATTATTTTTTAATGGCAACTTAAACAAAACCATGGCTGGTAATTTGTAAAGCCCAAATATCCAAAGTATTCCTTCTATGTGCCATATTCCTTCAAAACGTGAGCGTTTATGGGTCTCCACAAAATTGTGCCATTTGTAAGCCTTAATAAAGATTGTCTTTTTACGACTTTGATGACTTGCATTATTTACATTATTCGGACTGTTATCCTCATCTTCATTGCCATATTCACAATGTTTCGGCCGTTGTACGCTTCGGCCTTTATGTCTATGTCTCTCTATATATCTGTCTATATCTCTGAGATGAGGTATTATGATTACTTGCATTATTTACATTATTCGAACTATTATCCTCATCTTCATTGCCATATTCACAACGTTTCGGCCGTTGTACACTCCGGCCTTTATGTCTATGTCTCTCTATATATCTGTCTATATCTCTGAGATGAAGCATTATGATTACTCGCATTATTTACATTATACGGACTTTTATCCTCATCTTCATTGGCATATTCACAATGTTTCTTTGGTAAAGGGGTAAAATCTCCGACTGACGCCAATTCAGCTGAATTTCGAACCTAGCTAGCGGCAACCAGACGTCTAGCAACACTGATGAGCTGTTATACAGCGAAACAGTCTGTCTGTGGATGACAATATATATATATATATATATATATATATATATGTGTGTGTGTGTGTGAAGTGTATATATATATATATATATATATATATATATATACACGTCCACAACGCTTTGGTTTAAGAAAAGTTTTGAATACGAAAGGATCTGATTGGGTCAACCGCGAATAAGTGAAGTTGCAATTAGATATCCGCGGATGGTGAGAATATTTTGCATTTTATATTTGAAAAAATATCCCACTGTATCCGCAAATACAGAGACTCAGAATTATTGTCAACTGATCCGCAGAGCAAAACTGGTTCATGCTCTGCAAGACATAATTTCTTCGAGGGTCACTCGGTGCTAAGCAATGAAATTAAGAACGTGTATAAGCAGGCCTTTACCTTCTTTTGTCTTCCGAGTGGTTTCAAAATATGAATTACGATTAACAAAAGCAAACAGAATTCTGTTAAATTATATCACAAAGTAAATAGAAAAAGGAAAGAAAAAAAACCAAACAAACTTTCATATTTATCTTTTCTGTAGAAGAGAAATCATTCGGAATATTTTACAAGAGTCGATAACAAACCCTGACTCACAATAACCGGAAAACACGTGGCTACCTACCGTATCATGATTATTGTCACGAAAACTGATTCGGCTATATAGAGGTCGCAACACATTAAAAGCATTACTTAGAACGATTACTTCGCTACTTATAAAAGTTACATGATAAATAGTCTTCTTCTATGTGCCATGTCCCTTCAGGGCGTTGGCGATCATGGCTCTCCACATTTCCCTGTTCCATGTAACTTTTAATAATTTCTTTCGTTTTGCCATCTCTCTCAAGCTTTGCATCGCCATCCATGCTCAATCTGGCCAGATAGGTTGTGCATTGCTTTCCTCTGTCCCTCACTTAAATCTATCAGGTGAGTATCAAATTTTCCAAGCCCTCTTTCCTCATTATGTGTTCAGAAATCTCAACAGTCTCTCCCTGATAAATGTACTTTTTCTATTTTTTCTTCCGTTTCGATCTCTCCATTCGACAGATACAAGTCCGATCTGTTTAATGATTGTCTAGATGAAATCGAGGCTCGTTTAAACAATGGAATTTGAAAGAAAATTCCAGAACCGATTATTTATTCAGACAAAATATCTTTAAAGAGTGGCATTTTGTGATAGTTGCTGATCACAAGGAATAAAAAGAAAAAAAAGCGAGAACAACAAGAAACAAATTGAGAAATAATGGAGCTGTAAAAAAATGGAGAAAATATCATGGCAGATCATAAAAACAGGAACAAAACCCGTAGTTAGACTTTCTTTTACTTACACCCACTACAAAAAGGGATAAGATGATTTATTCACACTTACGATTTGTTTGTTTTTAGCCACCAATTCTACATGCTTTAAACTCATATTTATTTTCCTGGTGATCATGGTTCTCCACATTTTCTTCTTTCATGTAACTTTTAATAACTTTTATCTTTTTGCCATCTCAAACTCTGCGCCGCCATCTATACCCTCAAGCTCGCCAGGTATGTTGGGCATTGCTTTCCTCTGTCCCTCAATTAAATCTGTAATATGTGTATTAAATTTTCCAAGCATTCTTTCCTCATTATGTGTTCAGAAATCTCAACTGTCTCTTCCTGATGAATGTACTTTTTCTATTTTCTATAAATGCCAAATTTGAAAATATATATCCACTGTTAGCTCTTAGTAAATTTTGTCTTTTCTTTATTTCTCCTAAATCTTGTTCTGCCATCCATTTACACAATCTTACTAGGTAGGTTATATACTGTTTTTCTAGGCCCCTCTTGCCTTCAGTATGTCCTGTAAGTGTCACATTTTCCAAGCCCTCTTTCCACATTATGTGCCCAAGAAATTTCAACTGTCTCTTTCTGATTCTAAGTATAAGTGTTTTTTTTGTTTCCATTTTCATTAAAACTTCCTTGTTGCTCACATGTTTCGTTCATGATATTCCCAGCATCCTTTCAACAATATCTAATCTGTCAGCTGTATACAACTCCTGTATATGATCAACAGTTAAAAATGGCTTTGTGCGAATGAATCTTGGTAAATATTCTTCTTGTGGAAAAACAAAAGCAAAACACTATGAAAGTATAAAAATTACGTTATAGTAAAAATACTAGTAATACATTTTATAACAAAATGACCAACAATACATTTCATCTGTAGTTGAAGGCATTCAAAATGTATTTAGTTGAAGCAATAAAATGGTGTTCAAAATATTTAGATTTCGGTATTAAATGACCCATAGAGGTGTTGATATTATGCCGCCAAACAAAAATCAACCAAACAACAGCGGTTAATAGATTAGCGATAAAAATTTTGCAAAGTTTCTGTACTTGTTAAGTCCAGAAAAATAATCACTTGTTAACATTCAACTTAATTAAAAAAGAAAAAAAAATTAACGAAAAGTATATTATCAGTTTTGTTTAACAAAATAATATTAAATTAAATATATTTAAAATATATATTAAATAGGGATTGCTGTCAAAATACGCAGCTATATATATATATATATATATATATATATATATATATATATATATATATGTCAACAATAGCAAATATATATATATATATATATGTCAACAATAGCAAATATATATATATATATATATATGTCAACAATAGCAAATATATATATATATATATGTCAACAATAGCAAATATTGTATTTGGCAAGAAATGGAGTCGACCTTTTAATTATAGTTTTGAGCCATTAAATATATTTTTCCATTCTTTTTTTTGTCATACACTGCCCTTTCATGGATTCGATCTTTTGATTCGTCAACTTCGTAAACATTTTAGAAAAATCCGCCATCCTTATAAGAAAGACATTGCCAACGCCAGGTTTAATTCTGCTTCGCGTTCTGTGACAAGCACGTGATATATTTCAATTAACCTCTATTTGATACACCTGTGTTACATTAACATGAAGCTGTGTGTGACACGTGCCTCATGCATTTACATGAAATTTTAATACAACTTCAACAAAAAGACTTCACCATCCGCATCGTCAGCTCTTGCATCGGATGCGTGGAACAGACTTGACAAGATTTGGCGCTCGAACCTTCCATCCTCCTTAAAAGTCCAAACATTTCGAACATTGATTGAACCAGTCCTACTGCACGAATCAGAAACTTGGAGATTATCTGTTCGTCTTGAAAGACAACTGGATGGAGCATATGCAAACCTAGTGAGAAAAATCCAGAACATCAGTTGGAGATCCCATGAAGCGCTTCACACAATTTACGGACAACTGAGACCAATTTCTGTTAAGCTCAAACAAAAACGACTACAGTTTGCCGGCCACTGCCAACGAGCAGACGAAGATGTATCTCAAGAAGCATCCTTCTGGAGGTGTCTACTCATGAAAGTTGACTTTCCTAGACACCATGGTTGGGTCGCAGAGTTGGACATTGGGGATGTGGGGACGTCAATACAGAACCAAGCAATGTGGAAAGACATTGTCAATGGAGTTCCGACCAACCACAGCGAGATCGAAGGATGATGATGAATACGACTTTAATTTTTTTTTCCATGAAGCTGCGTCTTTCATTCTCTTCAATTAATATAAGGATTATGAAGATATATTGCTTATTAAATTATACGGTAATTTAGTAAATTTCATTGGATATAACTAAATGAAGAAACTCTGAAATTATTTGTTTTCCTGTTAGGTCGGCTTAAGATGTTCAGAGCTGCAAACGCAAAAATTGTTAGTCAAACTCTCATAAAGTTCCGTGAAGATTTCATATGGTAGAAATCATTTTTATTGCACATTCTAATACGAAAACTTAAAAACTGCGAGTCACTAAATATCAAAGTCAGTATATATTGGGAACCTAATTCCGAGTAGATTACCGTATATACTGGAGTATAGGGCGAGTTTTTATGATCAATTTTTACCCTAAATATAGGGTGTCGTACTATACACAGGTAACCTTTTTGAAGAGGTCGAAAATCATGCATTTTCGGTGACCGGTTGCACTATACACTGGAGGGGTTAACATGCCACAAAAAAAACCCCAAAAAACAGGCGCCCCACTATACATGAAGTCGTCTTCTGCACCCTCAATTTAAATAACCTACAATAAAATTCCTTTCCAACAATATGAAATATTTTTAATTTTTGAAAATTTGCCCTCATGCTGATCTTTTGGGGTGCCCGATTTTTCTGCCATTTTGAAAATCTGATATTCGGAGAAATTTTTCTTGAAGTTTGTTTTTTGTTTTTATCCAATTGTTCACACAATATAAGGCATAAGAGCCATTCAAGGTAAAGGGTACTGAATGAAGTTATTTATGGACATAAGAATAGTAAGTAAAAAGTTCAGATTATGAGGATATGTAAGATAGTCAGCTTTCCAAGGATTATATGTGCAATAGAATTTTACTCTTGGGTATGAAAGATTTAAACGAATAGACCTTGGACTAAATACCGATTTAAATGTTTTGTCTTTGAAGTTTACTTGTAAATAATAATAATTTCTCTTGTCTTAAATTCCCAGCACAAATACATCCGTGTCGGTGGAGGGTATCGCCATGGTTACTGGTACGTCAAGGCCCTTCTAGAACATCTGGAATTGGAGGTAAGTGGGACGTTCTACACAAACAACAAGAGTATACGGTATACGTATTCGACTCGGTCTCTTCTGATAGCCTAGGACTTACGGTTGCATTTACCCAATTAAGCTGAAAATTGATGAGACCTTGTTGGCAATCTAGTACTGTACTTACCATCGCCGAAAGTAATATTTGTTTTGTAATGAATACAAAAATGTGGCACAAGGCCAAAAGGGGTGGATATGGAAAGGCTGGTCTTCAGTCTGTATTACCTTAAACTTCGCTAGCCACAATTACTGGCCCAAACATACTGCAGTATTCCTTACACCGAAACAACACATTCTTACTTACCATTCTTACTACAGCCACCGTAATATCTCAAAGTCTTTATGAGGTCTTAACTCGTTCCCATATTCATAATTTGTCTGGGGTGGGGTGGGGGATAAAAGTAACAACATTTAAGAATGAAGCACCAATGAATATTTACAATGAATACAATTTATATACGATAAACTAAACAAAATAGTGCTAAGTAATAAAACCCTCACAATCCTTAATTGTGGCAGAAAAATCAGTTAACTGGACGAAATTAATGTGGGACTGGGTAATTAATGTTGGACTGGGTAATTAATGTGTGACTGGGTAATTAATGTTGGACTGGGTAATTAATGTGGGGCTGGGTAATTAAGAACAACCATTTGACCAAACACTCACACAAACATAAAAACAAATACAAAATACACACTTGAAAAACGCAAAGCAGCCTGCATCTACCAGAGAACTGACATCTCTGTCACTTAACGGGGGAATGGATGGGTAATTTAGCACTGAGGAAATAATAAATTATACGAATAATTACCATAAAAGTATTTATAGGAAAGATACAGGGAAGCTACATTACGGCGGTGGGAAAGTACCCCTAATAAAAGTCTCGAGAAACACAGTTAAAAATAGTAATAATGGGTGTGTGTAATATCAGTCAGTTATGTGCCATGCGTGATACACGCTTAAGCGATCATGTATCTTTCGATACATGACTGACGAGGCAGATTTTTTTGGTTGCCATTTCTTTCTGTGGTAGACCAGTTGCCATCCAAGGCAAGAACGCGGTCTGTACTGCTATTTACCCATAGCTGGTGAGGGGAGAAGAAGAGGATTCATACCTCCCCCAAGGGTATTAGCACGTAAATCAATGTAATGGATTCGATTGGAATTCGAACTCGGCTCTCCGATTCCTCAGTTCGAGCCGCTATCCATTACTCCATCCGTGAAATGAAAGAAACGATGGCAGGAAGTGGAGAATATGAAGATAAGAAGGATATATAACGATTAATCACTGACTTGATGTGGTCAAGAAAAGGTTTTCAGGAAAGTACTCACGTGGGAGTTTTTTTCCAAAGTGACAATTCAGACATTTGAGATTTCTTTCTTACAGCGCGGTAGATATAAGGATGAATTCCAATTTATGTTTATCAACTGTATTCGTTTTTTGACGATGATGTTCAACTTGTACCAGGCCCAAGAGCCACTCGAGGTTGTGGGTTACAGAGTAAGAGGCAGAGTTTATGCGGTTATGCGTGGAAGATAACAGTTAACCCTAAACTTGAACAAGTTAAGATTTTAGTGATCAGACAGCTCTTCAATAACTTTTTGAATAAAATTCCGCATGTGAAAATATGGTTTCGAAGAACTCTTGAATCTGGTTTTCATCAGTGGAAGCCTTCCTCATTCAAGCGCTTTGCAACGATCACAAAAGGTAATATTCGGTGGGTGCAAGTGCAGGTGGATACGGCGGGTGGAGTAGAAGAGACCAACTGAATTTTGAAATTATTTTTCGGGGTATGAAGCCTTGTGTTTTCATGGTGTATGTTTGTGTGTGGGGGGACATTTTCCTTTAATTCAGTGTGAAATTTATTCGAAAAAAATGTGCGTTCTATGGCAGGACACATATTTCTAATAAGATTTCACGAATATTCAGGCCGGTAGATGGAAATAAATAAATATATCATTTAACAGAGCGTCTACTTATATATGGGCATCCAATAAAAAATGGCGTTTAAACATTAAGATAAAAAGATGTTGGATTAATTAATTAAAAATCTATACAAAATATAAACATATGGAATGGATTACGATTTTCGATCTGTGCAGATGTAATACATTAATGCTTCAAGTAAAAACGGGGTGTCTATTTCAAACACGGGTATCCACTAAAAATAAGTTTTGAAATAATAAAAATCTTAGATTAAAAATAAATACAGTATTTTTTTTAGTAATTGCTTCTTTTACATTTTCAGAAGTGGTGCATTGATATATTCTCTACGGGTATTTGCGTATAAGTGAATACAACGAACCTGACTGGAATTGGAACTTAACTCTCTGATTTCCAATCTCTCTCTCTCCTTCCTCTCTCTCTCTCTCTCTCTCTATATATATATATATATATATATATATATATATTATAATTTAAAAAAAAATATGATTCCTTCGCTACATAAGAGTTCTCATGTTTCAAAAGCGAGAGCCGAGACCCTCAATATACTTTGTGAAATTAAGTTGAATTAAGGTGTCTGGTCTCACTTCCTTGTCAAGCGAGAATTTGGGAATAAGCTATCTTGTGGTTAGCGCGTGTTTATAAGTATGGTCTCTTGCAACATTAGTTACTATGGAAACGGCTAGGGTCGGCCATATTGGTTAGGTGGTCGAAGAGTTAAGAATTAATTTTTATCTACAGACCAGTCCCCTTCGGAAAGTTTATGTCAGGTTATGTTGGGGTGCCTATTTCAAGTCTGATAGTAGCGGTCGCCGTCTAGTTGGTCTAAAAAGGCATTTTAGCTTATTCCCAAATTCTCGCTTGACGAGGAAGCGAGACCAGACACCTTAATTCAACTTAATTTCACAAATTATATTGAGGGTCTCGGCTCTCGCTTTTGAAACATGAGAACTCTTATGTAGCGAAGGAATCGTATTTTAAAAAAATATTATATTATAAGCTCTACTTCTGTATGGAGCCCTGTCTTTTTAAAAACAAAAGCAAAAATACTAAGGAACTCTGGATTATTTACCTAACATGTTCTTTCCTATTTTTCTGCATACCTGCACACACACACACACACACACACACACACACACACACACACACACACACACACACATATATATATATATATATATGAATATAAACTAAATAACGAGATATTAGTAACTGTATGTGCGTGCGATAGCGTGCATACGCAGATAAGAAAATAAATATTTATTCAATTTAATTTATGGCGCAAACAAAACGGTCCTCAATGTAGTTGAACAGAGCTCTGAGGTATATATTAATAAATACACATAAGCCTGACGACTTGGGAAACCATGAAATTTTAAGTTGCACTACAAACATAGGTATATGCATATTTATTAATATATATATATATATATATATATATATATATATATATATATATATATATGTGTGTGTGTATATATATAACACTTTCACCATAGCCCCTCAAGCTTCAACGTCTTACTCTCTGGGTTGAGGTGTCTACTCGGTCTTAACCGAACTTAAGGGAGTGACCGTAGGTCCCGTGAGCATCCGTAGATCATTCGACCGGTCCACTGGTTTAATCCTGCTTCCTGCCCACGTTGTGTTTGGTTTGATCCAGAAAGCAGAAGTGATGTTCATCCATTCACGGTCGACTGAAGATGTAGACAGGGCTGGAGAGTCTGTGCTAAGAAATTTAGAATGCACCAAAAATATATATATATATCTGCAGAAAGCCGGACAAACAACTATTCAATGGTTGAATTGTTAATGTCTTTTATATAGCAGAAAAGAATAGTCTAGAAAAGAAACGGGTTACAGAAAAGAAAAGTAATTGACGTAAAAACTCATACACTGGATTCTAGACACAGACTAATAATATAGTAATAATAGTAGCAGTAGCAGTCTTAGATGTTGGAGGAAGTAGTTCGCGTCTTCGTAATTTATATCAACAGCACATGTTAGCGGGCGCTTTGTTCCAATATCTGACGTCATTTTCTTACTTCTTCGAGCCTTCAATTCAACACTGCTCACTTTCAATCTCCGACATCTCTCCACCCAGCTTGACTGCACTCGACGACAGATGAGCCAAAAGCAAACTCTCCGGTCTGCCTCTTCTGTCTGCCTCTTCTTCAGCATAACTACGCGTTTATATAGATAAATCTGGTTGTTCATAATCGACCCTCGGACCCACCACCATGCACGCAATCATCACGAGGTTCTGGTTGCGTCAACCAAAATCATGTGAATTCTAAAGGTCCTCCTTGCTTACTCAAGCTCTATTTATAATTTTAACTGACAAAAATTATTTAGATCATTTCATTGTCTTTTCTAATGACCCAATTCAAAAGGCCTAGATCAGATTTCCCATCAGTAAACAAAATTGGTCTGATTTAATTTCGCTACTCAGATTTACTCCAATTTCAATAAAAAATATACATGTGTGTGTGTGTGTGTGTTTCCCAAACTATCTCTGTCACACACACACACACACACACACACACACACATGTATATATATATGTCATTCGGAGATAGTACTGTTTCGCTGTATCACAGCTCCTTAGTGCGGCTAGAAAACCGAATGCCTCAAGCCCGGATCGAAACCCAACTGATTTGGTGTCAGTCAGAGCTTCTGCTACTAGTTGGAATGGTGTGAGTTTGTGACCCTGCGTTTCACGCTATTTGCGATCGTCAGACAAGCTGTTATCCACTACACCACTCTCACATTCATCCAACCGTACAACAACTGGTATTCCCAAGCAGTCTCTCATCTAGGTACTGATCAATGTGTAAGTTGCTTACCTTCGGTCATCGTACGAGAACCGGAGTTTCAACGTGATATGGCTGTTAGCCGCGCGCGTGTGTGTGTGTGTGTGTGTGTGTGTCAGTTTATATATATATACATATATATATATATATATATATATATATATATATATATATATATATATATATATATATGTGTCACAGCGACGTCGATGGTACCAAGACTTTATGAATATAAGCGTAGTACTAGTAGATTGGAGGACAGGTTTGAACATTTTACGGTTGAAATTGCTTACTGTAACCGTAAGTTCCAAGCTAACAATCTCTTCGATTGCACTTCTTGCTTGTAGAATTTTCTTCCGGTTTCTTGCTTTCCAATTAACTTTGATCTAAATGCAATGTCAATCGTAATTCCTCTTCTTTTCTTGCCCTCTCTTCTAAGTAATGTGTTCGTTTTTTCATATTCTCTCACATTCAGTACCCCCATTGCATCTTAGTGACTTTATTGCCTTGTTTTCGGTTGAAGTGCTTGAAAAATATTAATAAATCTTATATTGTATAATATATTTTATTTTATTGTTTGTTTTATTCATGTCGTCTCTTTTTTACAGAGGCAGAGAGAAGAGATACGACAGAAAAGATTAGAGGCAATAAAAGAGAAAGGTAAGAAGAACGAATTCTTCTTTACGTCTGTAGAGGTCAATTAGTTGGCGTGACCTCTCAAATTTATATTTGCACAAAATACCACAAAATATGAAACACTAAGAAGGAACACAAAACGGTTTATATTTATATATGTAATGATATACAAGTATAATTAATAGGAGTTACTTCCCTTTGACTGGAATTAAAGTCTTTACTAAGGAAATATATTTATCTGAGCTCATAGAAAGTTGAATGAAGTTGCCGCTCAAAATGTTCAATGTAGGAGAGTTGAAAGAATTCTGTAAAACTGAGAATATGTTGATAGACTTTTAGCTTCAGAAGAGTTGAAGGAGTGAATGTTCCGTAATATTTCATTTGTTTCCGTTGTTTGTAGTTAAATATTCGCAATATGTAGATGCTTGCAATGTTCTGTAATGTTCGTAATGTTTGTAATTAAGTTTCCGTACGTACGTGTATGTGTGCGTGTGTGATGTTTTCATAGCGTCCGCCCGTAAAGGGTCGGAACGCGATTTCTTTAACAGTTACATTTCCGTAAGCGAGAGAAATCAAAACGAAGAAAGAACGAACCCGTGTCTGGTATTTATGATAAACGTAATCACGTGATCGGGTCTGGAAAGCATTTCTGATTTTTGGCGGTAAAATGTTTTTGAATAACCCGTAGGCGTTGCGCTGTACGGATATAGGCGAGAACATGATTTTAATATTGACTGACCAATGAGAAGTGGGAAAAATATCAAGGCCCTGTGATCCACTTTTTGCACGGATTTGCACAAAAATTGACATTGATAGAAAAGTGGTAGCAGGATGCTAAACATCAAAGTAGTTGATGAGACACATTGTGTATCGGTATTTGTTGAACTTAACCATGTCTAGATCAGGCTCAAAAAGGAAAAGAGCACTGAGGGTTGCGCAAACCGTTGTGTTAATTTCAGTTGACTTCTTTTTTAATACGTGACAAAAGAGGGGAATTAGAGAAAGAAGAGATTTTGTGTCAGCTTTCCAAGACTGTCGGCCACACAAATCAGAATCTGGAATCCCAAATTTTACCTAGGCTCGAACACTGATCAATATCACCGTCGAACAAAATAAAACAAAACACAAGTATATAGGACTCTAATCAAGCTGGATAGATTCATTAATTAGGTCTTCAAATATACAGGGTACCCCACCCCGCAAATTGACATCATTTAAAATGTGAATATCCGGGTAACTGCATGTCCCAGGCAAACGAAATTAAATAGACTTCATGTTAAACAAGAAAATATTTATTTATCAAAATTCGATCAAGATATTCCAAGAGATGCAGATTTTATAACCGATTTCGCAAAGCTTCGCAAAGCTTCGCAAATATTCAATATACGCATCACCTGTGACACCACACACGTCAAGTCGGTAGTCCAGCTCCTGTCAAACACGCTGTAGAATGTCTGGTGTAATATTCTCCAGCACCTCAGTGATTCTCTGCTTAAGTAACTCTAAGCTTCAGGGGGATATTAACCTGTCCTTTCACATAGCCCCATAGAAAAAAAATCATAAGTCAGGTGAACGTGGTGGTCATTTCAACAGAACATTATCATTATCACTGGCACGCCTGATCCATCTTGAGATAAATTCGCACCTTAAACTTAGATTTTAGTCATTTTGTTAAAATTTGAGACCATTTGAGAGAGAATTGTCTATTAGACTACAAAATGATGTCAGTTTTGAGGTACACTTTGTATTTGCAGATGATACTAGTGTATGGATGCACCTCCAAATATCTTGACCAGTTCGTGTCAAGTTGATCTGTCCTCTGACCTAACTCTCAACGGGTCAATGGGGGAAAGACCGACTGATGTCATTCAATACTAAAACTAAACTCATAACATTTTATCACCAACGATCAGACCCGAAACTTGCACGAATCCTGATGAGGTTTCATACTCTCTCAAATAATCTCCTTGCCTGGATTGCCTAATGGAGCTAAAGCTCACTCCCGACTTCATATGGAGCGTATATTGCGTGCCATCACAAAGAATATTCGAAGATTGGTCGGTTCCTTGTATCACTCCAGAGAATACCAAATTCCAGCTGCCATGGTCAATCTTCACAAGAGTCAGATCAGAGCAAGAATGGAGTATTGCTGCCATATCTGGGTTGGTGCTGTACAATCCTCACAGTCCAGTCTTGACAGAGTTCAAAAGCACTTAAGCGACCTCGTGGGTGAGGAATTATTCTCACCCCTGCAACCTTTGTCCCACAGATAAAAAGTTGCCTGCCTTTCATTACTATATCACTATTGCTATAGCAGATGTTCAGATGAATTACATTCTTTAGACCTTCACTGTTAGGACCTGCAATGCCGTGCTTACGGTGGAAAAACTTTCCCATTCCTTTTGTATCCATTTGATAAAAAGCAATTTCCAATCCAACAGCTTCTTCCTCGGAACTCTTACTTTGTGGAATAAACTCCTGAGGGAATGCTTCCATGACAACTATATACTTGGTTTCTTTAAGTCCAGAGTCAAACAACATTTATCCTACTCATCCTCATATTACTCTCTTACTTCCGCCTTCCTTTCAGCACTCTTACGTAGTAACCCTCTAATTTGAGTGGATCTTGGGCCTTGTATTGGGCTAATTATCAGTAAAAGCAGCTGGTTTTATGGATTTGTATTAATGAATAATGAGTTTAACTCTAAGAGAATGCTTCGTATTTGAAACCTTGTGACAAATATCATTTAAGTTTAGGAAACAATTATTAACGACCTCGTTGTTGTCGATTGGTTTCCAATCTAGTTCTGCAGTCACGAATGAGTAGAGTGATCGATAATCAATACATACTCCATACTTATGGCTCTGTGACTAAACAAAGCTAAGCTTCTTCGATTAGGTAAATAGTCGTGGTGTTTATTATTACCGAGATAGTAAGAGACGTGACGCAACATATATGTGGTTCTACAGAATGATATTGATAACCGTTTCCCTACAAGGAAACACTCGATCGAACAGCCAGGGCTACCGTCGGTTGTATTTATAAAATCTTTCTCTTAAAACTATTTTCAGCAAAATGAGTTTATGAAGTCCAGTAGATGTTATCGCTCGTTTCAGTATTGGTGAGAATTTGCATTTTTCGGTTACATTACTAGAAAAAAAGCCAGTTATTTCGGAGAGGAATCGACTCAAGCGGCTGAATTTCGCAAAGTCACATTCAATGGACGGCCGACGACTGGTGTAAAGTTCTTCGATGAGTCACGCTTTTGCATCTTTGGATCGGATGGAAAAACCTTTGTCAGACGCCGCCCAACCAAGGAATTCCATTCTAAATGTGTCAAGAAGACGGTGCAAGTGGGAGGCGGGGATGCAGTCGTGTGGGGTGTGTTCAGTAGCTTTAGTATTCGTCCAATTGTTAAAGTTGATGGAAAACTCAACAGTGTAGGCTATATGCAGCTAGTTAAGGAACATGTTCTGCAATATTTGTCAGAGCAAATGCCGACTGGAGCTATTTATCAACAAGATAATAGACCCATTCACAAAACCCAGAAAAAGTAATGTAATGTTTTGATCAAATAATATGGATGTCATTGAGTGCCCTCCACAGAGTCCGGATCTAAATGTGATTGAAAATGTATGGAATTATATTTCTGAAAGAGCTCATGCTAAAAAAAACCCACAAATTTAGCCCAATTATACGATTATATTAGGCAAATATGGCAGAGCATTCCAGATGATTTTTGTACTCACTTATCAAACTCGATGCCTAGGCGATGTGAAGGTGTAATTAAAAATAAAGGTTACGATACTAAATATTGATAATTATTTATTTTTTGCTTATTTTTACTATAACTTTTTGCTTTAAATATAATAATATCCATGCGGTCTTAAACTTATTTTGCCGGCAAATTTGGATAATTTAAATTAATACAGCATTAAAATGTTTCAAGTTGTAGAAAAATATACAATTTTATATCGTTCAAAAGAGAAATAAATTCTGCATGAAGCGTGCACAATAAAACTAATTTATATTGTTTTATTAGAAACATATTCTGAAATAAATAAAACTTTAACCATCGGTCTTAAACTTATCTTCGCCAGTGTAGATTCAGGAGAGCACAATTATCTGGCACGACACAATGAACCAACTTCAATATAATGTTTCTACTTCATGTCAGCCCGAGAATGTTAGCCTGAGAAAACACAAAGAGACTCACTCTCATGGTTGTAAAGCTCTTCGTAGCCGAGCGGTCAAAGCACGGCGAAAGAACAGTGGTTTCTCCTCAGTTTCTAATTCCGCCTGGGGGTTCATTGTCTTTAATAAGTTTTCTCGGGTGTGCAGGCCGATAGACAAAAATAAACAGTATTTAAGATAAACGGAGCGTCTACTCAAATCCACTGAAAATAAAAAATAAAATCAATTAATTCTTTAAAAACTAACCAAATGAAATTTCTTTTTTTAGCTATAAGATTGAATCACATACATCTAAAATTCAGCTATTTAACTTTGTCTAGGCAAGGCATGAAACCTGATACCCTGAATCTTGTATCACAATGACTGCCAGAACAGGACGTTTCACCATAAAACATCTTGTGAGATTAGAGACGCGATCAGATAAAAGAATGAAGAATGAAATCTTTTTCTCCGAGTGATTCTTCAAGTTCGGACTTGCAGAAAATCAATGGGTAAAGTGATTGTTTTTTTTGTTGTTTTTTTTTAAATAAGAGTAACCCGTATGTGCGGGTATCGTGACAGTTATAGGCATGGAAAATGGATTTAATGAGCCGAGTTCAAATTCCCGCCTAATCTGGTGCGTTCAAGTTTTCACTTTCGCACTAATAGCCTCGGGAAAGGAACGAATCTATTTCTTCTCTACGCAACTAACTTAAAGAGAAACCAGTCTTTCAAGTTTCGATAGGATCCAAAAGCGTCTCCGCGTCCTTGTGGGTGACGAATTATTTTTCACCCTACAACCTCTTTCTCACAAACGAAACGTTACTAGCCTCTCGCTGCTCTATCGCTCTTTCCACGGGAAAATGTTCAGACGAACTACATTCCTTAGTTCCACCATTTCTAACCTCGAGGGCTTCACATTGTAACGAACCACCTTCATTCCCTTCATATTCCATTGATGAAATATAACTTCCACTCGAGTAGTTCTTCCCACGAACCGCTATTTTGAGGAATTCACTCCCAAGGGGATCCTTCCCAAATCATTATGATTTTAACCTATTAAAATCTGGGGTTAACCGTTATCTTCCGCACATAAACTGTGTCTAGTACTCTATAATTCTCCACTTGGAGTTTACAGCCACATCAAGTTGAAACTACCGGTCTTTGTCCGATAAGCAACGTCGAGACGGGTCAGTACTTAGATGAGTGACCGCTTGGGAATACTAGGTGCTGTAAGCTTGGGTATGTGGTGGTGTAATGGATAATGGCTAGGAAAAGTTCCAATTCTGGTTAGGTTCGTTATATCTATTTATGTGCACAATACCCTTGCGAAAGTTATGAATCCATCTCTTTCCCACCAAGTTATGGGTTAGTAAGACTTATATCGCTAAAAGTATTATTATCTCCCCCCCCCACCAAAAAAAAAATTGTTACAATTTAAAAATATTTTCTGGCTCTAAATAATCTGCAAAAGGTTGGTAAATTGTAGAAAACGAATGAAACACCTCTACCTCGAGTGGCTCTTGGGTCTTGTATAGGGTGAGAATCACTGTTAAAAATAATTTCAGCAACTCGACGCTGCGTTGATTCCACTGGAAGATCTCTGAAGACATGTTGAGGCATACTGTTTCGATCGCTGTGCACGGTTGGCTGATATTTGTAGGCGCAGATCGTGCAAAGAGACCTCCCCGATTGGGCTTGTGCCGAGCGAACGTGGTGGATGTCTCCAGAAATCTCTTCAGTCCAATTCGGGGAAACTGCTTAGAATAACTCAAGATTGTGTGTATAGATGGAATCCATGAATGGGTAGAAAATTATCAGGAAAGAGTACCTTGTATCCTCTTTACATAGATGTAAACATGGCCCACCGCCTTCTCCTAGTCTTTTACAGACCACATTCCACCATTCTTTTGGGGAAAGGGCCATTACACATTCACAAGAGAAAATATGCTTTTTTAATTATTTAACCCCAAGTCAAGGCGGAATGGAAGAGAACGAGGAAATTTTAGTGAGGAGAAAAGACAATATTTTTGCGGTCGATTTAGCTCGAACATTGATGCGTCTATTACGCTAACCATCACGGTCCTGCATTAACGTCGGAAGGTTATTAGCGAGGCATTCTGTAAAATAACATAACTGGTCAATATAGGTGGTTGCTGGAAGATCAACTCGTCTTGCTCAATAGCTAGGTGTCCAGAGCAGCAGATCACTTACGAGATTTACTCGCCAGGAGCGTCCTGCAAAGCGCATTCTGCGTTCGCGTAAGATTGTAGAAATATCAGGGATGATACCATAGAGCTGTCAATTCTTTGGATGTTGTCTCCAAGAGATGTTAAGTATCGTTCTTAACATCTTCCAATCTCAAGTTTTCATCATCGCATCCACATTTACTCGAAAGTATCTCCGTTTTAAGTTTTCTGCTAGATAAGATTTCTAGATTGCATTCATTCTATTCAAGGCGGCCCAGGTTCTAGTTATGCTCATTTTCGCATCTTTTCTGTTGAATTTATCTCGCTTCCTAGGTGTATAATAATACAGTCCGACTTTTGTAGATTTCACTAAAGCCTTTGGTACTGTTCATAGGGTGTGGACAAATGGAGACGATCCTTCTGGCATATGGCATCACTCCTGAGAGCGCAACTAACAGAATGATTCTATGCAAAAATACCAAATCTTTAGTTAGATCTCCAAACGGAGACACCAAGGTCTTCGACATCAAAGCGGGAGTCATTCAGAGTGACACCCTTGCACCTTTTCTCTTTGTTATCACCATTGATTACTTACCTTGACAAATGTCATCATCTAGGTTTTACTTTATCACCAAGACTCTCAAGTCGATATCCTGCAAAAAAAGTTGACGATATTGACAATGCAGATGACCATTTCACTGCAGACACCTCCATTACCAATACCACAGTACCGCCACATCATCTAGAAAATACAGCCAATGATGTTAGACTCTATGTCAATGCCTCTAAAACTGAATCCATAGGCTTCAACCAGCAACACTCAATACAAACTGTCTCAAAGTGAATCAATAAAATCTGTCGAAAGGACAATAAAAGAATTCAGGAAAATATAAGATGGCGATTAACGTTGTATTTAAATTTTTCATGTCTGTGAGTGTCTGGAACGCAAGAAATCGAAAGAGAGACGCATAGGTGTAAAATGCGAAGAAAGAATATATATATATATATATATATATATATATATATATATATATATATATATATATATATATAATACCAAAATCAGGAACCACACTTATTAAAGAGCAGATCGTGTGCAGCTAATTTCAGTGTTGACCGGTTCACCGTGTTGTCCCGGTCTCACTCGTTATTTCACCTTAAGGTGCTGGAGGCACTTTACATCGGGTCCCGCAAGCCTTCCTTGTGTAAACAACGTGAATGCTTGTTAGGGCTCGCTGTCATTTGTCTCTAGCTTCTTTTGGTCATTTTTTCCCTCCTCCACATTTTATTTTATTGTACATTTTCTGTTTTTTTAATTTAAATTAAATCTCCCGTTGAAAGCCTGATGAGCGGGAGCGAAACCGGTTGCTTCGCCCGTTTTTAATATGTCTAGTAATATCAAGCTTCATACGTTTATTTCTGTGATAAAATTTTGTACCTTCAAAAATATCTTTAAATATATATATATATTATTTACATTATTCGGACGTTTTACGGTCCGGCCTTCTTCGGGTGGTTGGAATATCGAACTGAACCCTTTATTTCGCTCACTGGGGTGGACTGTTCTAGTACCACGTGCCATGTTTAATGGATGTCAGTTATCAGTTATCTCCTCTGAAATTCTCCCTGAAATTCTCCACTGTCTTAACTGGGTATTGAACTCACACTCTTTGGGTCCTATCACCGGATCTAACTAACGCCTTTATCCACTGTGCCACGTGTCCTTGAGGAGGGAAATTAACAGGAGATAACTGACATCCATTAGAGATGACACGTGGAACTAGAACAATCTACCCCAGTGAGCGAAATAAAGGGTTCAGTTCGACATTCCAACCACCTGAAGAAGGCCGGAGCGTACAACGGCCAAAACCTTGTAATAAATATGGCGACAAAGATGAGGACAATAGTCCGAATAATGTAAATAATGTACATAATACCTCATCTCAGAAATATAGACAATGCTCTGTTTATAATAAATATTTACTTAAATATTTGTATCTATAAAAAGAATGTATAAACATAAAAATGTCTTAAAAATAATTGTCGGATTTTGTCCATTTCATAATGTGTGACGTCATTTGTTTACATTTGGATACGCTTTGAGCAGATATGAATGTACGTGAGAGATTCATGGAAGATTGAAGTTTAAAGGCAGTAAAATCGACCTTGCTAATCGAACATTCCTCTGTGGCTCGATATTTTAAGAGCACGTCAGGCTAAATGACGGTTCCGTGTAGGATACAGGTTCGAATCCTGTCGGAGAACGAATATTTTCTAAGAATATTTCTCGGACATTCAGGCCAGTAAATGTTGCTTAATACTGTTTATTATAAAAACAGAGCACTTACTTAAATATTTGTATCTATAAAAAGAATGTATAAACAAAAATGTCTTAAAATAATTGTCGGACTTTGTACTTTTCATTATATATATATATATATTCGTTTAATAGATAACACCTAGATATTATATAGGGGCTCAATGCAAAGAAAGACTTAAAAACCTCGAAGCCGTTATAACAGAAGGGATGCTGACAACATTAAATAGGGTCTCTTTCGCCATAATAGGTGGTATATTGAAATCTGTATAAAAAATTGACGGAAAAATTCAGTTTAACTCTTGTAAATGATTTCATTTTTAAGTGACTTGAAATTGGTTTCTGCAAACTAGAAAACGGCATAACTTATTGGCTCGTCATCGTACAACGATAAAAAAAATTGGAGGCTCAGGAACATATGGTAACTGTGATATATGATTTTTCATTTGTTGTTCATATGGTCATCCATAATCGAGAAATAATCTTTAAAACAGCAGCTTATAATCCGTCATTTTTCCCTCCGTTTGACAGTCGTGCACGCCATCAGGACATACATACGAACGAAGAGCGGCCGACTTGTGAAAAAGATCGTTTTTCTCTCGGAGGAAGATTATAAAGAATTTAAAGATGGCGCAGGGCCAGCGATTGAGATTCTAAAGAAATATCTCAGCGAAAACGAGGTTGCCGAACTTGAATCATGGGATAAAGACGAGGTAAGTGACGTGGGCGTTTTTTCTCCCTCATATTTCTCCTTTATCTGTAACTTTCTTTTTTCCATCATTTTCACTTTTTGTTTTCTCTTCGCCAATTTTATTTTCGTCTTTTTTTTTTCGCTCTTGTTTTATGGCAGATTTTTCTTTGAGCATGCGCGTATTTGAAACTGCCCGCGAAATTAAAGATCCTTGCTTCTTTAAAGTCAACGAGTAGGTCATTTAAAGCGTTATCAGCTTTTTCTTGGGATGGGGGTTACATTATATCTTTTTCTTTTTTCTTTTTTGCTTTCTTTTTTTTTTGCTTTGTCAGCTTGATTTTCCTTTCTTTCTTTGTTCCTCTTCGTTTTCTTTCGTTCTCTTGGCACACTTTCTCTCTCTTATGGTTTTCTTTCTACACTTTCCCTTACTTTTTATTATTTTATTATTTCAATACTATTTGTCTTTCTTTGTTAGTTTCATTCTCTTTCTCTTTATTCATTTTCTTTGATTTCCCACTTTTTTCTTTTCCCATTCTTTGCCTCAGAAGAATACCATTAAAAAGCATGTGTTAATCGCGGTGTCTTGTTTTGGAGATGTTAACTGACAGTTAAATCGATGTAGTGACAGCTTACGTTAGAGGAAGTTATCGGACGGAAGAACAGAAGTGACATATTCTTTTCGAAATCTTGAACTAATTTATCTACACAGTCATTTTTAGAAATTAACAAATACTTTCAGCAATCTAATATTTATTATTTTTAGGAACTTTTGCTTTAAAGTTTTACGTTTGAAGATGTTTTTTGGAAAAATAAAATTTAAAATATTAACATTAAAATAAAATTTAAAATAAATTTAAAATTTCATAACTGAGAATAAGATAAAATTTCATAAGTGAGGTACCTAATTTTTACTTACCTCTCTTATAAAATCTTATGGTATTATTTTTTTATTATTAATTTTTATATCTCATTTATGAAAAAAATTCATAACTGAGATAATATAAAAATTATTAATTAAAAATAATACTACAGTGTAACCCGGATATAAGAGAGTTGTCGGGACCGGAGAATAAGTCTCTTATATCCGAGTTTCTCTTATATCCGGGTTTGGTCTATTTTGTTTTCTTAACACAGGCTCTAATTTGGGACCAGAGAAAATCTCTCTTATATCCGGGTTTATCTTATATCAGGGTCTCTTATATCCGGGTTACACTGTATAATATAGCATAAATTAATAATTAAAAACAATACTATAAAATTTCATGAATAAGATAGGTATTTAATAATTACATATATATATATATATATATATATATATATATATACATATATATATATATATATATATCTGAAATATAAAAGTGAACATAGAAGTCAACACTTAGAGGCGACTGTCTGTTTCGTGTCTGTTTCAGGCCTGACGATTGCATCTAGCATGAAACAGACTGTCGCCTCTAAGTGTTGACTTCTATGTTCACTTTTATATTTACACACGCTCTATCTCGGATATTGAGCACTTTATCCCATAATTATAGCACACCTTAAGACTATATTTCTTCATATATATATATATATATATATATATATATATATAATGTATGTATGTATATATAATTATGTGAGGGGAGGGGATTAATTTGAAAAAAGTTCGATTTATGACTGGGGTTGAGTCATAGGTAATTTGGGATATTCCCTTGTTATTGGCTACAAAGAAAAATAAAGGAATATAATATACGATTATTTTTTGTTTTATTTTAATTAAAATCTCGTATTGAGAATATAAGAAACTGAGATGCTATCAAGATGGCGATTTCGTCATCGTCAAAAACTTTCATTCATGATCATTTTTGTTTTTTTTTTCCTAACTTCAATTTAACACTGTTTATTATATCTGATGTTCTTAACGCATTCGGTATTATATATTCTCATTCTATGCGCTTCCCTGTCCCTTCCGGGTGTTGGCAATCATGCCTCTTCACAATTCCCTGTCCTTTATCGGAAATTTTATCTTTTTGCGATCTCCCCTAAAACCTGTCGCGTCATCTATTTACATAAGCTCGTTATCTAGGTTATTCGCGGTTTACGTCTATCATTCTTGCTTCAATATGTCATGTGAGTGTTGAATTTTACAGGCACTCTTTCCTCGTTATGTGCCCTAAAAATTCAAATGTCCCTTTCTGATTCTAAAGTATGTATCTTTTTTTTTTAATTTCCATTTACTCTAAGATTTTGTCGTTGCTCACATGTTTGGTCCATGGTATTCCCAGCATCCTTCCCACACTCTTTGGGTCCTGTCACTAAAGGACACATGGCACAGTGGATAAAGGCGTTAGTTAGATCCAGTGACTGGACCCAAAGAATGTGAGTTCAATATCCGGTTAAGGCAGTGGAGAACTTGGAGAGGGGAATTAACAGGAGATAACTGACATCCATTAGACATGGCACGTGGAACTAGAACAGTCTACCCCAGCGAGCGAAATAAAGGGTTCAATTCCACATTCCAACCAGCCGAAGAAAGCCGGAGCGTACAACGGCCGAAATGTTGTGATAAATATGACAAGGATGAGGACAATACACCGAATAATGTAAATATTGTGGTACTTGTTTGATTTTTGGTATCTCCAATATGTAATTTGCATTTTGGGCTGTTCCTTTTGCTGACAACCATATATTCTGTCTTTTGGCAATTGATATTTAGTCCTTTCTTCTCGTTTTCCTTTACTACCGTCTATAGGAATTCTTATAGTTTCCTTTCTGCGTCTGCTAGAAACATTATTTCGCCAGCATGTTGTTAAGATTGTGGCCGCCGGTAATGAATCCAGTTAGGATTTCTAATTTTCTCAGAATCGCCTCAGTGTATCGTTTAAATAAGTCCGGCGAGACGGCTCATCCTTGTCATACAACCCTTTCTATTTTTGTGTATTTTCTGAATTCAGTTTCTATGTGTAAACTGGCGATTAGATTCCGGTCTTCTATATATGGTTCACAATTGCAGGTGTTTAATTGCAAATATGTCTTCATCTTTTCTCGACAGGTGAAAGCGATAAAGACGAAAGTCAGAACGAAAAGTGGCAGAACTCTGGAGAAAATTGTCTACGTCAACAAAGAAGACTACGAAGCGATCAAAGCGGGAAAGAAAGACCCTGTGAAGATTCTCACTGAATATTTCAAAGAAGAACAATTGGAGGTGACTGGCTGGGAAGAGGCAAAAATGAAGACTATCAAAGCTTTCGTTAGAACCAAGAGTGGTCGTGTGGTTACAAAAGTAAGTAATCTATGATTCTAATATCCAACACGGGGTTTCTGTCTGTTTATCATTATATGTAAATAAAACCTGAATTTGAATGTGGCGCGCGAACTAGATGTAGTTGTCCATTGCTCCTCTAGGTGACACGAATCCACACGATTCTGAGCCTGTCCTCCATATGGTGTGTTTCTGAATATTTTGAATACGCAGGTGGATATTTGCGCATAAGTTAATGTAATGAACTCGACTGGAATTCGAATTTAGTTCCTCGATTTCTCATTCCAAGCCATCGTCAATTACACTATCCATACATACGAGCAATGAGAAAGTTTTAAGGAGGATATATATAACAAGAAGAACGTAAATATTATTAAAATATTAAACGAAGCTATCATTGAAATAATAAGCGAAACTGATCCCAATTTTACTGCCCTAAATGTAGCAAAATACGCGGCGGGATCAGTAATAAAATTATTGCTAAAGTAAGTTTAAACCATTGAATACAAATAAATGGTAAACAAAGATAGAGATAGAGATTTAAAATATAAAAAAAAACATCAACTTATTTTTAGATGAAATATCAAAAGAAATAAAAGTAAAATTCAGGAAATTATTAAAAAATAAAGCGTAAAATATAAAACGACAAAGCTGACATACCAACAACAAAGGAGACACTAAAGCAACTCTTCCAGCCAAAAGCACAGAGAAAAAGAAGATATAGGGAGAAAAGAGGTAAATTTTACAACAGAGACATTTTTTAAATTGTACAAAAGAAATTGATGACATATCCCAAAGGTCAAAACGCTTTCGTGCTGCATGCTGCTTTTGCAAAAAAAAAACAGAAGAAAAAAGAAAGACAAATGCTTCACCATTGAATGAGGTCAAGAGTTCATGCAAATGAGCTTCTGCTAACCAATCGTGATTCAAGCTTCAGTGAGCGAAATGGATTGCACAGAAAAAATATGCTAATCCATTTCTGTACTCCACAAATTGAAAACCTGATGAGGGTCCACCGAACTGCTATACAAGCAATTGACTTTCCTACAATGGGAGACAATGGGAGGAAGCTGCGTATCTTTATGTGGAGATTTAGACGTTATGAATTTTTTGTCATAACGAGAAAGTTATATATATATATATATATATATATATATATATATATGTAAGCAAATGCGTGGATGTAGATCCGACGGTATGATGAAAATGTGGAAAAGACAAAGCAAAATCCGAATATGTGAGTTTACTGTTTTTATTTTGTTTTTGTTTTTGTTATTCTGTCGACGTCAGACGTTTCGGTCAAATAGACCTTCTTCAGGACATGGTTAATGGAGCCATATTTATATTAGATTTAAGTTAGATGAAGAGACGATATATACAGGACTGGTCAGAAGTCTGGCATGATAGCCAGACGAGGCTGGCATGATAGCCACCTCACACACAATAAACACCCGACAAGTTTTCTTTAATATATCAAGTTTTCTAGCAAGATTAATGCTTGACAAACGTACCGATAAGCTATAGTTTTAAATAAGTCCCCCCCACTTTCCACTTAGGATACAATCTCTTCCCTGGGAGCAGGTTTTCGTAGCGCCGCCCACGTGACGCCAGCGTATCCGACTCCAAGAAAGAATACTCTGACTTTAGAATTTCAGTTTTTCTGTTTCTGACCAGTCCTGTATATATCGTCTCTTCATCTAACTTAAATCTAATATAAATATGTCTCCATTAACCATGTCCTGAAGAAGGTCTATTTGACCGAAACGTCTGACGTCGACAGAAAAACAAAAACAAAAAAAAACAGTAAACTCACATATTCGGATTTTGCTTTGTTTTTTCCACATTTTCATCATATATATATATATATATATATATATATATATATATATATATATATATATATAACGAGAAAGTTCTACTAGGAAATGTAAGAATGAATGAAGTCTATAGATAAATGGAACAGTAATGAAACAACATTGACCTCTGACGAAATCAGTAATGATGATGATGATAATATATATATATATATATAAAAGTGAACATTGAAATCAACACTTAAAGGCGACAGGCTGTTTCATGCTAGACGCAATCATGGCCTGACGATTACGTCTAGCATGAAACAGACTGTCGCCTTTAAGTGTTGACTTCAATGTTCACTTTTATATTTGCACACGCTCTATCTCTGATTTTGTGCACTTTATCCCATAAATGTAGCACACCTTAAGAGTTTATTTCTTCATATATATATATATATATATATATATATATATATATATATATATATATATATATATTAATCAATTCACCCCAAGTAAAGCGATAATGTTATTAAGACGAAATGGGGCTACTGGGACTGAAAGAGAAAGAGAAGTCATTAGGAAAAGGAATCGGAAACCCAATCCTAATCAGGAAACAACGAATAAACCTCTGCTCCTGTTCAAAAGACCGGAAAGGTGGCGTGAACAGGATAATAGGCGAACCTATCTACTCCGATTTAAGAAAAATAGTAAATAAAATTTCAGAGTTTAGGCGGAGATGTTAGAAGTATAAGTAGACTTTAGAAGGAACAGGAAATCCAATTCTAAAGAGAAGAGAAGGTTCTAACCTCTAACCCTGGTTAAAAAGATCGGGGAAGAGTGAGAACCGGACGATAGGCGAACGTATCTACTCCTATTAAGCTTTTCAGAAAATCAATAATGATACTGATGATGATGATAATAATAATGATAATGATACTGATGAGGATAATAATGATAATGGCGAGGATAATAATAATAATGAAGTTGATAATAATGATGATGTTGATTATAATTATGATGATGATGATAATAATTATGATAATAGTAATGATGGTGTTGATAATAATGATGATAATAATAGGGATGCAGATGTTGATAATAATGATGATGATGGCGATAAAGATGACAATACTAATAATGGTGACGATGTTGATAAGAATGACGATGATGATAATTATTCTGATGAAGATACTACTACTATTACTACTACTACTAATAATAATGATAATGATGATGATGGCGATAAAAATGACAATAATAATAATGGCGACGATGTTGATGATGATGGCGATAAAAATGACAGTAATAATAATGGTGACGATGTTGATAATAATGATGATGATGATAATTTTTTTGATGAAGATAATAATAATAATAATGATCGTGCAGACCCTGTACTTGTTGAGGCCATTCACCGCTTAGTGTCCTGCTTGTCTAATCCTGATTCTGATGCGATACAAAAATCGGCATAAAGGAATTGATTAATTTTTAACATGACATTTTTTTTTACTTCAAACGTTAATTTTAGTGGATAGCCGTGTAAGGAGAAAGAGCTCTGGTAGAAAGATTCATTCTCTAATCCCCTCCTCCACCATGTTGTGGCCATTATTATATCCGTGATAACACCGTAGTTCACGGACGGAAAGGAATGGCTGAAAGGAAAAGGAATGACAAACATGATTTGTTCTCAGAGAGACTTTTATATCATTAAGGAATACACAAATCTATTTATATAGATATTAGTTTGGAGCGTAGAAAGGCCGAAACTTCGTGAATTTGGCAACAATGATGAGGACAATAGTCCGAACAATGTAAATATTGTAAAAAAAACCCCAAACCCAACTTTTCATAGATATGTTAGGGGAAATATATAATATAAGTAAATTTAGGGATCTCAACGAAGAAATTGAAAATAATAATAATAATAATAAATAATGATAAATAATAATAATAATACTTAAAAAGGAAAACAAAGACAGATGCAACAGACCAGATACAGAAACAATGGCAAGATAAACCGCTTCATGGCCAATACTCTGCTCGTACCAAACAAGCTGATGTAGACAAAACCAGTACCCATCAGTGGCTACGTAGTGCAGGTTTGAAAGCTGAAACTGAAGGTTTTATCATTGCTACACAGGACCAATGCTTGTTAACTAGGAATTATCAAGCACACATACTAAAATATTGTGTTAGCCCAAAATGCAAATTCTGTGATAAATATCCAGAAACCATTGATCATCTTATATCAAGTTGCACGATATTGGCACCCACTGAGTATAAAACCCGGCATGACATAGTGGGCCAATATCTGCACTGGAAAATTTGCAACTTCTACAGGAAGGAAACTGAAAGAAACTGGTATGAACACCACCCAGACCCAGTTACGAAGATAGGACCTGTTACAATTCTATGGGACTACACAAAACACACTGACAGACCAATCAAAGCCAACCGCTCATACATTGTTATTAAAGACCACAAACAAAAATATTGCCTCCTTATTGATATGGCAGTCCCTGCAGACTGCAATGTATCTTTGAAGATATTCAGAAAGCTGTCAAAATACAGGGACCTTGAAATAGAAATCTCAAAAATGTGGCATATGGGGACATCAACAATCCTTGTTGTAGTTGGAGCCCGAGGATTGGTTGGAAAAGATTCCAGTAGACTAATTGAAGGGATTCCTGGAAGCCCATGCTTCAAAGAAATACAAAAAATTATCCTCACAAGTACAGCCCACACTTTACGAAGGGCTTTATGTATATAAAATATTTTGTTTTGTTTTGTTTTGTCAGTGGAAAGTGTCATGATGCCATTTCTAACCTTAGGTCTCTGGGCGAGACCCGGAAAGAAATGTGTACACACCAGAAATCAAAGGAAATAATAATAACAATAGTAGTAATAATAATAATAATAATAATAATAATAATAACATTTTCTTTGCAGGTCGTTCAAATATCGGAAGATGATTATAACGCGATGCTAAAAGACAATGTGGATCCATCTAGTCTCCTCAAGCAATATTTAAATTTAGAAGAGGGAGAAACCTTGTCGGACTGGACGAGTGCTGCACCCCCCAAAGCAATCACAACAAAAATTCGTACAAAGAGTGGACGGATAATCGAGAAAACAGTTCTTGTTTCTGCTGAAGATTATGATAAACTGAAACAGTCAGGGGCCGACGTATCCCAGATCCTCGGCCAATATATCTCAGCGGAGGAAGGAAACATCGAAAGTTGGGAAAAAGATTCCAAACCTTCAATGAGAATGATCAAAACAACAGTGAGGACTAAAAGTGGCCGGCTGTTGGAAAAAGAGATTCTGATGGACGAGGAAGAATACCAGAAGTTCTTGGAGGCCGATCAGAATCCTAACTTCCTGAAGAGATTTATCGATCTAAAGGAAGGGGAGGAGATCAAAAGTTGGCAAAAAGAGGAATCCGTTTATTCAGTGTCTTCCGATGAGGAGAATTTCAAGGCCGGTTAGTTTGTGATTAATTTTCTTATAAATTTTTTTCTGATTGATTTCACATTACATTGTGATTTTCTAAAATAAAATTAAAATAATTTCGGTTTTTGGAACGTAATGAGATTTTCACAGAATAGATATAAAAAATATATATATGAAATATCTATATAGTATTCGGAAAAATAATGACGTTTTTAAAAACCACTTAGAAATATCCTATTATAATTGTACTTGTCCCGCATTTCTTTAGTTCGCACGACCGTTATGCCCTGCCAATACCTCATAAATAATGGACTAATCCATTTTGATCGTGTGGAAAGAGGAGACAAGACATTAATGCTTTTAGAGTGAGAGAGAGAGAGAGAGAGAGAGAGAGAGAGAGAGAGGGAGAGATAGTGAGGGAGAGGGAGAGTTGGGTGAAATGTAAGTTTCCTCTCAATCCTTAATAAATAATGGACTATTCTATTTTGATAGCGTGAAAAGAGGGGAAAAGACACTACATGGTTTCAGTGAGAAAATGAATGAAGAAAGAAAGAAAAAAGAAAGAAAGAAAGAAGAGAGAAGTGTTTAACGTCTGTTTCAGTATAATGGAAAAAGTTGTCAATTTCAAATCTTTTCATTTGTACCCCTTACTTCTTAAAATAACGACCAATATTCATATTTATGATTATTATTGCAATATTTTGTTAAAGTTGTTAAGATCAAATATTTAACGATGCGATAGGGGAAATTCTACGACTATTTTATTGTCGTAGAAGTCGCCATGAGCTTACTCAATCATTAACTGAAGAATTAAGATACATTAGATAATTCAAATAGGAAAAACCGTGAAATTTTAATGAGTCTTTCTAATGTAAATGAAAATTTATTTAAATACCATGGTGTTCGGAAAGTGATGACGTTTTACCATATCGGATAAAAAAAAACAAATTTAAGTCAAATTTATGTGAATATTAAGGCATTCAAAGGGAAATTACGTTTTGCCAAAAAATGACATATAAATTCTCATAGAAGAAACATTTATTCAAATATTACATTTGGTAATCCTTCCCACACGTGTGACGTCCGTCGGTCACGAGAGACAACCTGGATCTGCGCTCAAAGAATTATGCCTCATATGTTGATGATGGCACAGAATTTGTTATGGCTGTACAGGCCCAACCAGGATTGAAAGTCTCGATTGCAATAAATGTACGTGAAGACACTCCAATCCCGATGTCACCGTGTAGTTTTTTTCCGTCGAGTAATCTTGTCCCCTGGTGGCAAGACTTCGTTTCTCCTCTCCCCGCTCCAGCCCTCGGTTGTAAATCGCGTCACCAGCATTGGCGATCGTTGGCTACGCCTTCCCCACGCTCTCGATGTCCATCGACCTCATGCCCTCTTTTGCAGATGTTCTTAAAGCGAATAGGAATGCCTGCCTCGTGCCCTCTTGCGCTCTTGCCGGTGTCCAGTTCCCTATACAGAAGGAACTTCGGAATCCTCCCATCCGGCATACGGTGTACATGTACAAGCCAGTGGAGCCGGCGCTGTTGAAGAAGAGTGTATAGGCTGGGTAACTGGACACGGGTGACCGGGTCGGATCAATTGATACCCAGAATGCGTCTCAGACAACGAAGATGAAAGGCGTTGAGGCGTCATTCCTGTCTGGGGTAGAGGCTCCAAGTCTCGCTGACGTAGAGAAATAAAAAAAAATATGTGAAGATAAAAGACATGCTCATCAACAGGCTGTATAAAATCCAAGGACGGAACGCTGATATTAGAGAAAGAGAAAATACTTCAGAGGTGAAACGAATATATAGGAGAACCCTTCCATGACGAAAGAGAACAACTGGCAATATACACACCAGTAATATTAAAAACCAAACTAGAAGCTACACTAGCCAAATTGAACAAAAACAGAGCGGCAGGGCCAGACGGAATTGTAATAGTGATGCTAGAAGCCTTAGATGATTTCGGCATAGACAAGATCACAGAAATAATTAATGAAATATACAACAGTGGTTATATACCGGAAGACCTAAGCAGATCTATTTTAATAGCACTGCATAAGAAACCAGTCGCAAACAAATGTGAACTCTATCCCGAACAATCAGCCTAATGAGCCACATGACAAAACTCATCATCCGTATTCTGATAAATAGAGCGTGCATCCGAATCAGACCAAAGATAGGACAAGAACAGTGCGGGTTCGTCAAAGATACCGGAAGAAGGAACGCGAAATTTATGCTCAGAATGTTATCAGAAAAGGCAATAAAAATGCAGAAGGACGTGTACCTGTGTTTCATAGATTACGCAAAGGCGTTCGATAAAGAACGCCACAAAGATCTGTTAGAGCTGATTAACAACCTTGATATATTCGGGAAAGACACTAGAATAATCAAGAATCTATACTGGCAGTGAACCGCCTACGTACGGACAGAAAATGAGTTCAGTAGAAATACAGAAATAGAAAGGGGCGTAAGACAAGGATGTGTCTTCTGGCCGGATTTATTAAACCTATGCAGCGGGGCAATTAGAAGTCCTACTAAGTTTCATTATTGGCGGCTATAATCTTAACAATATTAGATATGCAGATGGCACAGTTTTGAGAGCAGAGACAGAAAAGAAACTACAAAAGCTCCTACAGAAGTATCTGTCTATATTTCTGAGATGAGGTATTATGTACACTATTTACGTTATTCGGATTATTGTCCTCATTTTTGTCGCCATATTTATTACAAAGTTTCAGGCGTTGTACGCTCCAGCCGTCTTCAGGTGGTTGGATGTCGAACTGAACCCTTTATTTCGCTCACTGGGGTAGATTGTTCTAGATCCACGTGCCATGTTTAATGGATGTCAGTTATCAGTTATCTCCTGTTAATTCCCCTCTCCAAGTTCTGCTCTGCCTTAGCCGGGTATTGAACTCACACTCCTCGGGTCCTGGCACTTGATCTAACTAACGCCTTTATCCACTGTGCCATGTGTCCTCAAGTGCTTCCTACAGAAGGTAGCGAAGGAAAGCAAGAAGAAAGGACTAAAGGGATGCCGTTCGAAGTCTTGGTCCATTACGTTGGTCTTCTTCAGACTGATAGACTAATGTGTCACTCTTCCCAGTCTTTTAAAAAATTGTCAACGTAAATAATCTGTTAAATTTCGGTCTCACTCCTTTACATAAGCAACGTAAAATAATCTGCTAAATTTCGGTCTCACTCCTTTACATAAGCAACGTAAAATAATCTGCTAAATTTCGGTCTCACTCCTTTACATAAGCAACGTAAAATAATCTGTTAAATTTCGGTCTCACTCCTTTACATAAGCAACGTAAAATAATCTGTTAAATTACGGTCTCAATCCTTTACATAAGCAACGTAAAATAATCTGTTAAATTTCGGTCTCACTCCTTTACATAAGCAACGTAAAATAATCTGTTAAATTACGGTCTCACTCCTTTACATAAGCAACGTAAAATAATCTGTTAAATTTCGGTCTCACTCCTTTACATAAGCAACGTAAAATAATCTGTTAAATTTCGGTCTCACTCCTTTACATAAGCAACGTAAAATAATCTGTTAAATTACGGTCTCAATCCTTTACATAAGCAACGTAAAATAATCTGTTAAATTTCGGTCTCACTCCTTTACATAAGCAACGTAAAATAATCTGTTAAATTTCGGTCTCACTCCTTTACATAAGCAACGTAAAATAATCTGTTAAATTTCGGTCTCACTCCTTTACATAAGCAACGTAAAATAATCTGTTAAATTTCGGTCTCACTCCTTTACATAAGCAACGTAAAATAAATTCTGTTAAATTTCGGTCTCACTCCTTTACATAAGCAACGTAAAATAATCTGTTAAATTTCGGTCTCACTCCTTTACATAAGCAACGTAAAATAATCTGTTAAATTTCGGTCTCACACCTTTACATAATCAACGTAAAATAATCTGTTAAATTTCGGTCTCACTCCTTTACATAAGCAACGTAAAATAATCTGTTAAATTTCGGTCTCACTCCTTTACATAAGCAACGTAAAATAATCTGTTAAATTTCGGTCTCACTCCTTTACATAAGCAACGTAAAATAATCTGTTAAATTTCGGTCTCACTCCTTTACATAAGCAACGTAAAATAATCTGTTAAATTTCGGTCTCACTCCTTTACATAAGCAACGTAAATAATCTGTTAAATTTCGGTCTCACTCCTTTACATAAGCAACGTAAAATAATCTGTTAAATTTCGGTCTCACTCCTTTACATAATCAACGTAAAATAATCTGTTAAATTTCGGTCTCACTCCTTTACATAAGCAACGTAAAATAATCTGTTAAATTTCGGTCTCACTCCTTTACATAAGCAACGTAAATAATCTGTTAAATTTCGGTCTCACTCCTTTACATAAGCAACGTAAAATAATCTGTTAAATTTCGGTCTCACTCCTTTACATAAGCAACGTAAAATAATCTGTTAAATTTCGGTCTCACTCCTTTACATAAGCAACGTAAAATAATCTGTTAAATTTCGGTCTCACTCCTTTACATAAGCAACGTAAAATAATCTGTTAAATTTCGGTCTCACTCCTTTACATAAGCAACGTAAATAATCTGTTAAATTTCGGTCTCACTCCTTTACATAAGCAACGTAAAATAATCTGTTAAATTTCGGTCTCACTCCTTTACATAAGCAACGTAAAATAATCTGTTAAATTTCGGTCTCACTCCTTTACATAAGCAACGTAAAATAATCTGTTAAATTTCGGTCTCACTCCTTTACATAAGCAACGTAAAATAATCTGTTAAATTTCGGTCTCACTCCTTTACATAAGCAACGTAAATAATCTGTTAAATTTCGGTCTCACTCCTTTACATAAGCAACGTAAAATAATCTGTTAAATTTCGGTCTCACTCCTTTACATAATCAACGTAAAATAATCTGTTAAATTTCGGTCTCACTCCTTTACATAAGCAACGTAAAATAATCTGTTAAATTTCGGTCTCACTCCTTTACATAAGCAACGTAAAATAATCTGTTAAATTTCGGTCTCACTCCTTTACATAAGCAACGTAAATAATCTGTTAAATTTCGGTCTCACTCCTTTACATAAGCAACGTAAAATAATCTGTTAAATTTCGGTCTCACTCCTTTACATAAGCAACGTAAAATAATCTGTTAAATTTCGGTCTCACTCCTTTACATAAGCAACGTAAAATAATCTGTTAAATTTCGGTCTCACTCCTTTACATAAGCAACGTAAAATAATCTGTTAAATTTCGGTCTCACTCCTTTACATAAGCAACGTAAATAATCTGTTAAATTTCGGTCTCACTCCTTTACATAAGCAACGTAAAATAATCTGTTAAATTTCGGTCTCACTCCTTTACATAAGCAACGTAAAATAATCTGTTAAATTTCGGTCTCACTCCTTTACATAAGCAACGTAAAATAATCTGTTAAATTTCGGTCTCACTCCTTTACATAAGCAACGTAAAATAATCTGTTAAATTTCGGTCTCACTCCTTTACATAAGCAACGTAAAATAAATTCTGTTAAATTTCTGATTCAACGATTCACTGATTAAATGGTGTAAAATAAGATGTCATTTTATATTTTTAAATGTTTTTTCATCGTAAACATCATTGTGGCTAATGGGGCCCTGGCAATTAGCACCCAATTACCTGATAGTAATCTCTTTCCGAATGCTCCAATAATGTCTCCAATAACGTTTTTTGAAATCACCCTTTATTAGGAAATAATTTACGTAGTTTCCGCTACTGTTATTTATTTATTGTAGAAAAATATTGGCTGAATACCCGGTTGAAAATCGGTTTTTCGCGGGAATCTTTTGCGCTGAATATTTATTCTTTAATTAAAATTTGGTATGGTTTTTTTTTTTTTTGTAGCCGAATCAGGCCAATTTGTGGTAGGAAAAGACGGTAGCCTTTACGAAGTCATCAAGGATTCCCTCACTGGAAAAATCTATAAAAAGTAAGTTTCGGAAATATGAATTCTTTCTCTCCCCCCTCTCTCTCTCTGTATATATATATATATATATATATATATATATATACAGGGTGATTGAAAAGTACTCCTTATTTTATGTATATAAACCAGGACTCATGGCTTAATACACTATTACATTTTTCTTTGGGGTTGGTTAAAATGGGGCGTTATTTTTCAATCACCGTGTACATATATGTATATATATTATTGATTCGTCCGTGTATTGTTTGATATATTGAAATGTAATTGTCATCTTTGACAATACGGAAAAGCCGAAACGTTGTAATAGATATGGCGGCAAAGATAACGACAATAGTCCGAATAATGTAAATAGTGTACATAATACCTCATCTCAGAAATATAGACAGATACAGAAAGGCCAAAACGTTATAATAAATATGGCGACAAAGATGAGGACAATAGCTCGAATAATGTAAATAGTGTACATAATACCTCATCTCAGAAATATAGGCAGATACTGAAAGGCCGAAACGTTGTAAAAATATATGGCAACAAAGATGAGGACAATAGTCTAAATAATGTAAATAGTGTACATAATACTTCATCTCAGAAATATATACAGATAGTGAAAGGCCGAAACGTTGTAAAAAATATGGCAACAAAGATGAGGACAATAGTCTAAATAATGTAAATAGTGTACATAATACCTCATCTCAGAAATATATACAGATACTGAAAGGCCGAAACGTTATAATAAATATGGCGACAAAGATGAGGACAATAGTCCGAATAATGTAAATAGTGTATATAATGCCTCATCTCAGAAATATAGGCAGATACTGAAAGGCCGAAACGTTGTAATAAATATGGCGACAAAGATGAGGACAATAGTCCGAATAATGTAAATATTATACATAATACCTCATCTCAGAAATATAGACACATACATCTGGAATTAGTTTTTTTTATACCGTTCGACTCTTCTGATTGTTATAAGCTATACAACTTATAATGCTAAAAGATAGATCTATTTAATAACACCATTGACTAAACTGAATGCCGTTTTCCCTAATTTTAGAATATTTAACAACTTTAATTTAAAAATAATAAAATAATTTAGGAAATAACAAATAATTGCTTTCATTTTTCATCGAAAAAGATTTTTGCTTTCATCCATATTCATAAAAACACCTAAAAGCATTTGAAATTAAATAATATCTTTGTTTTATTGAGTTTTGTATGTTACAATTCAGAGCTGATTTTCAGGTAAGGGGGTAAAATAAAAAAACAAAAAACATGATTTGATTTCCTCAAAGCCTTGTGCTTTTAACTAATATAATCACTAAACTGAATGCGACTGAGTTTTCATAAAAATAATTATGATGGGGGGGGGGGTAATAAATATAAAAAATATTTTTGCCATGACTTTAAAAGAAAGAAAACATATTTATAATAATTTCCATCATTTGTGAATAGTTTCTGAAAGTTTCATTAACATCCGACAATTATTTTTACTTTTGCAAATAACAAATTGTCTGGAAAAATTTAAAACATTTTGTAATTCTGGTTTCATGAAGCAGGTATTAAAAAATTACTTGCAGAAATAAATTTATAAATGTATTATCGGATTTTTCCAACTTTTTTCCTTTGATGCATATATATATATATATATATATATATATATATATATATATAAATTCTCAAGAGGATAGAATCCAGGTAGAACTCAATGTCCAGGACAGAGTAAGAATATAATATAAAAGGCTCAAACACTAATATTCCATGGTTATAATTTATTACATTGGAATCGTAATCACGATCCAATTCATCAGACCTATAAATTGAAAATTTTTGAATTTGTAGGTCTGAGGAATTGGATCGTGATTACGATTCCAATGTAATAAATTATAACCATGGAAATTTTAGTGTTTGAGCCTTTTATATATATATATATATATATATATATATGTGTGTATGTGTGTGTGTGTATAGGTGATTGATATTCTAAAACACTCTGCGGATGTCTGAAACTGTGAATAGTATCGAATTCACAATATACTGTATTTTACAAATCATACATACCTGTGTTTAAATCTATTTTATAAATGTGGCCCAATGGTTAATAATCAGACATATAGAATTGCACTTATTATATTACTAGTCTACCGGTGCCGTCAAAAATGACGCCGATTATTATAAAATTTTGATAGCGAGATGCAATTAAACAAAAATCTTGAAACAATATATTGAGATTCAATAAAACGGAAATAAAGAATTCACAACTAAAAATAGACACCAATGAACCGCTTAAGGAATTCGTTCCCTTTATATGTTTTAGACGTTCAATAGTATCGATGATTCATTGATTAATCCTGATATTATATAAATCGCTTTTTAGTCAATAACTTTTCATGTTAAAAAAATTATCCGTTTAATATAAGAGTAAAATAGAAATATCTCTCGGAAGAAAAAGATTAGAAACTGAATAACAAAGATAGCGACAACAAAGATGGCGACAAAAAGAAGGCCTATTTCAAGACCAAGTTGAAGCAAGACGATCACTTAACAGGCAAAGATATCTAAGTGCCACACATGAAATGCTTGAGCAAATAAGACTGCAATCTAAACAAGGTAAGAGTAAAGTAAAAAACGAAGTTGAAGCAAGACGGCCACTTAACAGGCAAAGGTATCTGAGTGCCTCAAAGGAAAGAGTTGAGCAATCGAAGAAACGCAGGAGGAAAGGAACTGATAAATTTAATGCTTCATTTTAGCCGGGAACTAATTTTGTCTAAATGCGCATAAATATTTTATTTATATGTATTATTAAAACGACTAAGGGAAGTAATCACTCATAAATTTATTAACTTAGGTTGATTTACCTCCCTTTCCACTATAGATGGGACAGGAAATATATAAATAAATACACCGGAAATATATAGATAAATGTAGATTGATAATTCTTATATGGCAAGATAATAAGATTATGGCAAGGTTATTTGATAATTTGTTCTTAGCGTAGATATTAGACACAATATGTGATTAGCAATCATAATTAATAATAAAATAGTAGAATTATAACATTATATTATCTATCTATCTATCTATCTATCTATCTATCTATCTATCTATCTGTCTGTCTGTGTATTTGTTGGTTGTGCGTTTTTATCAAAATCAGATATCGTTTCGAAGATCATCAGCATCACCGATTAATTAACCCCGGTCCTGTTCTTTGTTACACAGGAGGGTGCGACCAGACGCTCTATCCGACAACGACAGCGGATTTGTGAGTCCCAACAAAGCCCGTCTGGTGGTGAGGGACGGGAGACTTGTCGAGGAGAACGCCGAGGAGCGTTCTCGTCGGAAGCAGGGTCTCCGAAATGTTGACAGTGGAAGCGACAGTGACTTCAGCTACCGCAGTCTCGTCAGCGCCGGCGGCACCCGACACGTGAAACGGCGGCGGCGACGAGCGGACGGAACTCGCAGCGACAGCGAATCCTATCGCAGCAGCGACGACGAGGAGGGCCAGGCCCGACGTAGAGTTAGGCGGAGACAACGAAGACACGGTGCCGGCAGTTCACACAGTTATTACAGGTTTAGTATCTTAAGTCGCTTTTTTTCTTTTTCTCTCTTTTTCTTTCTTTTTCTCTCTTTTTTAGCTTCATCAAACCGACGGATTTGAATATATCGAATATATTATACATATAATATCTATATCTATATAGATATATTTATACCTCTGTATCTCTATCTCTCTCTCTCTCTCTCTCTATATATATATATATATATATATATATACATATATATATATATAATATAGATATTATATATATAATATAGATATTATATAGATTATATATATATTATATAGATTATAGATATTGTATATATATATATATACAATATATATATATAAACATATATATATATATATATATATATATATATATATATATATATATATATAATGTCTATACATGTATATAATCTATATAATATACTAGCAGCTTGGCCCGTGCTTGATTCAAAAATCGTACGACTCATACAGCAATCACTATCACTTGACTTAAAATATTTTTGCCCTTCCTTGCCTTTAAAGGAGTGCCCTTTGCCGTGCTGATGTTGCTACACACTGCGAATTTTTTCTAAGCTCTATACTAAACATTAAATCCGTTACGAAAAAAGAACTAAACAAAATGAACACAAAACGATCAGCTTTAAAAAAGAACTCGTAACTGGAAAAACCGAATGAAAAAAGAATATTAACAACAAATACTTTTTCACACCCAACCCAGTTCTGCGGAATCAGAATCAACGTTGAGTTTAAACAAGCGAATGAGCCAATTGGAGCAAAGTGCCATGCAGATTTAAATTTTTCCCACTTGTGACGAATGCAGCTATTGATTTTTTTTGCATGCAAGCATGCTAGTGAACATTCGTGTCAGACAGCTGTTGGCTCTCATGCTGGCCGATAGAATCTTCCTGCCTATTCGTGGCAGTCAGCTATAGGCTCTCACTCTGGCCAGTAGAAAAAGGCCGCAAACTACATGAAAACTACCGTAGAAGCACGAAAAAATCGATTATTTCCATTATCGATGGGAGTTGAGAAATACAAAGTCTGTCTTGGCCTTCCCGCTAATTTGGAGCATGTGCATGTAAATTTTAGTGCAAATCCGTCGAAAATTGCGGCCGTGCATTCGTTACACACAAACACACATATCCTGCCTTATATATATATATATATATATATATATATATATATATATATATATAATTGATAGGTTAGTTAATAAAACATGGACAAAAGAAAGGGTACCCATATAATCAGTAGGATAAACATTTATTAAATATTAATATGACAGAAATGAAGCACAGAGAGAAAGGTTTTAAGTTCGGAAATTTTCGGACACGCCTGTGTCCTTTATCAACGGACCAAGGAATAAACAAAGAAATAGGAATTACTCACCGGCAAAAACATCTGTCGGTTAGTAATTCCCATTTCTCTTTTTATTCTTCAGTTCATATATATATATATATATATATATATATATATATATATATATTATGAAATGGACAAAGTCCGACAATTATGTAAAGACATTTTATGTTTATACATTCTTTTTATAGATACAAATATTTAAGTAAATGCAATGTTTTATTATAAACAGTATTAATAACATTTACCGGCCTGAATGTCCGAGAAACACACACACACACACACACACACACACACACACACACACACACACACACACACACACACACACACACACACACACACACACACACACACACACACACACACACACACACACACACACACACACACACACACACACACACACACACACAGCCTTTTATAGATAGAGATATATAATCTATATAATGTCTTTGTTATTATAATATTCAATCTTCACTGGGTGCCCCATACGTTCGGCTTTGAATCACATCTAAGCTACGCTTAGATAATCAATCTACATATAATCCTGGCCACAGAAAATATCTTTCTTCCGGATTTTCAACGTTTTCTATAATAAATCATTAGCATTTCATTGACATTAAGCCTATTATGCTCTTATTCGGTTATTAATGCTTGCATTTATTCCGGAGAATTGATAATCTCCATCTGCCTTATTTCCAATGCATTTAACGAATAAAATCAATAGGAATAATATAAGGACTTTATTCTATCAGTAATACTTGCAGCACGTATTGATCAATGGCAATCCAGTTTCCTGATTTTCAATGTATTCCTACACAAAAATAATTATGCTTATAAAAGCCTTCTCTGTTAGGTAACGCTGGCATTGATTCGTGACAATTGAAAATCCATTTTTTTCGATTTTTAAATCCATTTCAGTAGTAAAATAATTACCATTTACATTACACGTAAAATAACCTCATTCTATCAGCGATATTTGTTTAAAAAAAAATTCACCCGAAGCAAAGCGATAAGGCCACTAAGACGCAAGGGAGCGAAAAGAATGAAAAAGACTTTAGAAGGACCCTGAAACCCAATGCTAAACAGAAAGACCGGGGGGGGGGGGTGAACCTGTCAATAGGCAAACCTATCTACTCCTAGATAATTTCCATTTACATTACACGTAAAATAAACTTATTCTATCAGTAATATTTGTTTTCATCAATTCACCCCGAGCAAGGCGATAATACCACTAAGACGCAAGGGGTTACTCGGAGTGAAAGAGAATGAAAACGACTTTAGAATGAATCGAAAACCCAATCCTAAACAGGAAACATGAGATTATTGAGGAAAAAACAGTAAAAAGTTGCTTTTAGAAGGAACCGGAAACTGAATCTTGTACATGAAACAAGACCGCGGAGGAATGTGAAGCGAACAATAGTCGAGTTTATCTACTCCTATTGGGGAAACAATAAAATAAAATGAAAATGGATAAATAAAATACAAAAATAAATAAATATTAAATAAAATTACAGAGTTTAGGCGGTGACGTGACATATAAGGACATAGAGAAAAGATGGAAAGAAAACGAAAATAACATCAAATTAAGTTAGCGTTTCGGGTCTCAGAATTGGTATTAACTTAAAATATTTGCGTATAGAACTTAGGAATTTGTTAGTGCGGTATTAAGTTTTAAGTGTTTTAAATTTATTTCTGACCTTTGACAATCTGTTTATTTCCAATTTTCAATGTTTTTTCTGTCGTAAAATAATGAACAATGCATTTACCTTCTTACGTCTATATTTGAGATATTTTATTTTTAACACTTCTATTATTTGCCGTTTATTTATTTAAGTTGTTGTATTATCTGTGTAAAGATTGTGTTAGTGCCCAGACCCTGATAATTTCTTTTTAATTTCCAATGTAGTTCTATTAAAATCGTTAGAAATGCATTTTTATTATGCTTAAAAAACGTTATATTCCCTCAGTAATATTTGTAATAGACTCTGACCACTGGGAATCTCTTTCTTCTTGATTTTCAATGCATTTCTATAGACCAGTGGTTCCCAACCTTTTTTACATGGCGGCACACTATTGAGTTCTTTAAATTTTCGCGGCACACCTATCACAAAAAATAAATATTTTCCACTGATAAAGCCTTTTTGCAATAAAATAATAAAAAACAAAGAATATTATATAAGAAGAATTTTTATTCCCATAAATCAACATATCCTGCATTCAATATCGGGTATGAAATAATAATGGTGAATGTCAGTGGGACAGTTGTGCCTGGTGCTTCTTGACTACTGCTGCAATATTTCGGCGAATGTGAGAGAGACACACTCTTAACTCTTCTTCAATATTTTTAAGTCTTTCACGTTTTTTATTTTTAATGTTGTTTAGGTAAGAAAATCCCAGTTCATATAGGTACGAAGTTGAGAAGTGAAGTAATATTTTGATGGCTTTTTTACTTAGAGTTGGATACTCTTCCATAACAGAAATCCAAAAGGCGTCCAATGGCAGTTGTGCGTACTTCAATTTGAGACCACGATCACTGGAAAGGCTTGCTAATTCTTCCTCTTTACATAACTCAAAATTGAAAAGGTTGATGACTGATAAATCTAGGAACGGATTGCGAATCCAATCAAATTCTTCAATGCTGATTGAGGGAATAGTACAGGCATTACTAATGATTGTCTATAGTATAGACAATCATTAGTAATGCCTGTATTATATATATAACGACAGTATTATATCAGTAATAACAGTCTTAATGATTGACCAATGACAATCAATATTTATCCACATTTCCAGTATACTTTATACTGAATAAATGCCGAAACATATAGTGAAATTTGCGTAAAAGAAAAATAGCAAAATTCAATAATAAACAAAGTTCACTTTTAAGTGTAAATGTTACCATGATGATGTGAATTCATTTTTTAAAAATCTGTGAACGACATTTACCATTGAACAAAAACAAGAAAACAACTTTCACCAAGTGTAGGCTATTACAAATTCTTCTGTGAGTAGGGTTGGAAAAAGTCACTTTTCTACCTTTTAAATACGCCACTGAAGTTATTTTTTAAAATTATTTCACTCCGAGCAAGGCAATAAAGCTACTAAGACGCAAGAGGCTACAGTGTGTGAAAAATATGAGCAAAAGGAAAAACGCTATTAAGGAGAGAGAATAATGAAAGAAAAGGAATTAAGAAGACAGAAAATAACGATTGACATTGCATTTAAATTTTGGAAGATCAAAGTTGACTGGGAGGCAAGAAGGCAGGAGCGAAGTTCACATGCAAGAAGTGCGAGACAAGAAACTGTTAGCATTACGGTTACATCTCGCCGTTTTAACTGTGAAATGATTAGACTTAATGGCCAATCTAGTACTGCGCTTAAATTCGTTTAGTCGAGATTCCAATCTCATCAGGACAAATGCCATGAAAATATTAATAGAAAAAAGCATAGTTATTTGCATTATATTGAAATAAAATTCTTGAATTGAACACTGACAAATATTAAATGATCAATTTTATCCTGCATTAGGTGCATGTAGCGAAACTGTTATCGACGCGGAAAATAGAACCGGCGAGCAGTGTTCAAATTCTGGCCTTGTATGTTGCATTCACTTTAGCACTTTGAAAAGGCATGAAACCATTTCTTCTCTCCTCCAGCTGTGGGTTAAAAAGTAGAACGAACTGGGTTCTCGAGCCATGGACGACAGTTAACCTTGGAGAAAGAAAACTTGGAATCACACTCGGAGAGAAAGCAATAGGTAACCACTCCATTTTCTTTTCCAAGAAGTCCTGGAAATTTACGGATGAAAAAGAAATGCAATCTATAGAAAGCCATGATCGCCTACGTCCTGAAAAGTTAAGAAATATTTTGTAAATTTTAATGCCTCCAAAACAAAAGTGCTTTCCTTTAATCATCATAGAGAAACACTTGTGCCCACCATCAATATGGCTGACGCTGACCTCCAGGAGGGCAATTCATTGCGCCTTCTTGGCCTAACGTTTTCTACTCGCATAAAGTGGAGTGACTATATTGAAAGAATTGTTAGATTCTGTTGTTAAGAAGTTTGGTTCACTGTTTTCTGCTAGACAGTTTTTATCTTCAGAATCCATCTAAATATAAATATACCATTAGTGCGTGCCATATTACTGTCATATCTCGTTTGATGCTTCGGCTATATATATATATATATATATATATATATATATATATATATATCTCGAGATGCGTCTGTAATGTAATTGGTCCTGACATGGCATCTCAATTTCAGTTACTTTCCCACTGCTGTCACGTGTTTTCCCTCTGCCTTTTCCACAAATGGCGACTTTGTAAGTTCTCCAAGTTAAATTTAGATACCAAGTTGACAGCGTAGATACCAAGTTATGATATTAAAGTTTGATTTTGCGAAAGTGGCAAAGTGTTGAAGGGTCAATTTGTGGAATAGTCAAAGTATGGAATGGTCAAAGTGTGGAAGGGTCAAATTATGGAAGGGTCAAAGTATGGAATTATATACAATGAATAATAATTAATTTTTAAATGTGTTTCTATTCGAACCACACTTTGCTTTTTCTGTTTGAATCATATTTTGTTTGTTTGCTTCTTTTTCATAGCGAAAAAAGCGAAGGTGGAACGCGACACGTAAAAAGACGACGGCGTCGCGCTGATGGTACGTACAGTGCTTCAGAGTCGTACCACAGTGATGATAGTGGTCTCGAAGGCGGCCGTCTTCAGCAAAGGCGTGACAAGGAGAGGCGAAGACGGCGTCATAAGAGACATGGCAGCGATAGTGATCACAGCTATTTTAGTGAGGTCAGCAATGGTGGCACACGTCATACCCGACGAAGGAGGCGAGTGAAGGACAAGCACGGTAATGTCATTGGACACGAGAGTGTTGAAGATTATTGCAGCTCGGGTAAGTAATAGTATTGTTTTTGTGCCGTGTCCCTTCAGGACGTTGGTGATCATGGCTCTCCACAATTACCTGTCCTTTGTAGCTGTAAATAAATTTGGTCTTTTTGTTAATTCTCCTAAACCTTGCTTCAATATCCATTTACTTAAGCTCATTCTTCTTCTTCTATGCGCCGTGTACCATCAGGGCATGTCTGATCATGGCTCTCCACAATTTCCTGTCCTTTGTAGTTTTTAGAAAAGTTTTTTTTTGCGATTTCTCCTAATCCCTGTCCTGCAAGCAGTTACCAAAACTCGTTAGCTAGGTTATGCGCGATTTTCCTCTGTCCCTCTTGCCTTCAGTATATGCGGTGAGTATCGAATACTCTAAGCCCTCTTTCCTCATTATGTCCCCTAAAAAATCTCATTTTGATACTACGTGTAAGTGTCGTTTACCATTATTATTACCACTGAAATTAACGTGATAAAGAAACAGAAGGTAGTGAAGAAAAGAGAGAAGAAAGGGCCAAACATCAATTGCAAGACAACAGAATGCATGGTTGTCAATAAAACAAAACAAAACAAAAACAAAAACAAAAAAAACAGCCAAACATGCAAATTCCGAATTGGAGGTATTAAAATCAAAGAACTATAACAATTTAAATACCGGCGAAGTGTTTTATCAGAGGACGGAAAGTGTGACATTGAACTCCAAAGGCGTATTAGGATAGTGAAAGATGCCTTCCAAAAAGCTAAGCAAAGTATTAAGAAATAGAAATGTTTTGTCAGAAACAACGAAAAGAGTACTGAACTGTTATGTAATATCGCTCCTACTATATGACAGTAAATGCTGGACCGTCTTCTCATAGATGAAGAAGAGACTTGAAGCAAGAGACGTATGGTTCTACAGAAGGACGCTGAGAATGCCATGGACAGAACGTTTGATCATCGACGGGTGTTTTAAAGAAAATGGAAACAAAAAGATCACTTATAGTAAGAATCAAAAAGAGATAGTTGAAATGTCTAGGGCACATAATGAGGAAAGATGGCATGGAAAATTTGTCACACACAGGACATATTGGTTTGGCTTGTTTTGTTTTACGGCATATCAACATCACTGGGTTATTTAATGCCGACAAGATTTTTATTGTTTGTAATATATTTTTCAAAAATGTATTGCTGGTAATTTTTTTTTTTCAAAAATGTTTTGCTGGTAATATTTTTTCCTTCAAAAATTAATTGCTGGTAATATTTTACAAAAATGTAATGCTGGTATTAAAAGCTATTTTTACACGTATTGATCCCCCGTTTGGGGGGGTTAACTATTTGTCCATAGCTGGGACACTAACATGTTACCACCCCGAGTCAGGGTGAACCTGGGAACACTAGCATTTAAGAGGTGGTTTCACACTCCTCAAACCTCCTGATCAGAGGCCTTGCTGCTGGATGTAGTTTATCGTCATACCCAGGACGGTAGGATATATTGTTAGCAAGCGGGACAGAGGAAAACAACGCATGAGATACCCGAAGAGCTTGTGTAAATGGATGACAGAACAGGGATGAGGAGAGGTAACAAAAAGACAAACCTTACTAAGAGTTACAAAGGGCAGGAAATTGTGGAGAGCCATCATCACCAACGTCCTGAAGGTACACGGCACATAGAAGTCGAAGAATGAGCTTGAGTAAATGGATTTTGGAATAAAGTTTTGGAGAGGTAACAAAAAGACAAACCTTACTAAGAGCTACAAAGGGCGGGAAATTGTGGAGAGCCATCATCCCCAACGTCCTGAAGGTACACGGCACATAGAAGTCGAAGAATGAGCTTGAGTAAATGGATGGTGGAACAAAGTTTTGGAGAGGTAACAAAAAGACAAACCTTACTAAGAGCTACAAAGGGCAGGAAATTGTGGAGAGCCATGATCGCCAACGTCCTGAAGCGACACGGCACATAGAAGAAAAATGTGCCGTCCATTTTTGTCGTGTCACACATCAGTCTCATTACTTCTGTCTTAATTTATTTGTTTGAAAATCGTTATTATAATAATAACAATTTTCAATAACGATTCTTTAAAAATTGCAACTCTGGTCTGGTGCACGCTGCAATGGTGATTAATGTTAATCAGTTTTATTGATAAAAAAATAATAAAACAATTGTCTGATAAATCGTTTCTACATTTGCGTCGAGGCAGTATTTACCTGTTTGGCGAACGTCATGACATATCGTCTGCTGTCATGAACACAAAGTTTAAGCTTCTCACTTTACGCCCTCTAGTGGTTGTTTTATTAATTCCAGGGACTGTAATCTAATCACTGTTAATGTCCTTTTGAAATTGCCATCAATTAGGTCAGAGTAAACACTCTATCTCCGTAGCCATTCATACTCTTTGATATGTAAGTTTACGGCGGTATCACATTGAAACACCGGTTCTCGTCCGGTCATCGATGTTAAGCAACGTTGAACCTCGGTTGGTGACCGCTCGAGAAGACCAGCTACTGTAAGCTTGGATGTGCGGGGAGTGTAGTGGACAACGGCTTGGAATGAGAGCTGGGTTCGATACTAGTCGTATTCGTTGTATTCACTTACATGCAAACACACTTGGGAAAGGTATGAATACACTTCTTTTCTCCTCAGTTATGGATTAAATAGTAGGTCTAGTATCAGAAAAAACATTATTATCTACAATAAATTCTTACCATAAACAAGATATATTTCGGCTTTAAATAATCTTAAAAAAGAAAGATAATCCATAAAAAATATCAATTTTTGATCTGCAACCTTTGGTAAGAAGTAAACATAGTATTTTTTAAAATGATACTGTTTTTTTCATTGTTTAGCAAGTTTGAACATTTTGAGCCCCTCAGTGTAGTCAGCAAGCTAGACTGATTTTTCTATAGATGTGTTTGTAATGTAACGGCTGTCGGTGTGTAAAATGGCGTCGGCAAGGCGAGTTTTAATTCTAGGCTCATCGGTTGCATTTACTTTCGCATTAATTCATTTGGAAAAATATGTATTCAGCTCTTCTCTCCCCCAGCTGCTGAAGCGGTAGCATAATTTTCATAACAATTCGTAAAAGTACATTTTAATAAATATTTCATCTGTTTTATCTATTTTAAAAAGTTTTTATTTGTTAGATATAAGAGTTTTTTTTTTTGTATAAAAAGGATTTATATCTGCCTTGTCAAAAGTCAGTCGTAAATTAGCAAAAAAAAAAACGTGCTTATATTTAAAGAAAATGAGAATAAATATATTTATTTTAGTTTTATTTTCGGTAAGCGGACCTAAATAATATAAAGTAATTAAATAATTAAGTAATTTAAAGTGACATTAACATTTTACAGAATTCTATAATTTTAGGTATAGCAACATTACGATTTTATGTCCTTCGGCATTCGTAATAACCATTGCTGTCATCTGCCATTTCTCATCACTATATATTGGTCAAGAGGAGCCGAAAACAAATTACGGAATTACCTAAATAAAAATAATTTGTTTAATTAGATTTTCTTAAAAATGTATTGAGTTTACTGGATTCATTATTATTATTAGAAAAGTAAAATAACATCGTTTGCTGGATTATTTAGAATTGATACGAATAAAAATGTTCGTGAGACGGGTATTCGGCTAGTAATAGTAAGATAGTTTTAATCCTTTATACCAATTTTGTACAATTATACTTTTTCACTGCATTTAGTCTTAAACTTCTTTTCTTTTTATCTGTTGCAGATTCCAGTATCAGGTACGGACGTTTTTCTTGTCAAGAAAACGAGCATCAATAAGGACCATTTAGGTGTTTCGCCACAAACGGATTTTACTAGTACAGAATTTAGCCTCAGAACAAAATTGAAAAACTTCATCACATCACATCAGTAATTTTCGACACACTCTCGTCTTAGTAAAATTCTTTAGAAAGTGCGTTAATTGTGACAGTAAAAGTGCGTCCAGGATCTTACAATATTTCACTTTTCTTGGCAGATCTTTTTACCAACACAAAGGACGATACTAAGCTAAAGCGATAAAAATATAAAGAAAAAGAAGCTAAATGAAATTTGCTTGACTATAGACCCAAACAAACATTAAAAAAACATAAATTTAAAAAATTAAATTCTTAGTGCCTCCTCTCCTTCGTGCGGATGTTATAATTACATTAATATAATAATAATAATAATAATAATAATAATAATAATAATATAATATAATAATAATGATATAATAATATAATATAATAATGATATAGTAATATAATATAATAATATAATATAATAATATAATATAATAATATAATAATAATAACATAATATAATAATAATATAATATAATAATAATATAATATAATAATATAATATAATATAATAATAATATAATAATATAATATAATATAATAATAATATAATAATAATATAATAATATAATAATATAATATAATAATAATAATAATGATAATATAATATAATAATAATGATATAATAATATAATATAATGATATAGTAATATAATATAATAATAATAATATAATAATAATATAATAATGATATAATAATATAATATAATAATAATATAATAATATAATATAATATAATAATATAATATAATAATATAATAATAATAACATAATATAATAATAATATAATATAATAATAATATAATATAATAATATAATATAATATAATAATAATATAATAATAATATAATAGTAATATAATAATATAATAATATAATAATATAATAATAATAATAATAATATAATTACATCAAATATAAATGTCAACTTAGTTCGATGAAATCCTAAACAACAAAACACATAACACGAAAAAAAAATTTTCAACTTGCTCTATTAGTTTTCCGAAAATTGTTCTAGTATATAAAAATTATCAATTTTCACACACACACACACACACACACACACATACACACACACAAACATATATATATATATATATATATATATATATATATATATATATATATATATATATATATATATAAGTATTGCATTAATTCTTGAAAACCACAAACTGCTGATTTGTGGAACCACCTCCCAAGAAGATGCTTCCCCGATCACTACAATGCTAACATGTTTAGTTTTCGTGTTAAATGTTATCTTACACACATATCCGCATAAGCTCTGTCTCTTAATCTGTGAGTGTCTACCTCGAGTGGCTCTTGGGCCTTGTACAAGATGAACCCCATTGTAAAAAAAAGAAGAAACAAAAACTGGAATTTATTATGACTCAACCTAATAGCCCATGAAATCGAATTTTCCGTCTATCTATCTATCTATCTATCTATCTATCTATCTATCTATCTATCTATCTCCGTCTGTTCACATCCTTCTATCTATCTATCTATCTATCTATCTATCTATCTATCTATCTATCTATCTATCTCCGTCTGTTCACATCCTTCTATCTATCTATCTATCTATCTCCGTCTGTTCACATCTATCTATCTATCTATCTATCTGTCTATCTATCTATCTATCTATCTATCTATATCTATCTATATATATATTAAGAGTTAAAAAGGGTAAGAAATTATGGAGAGCCATAGATATTATGAGTTTTTCTAATCACTCCTAAACCCTATTCTCCCATCCATCCATCCATTTGCTCAAGCTTGTTCTTATTCTATGTACCGTGTCCCTTCAGGATGTTTCCTGTTTTTATTAATAACCCTAACAGCAACAACGAAAATTAAGGGTCTAATTGTTGTAACCTAGGAAACTTTACTGAATAATAATAATAATAATGATATAATAATAATGATAATAATAATAATAATGATGATGATGATAATAATAATAATATAATAATAATAATAATAATGATAATAAAAATAATAATATTAATTATAATATAATTATTATAATAATAATGAAAAAAAAATTTCAACTTGATCATTAGTTTTCCCAAAATTGTTCTGGTATATAAAAATTTATATATCAATTTTCTCTCATATATATATATATATATATATATATATATATATATATATATATATATATAGTGTTGTTCGATAAAAGTGACTCACCTGATTTTTTTTACTTAAAATTTTTTTCGCCTATTGTTTTTGGGGTCAAACTAATTTTTAATCTTACTAATATAAAGACCCCTTCCCAACCACCTAGTTAGAAAGTTTACTCACCCTAAGGTATTTTTTTTAAAGCTTATCACCCCAAGCAAGGCTGGGAGCCACTAGCACGCAAGGGGTTACAGAAGGTTTGGAGGAAGAGCAGATAGGAGTGGTAAAGGAGAGGATGTGGAGAAAGATAGTGGATCGATCAAGGCAAGGGGGTTACAGAAGATTTGGAGCGAGAGCAGATAGGAACGAAAGGGGAAAGGATGTGGAGAAGGGAAGTGGATAGATCAAGGCAACTGGAGATGTCGATTGACGTTACACTTAAATAGTTGGAGATTATATTTGTCAGTGAAACAGGAATAAGGAAGGGAGTTCCACAGGTGAGATGTGCGAGACATGAAGCTATTAGAGTAGAAGAGACGTCTACATCTAACAGTTTCAACAGTGAAGGGGTGGGAACGGGATGCCAGCCTCGTAGGACGTTTAAATTCATGAGGCCTGGGAACCAGCGAAAGCAGCTCCCCGGAGCAATTACCGTGAAAGTATTTGTAAAAAGACAGAGCGAGGCAACGGCGCGTCTGTGAGAGAGCGACTGCAGACGAGATGACAGATCAGGGCCAATTACATTGCATATCCGTCTCTGGATCTTATCAAAAACCCTGAGGCAAACAGCAGGGGCTCCAGACCATATATGGTAGCAATACTCCATGCAAGGGCGAATGGTTGATTTATAGATTTGGAGGATCGATTCCGGGGAGAAAAATTTCCTGGCTCGGCACAGGGAGCCAACTTTCCTTGCGGTGGATGAAGCAATTGACTCGATGTATTTGTTCCATCTCAGATCAGCGGACAGTGTGAGACCGAGCAGCCGCAGAGAGGAGCTCTCGAGAAGTTGGTCTTCAGACATTCTAATGGGATGCAGGGATGGATCCCTGTGGTTGTTAATAGAGAGCAGTTTTGTTTTAGAGGCGTTAAAGTTAACCAACTATTTCTTGCCCCAGTTCACAACCGTATTCTATTGATAATTATAATTTTGGATATAAATAAGATTTAGGGAAAAACTCTGTGCAAAAAAAGTGACTCACTTATTTCCTGCAACTAGTAATCAATAGAAACATAACCGAACAGCTTTAAATAAAGAATAATAAAGGTATAATTTATTTATAATAGGTAATATAGTTCGAAATATTTAATAATCTATGGGTCCTCCTTTATTTTGAATAACCTTTTCAACCCTTTTTGGCATTGACTTAATTAGGTTCTGGTAAATCTCATCTCCAAGCATTGAATTCCATTCGGATATGAAATTCACACTCAAATCCTCTTTGTTGTTCAACTGCTTTCTCGAGAGCCTGTACTTTATAATGCTCCATAAGTTTTCTATGGGGTTGAGGTCAGGAGATTGGGGCAGCCATGTCATAATACTCACCTGCTTCTCATCAAAGTATTCCTTTATCAATTTTGATTTGTGACAGGGAGCATTATCCTGCATAAAAATGAGCTTGGTGGAGTTGAGTTGCACCCTTTCAGCAGAAGGGAGCAGACAAGACTCTAAAATTCTCTTGTACTGCTCGCTCGTGAGGGTCTTTTCAATAGGTTTTAAGAAACCAGTTCCATGAAAAGAAAAGCATCCCCAGAAAATTATACTGAACGGATGCTTGGCAGTACTTACTGCTAAATTTAAAGAGCTTTCAAAGCTTCTTCTTCGAATTTTAGATCGCTTATCCTTTGAATTTAGTTCAATTTTCGAGAACATTTAGTAAAAAAAATCAGATGAGTCACTTTTATCGAATAGCACTGTATATATATATATATATATATATATATATATATATATATATATATGTCTGTGTGTGTGTGTGTGTGTGTGTTTCATTGAAAATGGCCAAGGAAGATTTAATTAATCTTTTGTTGAGATTTTTCCAGCAATCTTTTTTCATTTTTCAGGTATTAAAGAATATAATAAATGTCCATAGTTATAATTGTTCCGAGCGCTTTCGGCTATTCCTCTAGCCATTATCGTCGATGTGTTTTTGAATGGTGAAATTCTGAGTGTAGCTGCTACATAGTAATTTTAATTGGTGGTCACATGCTATGCGCAGCCAGTTGACCGGGGCAAGACTTGTATTTTTAGAACACTTTTAACACGCCGTCTCCTCTGCTAAATAGTTAGAGATTGATCGTGGGAGAATAAAGTTTAATAACCGTCAAGAAGCACACAAACCGCCTTTCGAACTCCACACGTAGCAGCCACAAATGAACACTTCGTATATTCTTTAACCCCTGAAAAATGGAAAAATGTTGGAATGCTGTAAAAAAAACTCAATAAAAGATTAATTAAATCTTCCTTGTCAGCCGTTTTCAATGAAAGATGCATAAAAGATGCCAAAATACACATCAGTTATATATACATATATATATATATATATATATATATATATATATATATATATATATAAACCGGAAAAAAGTGCTCAATTCTGCAATGGCAGAGCATTTGTATTAAATTTATCATCCAATAATCCGGCGTACATATGATTACGGACGACTGCTAGTTACGTGTACTCTACTGTAAGAAGTCATCATATATATATATATATATATATATATATATATATATATATATATATATATATTCATACATGTTTCATTAAATAATATAGATAAGTGTTGTTTATATATTTTATGTAAGTTCTTCATACCAACGGCTTTCCATACTCAATACTCATCGGATTCACTCTCGCGTGGTCATGTGTGATTTTCGCTTTCAGCGTCTTATATGCACGTGTTTATCGTTGCTTGGAAATCATCCATGTAAACAAAAACAGACTATCATCAATTTCTTGTTTGTGTATTGCTTAATATATTGTGTAATTGTCATCTTCGATAATGGCTTATGTAAGCCGAAAGGTTAGATTGGATTAAAAAATATGTATCAATATTGTGATTTTCTTTTATTGTTTAATGATAATGTTATTAAGCTTATCAGACGATATGAAAAGAACTTACATAAAATATATAGACAACACTTTTCTATATTATTTAATGAAACATGTATGAATGAAAAAATGCTGCCTAAATACACAATATATATATATATATATATATATATATATATATATATATATATATATATATCAAGAAAAATACAAAGGAGAGACCTTAAGGGATACAAATAAAAGATTATATGAACATAAAAGGGACATTTTACAAAATAATACATCAAATGCATTGGTTGGCCACCGAAAGGAGACTGACCACAACGTTGGTATAAAAAATGCTAATCAGATCAAAGGAGAAAGAATTCACTACGACGTAAATGTTTCGAGAATGCCTTAATCGCAAGGGTCATCTACAGTAAATTTTCGCCCTGGCTCTTAAAACATTTCACCATTCATGGAAGATCCAATATCACAGTGTGGAATACTTACTTACAAAAGTGATGGAAAGAAAAAGGAAAAACTCTAAATGAATTTAGTTAAATATGTATTCAGAGTCGCATGTATTTTACCATCCAATATTCAGCAGATTTTGGGGTGAACTAAATTTATTTACAGATCGTATATTCGTCTCTCTGTTAAAAACGTCAGTACAATTAAATTTCTCGTTACATAATGAGGAAAGAGGGCTAGAAAAATTTGACACCTCACCTGAGATTGATTAATCTTTTCTTACGGCTTATCAACCTTTTACAGGCTATTTAAAGCCAGAAAAAATTTTTAGAGTGTAAGAATTTTTTTTGAGATTAAGTGCTACAAGTTTTATCAGAGTTTGAGTAAATGGATGGTAGAGCAAGGCTTAGGAGAGATTAGAAAAAAAAATTATTAAGAGATACAAAGGAAAGGAAATTATGGAGAGCCATGATCGTCAACGTCCCGAAGGAACACGGCACATAGAACAGGAAGAATGATCTTGACTAAATGGATGTTGGAACAAGGTTTAGGGGAGGTGACAAAAAGACAAAATTTACTAAGAGATACAAAAGAGGAAATTGTGGAGAGCCATAGAAATTATTTTTTTAATCTCTCCTAAACCCTATTCTTCCATCCATCCATCTATTCAAGCTCGTTCTTATTCTATGTGATCTAGCGAGACAATCTTTCTATTATACCACGTCGAAGTGCTTGAATAAGTTGAAGAATACTATAGCGATTTACTAAGCGTAGCTGAGGTGTGGGACAAGACCAAAAGTATAGAGCGCCCAATGAAATCAAACTCACTACTAAGTCGTAATTGATCTAGCGAGACAATCTTTCTATTACATTACGTCGAAGTGCTCGAATAAGTTGAAGAATACGATAGCGATTTACTAAGCGTAGCTTAAGTGTGCCACAAGTTTGAATGTATAGATTATTGAATGAAGACCAAACTCGCTATTTAGTCGCAATTGATCTAGGTGAGACATGCTTCGCCACGTCGAAGTACCCATCATTCATATCCTCATGATCTCTATCTACTTCCACCTGGTATGTTCATATCACTTACCTCATTCTGTAACGCCGTCCCTTGAATGGTTCTTTAGTCTTGGGTAAATACCTCGTTACCTTCAAGTCTTTTCTTTACTTGTGAGGAAATTGTTTAAAATTTACCGCCATCGCAGCATAGAATAATTTCTTTCATTTTTAATTAGATTTTTCGATTTCTGAAGAATTTCGCAAGAGTAGATATTTTATTTATTTATTGATTGTAATGTTTTCGAGGCTTTGTTTATGTTTCAAAGATTCGATTCTACTAATGTCTGTTTATTTATTTATTTATTTGTCAGTCGATACACGACGGTTTCCGATGGCAAGGGCGGCAAGAAACGAATAAAAGTCAGCAAGGCGAAAACCACCAAAGATCGCCAACGAGGACGAGACAACGTGGCTGACTTTAGCGACGCTTCTTCTGATTCCGACGCCGTCGACCTGGATAAAATGACCGACGAAGAGAGAAGAGAATATCTCAGTCGAAAAGCGGCCAGAAAAGCCGAACGACAGATGAGGAGGCGAGAAAAATATGGCGACAAATTTGAAGAGATGCTGGCAAAACACGAAAAGTAAGTAGCTCAGAGAACCATTTTTAAAGAGCTTCCTTAAATATGATGCTTGTTAAGTTGGTGAGTTTTATGTGAGAACAGTTGCCCTGTTAGAGGAGGGGGAGTTGATTCATGGATTGACTTGTTTATTACGGTTTAATATAGCCGTAAAAACCAAATCAATCACTACATCCGGCAGCAAGGCCTCCGATCAGGAGGTTTTGAGGAGCATGGAACCACCTCTTAATTGCTGATGTTTCCAGGTCCCCCTCCCCACCTGACACAGGGTGGTAGCACCTGTTAGGGTTCGAACTATGGACAAATAGTTACGCCCGTTAAACTGGGTCATGAAAGTATAAGAATACATTTTTATAGTAAAAAAATACCAGCAGTACATTTTTGTAAAAGGAATTAATACTTCCAAGAAAATTGAATTTCGGCATTAAATGACCCATAAAGGGGTTGATATGCCGTTAAACAAACAAACAAACAAACCAAATCAATCAATCAATATACGCCCCTCTAACAGTGCAACTGTTAAATATGGCCGGGGCTTACAATACACAGAGACTGAACCCCCCTGAAGTGGAGTAAGATTTTTTACAAACCAGCCATATTCCGGGTGGATATTTATAGGTTGGGATTTAAACTGAACCTGTGTCTACCTTTCTGCAGATTATTTAAAGCCAAGAAATATTTTTAGATTGTAAGAATATTTTGACGTTAACAATGATTTGATTTTTTCGTGAACGAGAATTTAAGTCCTTCCAGGTGGGGGGGGAGAAGAAGAGGCCTATTCATACCTTTGCCAAGGGTATTTTTGCGTAAATGAATATAACGAACCCGGCTGGAATTTGAACTCGGCTCTCCGATTTTCAATTCCGAGCCTTTTTCTATTACATCCCTCGGACATTTCAGCTTACAGCACCTGGTATTCCCAAACGGTTACCCATCTAGATACTGACCAGGCTTAACGTTGCCTAACTTTGCCGATCATACGAGATTCGGTGTTTCAACATGATATGGCCGTAAACCTGACGGGGCTTAGAGTACACAGAGACAGCATCCCCTGAAGAGGGGTATTGTACCTTCACAAACCGGCCACCTTCCGGGTGGATATTTGTAGGCTGGAATGGAAACTGAACATATATTTACTTTTTTGACTCTAGTATAAAGCTGGCCAATGTCAACCATTTGATAATTGTGAATGTCGGTCCGAAGTCACAAGTCATCGTTACCGAGAATTTGAGCGTACTGGCCTTGTTCAAATTGCTGGTCAAACAATATGGTGTGCCTTCTCGCAGAAACATTAACTAAGGTTCATTCAGTGTAGCTACAGTCTAAACCAAAGCTGGGCTCCGTGGGGGCTGGACAAACATAAAGGGATTGGCAAACCGCCTTATCAGACATGGAAACTAGTGACCGGCCATTACATAAACCGGATTTATGTCTCCTTTTGTAATTCCAGTGTAAACCTCTACATCTATAACTCTAGAACAAAGCGGACTTATGTCTCCCTTTCTGATTCCAGTGTAAACCGGACCTAGGTCTATCTCTTTAACTCTAGTACAAACCAGACTTATGTCTCCTTTTGTGATTCCAGTGTAAACCGGACCTAGATCTATCTCTTTAACTCACGTACAAAGCGGACTTATGTCTCCGTTTGTGATTCCAGTGTAAACCGGACCTATGTCGCCCTTTTTGATTCTAGTGCAAAGCTGAACCCATGTCCACTTTTTAATCTAGTGTGAGTCGAATTTATACCACATTTACTTTAGACATTATCACTGTTTAAACATTACCAATGTCTACCTATTTATTAAGACATTATGAGTTTTTGTCCAAAAAGACTTTTATTTGGCTTTAAATAAGTAATTTACAAGAATGTTTGCAAAAAATGTCTCATCCATACATGCATAATTTAAATTAAAAAAAAATGTGTCAGACTTTTTTTTAATCATTTCATCCCAAGCATGGCGATAATGCCACTAAGACGCAGAGGATTACAGGGAGTGAAAGAGAATGAGAAGACTTTAGTAGGTAGGAGTGAGAAGAAAGGGCAATAAAGGAAGGATGTTCACATGAGGATTGACGTTGTATTCTAGGTGGCAGGGAAAGAAGAAATTTACAGGGTTTTCTACAGGCGAAAAGTGCAAGAAAATCAACTATTAGAATAAAACATATGGTTGCATCTTGGTAATTCACCAGTAAAACGGTAAGACCTAGTTGCCGATAAGGAGAAAAGTTGATCAATTATGATGCCATGATAATATTTGTAGAAAAGACAGAGTGAAGCCACGTCACATCGGTGAGAATGTGACTGAAGTCGAGATGCCAGGTCCGACTGTTAAAAGAATACACTCGATGTAATTGCCGTTCCTTACAAAAGGTTTGACCATAATTGAGTCTGAAAGAATGAGTTTTTAGTTTAAAGAGAAAGTAATTCATTAAGGTGAAAATATATTGAAAGTGCCTTAATCTCAGAATACTTTACGGTGAACATACGTCTAGGATCATGCTGCATATACATCTTCTTCAGATAATTAATTCTAATACAGTGTGGGATAATTAAAAACGAAAACAAAAATAACAAGTAAAAGTAATTAAACGCTGAATGAAAAAAAGCTAATTTAATGTCTAGATATATCGAGCGTTAAAATTAAAACTTAAAAGCTGAGAATCTCTGTGTCTTTAACATTTTGTCGTAAACTTTTGTTTCTGGCTTCTGATATATTCATCCCACGCTTCACCTCCTTAATTATATGTCAAACCGATTCTATCAATAAAACCGTTATTAGTCTGAAGATTATATCTACTAGGAAACTGAGACATCGGGAAGAGGCATGGCACGTGGAATTAGAACAGCCTACCCCGGTGGATGAAATAACCGGTTCGGTCCGAAATTCCAATCACTTGAAGAAGGCCGGAGCGTACAACAGGCGAAATATTGTGAACATGGCAATGCAGATGAGGATAACAGTTCGAATAAAGTAAATAATACAAGTGATCATAATACCTCATCTCAGGGATATAGACGTATAGTCTGAAGATGTCCCTTCTCGGAAAGAAACACACCACAAAGATGATTTTCTATCTAGTCATTCATTTCTTCTTCTCTATGTGCCGTACCACCACAGGACGTAGACGATCATGGCTCTCCACAATTTCCTGTCCTTTGTAGCTCTTAATAATTTTTATTTTTATTTTTCCTAAATCCTGTTCCACCATCCACTTATTCAAGCTAAGTATGCTATGCATTGTTTTCCTCTGTCTCTTGCCGTCAATCTGTCCTGTGAGTATCAGATTTTCCAAACTCTCTTTCCTCATTATGTGTCATATAAATTTCAACTGTCTCTTCCTGATGTTAAGTATAAATTTCGTTTTTGTTCCCATTTTCTCTAAAACCTCCTTGTTGCTCACATGTTCGGTCCAGGTTATCCTCAGTATCCTTCTGTAGTACATTTCTGTTGATTTATGTTTCTTCTTCATATTTGAAGAGATTGTCAAGACTTACCTACATTAAATAACCCGACAAAAGTTGATATGTCGTTAAATTAACTGACCTGGTTTAATCAAAAGGCCCTGGAATAGCAAAAATGCACCCACCCAAAGAAGCTAAACAAAGTATAAAGAAACAGGAAAAATCTCTAGAAAAAAAGTGTTGACATTTTATGTAATATCAATCGTCCTATATAACAATGAGTGTTGAATTATTTTCTCACAGATGAAGGGGAGACTTGAAGCAACAGAGATGTGGTTCTACAGAAGGATTCTGAGAATACCATGTGAGCAACGAGGACGTTTTAAGAAAAATTGGAACAGCAAAACCACACTTATGCTTAGAATCAATATAAGACAATAGAACTTTCTGGGAACGAAGGTTTGGAAAATTTAACACCCACAGTACATATTGAAGGCGAGAATGACAGATGGAAACAGATATTAATCTACCTAACGACCCTGTATAAATGGTTGGCAGGACAAAGACTGGGAGGTTTAATAAGGAGTAAATACTGTTTAGAGTTACAAAGGATAAGAAGTTGTAGAGGGCCATGATCGCTTTCGCCCTGAAGAGACACGGCAAAATGTAACGTAAGGCGTTTAGAACCAGTGTTAAATTATTTGCTACTTTACTGATAAGCCATTAGTTATCTAACGTCTCTCTTTTGTAAATTTGCGCTTTGTCTTCATTTTGTTCTTTGCTCACTGTTTTTTAAACTGCTTTTTTAGGAATAAGAGAGAAAGGAAACAACAGCAAAAATACGAAGCAGACAAGCAAAGACGTAAGTCTGTTGCAAAGAGCATGGTGACTTACGCGAAAGGATCCAAAAGAGATATTCTGGAACCGATAGAGAAGACAAACACCAGAGGACTTGGCATTGGACATGAAAGGTCAATCTCTTTCCAGGCATTTTTTTCAGGCTTATGTATTTTTAAAAAAAATTCCGGTAGAATTTGATAAAACATGTAGCCGCACAAACATGTATCTACACAAACATGTAGCCACACAATACACACTTAATTTTTTAAGCTTGTCACATTTTTCAGCAAAATAAATAAAAAAAAAACCTTTTGGATTGGAGAACAATATATATCTAAAAAATACCTGGTTACTCTTGTTTTGCGAGCACACCAGTCTGCTAGAACGACTAACCAATCCCTCCTATCCTGAGTAAGACGTTAAACTACATCCACGTCCTGGGTAAGACGATAAACTACGTCCAGCAGTATAGCCTCTGATCAGGAGGTTTTGAGGAGCGTGGAACCACCTCTTAATTGCTGGTGTTCCCAGGTCCAACCTGACCCGGGGTGGTAGCACCTGTTAGGGTCCCAACTATGGGAAAATAGTTAACTATTACCAGAAATACTTTTTTGAAAAAAATTATTACCAGCAATATGATTTTGAAGGAAAAATATTACAAGAAACAGATTTTTGACAAAACAAAATATTACCAGCAATAAAATTTTTATTGGCATTAAATAACCCATTGAGGTTGATATGCTGTAAAACAAAATAAACCAAACCAATCTAAACCAAAGAATACATATTCTATTCATACGAATCTATCCTAAAAATGTTGTCGGCATTAAATAACCCATTGAGGTTAATATGCCGTCAAACAAAATACACCAAATCAAACTAACCTATCACTCTTGCAAGCATCTGTTCAGGGACATTTGTGTTTATTCTACAGCCACAGGGCCTGCCTGTGGTTTATACTGTTACTAAGCTGAGTGGACCTTTAAAAATTCTTTATGGCATAAAATTTTAATTTAATTTCGAATTTCTATGGAGGCGACTTCCATAAGTAAAGTGAAAGGCAAGAAAATGTTTAGAAGATTTAATTAGAATGCATTACCACATTTTCTTTTAATTAATTAAAAGTTAAGTTAATATCTAACTTTTTTTTTATTATCCTTTCACCCCAAGCAGGGCATATAGTTTCTGGGAAAGAAAGCATAATCTGTGATGATCAGCAGTTTGAACAAGGCCAGTACGATCAAACCCTCGGTCACGATGGCTAGTGATTTCGTGCTAACAAAGACAATGACGGACAGTTTCGTCTGCTCAAATTGACTAAAAAGATTTGGGTCAACCCGTGGTATGGTGTTCAGGCACTTTCCAGATGTGCCGCACGTTGGGATAGGCGATAAGCCCAAGAACTCACCTTCGTGACATATCGACCATCGGGAGGCACACACATACACACACACACACACACACACACACACACACACACACACACACACACACACACATATATATATATATGAGACCCGGAATGAGACCCATGAGACTCGGGTTCGAATCTCACCATGGTCGTTCGATAACATCAGGAAGGAAGTCTCCTTCCTGATGTTATCGAACGGGAGGGATCGAACCACAGCATGCGGCACCTTTCGAAAGTACCTGAAAACCATACCACGAGTTGACCCAAGCCTTGTAAGTAAAACAGCGTAGATAGAACCCTCGAGGGGCCGTCGATAGCTGTGCTAGAACGAACTCACAAGTCATCGTGGCCGAGGGCTTGAGTGGGCTGGCTTTGTTCAAATTGTTGATCACGTGAGTAACTGCAAATAAAGTCTGCTCAGCATAGTTGCAATATAAATCACAGGTAGTGTCTGTGGGTGTTGAATAAACACAAATGCCGGAGCAAGCGTCTGCAATAGGGATTGACTAGTCACCCTAGCAGACGGGTATCCTCGACTACGAGTGGTCAGCTATATATGTCAATACACACACACACACACACACACACACACACACACACACACACACACACATATATATATATACATATCCACAAAAATATTGTTTAATTTTAATATATATATCTTTTAGGATATTTTTTAGACTCCCCACTTTTTAGACTGCGCGTTTTTTAGACTCCTCATTTTTAGACTGTCCGATTTTTAGACTCCTCACTTTTTTGACTGCCACATTTTAGACTGCCCCCTTTTTAGACTGCGCGCTTTTTAGACTGCGCGCTTTTTAGAACCCCGACATTTTAGACTGCCCGATTTTTAGACTCACCATTTTTTCGATTGCGCACTTTTTTGACTGCCCATTTTTTAGACTGCGCGCTTTTTAGAGCGCCGACTTTTTAGACTGTCCGATTTTTAGACTCACCATTTTTTAGACTGCCCACTTTTTAGACTGCCCACTTTTTAGACTATTCACTTTTTAGACTGCCTGATTTTTAGACTACCCATTTTTTAGACTGCGAGCTTTTTAGACTGCCCGATTTTTAGACTGCCCGATTTTTAGACTCCCCATTTTTTTAGACTGCCCCATTTTTAGACTGCCAACTTTTTAGACTCCTCACTTTTTAGATCCCCCATATTTAGACTCCTCACCTTTTAGTCTACCCACTTTTTAATCTGCCCACATTTTAGACTCCTCAACTTTTAGACTCTTCACTTTTTAGACTCCCCACTTTTTAGACACGCCATTTTTTAGTCTCCCACTTTTTCGACTCCTCACATTTTCGACTCCTCACTTTTTAGACTGCCCTCTTTTTAGACTCCCCACTTTTTAGACTCCTCACTTTTTAGACTCCTCACTGTTTAGACTCCTCACTGTTTAGACTCCTCACTTTTTAGACACCCCACTTTTTAGACTGCCCTCTTTTTAGACTCCACACTTTTTAGACTCCTCACTGTTTAGACTCCTCACTGTTTAGACTTCCCACTTTTTAGACTCCCCACTTTTTAGACTCCTCACTTTTTAGACACCCCACTTTTTAGACTCCCCACTTTTTAGACTCCTCACTTTTTAGACTCCACACTTTTTAGACTCCTCACTGTTTAGACTTCCCACTTTTTAGACTCCCCACTTTTTAGACTCCTCACTTTTTAGACACCCCACTTTTTAGACTGCCCTCTTTTTAGACTCCCCACTTTTTAGACTCCTCACTTTTTAGACTCCCCACTTTTTAGACTCCCCACTTTTTAGACTCCACACTTTTTAGACTCCACACTTTTTAGACTCCTCACTGTTTAGACTTCCCACTTTTTAGACTCCCCACTTTTTAGACTCCTCACTTTTTAGACACCCCACTTTTTAGACTGCCCTCTTTTTAGACTCCCCACTTTTTAGACACCCCACTTTTTAGACTGCCCTCTTTTTAGACTCCCCACTTTTTAGACTCCACACTTTTTAGACTCCCCACTTTTTAGACTCCTCACTTTTTAGACACCCCACTTTTTAGACTGCCCTCTTTTTAGACTCCCCACTTTTTAGACTCCTCACTTTTTAGACTCCCCACTTTTTAGACTCCCCACTTTTTAGACTCCACACTTTTTAGACTCCACACTTTTTAGACTCCTCACTGTTTAGACTTCCCACTTTTTAGACTCCCCACTTTTTAGACTCCTCACTTTTTAGACACCCCACTTTTTAGACTGCCCTCTTTTTAGACTCCACACTTTTTAGACTCCCCACTTTTTAGACTCCTCACTTTTTAGACTCCCAATTTTTCAGACTCCCTATTTTACAATCTGCAAAAATGTTGCTTTTAAACGGCCTACAGCATTGATGCAAAGTTGCAGACACCTTACAAGGTAATATTTTAGCAACGTGTGCAATGTCGTGGTGAGTTTAAAATCCAATTTTACTATCACGTTATAAGGCAGTGTATTTGTAAAGTTGTCAATATAAATATTTTACAGGATACTTTGAGTCAGAAAACTTTTCGTAAAACCCGCGATAGCCACGTGATAGAATTAATATTGCATCTTCGTTTCTAATTACATGTTGAATTCAGCTGGAGTAAAGATGGAAAGAAGAAAACAAAAGACAAGGATGGATACGAGGCAGACGCCGATGAGAACGAAGACAGTAAGAAAAAAATAAGCAGGCCTTTTTATCTATCAATATTTTTTGACAATTACTCTTTTAATTTTACGCGTCACCAACTTTTAGGCGTAAATAGTTACTTATGCTAGTACGTAATAAAGGCTCATCATTCTTTTTAGCTGATGAACGAACCGGTAAGAAGAAGAAGCATCCTGGTCGCACTACTCATCGTGAAGGTGATTATGAATACGTAAGCATAAAAATTCTAATTTAGAACATTTTAAAATAGTTTGCCATTTTTTTGTCAATCTGTATTTTTGGTTCTAATAAAGTTGAAATAAAAGACATTATTCAGACTATTGTCTTCATCTTTGTCGCCATATTTATTACAACGTTTCGACCGTTGTACGCTCCGGCCTTCTTCAGGTGGTTGGAAAGTCGAACTGAACCCTTTATTTCGCTCACTGGGGTAGACTGTTCTAGTTCCACGTGCCATGTTTAATGGATGTCAGTTATCAGTTATCTCCTGTTAATTTCCCTCTGAAAGTTCTCCACTGCCTTAGCCGGGTACTGAACTCACACTCTTTGGGTCCTTTATCCACTGTGCAATGTGCCCTTGAGGAAATCTGTGTATGAATTTCTGTGTATTATAAACCTGTTTTCAGCCATCATTTTTTTACCAGAGCTCATATTGCAATTTTTGTTGTTATCGCTTGCCTCTGGCACTCCATATTACTGGTTCCCATATTGTATTCATTTCTATGCTTGGTCGGCTCAGGAGATTTCGTGGCCTAGCATATGTGCCGATTCCTTAAGTTTACAAATTTTCCAATGGTGTTCATTGTCTATGATCTCAACCTGATCCCACAGAGGGTGGTGATCTCCATTCTCTCTTTATATGTGGTCAGCCACGTCTGATTTTTCCACTTCCGCTCGTGTTACAACTTTCTGGTATTTTTGAAGCCTTACCCTAAGAGGCCGGCCTGTCTCTCCTTTATATTTCTTTCCACAGCTGCATGGGATAGCGTACACACAGTCTTTAGTCATGTTCTCCTCTATGGGGGGTCTTACTCGGGAGAGATATTTGCGAAGTGTCGTCAAGCTTTTGAAGGTTGTCCTAATGTTATATGGACCACATATGGACCCAGAGACATCAGATAAAGAATTGCTCAGTATAAGTAGTACCCTACAACGTAACAACTACCCTGGGTACATGGCAGCAGCCCCAAAAAACTGGGATAGGCGGGTACAAGAGGAGGACAACAACACTCAGAAAACAGTCTGCCTGCCTCATGTGAAGGGGTTATCAGAGAAAATACAAAGGATCTGCTTCAGAGCTTTGCCATAGACGTTTAAGTATAATGTGGAAGTAGAATTTAGGAGGAACCGGAAACCCAATCCTAAACCGGAAACAAGGGATAAACCTCTATTCATGTTCAAAAGATCAGGGAGGAGTGTGAATGTGTTTAAAATAAAAAAGGGATTGGTAGTAGTCAAAAATTAATGTAAGCATTATATGAATAAAGTATATGCATTACTAATTATTTTGCTATAAAAATACGTTGAAAATAATGAAAAAAGAGATTACTAAGGGTAAAAAATTAACGATAAAATAGGACAATGATATGTATAAAGAAAATGACTTTCTATAATAAATGCATATTATATTTTGATTTACTTATTTGTATTTATTTTTTTATTTTAGGTGAAAGATAGCGACGGGAGAGTAATCAAGAAAAGGAAAAAGAAGGAAGATGGAACTGTAAGTTGTTGCCAGTATGTTTGGATAAATATTAGTCGCCATTTCGTTGCAGGAATCAGTAATTTGGATAGTAAATATTTCCGGGCTTCTGGAACATTTATCCTGCAAACAATATTGGCGGACTCATATGTGAGTCCGGGTAAAAGACGAATGACAAAACAATAAATATAAAAGAAACAATGAATGTATTAAAAAAAAGGAAACAATTGTAATAAAAGGGAAAATCATTAAAACAAGTTATAATAGGAATGTGCTTGTTTGTGTGTGTGTAAGAAGCGTGTGTGAGAGAGTACAAAGTCAAAGGAGTGAGTGAAAGCTGCTTGTCGGCAACGTTTCTATCTATATGCGACTACACCTGAAAACCAGAACCGAAAAGACCAAAAAACGCGCAAGTTAGAAATATCATTATTTACACTATTTATTTTGTTCAGGCTATCATCCTCATCCTCGTTGCCATATTTACAACGTTTCGGCGGTTGTACACTCCGGCGTTTCTTCAGGTGATTGGAATTTCGAACTGAACCCTTTATTTCGTCCACCTGGGTAGATTGTTCTAGTTCCACGTGCCATGCCGCTGTCGGGTGTCTCAGTATCGGGTATCTCCCTTTAACTCAACTCATCCAAGTTTTTGTTCGGTTCGAAATTCCAGTCACCTGAAGAAGGCCGGAGCGTGCAACGGCCGAAACGTAGTGAATAGGGCAACGAAGATGAGGACAACAGTTCGAACAATGTAAATATTTTAAATAATTTCAATTGTCATCTCATAAATATAAACAGATATTGAGATTATTATAGGCTCTTTAGGCCTAATTATAGGCTTATAGGATTTAAGTCTATTTATAGGCTTAAAGAGCACCTCGACCTCTAGTGACGTTTTGACATAGCCAAATGGGATAACCCATGAAGTAATGATTTAATGAATTCGGGGTTATCAGATTTTTCACGTTTTTTTTTTCTCGATAATGATCAGCGTCTTTGCCTTAGTTTGAAATCATGACATTTATGTTCGTGGCGATAGAAATGTTAGGTTCACAACTGGTAAGTAGAAACAGTAATTAGCTGGACAAATTTGGGCGAATGTAGTACAAAGCAAGGATCACAAAGGTGGGTAGTAAAGGAACAGGACGTAGTTAATGGAACAAATGACAGGAAGATGTGGAGATCCATGATCGTCTGAAGAATTTAACACACGCAGGACATATAGCGATTTTTCCAAGCATAGCTTAGATGCGGCACAAGACCGAAAGTAGGGCGTACCCAGTGAGGATCGAACTCACTACTCAGTCGTAATTGGTCTAGCGAGACAAGTTTGCTAACCACTACACCGCCTCGAGGTACCCCATACACGCAGGACATATAAAATGCAATTGAAGAAGGAAAAATATTGATTGACCTACTGAATAGATAGCAGAACGTGAACAAAGCCAGAATTGTACAAGACAACAAAAAATAGAAAGATGTGGAGGGCCATGATCGTGTATGTCCTGATAGGAGATGGCATCTAAAATCGATTGATAGTTTCTAAGTGCAAGACCCAGATTCATTGAATTACAGTCAACGCAATCCATAGCATAAAGTGATTATCAGTTTTATTGATATATCAGAAACAATGATATGTATGGCACAAGGTCAGTAATCTTCTTGATATTTATGTAACATTGTCATGTGTGACACACAGCTAATGCTCTTCATTTTTTTGTCATTTACTAAGCTTCAACTACTGCTTCTTATTTTATTAATACTTACATATATTAATTTTTAATCGTTTCACCCCCCCAGTTAAGGCGACAATGCCACTAAGACGCAAGGGATTTTCGGGGAGTGACAGTGAAAGAAAATGGGAAGACTGATAATGAAGAATATTGAGGAAAGGACAAAAAAGGAACAGGGATCAAGAAGACGGAAGATGCCACTGACGTTGGATTTAAATTTTTGAATATTGTAATTATCAGGGAAGCAAGAAATCGGAAGGGAGTTTCACAGGTGGGAAGAGCGAGAAAAGAAAACTGTTGGAGTAGAAGTTGCATTTGGTTTTAGCTATTTCAACAGTAAAACAGTGAGACTTAATTGCCAATCTAGTAATACGCTTAGATTCATGTAGTCGGGGTACCAGGGAAATAACCCCATCAGTGCAGTTTTCATGAACATATTTCTAGAATAGGGAAGCCACGTCACGTCGGTGAGAAAGTGACTGAAGGCAAGATGCCAACTCAGGATCCATTACATTGCAGATCCTTCTTTGGATTTTGTCAAGAATCTCGAGCTGTATAGCAGGAGCACCAGACCAGGTTTGGCAACAATATTCAATGAACGGAGGAATGGTAGATTTGTAAATGTACAAAATGGATTCTGACGAGAAAAAGGTTTTGGCACGGCATAGTGAGCCAGTTTTCCTTGCAGTAGACGTGGCAATTGATTCAATGTAGTCGGTCCACTTCATGTCAGTGGAAAACATGAGGCCAAGAAGGCGTACAGTGTTGCTCTTCTGGAGTTCAACATTAGTCATGCTAGTGGAAGGCAGAATTAAATAAAAGTGATTAAATGAAATCAGTTTTGTTTTGGAGGTGTTAAAATTTACAAGCCATTTCTTGTCCCAATTAACCACTGACTGGAGTTCCTTTTCAAGAGTAGTTGCCAGGTTTACTTCGTCGTGTCGGATTATTGAAGTGGCTAAAATTCATTCAGAAAATCTAGAATAAACTTTCTCAACTTGCATTCCCTTTCTGCTAGACTTAAGTCGTACTAATCAATAATACCATTTGTATATTTTAAACTAAGCCCCGCTCAGAAATTATTCAATAAGCTGGACCGTTTAGTCAGTGACTAGCCCATTAAGAAAATGTTCAATATTTCTTCCTCGGTTGATGTGCAGGTGGTGTAACAGATATCGGCTCGGAATATAAAATCTGAGAGCCGAGTTTGAATTCTAGTCGGGTTCATTGCATTCTTTTACAGGCAAATACTTTTGGGAAAGGTATAAATCCATCTTCTCCCTTAGCTATGGGTTAAATAGTAGGAATTTTATCTGGAAAATCATTTTTATTCTCAAGAAATGTTAATACATTATTCAAAAAAAAAGAATTATTTGTGCCAGCCCAAATATTTTTCCGTTTTCTTTTATTTTCCTTTCGCTTTACTAAAGTAATTTTCATTCTTTCACTCCCGGTAATCCCTTGCGTCTTAGTGGCATTATCGCCTTGCTTGGAGTTAAATGATGAAAATATAAAAATAACCTACAAAGTGTTGATAAGCTTTTAAAAAAAAACAACAATAACTCCTCAGAGTACACCTTTGATTTTTAACCTTCAATCTTTTTCAGTACGAGACGGATTCCGAATACGAATATGGTAAGTACTTTGCTTTAAACAGAATTCTTCTAAAATTAAAAACAAAGAAACAAACCAAAATAAATGACATAAAAATTAGTTAATTATTCGCAGATGAAACTGACATTTCAACACTAATGCAATTAATAGACATTTCCGAAATTTCATTTATACCGTTATTGATAATAAACCCGTATATTTAATAATTTTATATAGGCATCGGATTTGGCTTACTCTTTACCCAATCTTCCACACGTTGGAAATATTGGGTTGGTGAAAACTTTCGTTCGTTTTATTATGTAGAACCTTGATAAACAACGAACATTTTGGCCAACCCAAAACAGCTTCGCAAATTATTACACTTGTAGCGGACACCCTGGAGGGAGTCGCGATGGCCCGAGCGCCTCCGTGTCGTATATGAACGATGTCACAAGGAGCCCGCCACATTTTTACTTTGTGATCTAACCAGGTGAAACAATATGGACAACAGAACGAAGATGTGTACGATTTACGAAGGGTTTATTACATGAAGGAGAATAGGATGTATATTGGTAATGCCGGCGGTTGGACGTCGCTGATGCGGACGCTCCGGTTGAGGGTTGATGTGTGGCTCCTCCGGTCGTGTCGACGGTTGGAGGTTGTTGATTGCGGGTGCTCCGGTCGTGTCGACGTTTGGAGGTTGATGATTGCGGGTGCTCCGATCGTGTCGAAGGTTGGAGGTTGATGATGCGGAACCTCCCGTAGTAATCACTAACAATAGTATACGGGAAAGGTTGGTTGACGCGGAAGCTCCGGTCGTGTCGACGGTTGGAGGGTGATGATTGCGGTTGCTCCGGTCGTGTCGACGGTTGGAGTCGAAGTGAGTGTCGAAAAACCTTCCGTAAATAATTACTAACAATAGTGTACGGGAAAGGTTTGTTGGTCGTCGCAGGTGGGCTTTGCTGGTCGTCGGGTTTGGTTAGTGCCGTTGGTCGGCTGGTCTGGTTATTGCTGCTGGTCGGCTGGTGATTGCTGCTAGTCGTTGTGTATGGTTGCTGGCTTCGCGGGTCTGCCGGGTCGAGTCCAATCGAAACCTCCCGTAATAATTACTAACAATAGTGTGTACGGGGAAAGGTTGCGGACGACATGCCGAGAGTCAGAAGTATAGAGAGAGAGAGAGAGAGTGAGAGAGAGAGTGAGAGAGAGAGAGTGTGTGCGTGTGTGTGTGTGTGTGTGCGCGTTCGTGTTCCAACTCGCGTCCAGTTGGCAGACGAAAAAAAAAATGGGAGCGTAACTTAATACACAGCCCGGGGCGGCATCCTGGCCTTGAGGCCAGGTGCCTGTGCACCGACCGTGTCAGAGCCGACCACGAATTTGGCGAGGAGTCGCTAGTTTAAGTTCGGAGTGCCTCACGACAGAAAAAGGCATTACTAAAATGTCAAAAATCTCTCTAAAAAATGAGTGGAGATTTCTATGCGAAACTTACGGTGTAAAAAACACTTGGAGGTGTACAACGATTAGGTTCGTAACAACAGTGAACAAAAAAAGGTAATTAGTTCATCTCCAAGCGAAAGTACAAGCGTGTAAGGATCATGATGGAAAGGTCAAGGCTGAAAAATGCCCTGTTTTCTAACGCTTTGGTGAGCAGCCGAAAGCGGCTTTCGATACCCTCGAGTAATGATAGGCCACAGTGAGTCTCTGCTTGATTAGTTAAAATTCAAGGAAGGCAGATGCAAAGGTGATTTGAGATGATCCCGTTTGTTGTTGGGGATCCGCAATTCATCGTTTGCCAGTATTTATACCGAGAGCTGGACACCTGTGGGCAAAATAGCACCTGATAGGTGTGCGCGTGTGTAGTCAGTTTCGACGCGCTTGAATAAAAAATTCTTGTTCAGAAATTGATGTCACAGATTTCTTCCACAACAGAGAAAACCAATCGCAATTTCAAACACGAATATCAGGGACAGAAAGAAATGTCGAAATCTCGATTCGCAGGTCCTGTGTCTTAAACCACAATGCACGTGAAACAGTCAGAAAAATAACACACTCGCCGAAGAGCACGGTAGCAAAATACACCAATATTTTTTCCAAGCACAACAAAACTGACTACAAGCTATTTCGGCATTATGACGGACAGAACGTTTGATATAAAGTTGATACCCGAGTTTAATGGTTCGGTGACCAGACAAGCAGTTACTGAATGGATTGTAAAAAGCAGAATTTGTTTGTGATCTGTGTGGAATCAAGAAATTTGAACGTGCTCTTCCCTTAATGTTGACGAGCGGAGCATTTGTTGTCTATCAGCAGCTAAGTACAGAGTAAGAAACAGATGTCGAACAGATAAAACGAGCCCTGTAGATTGCCTTTGCGCCAGATCATTTCTTAGCTTACGTCTGGACGTGTCTGTCCACGTGTTTCTAGCCGAATTAGCCTGTAGTCAGTTCCGTTGTGCTTGGAAAAAAATTCGTGTATTTCGCTACTGTGCTCGTCGGCAAGTGTGTTATTTTGCTAACTGTTTATGTGCATTGTGATTTCGACATTTCTTTCTCCCCCTGATATTTGAGTTTGAAATTGCGATTGGTTTTCTCCATTGGGGAAGAAATCTGTGACATCAATTTCTGAACAGGGATTTTTGATTGAAGCTCGAGGAAGTAAAATGCTAGACAGGTGAATAAAGGTATTTATTTGCACTTTAGCACAAAATGTGGCCATAAGGCCAAAAAGGGGATTGGGGAAGGACGGTCTTCTTCTGTCTTAATTCTAAACTTAGCTAGTCACAAACACTGAACCAAACATACTAACAATAGTCCTATTACCAAAACAACACATACTCTCCTACCTTTCTTACTACATCCACCATAATACATCAAATTTTCTATGAAAGTCTAACTAGTCCCCATATGTACATGTCAAAGTCTGGGTGGGGGAATAACAATTTAAAAACCTCAATGAATATTTACAATATGAATTAAATACTATTTACATGAAAACAAAACAAGGTTAGTAATACCCCCCCCCGACAATACCTAAATGTTGCAGAAACATCAGTTAACTGGACGAAAAGAATTGCGAGATTATAAAAGTATAAAAACAATCATCCATCCAAAAAGCACTCATTTAGACACAATAACAAATACGAAAAAAAAAAATAACACACACGAAACGAAAGTCACAGATGAATAAATGAAGAAGAAATAAAAATGGAATGTTAAATAATGAAAGATTCAAGTTTCGTTGGGTTGGCTCATTAACCGGCACATTCTATTTCATCTCACTGTCTCGTCGGCGAAATCATGCCCGAAGAACCAGGTCGTATATTTACAGTGAGTTCGATTCTCATCGTTACTGAAATTTTGTTATCGTTATTGGCACAATGTCTGTGGAGGGAGGTGTTCACGTAATTATAATCCATTGGCCAATTGCTATCCTTTCTTTTCCAGATAACTTTGGTAATAAGACAAGGAAACCCAAGAGACCAAGTCGTAAGTATTCACAAGCTTTCATTACCCGAGATTTACCTTAACCTTCCTTTGAGTCAGGTTGTCGCACAAGGTCGGTTTTTAACGTGGGGACCCGAGTGTTTCCATTCCGGCCGCTGGTCTTAGCTGGTCTTAGCTTGTCTAAACTGGTCATATCTTGTCTAAGCTAGCCATAGCCGGTCATACCACCGCTATGTAACAAATGTTACGCAACGGTGGGGGTGGGGGTACGTCAGGGAGGAGAGAAAGCCTCCGACACGGAACAGATGCTACATCTGCAGCATCCATCCTGACGGGTAAAAAACCCTTATCCCCCACTTCCGATCCCTCTGGAATAATCCGGAAGGAAAGCCCCCATCCTGGGGGAGGGCCCCAAGCTTTTATTACCCTAATCAAAACTCGTTACCACATACCGACAAAACATTCCGAACCTCACTTCAGCAATCAACCAAAAAAGACCCTCTACTCTATCGTCAATGTAAATATGTTTTTCTTTTTTTTTAAATTACAGACTGATTTATTGATTTTGACAACCGAATCCTTTATTTAAAGTAGGTACGTCCACTTGGTCGCATAAAAAACAGCATAGCATAATGAAAAAAGGCCCCAAACTCAATAAAAACAAAGTTTTGTCATCAAAATGTTTGTTATTATTAAGACGAAAGACCAAAGTATTTTTTTTATTATTTTTTGAAATTTTTTACTCCTTTCTAGCACATTCGAAATTTTGGTTAAAAATCTTGTTTTTTTATGACAGCGGCGAACTCTAGAAAAAAGGTTTGTTTTATTTTGCACTTGTTTTTTCTTTTTTTTCCAAGAAAAAACATAGATTTGGAAATTCTTGTAAAATTCAAATAATTGTCAGATTTTAATGAAACTTTACGGACATATTCACAAATGAATGAAATTATTGTTTAATTTTTTTTAGAAAATCTTGGTATAAAATATTTTTTTTTACATATGTTACCAACATAATTTCATGAAATTTCGAGAAATTAAATTTTTAAGGGGGATTGTTTTTATTAGTTAAAAACAGGACTCTTTGGAGAAAGTAAGTCATCAATTTCTTTTTTTAAGCATTTACTCGTTTTATCGAAAATCTGCTCTGAATTGTACAATAAAAAATACAATAAAACCATGACATCATTTAATTAGAAAAGCTTTTAAATGCTTTTGTAAATAAGTTATACTAAGGACACTATTGTCTGAAGAAATAAAAAGTTTTCGATAAATAATGAATTTTTACAAGAATTTTTTCATTTTAAAAAAAAAATTTAATTATAATAATATAATTGTTCAAAATTGTTAAAAATTCTTCATTGCTTTCAAGAATGCAATTTGGTGATATTGTTAAGTGAAAAGTAAATTTACGAATCAAAATTTGAAAAGCTCATAACTGTCGTTTGTACCCGAATATTTTAAAAATAATTTTTAGTGAAAAAAAAAAACCGTTCCTAATTTCTACCTATGGGAATCTATACATGACATGGATTATGTCATGTATAGATTCCCGTAGGTAGAAATTAGGAACTTTTTTTTAAAAAAAAGGTAATGTGATTTAAGTGTCGTCTGACGCACTGCAATAATTTAACATTTAATTCAGTTCCGTTTCATCATTAACGTCTTTGCAAATCATCCCTTCAAAATATCAAATAAAGTTTTACTTTTCTTAATTGCTATTTCACTAAATATTTTTATTTTATGCATTTATTTTAGTTTGGGTCAGACTTCAATTAATTAATTTTTTGTTTAAGGTAGTAAACTTAAGAACCTAGAAATAAAATGCAAATTCCATAAAGCTTCTTAAAAACTTAACTAAAAGTCAATAAAATATTAAATAATTGCTGAAAATAGGTTAATTTGTAAAAATTACTATGTAGTTAAAAACTAATTTTTGTAAATATGTTAAAGTTTTGAGGATCAAAGTTGACTGAAAAGCAAGAATCCGGAAGAGAGTTTCACAAACGAGAAGTGAGATAGAAGAAACTGTTAACATAGAACTTACGGTCACGTCTAGCCATTTCAATTGTAAACTGATGAGTCCTTGCCGCGGAAAACACACTAAAACTACTGCACTGTATAACATATTACATCATAATGTAGCTAAATTGTTCAATAAAATTTCACTTTGAAGTAAATGAAGCTCTTATTTGATGGCACAATGATATAGTAATGACGTGCTTGTACTTTGCTTCTTTTGTTCAAATACAATTTGTGAAGCTTCACTAGTTAATTTACCTGCTCTTTGCACACCTGGAGAATGTGCAGGTAAATTCAGCAACTCCAACGTCGTTTTATTCATTAAAACCTCTTGCAGTTCATTATTTGAAAAACTTTCTGCAAGTGCAGGTTCACAAACACCATTAATCAAATTTGACCAGTGTATCACTTCAGAGTTGATGAAAGTAATTTTTTAAAACCGGCTTCGCTACTTCTGAAACAAAAAAAGAATTTTATTTGAAAATTTACCTATAATTAAAAGAAAAAAAAAACTTGTAGTTCCAACGAATGATTTATTTTATGGAAATATTTCGACTAACAGTTGCTAATTTTGGTCACTCCTTAATTTGAGTAAAAACAGTGCCGAGACTAGAAACTCTTAAGAATTCAAATCAAGGAAAAAAACCGAGTTGATGGCGTTTACATAGAGCAAGTTCTTTTTTCCTTGATTTGAATTTAGTTGCTGATAGATTTTTCTTTTTTTACTCCTGTGGCAGTGGAGACTTCAGGGGTTATTGGCCCTCGTTCGATGGCGTTCCTTCGGAGGATTGGCGCGATTGCGTCTCGATTAAGGAACGAGCCTCGCGAAACGGAGTGGCTCTTGCAGCGTGTCTCACTGGCGACGGTTCGAGGTAATGCTTTCTCCATCATTGCGGCTGGCAGAGGATAGAAAAAATTGTTCATAGTTACGTTGTTCTGGAATTGTCATCAATGGTCGACTGAACTTGCTTTGTTTCAATGACTTTTGTTTTGTTATTATTAGTTACTTTGTTCAATAAATGATTTCTTTGCACGGCTTTGCTCAAAATAAGGAGTGACTAAAATTAGCAACTGATAGTCGAAATATTTCCATAAAATAAATCATTCGTTGGAAGTACAAGATTTCTTTCTTTTAATTTTGCAACTACCAACGGAGACAAGAATCCTAACTTTACCTATAATTGGTTATGCTTTTGTGATGTAATTTGGATGAAATTTGAAAATTAATCTTGTAAATAGACTTAACTAATTAAGTATGAATAATTTTTTAATTGTCCAATCGACAAAATATTTTATAGCCTCTTTTCTCGCCAACAATTCATCAAATTTCAACATTGAAAAAAGAATATTTTCTGCAATGAAGGCAAAAGCATCGTGTTGAAATATTTTTAATGCAACATTCTGTTTTTCGATTGACTTTTGTGTCATTCTCTGGATCCTGTTGAAGATATACAGTTGTTGGCTATGGAATTTATTACCCCTTTTAATCTCAACTCAACTAATTGCATATATTTCAATTATATATTTTATAAGGCTTTCATTGCATTTAATTGACAATTTATTTTATTTTATAATGCTTTCATTACGTTTCATAAGGTTTTCATAGATCAGCGGAATGTAATTTCAGTGCTTCAATTTTGAACTTGACCTTCATCTTTAAACGCTTTTCCTCCACCCCCCCCAAAAAAACGGTATCGATTTGGAAAAATATATCTTGTGTCATAATTTATCATGTCAAACCCCAATTTTCAAATTGAGTGCAATATCACGTTTCCAAAATCGATCTGTCCTAATCAGGAATCGGCGATTTCTGAATGTTTGTTGAATATAGGGATAATAATAGTTCATTCCTAACGTGTGTGTATGTAAGTAAGGCACGTGATTTTTAGTGCCCTTGAAATAAGGCTGTAAAATGTTCTGGTCAGAAGGGGTTTGGAGTCTGTAGTTGGTTGAACGTTTGACCCTCAGTAAGTAAAATTCACTACTCTTTATAGCCTTTTGGGAGATCCAAGAGGCTTGATAAAAATATATTTTATCTCACTTTTGATGAGTTAAAAGGTTTTTTTTTTAAAGAATCGTGTCTGAAATTACACGATCTGTAAGTTTTATGACGCTGAACTGATGTTCACCTAATATAATTTTTTTTTGCGCAACATTTTTTACACAGTCGGCTTAGACTGTGTTCAAACATATTGCGTAAAAAAAAGAAACATGACTCAGTGCATATGTTAATACTTCGCATGGCCATTCCACGAAGTCGTTCCTTGCAGATTGACCACAGATTCTCGATTGGATTTAAATCAGGAGGGTTTCCGTGTCAGTCTATAGTACTCTGATTTGCTCACTGGTAAGGCTTGCCAGAGTGTTCGTGCAGCGTTATAATTTTCGTACGCTTCCAGACAATGACTGTAGGACAACTAATCGATAGACGAGACAATAGTGTCTGGGCATGATAAAAATCTGATGCAATCACGAAAAACGCAATATTTTTCAAGGCCAAACAAATTTCATCATACACCCCGAAAATAGATTCATATTCTGAACTTCTATAGAGTCATCATTACGAAGCTCGTCTATCAGACCATTAAAATTGGGTAAATCTTTATTGGATGCGACACACTTGTAACTTTGTGCCAAGTTTCGTCCTGGTTTCATGATTACTGAACGTTATTATTACGTTCAAGTCTCATTATGAACTATGTAAATTTTTTATTAATAGATTTTTTAATTGTTTTTAATTAAAATATTGTTTTGTACCAATAATTATAGGACCTGGAAGCAGCCGAGAGACATCCGATGGCGACTATTTTGATGCAGACGAAGACGGAAGGCCGATTCTGAAGCAGGGAAAGCAAAAGATTGATCTCAGTAAATTGTCGAAAGCTGACCTCCAAAGAATGGGGATTGACCCGACGCTCAGTAAACAGGATATTGCTCGCAAACTCAAGGTACAAATTGATAAACTAATACGACGAAGTTGACATTTTTTAAGTTCTTCGTTTTCATGTAAGTAGTAATTGCCAGTAAATATTGCAGATCATCTTAATGCTAGTACTTTCAAAACTACACCCTTGTGCAGATTAATTGAAACAAAGCGAATAATTCCGTTATTATTTACTTTTTCTTTCGTATTTTTCCAATGAATCACCTCTTTGCGACTGCTCGGTCTAACATTGTCCGCTGACCTGAGATGGAACGAATACATTGAATCCATAGCTTCGTCCACCGCTAGGAAAGTCGGAGTCGATTTTTCAAATCTACAAATCAACCATTCGCCCTTGCATGGAATATTGCTGCCATATATGGTCTGGAGCCCCTTCTGTTTGTCTCAAGGTTAAAGATAAAATCCAGAGACGGATATGCTTTCTTATGTCTTTTTTACAAATACTTTCATGTGACTGCTCCAATGAGCTGCTTTCGCTGGTTCCCAGACTTCATGAATTTAAGCGTTCTACTAGGCTGGCATCTCGCTCACACCCTTTGACTGCCGAAACTCTAGTACTCAACCTATTTTGCCCAATGGTGCCTTTTCACCATAAGTCGATATATCATTCCCGTCGTTTCCAAGATTGTCAGGCTCCAAAGGTGCCTTCCAAATAATATGAATATACTGAAAATGTTCATTTTTCTTTTTAAGTCGACACTCTACAAATCAACCATTTTCCCTTGCATGGTGTATTTCTGCCATATATGGTCTGGTGCCCCTTCTATTTGTCTCAAGGTCCTTGATAAAATCCAAAGACGGATATGCAATGTAATTTGCCCTGATCTGGCATCTCGTCTGCAGTCGCTCTCTCACAGACATGCCGTTGCCTACCTCTGTCTTTTTTACAAATGCTTTCACGGTAACTGCTCCGATAAGCTGCTTTCGCCAACTTCTCTTTCGGAGCCACTAACCGCTAAAATACCCGTGCAACCTCAACACCTGCCCGTCCTAATTGATACTAGTTAACGACTCAATTTCCCAGACTATTACGACAGAATGCAGTTGGATCTTCGACGAATGGCGCAAGTCTTGTGTGAGTTTCCTGACAATAATGGTTTTTCAAATACTGCAGACAGAAATGGCGTACGAAAATAGTTTATGGAATCATGGGAATTTTTACTCGGAACAACAAAAAAAAAAAAGAATCATTTCATAATCTATAAATTTTAGTTACATTTTTTTATTTAATTTAATTTTAATTTTTTTTACTTTATTTCAGGAAAAGTTTGGTGCATTCGTGAAAATTACCAGCAGTGGTGAAAAGGTGGCTACGAAAAAGATTGAAGATTATCCGAGTGACGTGGATACTGATGATTTAGCAGACGACAGCGACCTGGATGTAACGACCTGTAAATTCAATGTCTATCCTTTTGAAAATATCTACTAACATTTCAAATTTTGATCGGGCAATAAACCACTTTTTTTTCTTCTTGAAGTTGTAAACAAAGTTTCAGCCGATCGATTCTTCGGTCATCGTCTGATGTAGAGTCTGAGAGAAAAGAAAGAAAACGGAGACAGAAAACAAAAGTGTCCATAATACCAAGCGTGCGAAGAAGTGGTTCAATTGTCCGAACAAAATTTTAAACGTAAATTCATTTGATGCTGAGAATAACATGGATGGAACATGTGATCAACGAGGAAGTTTTAAGGAATCTAGAAAGAAAAAGGAAACCTGACTTTAGAACTAGAAAGAAAGTTTAGAAATTTCTGAGATACATAAAGAGGAAAGAGGGCTTGGAGAATTTGTTATTCACGGGATATATTGAAGGCAAAATGACAGAGAGAAACATCGTGTGATATACCCTAACGAGCTTGATGGCAAAAAAAGTACTAGGGGTTAGTACGGACACAGGTATTGCTTCTGGGTTTTTTTCTAGTATTCTGTAGTTTTCTAGTTTTCTTTGTTTTGTGACGTACGGTGGCCGTTAATAATTAAGTATAACTCAAGACTTCAATTTTAAGATAAAACAGTATTTAATTACAACCACAAATAAATACTTAATATATGGATGGTATGTTGTAAAATCAACCAACCAACCCAACCAGTGATACGGAATAGTGAGGATTAAACTCGCTACTCATCAGTCATGGTTGGTATATTGTAAAATAAACCAATGTTAATTTAGTGACGTACAGTGGCCATTAATAATTAAGTATAACCCAAGACTTCAATCTTAAAATAAAACAGTATTTAATTACAACCACAAATAAATGCTTAACAACAACAAAGAAGTAAAAGTCAACCAAAGATAATTAACCATTTCAGTGACTACCTTGTTAGTATCGCGGCTCGGCTTAACGTCCGGTAAATCCTAAATCAAAACAAAAAAAATCATCAACACACAATAATTCACACTAATTCGACTGGATAGTTCCACTCAATAATCACTGCAGTCAGTAGCCTGACACCATTATTTATATACCTGGCGGAAAACATATATTCATAAGTCCAGAGTGTCGCGTTCGAATCTCGGTGTGAGTAGTTACTCATTTCCTTCCTGTATGACACTTTGTATTCTAAGGCTGAGTGCCATCGTAGGCCTTGGGGGTTATTCCTTGGTCCAGTGACTTTTCTCGGCCCAGGAGAGTCTTGTATCGGGAATTAGTGGTCGGGTCGCGAAGGATCGGCTCTGCGACCTGTTCGGTTTGTCGGGGACTGAGTTGCGCTTTTTCTGGGTTTTTTATGACGTATGGTGGCCGTTAATAATTCTGCTTAACTCATGACTTCAATGTTAAATAAAACAGTATTTAATTACAACCGCAAATAAATACTTAACAAGAACAAAGAAGTAAAAGTCAACCAAAGATAATTAACCATTTCAATGAATATCTTGTTATTAGAGCGGCTCGGCTTAACGTCCAGTAAATCCTAAATCAAAACCCAAATCATCGACGCACAATAATTCACACTAATTCGACTGAATAGTTCCATTCAATAATTACTCAATAACCACTCAATAATCACTCCAGTTAGTAGCCTGACACCACAATTTATACAGCGGGCGGAGAACATATATTCATAAATCCAGTGTGTCACGCTCGGACATCGGTGTCGGTAGTTACTCATTTTCTTCCTGTATGACACTTTGTATTCAAACTATTCTTTCTCTCAGTGTGACTTGCATCTAAGGCTAGAGATCCCAGTCTACCCTGCTATTTACTCTATAGCTAGAATAGATAGAAAGAAGAAATGAAGTCACGACGTTGTCAAGAAGAAAACCTTATGCAGGAAGAGACAGTTGAAATTTCTGGGATACATAATAAAGAAAGAGGGTTTGAAGAATTTGAAGGCATTAGCGGTAGAGGGCAATGTGTTGTGTTAATGGATGTTAGGTCGTTGCAGGGTCAGGGGAATATGGCGGGTGAGGTAGAACAGACCGACCGAATTCCATAATCTTTCCTGGATTATTCTTGATTTGTGTTGTCAAGCAGGGCGTATTTCAACTAAACATTTATGGACACATTGCAACTGCTGAAAGCATAAATAATTTAGTGTTCCATTACGGTTAAGAAAAACTCTAAATAATCAATATTCCGACGACCCCACAAAACGAACAGCGTTGCTTTTCGTCGATGAAGCTCAGCATTCGGCTGTGGAAATTTATCCTTGTCAATTTGTATTGAAGATTGTCATATGTTAATGCATAGAAAATTTATTCTTAGCTGTGACGTATCATTATTAATTAGGATGATACGTTCATCATTATATTTAGAGAAAGCAAATACTCAATAATATTAACTATGAACAAGGCTACAATGAGCTGACCGTGTTTGTAAAATACAAAAAACATTCTATCACTATATATATATATATATATATATATATATATATATATATATATATATGTGGTGGTACTCGCCTGTAAAAATCTTAGGTATTTTGGCTTGTAAATGAACAAACCATTGCCCAAGGAAAAATAAGGGATAAAAAAGAAAGAACTAAGAACATGAAATTGAGGCGAAAACAATCGTCCAGAATCCAAGCTCAGAGTCCAAAGAAAAAAAACCCAACGAGTAAAAGCAACTACGTAAAGTGCTCAATACACGAAATAGAGCAAACCTAATATATATATATATATATATATATATATATATATATATATATATATATATATATATATATATTAGTTCAAAAAATCCTTGATAATGTATAATTTTAAATATAATAAGGCTCATAAATATGAAAAGTGAAAAACGTTAGATTGATAAATGTTTCCTATTTGTTTTTCATCCTATTATATATGTAATCATCCACAGACAGACAGTTTCGCTGTATTACAGATCTTCAGTGTGGCTAGATGTCCGATTGTTTCAAGCCGGGATCGAAACCCGACCAATTTGACAGTTTTAATGTTTTCTATACGAAATACGCCAGTGGCCCGGAGAACTCAATTCATATTTGTGTGTGTATGTGTGTATATATATATATATATATATATATATATATATATATATAGAGAGAGAGAGAGAGAGTGAGAGAGAGAGAGAGAGAGAGAGAGAGTCCAGTTTGTTCTGCTATTTACCCATAACTGGTGGCGGGAGTGGGAGATGAATTCATATTTTCCTCCTAGAGTATTTGCACTTAAGTGAATGTACCTAATTCTACTGTAATTCGAACTCAGCTCTACGATTTCCCAATCCATACCTCTTTCCATTACACCACCACACATCCAGTTCCGAAAAAAAAGTGTGGTTGGTTCTACACAAACCTTCACCCTTACACTGGGTGATTGAAAAGTAACTCCCTATTTTATATATGATGGACTCTCCCGTCTAACTATAATTTTTACAACACGGCAGAGTCCATCATACATAAAATAGGGAGTTACTTTTTAATCATCCTGCATATACATTGGACTCTCCCATTGTTTTCAATGTATGAGGCAGAACTTAGAACCGAACTGCTAGACTATCTGCACATATGATTGGATTACAGGGTGATTGAAAAGTAACTCCCTATTTTATTTTAATGGGCTCTCCCCTCCTGTAAAAATCATAGTTAGACCGGAGAGTCCATCCTACATAAAATAGGGATTTACTTTTCATTCACCATGTATATAAATGTATACAGAGTGTCCATAAAGTTCGTGTGCACTTTAAAAAATTTATAACTTTATTTGTATTTGCGATACAAATAATTTGTAAAAAGGATTAGAAAGAAGTAAATCTATATTTTTTAAGGTTTTATTGAAATTTTATTTAAGTTTCCACATGTCCTCCATCATTAGCAATAAAAAGGGTAATACGATTTTGCAGTTCACGGAAAACATTTGCCAATAAGATTTACAGTAATGCCTGAAATCACATTAGTTATTTTAGCTATACTTAAAACTAGGTACATTAAACTTTATAACATTTTTTATAGATTATTTCTATTGCAAATACAAATAAAGTTATAAATTTTTTAAAGTGCACACGAACTTTATGGACAGCCTGTATAAGTGTTTCTGAATGAATGTATCTTCCATTTTATTTTTATTTAGTTGATTTAACATAATTTCCAGATTTCATTTTATTTTTGTATTTTCCAAGTGTCTGGAGTCAGGAGGGTGAACGTGATGATGCGACGTGGAGGTCAAAAACTCATTGATCACATGAATTTTCTCATAGAAAGTTCACAGCTTAGCGATCAACACAGTGGCTGCAATTTGGATGAAAAAGGTAACATTTTCTTTCAAAACACACCATCAAATATATCTGTCATAATTGGCTTTTTTAATCTCGGGTGCACGCCGTAAGACAACTGGGGAGTGGGCTAGAAGGAAATCAATTAAAAAAAATCTTTTATTTTGACAAACTCAAAAGAAAGGCTGAAAAAAAACTTAGACAATGTAGTAAAGGAAAGCAAGAAGAAAGGACTAAGTGTCAAATATAAGATTTATTTTTGATTGATTGATTTGGTTTTTCAACGGCACATCAACTACTTATAGGTCATTTTCTTGGAAGCTTTGAAGTAATTAAACTAGGATATATGTTATTCTGTTTTCACAATTGAACACATGGTAGATGATACTCAGCTTTTGTGTATATACATGTTTGTGTGGACAGATATGTGTATTTTATGTTGTCGTTTTGTTGAAGTTTATTTCATGTTGAAATCTAAATAATTTGAACGGAACTTTATGCCTTCAACTACAGATAAAATGTATTCCTGGTTATTTTACTATAAAAATGTATTGTGGGTTCTTTTTATATAAAAATGTATTGCTGGTATTTTTACTATAAAAATGTATTTTCATATTTTCATAGTGATTTGTTTTTGTTTGGTGGGTTACTATTTGCCTATAACTAGGACCCTAACAGGTGCTACCACCCCGGGTCAGGGTGAAACTGGGAGCAGCAGCAGTTAAAAGGTGATTCCACGCTCCTCAAACCTCCAATCACTCGATCAGAGGTCATACTGCCGGATGTAGTTTATCATCATACCCAGGACTACCAAATATAAGAAGACAGAATTCATGGTTGCCAGCAAAAATGACAATCCAAGTTGTAAGCTATATACCGAGGAAATCAAAATCAAGTAGGCACAGAAATTTAACTAGCTGTTAAGTGTTTTAACAAGTGATGGAAAATGTGATACACAGATCTAGACGCATTAGAATATCGAAAGATGCCTTCAAGAAACTAAGCCAAGTATTTAGAAAGGAGTAATATTTTCGTTAGAAACAACGAAATTAATATTGAACTACTATGATATATCAATCCTCTGTATACCAGTGAACACGAGTCAATTACCTCACAGATAAAGAAGAGACTTGAGGAAACTGAAATGTGTTCTTCGGCAAGATGGGCAGGACATGTCAACAACGAGAAAGTTTTAAGGAAAATGCTAAAAAAATAAAGGATATTTGTATTTGACATAAGAAAAGACAGTTGAAATTTCTGGGACGTATAATGGGGAAAGAGAATTTGATACTTATGTGAACATAGAACGTGACCTTCGCCCAAGCTCCCCACCGACCGGTCAATGATCTATCCTACGTTGCATTCCAATCCTCGATCCCATCGGTGTACACAGAAAGCTGGGAAAGGGCGTGATGTACGCTCACAAGGTAACACGATGAGTCAAACGCCATGTCGAGAAATAAGAACGCGGACCCTGTTTCTCATATATGTAGATGTTTTATTTGGGTCTTCACCTGCTCGTCCAGGTGTGTAGGTAGGTAGGTAGGTAGGTAGGTGGTACTTGGGATATCTTCTGCTATGTCAGCCTTCCCACGACGAACTCCGCGCCCATCTACTCATCCCAATATGGTAGCTGGCAATATGAAATAGCTGCTTCGGATCCGCGTGACGAACACATCCGTTTCCCGTCAAGAGCGAACCAGAATTCTCCCCGATCCTAAGCATGACTATTAATAAAGACCAGCAACCGGATATACACTATTTCCGGTTTGTTGCCACTTGATCTCCAAAAACGGCTTTATTTTTATGTTACACTCCAGGAAAAGTGGATGTTGTTTAGAAAACTGAACTTCATAAAGAACGATCTGCTGGTCTATCAAACAGAAACATTTGAGACTTAGATAAAAACCACCTCTTCCCTCTCTCCATGGGCCTCCATAGTATCACAGTCACAGGTAATATTGAAGAGGGAGCAGAGAGTATTAGTAAGTAAGCTACCTAACGAAAATGGGTGACAGAACGGAGACAAAGGCGGATTGTAAAGGGTCAAAAGTTAAACTAAAGCTACAAGGGAGAGAACGTTGTGAATAGAATTATATATGAAAAATAAAACTTTCGGCTTTTTCCTTGGAAATTTTCAGACCGCTCTTTAAATAGCCTTTTTGAACTGAAATAATGAAAAAAGATTTTTTTTTTTTAAAGTTAAAATAAAACTTAGAAACTTACTTTATTTTTTTCTTACAAAGAGATTGGCTGATTTTGTTTAACGGCATGTCAACACCTCTACGGTTATTTAATGCCGAAATTAAAATTTTTCGAACAATTTTATGCCTACGACTACATATATTTTGTACATGATCTTTTATACTTACTTTGTTTTATTCTCTTCTTCCAAAAAGCACCGTCTTGGCTGCACGTAGGAAGATCAGTACAACCAAGCATACTCGAATAGTCCAAGCGAAGTCTTGATTAGTTGCCATTTTCTGGGGGAACTTATATAAAGCACGTCCTAAAGCGAGTAGCAAATTTTATTCTGGGTGCGGGCCAAATACTGATCATATTTGGTCGGGTCACCCATCGAAGAAGTTTGTTGTTTATTTAGAGCCGAAACTTCTAGTGACATGAGAGCAACAACACTGACGATGCACCTAGATGCGGCACTTAAAGGTGTATTTTTAATAACCCGGGTAAAAGTATGTTTTTAAGATATATATCTTGTAGATGATTTTACGACAAAAATGTATTGTTCATAATTTTTTAATAAAAATGTATTGTTGGTAATGTTACTATAAAAATCTATTTTTATACTATTTTAGTTTCGTATTGACTGTCATTTTGCTATAAGAATTTATTGCTGGCAATTTTACTATAAATAAGTATTCTTGGTAACCTTTTTTGATAAAAAATACATTGCTGGTAATTTTTGCTATAAAAATGTATTTTATACTTTCCTAGTGTTTTGATTTTTGTTTGATGGGGGTCACTATTTGTCCATAACTTGGACCCTAACAGGTGCTACCACCCTGGGTCGGGGGTGGACCTAGGAACAACATCAATTAAGAAGTGTTTTTACGCTCCTCAAAATTTCCAATCTCCCGATCAGAGGCCTTGCTGCCGGATGTAGTTTATCGTCATACCCAGGACTACTCATTTGTGGGGAGGGTCTTACTCTTCTGCAGAGGTAGAGTCGGCCTATTCTACAGCTCCAGCTGACAGGCCGTACTTACAAAGAGAGATCTTTACAATAAGAAAATATAAATAAACTTGTTTTTGTTTTTTTTTTATTAATAGTGCAACAAGTCAAACTCAGAATTTAAAACCAGCCTGAAATGACATGGGCTTCGACATACTTATCTTACCGTAAACACCCACTGCTGCTTCGGTAAGGCTATTGCTGGCGATATAAGACCAACTTTTACCGATAATACAAGAAGTCATTAACATAATGCTGGTTTTGTACTGTAAGTCACGCTAAATTTAAAAAAACGTCTTTTAACTGTTTTTTCTTTCTTTCTCGGATCCTATAATTTTGGGGGGTTTCTTTCTTGTACCCTATGTCTTCTGGAGTCTCTTTCTTGGTTTATTTTCATGGACAGAATCATCTGTGGATTTCTTGTCGCATTATCGCTTGGTTGAATCGACAAATCTAGCTGCTTACGCCCGAGCATTTGTTGTGGAAGACGAAGACATGGATGCGGTTATTGATATAAAAGTAAGTCTTTAAATACCTTCTTACCTTGACACTGTGAAATAGCATAGTCTTTATTTATGTTAACAACTGTTTCGTAAGCGCAGTACTAGATTGGCAACAAGGTTTCATCAATTCACAGTTGAAATGGCATGATGCAACCTTAAGTTCTATGCTTAAAGTTTCTTTTCTCGCACTTCTCGCTTGTGGAACTATCTTCCAGCTCCAAAATTCCCAGCTAACTTAGAGCTTCAAAAATTTTAATGCAATGCCAATCGTTGTCTCTTGTCTTCCTGATTCTTCTTCTATTGTTCTCGCTCCTTCATAATGATTTCTGTTTTTTTTTATTCTTTCATACGCAGTAATCTTGTATCTTAGTGGCTTTACCGCCTTGCTTACGGTAAATTCGATTAAAAATAATTGTAGCACCACAATTGATTAGAATTAGTCTCGCTGAGAGCGACATCTAGAATAACTCAACGAAGCACACCGATAATAATTGAAATAACATCTTGAAAAAACTCTGTTAAGAGTAGGAGCTTAACAAAATATGGCGCCATTTGTTATAGTATAAATACTATAAAACTAATAATAATCAAACGTAACTCGAAGGGAAAACAGTGATATAATCAAAATGTTGATGTTTCAAACTACTTCAAACAATACGATTGATTGATTGATTCGTTTTCTATGGCTTATCAACCATTTGAAAATATTTTTAGAGTGTAACGAATTTTTAGATATAACAATGATTTATATACACTATCTACATTATTCAGACTATTGTCAATTACCTCACAGATAAAGAAGAGACTTGAGGCAACTGAAATGTGTTCTTCAGCAAGATGCTGAGAATGCTATGGGCATCTAACTAACGCCTTTATCCACTGTGCCAGTGGATAAAGGCGTTAGTTAGATCCAGTGACAGGACCCAAAGAGTGTGAGTTCATTACCAGGTTAAGACAGTGGAGAACTTTCAGAGGGAAATTAACAGGAGATAACTGATAACTGACATCCATTAAACATGGCGCGTGGAACTAGAACAGTTTACCTCAGTGAGCGAAATAAAGGGTTCTGTTCAACATTCCAACCAGTTGAAGAAGGCTGGAGCGTACAACGGCCGAAACGTTGTAATAAATATGGCGACAAAGATGAGGACAATAGTCCGAATAATGTAAATAATGTACATAATACCTCATCTCAGAAATATAGACAGATAATGATTTATTGATATAAGTTTTACTAATTGACCTACAGCTGGGGTGTAAAGAAGTGGGTTCATATCTTTCCCAAAGGTATTTGCGCCTAAGTTTTATATAACAAATCCAACTGAAATTGGAACTCAGCTCTCCGATTAGCAATTCCGTGCCATTCCCAATTACACCATCTGCACATCCAAGTTTACAGCAACTGGTATTCCCAAGCGGTTTCCTATCTAAATACTGACTCAACTCGTCGTTGCTTAACTTCGATGATCGTACGGGAATCCGTGTTTCAACGTGATACGGTCGTAAGCCACGATGGGAAGTATTTCAGTCGCCGTGCGTTTTATTTTTATGTGCCGATACATCTCCATGGCTGATCAGACTGCTGGGAGATGCGTGATTTTATAGAGTTACCATTTTTAAAATGGTTGCTAACCAAAATAACAGAACCCCGTCTGTCATGCTATTTAACCCATATTTGGGGGGAAAGAGATGGATTCATACCTCTCTCAGGAGTATTTACGCGTAAATGAATGTAACAAACTCGACCGGAATACGAACTCGGCTCTCTGATTACTCAAGCTTTTACACCACCCGCACATCAAAATGGTTTACAATGGGTTACGGGATTTCAAAAGAAAAAAGAAACACAGCTCAGTACTAGGATATCTAAAGAAGATATTAATGCTTTATATTATTATGGGAGTTACAGTATTGATGTGTATAAAAGATCCTTGTTCCAGTGTGTCGTCTAAGGCAGTGCTACTCAAGGTGTGGTATGTGGACAGGTACCGGTACACGGGTCATCGTCTGTCGGTACGCGGAGAGTTTTCCAGTGAAAAAAAAAAGAAGAAACTAATCACATTCCATGCCACGGGAGACTGCCGGGATATCTAACCCGTTTTTATTTTATTTTATTACATTTTCATTTTAGTTTTATATTTATTATGGTTACATTTTTCAATTAGTCACTCATGTTAAAAGTCATTGCTATAAAATTAACGTATGCGATATCATCATCAGTCACTTACTCCGCTTATTGCAGACTCCGCATCAAACTGAGATATTCTTCTCCACAATGTTCCATCACCAATAGCAGAGTTCAAAGAGTAAAGGTCAATTCCAATTCGTCAGTGGACATTATTATTAAAGCAACGTTTTGTCTATTGACCTTTGCTTCTCTTACCGGCTAATTTTCCTTTTAGGCATAACTTACTTACACCATGAGTTAATCTTTTGATATGAGCGTACAGTTTAAGTACTCTTGACTTGATAATAGTCAACTGAAATACGTAAGACAACGCCATTATGATGATGAGGCAAGTGACTTTGCGGAAACCACTCCAAGGATGACCAAAACGCCATTTTCATGGGCATATATTTCTACAAAATCAATGTAAAATAAAAAGCAAAAACGATGCAACTTTTATTCTATTCATTATATTTTTCTGCTATAAATGAATAATACTACGAAGGTTCAAATAATATTTTCTCGTATTGTTATTATACAGGGCGTCCCTAAAGTCTGGACAACCTAGGCAAAAAGGCATATTTTCAAAAAACGAAATTTTCAACAACATTTTATCGAATTGGGATATTAACAAATAACATCTTCAATATGATTTCCATCATTTGTGATGCAAAGGTTAACGAGCTTTGTATGATTCACGTGGACTCGATGCAGCAATTCCACATTGCCGTCAATTTTAGCAAATTCACTCTTTATGCGTTCAATCAAGTGTGTTGCATCTGTGATTTTCATTGAGTACACCTTCTCCTTTAGAAGACCCCAGAAAAAGAAATTCAATTCTTTCTCCTTTCGATAAAACCATCTTTAATCTTTGGAGGTAAAAAAATAGTTAATGAGATTCCGTAATGTTTTCTTGGATCGTTATTCTATAATTATATGGCACAAATATGACACCTGTCGCTGGCACGCTGGGAAGACATGTTACGTCAATGATGACTGACCTTAGAATGAATAAGACATCATAGCCTCATGTTTAGTACAGATAATCTCATAATGACTCTGAAATAGGACATATCTAAAAAGGTAGGGCGGGGTACATCGCTAGCTGGATTGGAAATCTTCTCTTGACGGTCCATTGCACGTTGAAAACAAAACTGCCGGTACGTCACATCAGATAGTTTGGGAAGCACTGCACTAAGGCATCCTAACTCTGACAGAAAAGGAATAAGTACTAACACACAACAATGTGGGTGAGCTTGTTAACGCGAAATGGAGGATTTACTACGCTTTGTTGGAGTTTTTGGGTATGCTGGTGTACTATTGAGCCAGACAAAATGAGCCGACTCATTTTATAGTTCACCAATAGAAGATGTTAACCAATCAGAAGGCTCAAAATATTCAATCCGACGTGTATAAAGGCGGCCATGTTTTTTCCGAATATGCACAGCCAGCCTTTGATGTCGAAGACTGAAGAATTACGGAACAGCTGCTGCTGGTGGTACTGGCGATATAGGCAGATTCAGTAGAGTGTCTGATCCGTGAGTGTTAATCTTTAACGTTGTTTCATTGAACAGATTACGCACTGCGCTGAATTCTATATTCATAGACTATGGTGAACATGGTCAACACGCTTTCCCCTCGGCCGATGTACAATAATGATTAGAGAGTTCGCTCTCGGATTCTACCAAATATGTAGGAGTTAGGGTTTCATCGTAGTTGTAGATAAATATGACGCGAGGAAAATATACACATGTATCGTGGGAGTAGAGGTTTTATATGGAACTTGTCGGGTGTAAAGTTAAAAATCGGTATATTCTATGTTTTTATCTTTCAGGAAACGCGTGTTGCGATCAGAGGTGTAGACACAGTGAAGCACATGACAGAAAAACAAAAAGAATACGTCTTCAAGGTAAAATCCGTTTTCTCTCGTACAGAGGAAGAATAGGCCAAAGGTAATTCTTTCATTGCAATAGATTTAAGTATAGAGGCACGTGTAACATTCTAGAAGTAAGCACAAAAGTCACGGATCTTGTTCTCAACATAGTCTCCTCTCTTCTCAATTGTAATGAGTAGCTAGGTCAGAAAATAATACCCGTTCTCCTTCAATTAAGATTTAATGGTAGAAGCACACAGAATATACCGAAATGAATACCATTTCTTTAGGATTTCAAATCTAGTCCTAAACTTAATCTCCTTCTGCCTCTAATGTGATAAGAGGGTTGGTCAAAAAGTGATACCAATTTTTTAAGTACAACGACAATAGTAGAAACACAAAATGCTCAGAATTCCTAAATTAGTCCTCAACACAGACCTTTTCCTTTCGATTCTGGTCATCGAGGGTCAGTGAAAAAATAATGCCCATCCTTATTTACACTATTTCCATTTTGACTATTGTCATCATCTTTGTTGTTGTTATCACAACATTTTGGCCGTTGTGCCTTCCGGCCTTCATCAGTTTTATATTGATCTGGGTAACCAAGAGGGAATTTTGAACCGAACCCTTTATTTAATCTACGGATGTAAACTACTCGTTCCACCATTCATGTCTAGATATATCTCGTCTAGTTCTTATTTTTAGTACTGCTCAGTTATTGGTCACTCGTTTCCACTTTCTACGTTTTTTTTTGTGTATCTACGCTCCACGATGGCATTTTCTCAGATCGTCTTCGTTCATATTGTGATTTTTTGTTTTATTTTTATTTCCAGGTGTTAAAAATTGATGACGCCAGTCAAATAACGTTCCGCATGTTTGCGGTCATCACAGCACTTTCCGAGAGAGTTACCCACATGGAGTGAGTTTTATTTTTGTTTTCGTATCTGGAGGAAGTATTCAACACCCTGGTTCGATAAGAAGTGTAACAGAGAGATTGACAAAATAAGAGATTAGAGAAGAAAGACAGAATGATACAGGAAGAGAGAGAGAGAGAGAGAGAGAGAGAGAGAGAGAGAGAGAGAGAGAGAGAGAGAAAGGGAAAGAGAATAAAAAAGGGGAGAAAGAGAGTGAAAGGTGAAAGAGAGTGAAGATGAAAAAGAGAATAATAGTAAAAGATGGAGAATAAAAAATGAAGAATGAGAGAAAAAGAAGAGAAGGAAAGAGAAAGAGAATATGAATGAGAGAGAGAGAGAGAGAGAGAAAGAGAGAGAGAGAATGGAGAAGAAGAGAAACAGAAAGGTAAAAGTGAAGATGAGAAAAAGCGAAAGAAAGAGAGATAAAGACAAAAGGCGAGAGAATGAGAAAAAGAGGAGGAGTTAGAGAGAGAGAGAGAGAGAGAGAGAGTGGGGGAAACAGGTGAATAGAAGGAAAGATAAAGAGAATGAAACAGAAAGAGAAAGAGAAAAAACGAAAAGAAGGGCTATGAATTCAATATTTCTTTACAAATCGTGTAATGAATGTCAATTTGAACGGCCACCCGTCTAGTCCCTTTCACATAAATGCGGGGATTACCATGGGCTATATCTTTGGACCTATTTTTTCTTTCTTATCTTCAACAACGACTTTCCCGATCTCATCAGTTCCAAATTCGGAATTTATACTGATGATACAACAATATATTCCTGTCTCCATAGTAAATCCAATCAGTCCGATAAAGTAAATCTGGCCGCAATCTTGAAGATGCCCTTCAATCAGTTGTTATTTGAGGCAAGCAATGGCTTTTAAATTTTAACACCTTAAAAACGAAACTGTTGTTTTTTAGTCATCTTAAAGCACCGTTTTTGTCTTCTGTCAGAATAGCTCTATGCTAACCTCCTGGAGAGAAACTCATTATGCCTTCTTGGTCTCACGTTTTCCACTGATAGGAATTGGAGACGCACTCCTGTATTCAACAGACAGATATAAAGATAATTGTTATTTCTCAACATATTTGAAACTCTTGAGTTTGTTTCATTATTTTTCTTTTACATACACTTGTGCGGTATCACCTTCACTCCGGATTCAGCTTGCACTACGGCCCGACGCCTGATTGATTTCGTCTACCTAAGATCAAATCACAACGTGGGTAGGTTAGACTAAAGATCAAAGCAGTTACTTCGGTGACTAGACGTTGGAGGCGAGCTGAGAACGACAAAGCTGATACCGAACCTAACCAGACACCGGGAGGTCAGTGTCACATATTGGGACAGTGATCGTCTCTCGAGTGGTTGTGCGTGTCACACAATCGGTGCTGCGACCAAGACATCGACCGCGACCACCCAAACCAACCAGGGGTTAGTGTCACAGCTGTTCCTCTTAATGCCTCGATTGCATGAATTTAAGCATGCTACTAGTAACCTGGTCTCATCATTTACTGTTGAACCAGATAGATGCAACCCTCAGTTCTATTCTAATAGTTTCTTTTCTTTTCGAACACATAATCAGGAAAGAGGAATGGAGAATTTGACACTCACAGGACATGACGGCAAAAGTGAGAAAGAGAGATAGCGTGTAACCTACCTAAGAAGCTTGTGTAAATGCAATGAGTAAGATAGTAAAAAGACAAAGGATATGAAATTGTGGCAAGCACCTGTCCTGAAGGTACATAACTCATAAATTAAGACAATGCTTGTATTTATCTGAAGCTTCAGTCACTTTCAAACCACTGTTTTCTACTGACATAAAGTGGAATGATTATATTGAATCAATTGCTAGATCTACTGTCAGGAGAGTTGGTTCACTGTGTTGTTCTCGACACAAATGGACGGTTGAACGGGGTGTGAGGGGGATAGTGAAAAGACAAACCTTACTAAGACCTAAAAAAGATAAAATGTAGAAAGTTGTGGAGAGCCATGATTGCCCACGTCATATAGAAGAAATCATCTGAATTCTCATTTGTAGAAGTATGTACAGATTAGCCATCACCAATCCAGCAACCAGTAATCCATTTCTGTCAAGAAACCAGAATTAATTTCCACAAGCAATTTTAGATTCCCCAGGTTGATACAAGGACATGACACTACTGTTTGGTAAATCCAATTGTTGCATCAACGTTATTTTACCGCTGTCAAACATTAGCAAAGCATTTCTACTTCTCTTTTGTTGTTGTTCTTCATCATCATCTACTTCACCACCTGCTGATGTTTATCCCTCAGTCATGACTGCAATGAATACAGAAAATGCCTCTTGTGGTGCTAAGTACAAACACCATACATTGTCAATAACAGCTAAGGTCGAACTTCTGAAATAATTTGACATCAACATGTCTATGTGAAGCTTATATGATTATGCAGAATTCATTCATCTACAGATTATGAGAAAGAAACAGAGAAAAAAAAATGACAACTATTTACTCCTGTCCAAAAAATTAAACTTTATAGGGTCGATAATATCAATCGACAGCTGACTTCAAAAATCATCTCTAATCTGTTAACTAGGGCAAAAAATTATTTAATTTTAATGCCTCCAAAACAAAGATGTACTCTTTTAATCGTCTTAAGAACTCTTTTGCCTTCCATCAGTCCGACTCATGCTAAGCTACAAGAAATTGCTTCTTTGTGTCTAACATTTTCCATTGACATTAAGTGAAATAATTATACTGAATCAATTGCTAGATCTACTGTGAGGAGAGTTGGTTCACTGCCTTGCCAGACAGGTTTTTCTCACCAGAATCCATTTTGCATGTTTATAGCTTTACCATTCGTCTGTGTATTGAATAGTGCTACCACATCTGGTCCGACGCTTGAGATTTCTTGGCAAGATCTAAAGAAGCATCTCTAATGTTATCGGTCTTGACCTAGCATCTCAGCTTCAGTCACTTTCTTACCATAGTAGCGTGTGGCTTCCATGTGCCTTTTAAATAATTTCAAGGCATAAATTTAATTGTACTACTAGACTGGTAACTACCTCTCCATGTTTTACTGTTGAAATAGCCAGATGCAACCGTAAATTCTATTCTAATAGATCCTTTTCTTGTAATTCTTGCCCGTGGAACTCCCTGTAAACTGTGATCTTCAGAATTTTAAATGTAGTATCACTCGCCATCTTCTGTTTGTCTGAATCCTCTTCTGCTTGTCTCTTCTCACTAACGTCTTTCTCATTTTCTTTCACTTTTAGTAAACCCTTTCGTCTTTGTATCCTTATCGCCTTACAGGGAGTGAAATGATTAAAAAAAAGAAAGAGAAAGTGAAGAAAAAGAAAAAATTGACGTAGAGAGAAAGAGAGAGAGAGAGAGAGAGAAAGAGCGATAGATATATAGATAGATAGATAGAGAACGAGACAAAGAAGCGAGAAAAAAAGAAAGTGAAGACGTGTAAAAGAAGGAGAGAATAACATAAAGAGGATGAGAAAGATTAAGAGAACTAGAGAGAGGGGGGAACAGCTAGAAAGGGTAGAATAGAGAATCAGAGGGAGAAATAACGTGAAGAGAGAATTGGATATACAGTGCTTTTCGATAAAAGTGACTCACCTGCTTTTTTTTTTTTACTAAATGTTCTCTTCTCCGATGAAACGAAAGTTGAGCTAAATTCAAAGGATAAGCGATCTAAAATCCGAAGAAGAAGCTTTGAAAGCTCTTTGAATTTAGCAGTAAGTACTGTCAAGCATCCGTTCAGTATAATGTTCTGGGGATGCTTTTCTTTTCATGAAACTGGTTTCTTAAAACCTATTGAAAAGACCCTCAGGAGCGAGCAGTACAAGAGAATTTTAGAGTCTTGTCTGCTCCCTTCTGCTGAAAGGGTGCAAATCGACCCCACCAAGCTCATTTTTATGCAGGATAATGCTCCCTGTCACAAATCAAAATTGATGAAGGAATACTTTGATGAGAAGCAGGTGAGTGTTATGACATGACCGCCCCAATCTCCTAACCTCAACCCCATAGAAAACTTATGGAGCATTATAAAGTACAGGCTCTCGAGAAAGTAGTTGAGCAACAAAGAGGATTTGATTATGAATTTCATATCCGAATGGAATTCAATGCTTGGAGATGAGATTTACCAGAACCTAATCAAGTCAATGCCAAAAAGGGTTGAAAAGGTTATTCAAAATAAAGGAGGACCCATAGATTATTAAATAAATAAATTATACCTCTATTATTCTTTATTTAAAGTTGTTCAGTTATGTTTCTATTGATTACTAGTCGCAGGAAATGAGTGAGTCACTTTTTATGCACAGAGTTTTCCCTAAATCTCATTTATATCCAAAATTATAATTATCAATAGAATACCTTAGGTTGAGTAAACTTTCTAACTAGGTGGTCGGGAAGGGGTCTTTATATTAGTAAGATTAAAAATTAGTTTGACTCCAAAAACAATAGGCGAAAAAAATTTTAAGTAAAAAAAATCAGGTGAGTCACTTTTATTGAACAACACTATATATATATATATATATATATATATATATATATATATATATATATATATATATATATATATATATATATATGTATGAGAAAAAATTGCTATATAAATTTTTATATACCAGAACAATTTTGGGAAAACTAATGATCAGGTTGAATTTTTTTTTTCATTATTATTATAATAATTATATTATTGTTAATATTATTATTTTTATTTCCTTTGATATCTGGCGTTTACACATTTCTTTCAGGGACCTAAGGTTAGAAATGGCATCATGACACTTTCCACTGCAAAAAAAAAAATAAAATAATATAAAAAAATAATTACATAGATAAAGCCCTTCGTAAAGTATGGGCTGTACTTGTCAGAATAATTTTTTGTATCTCTTTGAGGCATGGACTTCCAGGGATCCCTTCAATCAGCCTACTGGAATCTTTTACAACCAGTCCAAGGGCTCCAACTACAACAGGGATTGTTGATGTTCCCATGTGCCACATTTTTGAGATTTCTATTTCAAGGTCCTTGTATTTTGACAGTTTTTCGAATATCTTCAAAGATACATTGCAGTCTGCAGGGACTGCCATATCAATATGGAGGCACTTATATTGTTTGTGGTCTTTAATAACAATGTCTGGGCGGTTGGCTTTGATTGTTCTGTCAGTGTGTATTGTGTAGTCCCATAGAATATTATTATTATTATCATTATTATTATTATTATTATTATATTCTTCTTCTTCTTCTTCTTCTTCTTCTTCTTCTTCTTCTTCTTCTTCTTCTTCTTCTTCTTATTATTATTATTATTATTATTATTATTATTATTATTAGGGTGGGTAAACTTTTTTACTGGGTTGTCGGGAAGGGGTCTATTAGTAAGATTAAAAATTAGTTTGACCCCAAAAACAATAGGCGAAAAAATTTTTAAGTAATAAAAAATCAGGTGAGTCAATTTTATCAAACAGTACAGTATTTTACGTGCACATCTTTTGATGATGACACCTTTTATCGTTCACCTGCAGTTCACTGAGCAAGCACCTTCTTGAGATATGTGACCTATTGGATATCGAGCGGAAGATGGACTTGTATCGGGGCATGTTCTACTGCAATGCTGAGTCGGAACGCGACGCAAATTTCATTAAGTCTGAGTCCCTCCAGATAGAGTTAATTGCTGGAGGCCTCAACTGGAAACAGCAAAATTATATCATGGAAAGGCTCAAACCTAACATCATGTCTGAAGTAAGTTCAACAACTGACATTTATTCAATCATTCGACTGAACTAACATTTTAATTTTTGGTGTTTCTTTTTTTTTTTTTTAAGTACTTTGGGAAGCAGGTCAGTCTTTTTACGGTTAACAGTAATTCATTTCACTAACCCCGTGCCACGCTGTTATAAAGTATTCACGTTTCATCTCCTGTCATAATTGCTGTCAGTATCGGTTGTTCTTCCGGAACGAACTTACAGTAGAGAACAATATACATAACATCACCTTCAGATGAAGATCATATTTGGGTACGGTTAGATCATTTCTTTTACCTGTGGAACATTTAAGTTTCAGGTCGTCGTAAAGTATCTACTTTTCTTTGCTCATAAATGCTTTCAAAATTGGTAGATTGTCTAGTGGAGGTCGCCATTACACTTTACATGGTATCACCTCTAGATGAACATAAGTCTATCACGTATCTACTTAGATACGGTCTATTAGGTTTATTTAACTTAAATCATGTGGAGTCCACTCATCAAAGCAACTAACATAACCAACTGAATATATAAATTATTTTTAGCACTATATATTTTGAATAAATTAACTATATCCTCCAATGTCTTTTTATTGCATTTTCATTTCATAACGTAGTTTTCTTAATTAATTGATTCGTTTTCTACGGCTTATCTACCTTTTGCGGGTTATTTAAAGCCAGAAAATTGTTTTTAGATTGCAAATTGTTTTAGATAATAATAGATTAGTGATACAAGTCTTACTAATTAACCCATACCTAGGGGAATGTAAGCGATCTGGGATTGCAAAGGAAATATTTGTCGCATATTACTTCCACAACGCAGAGAACAAATCACTGTAAGTTCAGACTCAAATATCGGGGGCAGAAAGAAATGCCGAAAACTCGATTCGCAGGTACTATTTCACGAATCACAATGCACGTCACCAGTCAGAAAAATAACTCACTCTCCGACAAACGCGGTAGCCGAACGTTATTTACTGTATCGTAAATTACAATTCAGACACAAGACCAAAAAGGGGTAGGGTTGAGGCTGGTCGTCACTAACTATCTTATACCTAGCTAATCTGATTCACGACCCATTCACTCATTACAATTTTTCACATTCACCATAAAAACTCGTCCGTCACCAATCAACCCTCCATATACCACAATACCGCATTCTCTCAAGGGGGACCTACAAAACGCGACCCATGCCATAAAAATATAATGATTATAAAATTTATACTTAAAAATTTATGGATGATTAAATATGAGAGGGGAGGGAGATGAACCCAATAACAAACTAAAAATCAACACAAAGTAAACTAAACATAACGGATGCTAGTAGGGCCCGTCCAACTCTCAAAAAAGAGACGCCGCTGTATTCTGCCCATGGGACAGAATCGAGAATCTCTCTCTCTAAGGGAGTGGGAAAGGAGAAAATATAGACGGACATGGGAAATATAAAAGCTGACCCAGTCGAGATGATAAGGGGGGCAAAACAAATTGGGGAGGTTGGAAATCTCCACAGGAACCCCCTCCAATGTGACGTAGGTTGACCTAGAAGAGAAAATCAAGGCTCGCCCCGTTCACACGAACCAAGCTCGCCTCAGTCACCCACCTTTCGCTGAAGACTGTCGAATGCAAGCGTTTTCTATCAGTTCTAATCTTCATCTTGAGTTGATGTTCAAAGAATCGGATTAGATCCTGATGAGAAAGACGTTCGCCTCGCAAGACTTCCTCCTGTCGCGTCGTCCAAATCACCATTCGGGCCTTGGCCAGCAGCGTCAGAAACACCATCCGTTTCACCCCTGAATACGGGGGCGACACATTGTCACACGCGTATGCAATGAACACAAACTGTTCGGGAGCGAGACGAGCCGTCCACTCGCCGACATGGTCCCATAAGGGGCGGACCCGGAGACAATGGTAGAAGGCGTGCGAAGCCGTTTCTTCTAAACCAAGGTCACACCGTTCACAGTCTGGCAAATCCGCCAAACCCCTTATGATGACCTTGTCATTGAGAGGCAGCCGATTCCGAGCCAATTGCCAGGTAAGCAAAAACTCAGGGTTACTGAGATAATCTGCCACTAGCGCCCAAGACCAGAAAGAGTGAAACTCCTCCTCCGACAAGTCGAGCCACTCACGTAGAGGATCCTTCGCGGCCCCCACCACTAGATAACGATAGAAAACCTTCCTAGGCTGTGAAAGGTCACTGGACCGAGGAGTGAGGTTTCGACCCGACCTCCAGCTGGAGAAAAAAAAATTGGTAGCTTTTGTCCCTTTATCATTCTTTTCGTTCCTATTTTGCACTTCATTCACACAGGGGCCAATTTAAGAGAGAACCACCACACTGAGGATTGAATTTGCTATTTTAGCAAATGTCGGCTTGGATTGGTTTTGGTTTACGGCATATCAACGTTTTCCAATATACGCTAGGTATATGATAGTGTTGACCAGCGTCAGCACCTCCCCTTTTTTGGCCTTGTGCCGTAATTTTATTTTACATACAATAAATAACAATTTTAATATTCCATCTTCAGCATGTCATGCGGAATACGTGGCCTTTTTTTTTTGGTAATTAATTTCTTTTTCGCCACATTTTCCGTCGTAGGATACACGCGACACGCTGTCACTTGGTCTGACGAGATAAGACGCCGTTTTCTTCGCTATAGGGAAGATAACAATTAACCCAACACTTGAAGAGGTCAAGATTGTAGATATTGGGAAAGAAATTCTGCCGCGTGACTGTTCCACAAGGCAGCAGCTTTTAGAAAGAAGCTGTCCGAGTAGAACTTCCTCCTTACTAATGGAATACGAATGGAATACAGATGATTCACCTTAGTGTAGGTGACATGGCGGGTCGCAGTCGTAAAGGTCAGTCCCGGTGGGACCAAGGAATATAACTCGTTAAAATACACGCCACAGAAGTAGCGATAGAACAGCAAGAAGCTCGCGATGTTTTGTCTGTGGGAAAGGAGTTGTAGGGTAGGAAATAATTCATCACCCACAAAACCGCGTAGACACCTTTGGACTCCCTCAAAGGAGACAAGTGATGACTGGGCAGTTCCTTTCCAAATATGGCAGCCATACTCCGATTTTTGATTTGATCATGTAATAGACTATAGCAGGGGGAGTCAGATACTTACTGGAGCCGTAAAATGAACCGACCATTTTGTGGCATCTTTAGAAAAAAGGTTCAACTTGAGAGAAGACCAGTTCTGCTTTCCGCGCTGATAACCGTTATGCTACTCAAATATATCCTCCGTTGTGAAGCGTTCATTATTTGTCTATATCTCTGAGATGAGGTATTATGATGACTTGCATTATTTACATTATTCGGACTGGTATCCTCATCTTCATTGCCATATTCACAACGTTTCGCCTTTTGTACGCTCCGGCCTTCTTCGGGTGATTAAATTTCGAACCAAACCCTTTATTTCGTCCACGTGCCATGCCTCTTCCGGATGTTTCTGTTATTTTCCTTTAGCTCAACTCTCAAAGTTTTGTGAATATGGCAATGGAGATGAGGATAACAGTCCGAATAATGTAAATAATGCAAGTAATCATAATACCTCATCTCAGATATATAGACAGATATATAGAGAGACATAGACATAAAGGCCGGAGCGTACAACGGCCGAAATGTTGTGAATATGCCAATGAAGATGAGGAGTTCAGTCCGAATAATGTAAATAATGCAAGCGTTCATTATTCTTACGCATTATCATGATTTAATCGCCACCCAATCTCAACTGGTGTACCCGACCGTGGAGCATTGTTCAGAGAGAAATCTCCACCACGAAATTTCGCAAAGCCATGTTGGCACAAAGGATTACCCCAATAACTCTCTTTGTAATCATTGCGCAGTGAGACGTAATTTTTTTTTTTTTAAATAAAAAAAGGTTATGTTGAAAATGTTTTTTTTAATTTCTTTCAATCAGTAAACAAATATTTCCTCATATACCAAGTCGAACAAAACCTCTGTGAGAAACAAAAAGCGACCTTTTTTGTTTATTAAATTAAAATTAAACGCTTTTAATGCCATCTAAGGGTAGCGTAACTGCTATCGGGGCAGTGATATTAGATAACCGAGTTTAAATTTCGGCTTAGTTTATTCACTTTGGAAAGGTATGAATACATAGTTTTTTTTACTCCAGCTATGGATTAAATAGCAGTGTAGACTGGAATCTCTTGCCTTGATTGACAACTAGTCTAGAAGAAGGAGCATTCTGAATAATAAAAAACTGTTGAGAAGGCAACAAGAAACTGCTCTATTTTTTCCAAAAAATGCCATGACAATCACAGAGGATAAAGAAAAAGAATTGGCGGAGAGCCATGATCGCCTACTTTCTGAAGGGATTGGCATTAAAAATGAATGTCATCTAATGATGAGTACAGATTAAACCCAATATTAAAACTGGCTGAGGTTTCGTATGAGATAGAAATGGCTAAATGTCAACTGCTGAACAAATGACTGAGGTTGCCTAATAACCAGTTCGAGCAGCTTCTTCACGAACCGCTCTTTTGTGGAACCGACTCCCAAGAGGATGCTTCCCCGATCTCTGCAGTCTTAACCTGTTTAAATCTAGAGTTAACCGTTATCTTCCTAACATATCCTCATAAACTGTGCCATTATTTATTACTCTGTTGAAAAAAGATAATAGATAGGCAGATATGAATAGAATGAGATAGATAGATAGATAGATAAACGGATAAAGTAGATAGATAGATAGATATAGACTAAAGTAGATAGATAGATAGATAAACGGATATAGACTAAAGTAGATAGATAGATAAACGGATATAGACTAAAGTAGATAGATAGATAGATAGATATAGACTAAAGTAGATAGATAGATAGATAAACGGATATAGACTAAAGTAGATAGATAGATAGATAAACGGATATAGACTAAAGTAGATAGATAGATAGATAGATATAGACTAAAGTAGATAGATAGATAGATAGATAAACGGATATAGACTAAAGTAGATAGATAGATAAACGGATATAGACTAAAGTAGATAGATAGATAGATAGATATAGACTAAAGTAGATAGATAGATAGATATAGACTAAAGTAGATAGATAGATAGATATAGACTAAAGTAGATAGATAGATAGATAAACGGATATAGACTAAAGTAGATAGATAGATAAACGGATATAGACTAAAGTAGATAGATAGATAGATAGATATAGACTAAAGTAGATAGATAGATAGATAAACGGATATAGACTAAAGTAGATAGATAGATAGATAAACGGATATAGACTAAAGTAGATAGATAGATAGATAGATATAGACTAAAGTAGATAGATAGATAGATAGATAAACGGATATAGACTAAAGTAGATAGATAGATAAACGGATATAGACTAAAGTAGATAGATAGATAGATAGATATAGACTAAAGTAGATAGATAGATAGATATAGACTAAAGTAGATAGATAGATAGATATAGACTAAAGTAGATAGATAGATACATATCTGAAGACTGATAGATAGATAGATAGATATGTGCAGACTGATAGATAGATAGACAGATAGATAGATAGATATGTGCAGACTGATAGATAGATAGATAGATAGATAGATAGATATGTGCAGACTGATAGATAGATAGATAGATAGATAGATAGATAAACGGATATAGACTAAAGTAGATAGATAGATAAACGGATATAAACTAAAGTAGATAGATAAATAGATAGATAGATAGATAGATAGATATAGACTAAAGTAGATAGATAGATAGATAGATAGATATAGACTAAAGTAGATAGATAGATAGATAGATAGATAGATATGTGCAGACTGATAGATAGATAGATAGATAGATATATAGATAGATAGATAGATAAACGGATATAGACTAAAGTAGTTAGATAGATAGATATAGACTAAAGTAGATAGATAGATAGATAGATATAGATAGATATCTGAAGGCTGATAGATAGATAGATAGATAGATAGATAGATAGATAATGACAATTCGTTCTTTCTCCAGGAAAGATTTCAGATGAACTGCATTCCCTAGTTCCACCAGTTGTAACTTGCACAGCTAACACCCGCCATACCACGCCCATTTTAACGAACCAACCCTCATTCCCTTGGTGAGACATATGCTATTTTCGAACAGTTCCTTCCCACGAACGGCTACATTGTGCAACCGACTCCCAAGTGGATGCTCCCCCGATAACTACAATCTTAATCTGTTCAAGTCTGGGAGCAACCTTTATCCTCTCCACATATCCCCATCAACTGTGCCTTTTACTCTGTAACAGTCTAACTGGAGTTGTTCCTGGGCCTTGTACAGAGTGAAGAACATTTAAAAAATAAAAGAAAAATGTCGGACAAAAGGCAATTCATTCAAATTGTATCAAAATGGGTTTTTATTTTTTTTATTGCAGATTTCGTTTCTTGACTTCATTTGTTATATTCCGCTGTTTATGTCAATGCATGACAATATTGTTGACAACCCACTTGATATGTCGTGCGACAAGTATGATGAGAAACGTCGCAGATTGTCCGGGTTAGCCAGACAGAGAGACATGAATCCATTGGGGGTCCCACTGCAGAAAAACAGCCCTTATCAACTCCGACAGCAAGCCAAGGAGTTATTAGCTGGCAAAGTCAACCGAGAAGACTTAGACGAACAAAGGAGCGCCCTTCTGAACAAATATGCCAAGTAAGAAGTGAATTTCGTCTAAAGTGTTTCTTTAAACAACCTGCCCTTATTATTATTATTTTTTCAGACAGTGTGCTTTTCTAGTTAAAAAGCTTTCTACAGAGTGTAGCAGCCGAAATAACTCCCACATAATACATAGTAAGACATTAGATAAGCTTAGAACATCAATACCACTAATGATTTGGTAAAGGTATGTATACGTATTTTCTTACTCCAGCTATGGAATAAATACCAGTGTGGAGTGTACTCTCTAGCTTTGGGTGACAACCAGTCTAGGAGAAGGAATATTCTGAATAAAATGAAATAAAAACCGCTGAGAAGGCAACGAGGAACCACTTGACTATTTTTCTAACAAATCATGACAATTCACACATAATAAAGAAATATATATATATATATATATATATATATATATATATATATATATATATATATATATATATATATATATACATATATATATATATATATATATATATAACATCTCGCATAATGATAAGCCATTAGATAGAGGCAGACGCCATGGCCACTAATGCTTTACTATTATGTGGGAGGTATTTCTGCTGTACCCTGTTCCAAACTCATAGTTGCGTAAAGAAAATTACAATCGTCTTCTTCAGGCAGGTTCGAGCTAATCCGAAAATTATTCCCTTTTTTTCTTTCTTTCTTTCGTATGTTCTTCCATAATTCATAAGAAATAAGAAGTATTCATAAGGAAAAAAAACGGCGGTAACAAAGGTATATATTACCATAAAATGGTAATTTGAAAAATAATACCGATTCAAAAAAAAGACAGCTGCACCAGTTTATCAGTGACACACAAAACAAATCTTATATGTTAAAAAAAATTAAAACTAATTATCTTCAAGCCCACTAATCACATCTTCTGTTTACAAAGAGATGGCTGGTAAAACTTAATATACACTGATTTTCTTTCTTTCTTTCCTTTTAAATTCGTGAATATTTATCTTTTTGTTGCTTTATACAAATAATTTTTCGAATAATAAAAAATCATTTTCGAACTTCAAAAGTTTCTGAATAATTTATTTTTAAAACATTTGTTTATATAAACTGTGTTCGCAATGTGAAAGACGTCTTCGATATCCATCCAGGAATGAGCCATCCTTTTAGTATCAACAAAAAAAAAAAGTCACCTCACGAAAAGACTGGCGTTTATGTCTTCTTCAAAATATCTACCTTGAGAATTCACACAATTCATCATGCAGGATTTTATTGTTCGAAACAACCTCAGAAGTCTTCTTTCGGGATCACCATCAGCTGTTTCGTCGCGTTCTCCTTAAACTCGCCCACGGTCAGAAATATCCTTTAAATTAGCTTATTTGCTTTTAGAAAAACGTTCCAGCAAGAAGCCGAATCTAGGTTGGAGGATAGTGATTTATTAAGCGAAGAAGTGGCACAGTGGGGATCGAACTGACTATTCAGTCTTAATTGATCTAGTTAGACAAACTTGTTAACCATTATACAATGGCGAAGTGTCCAAAATATAGAACTTTTCACGAATATTAGTGACATCCTTGTGGATGCTAATCTCCCCTGCATCGTTCAACATTTTCGGATAGGTACTCCTGAAGCGAGTATGTTTGTTGGTTGATTATTTTTTTACCGGCTATGGTTTATTTAATGCCGAATCTAAATATTTCGAACACAATTTTATTTCTTCAACTAAATATATTTTGAACGCAATTGGATGCCGCCAACTACAGATAAAATGAATAGTCGGCAGTTTTTCCATAAAATATATTTTGTTAATTCTAGTTTCCTTCCTAACCTTATATTTGAAGTAGTGTGGAATGTCAACATCTTGATTATGTCATTATTTTCTCTTCTCAAGCCCAGTAGCTGTTATCACTCTTTCCAGTATTGATGGAGGTTTCCTTCCTAACCTTTTATTTGAAGTAGTATGGATTGTCAACATCTTGATTATGTCATTATTTTCTCTTCTCAAACCCAGTAGCTGGTATCACTCTTTCCACTATTAATGGGGGTTTCCTTGCTAACCTTTTATTGAAGTAGTGTGTAATATCAACATCTTGATTATGTCATTATTTTCTCTTTTCAAGCCCAGTAGATGTTATCACTCTTTCCAGTATTGATGGAGGTTTCCTTCCTAACCTTTTATTTGAAGTAGTGTGGAATGTCAACATCTTGATTATGTCATTATTTTCTCTTCTCAAGCCCAGTAGCTGTTGTCACTCTTTCCAGTATTGATGGAGGTTTCCTTCCTAACCTTTTATTTGAAGTAGTGTGGAATGTCAACATCTTGATTATGTCATTATTTTCTCTTCTCAAGCCCAGTAGCTGTTATCACTCTTTCCAGTATTGATGGAGGTTTCCTTCCTAACCTTTTATTTGAAGTAGTATGGATTGTCAACATCTTGATTATGTCATTATTTTCTCTTCTCAAACCCAGTAGCTGGTATCACTCTTTCCACTATTAATGGGGGTTTCCTTGCTAACCTTTTATTGAAGTAGTGTGTAATATCAACATCTTGATTATGTCATTATTTTCTCTTCTCAAGCCCAGTAGATGTTATCACTCTTTCCAGTATTGATGGAGGTTTCCTTCCTAACCTTTTATTTGAAGTATTGTAGAATGTTAACATCTTGATTATGTCATTATTTTCTCTTCTCAAGCCCAGTAGCTGTTATCACTCTTTCCAGTATTGATGGGTTTTCCTTCCTAACCTTTTGTTTGAAGTCATGTGGAATGTCAGTATCTTACGTCATTAATTACATTTTACATGTGCTATCCATTTTAGTTGTTGCTGCTGTAGAAAGTCCTCAAGTGATGTGGTTTCTGTTGTTTCGTGCAGTTCTTTGTGATTTTTGGCGCCAGTGAATATGGTTTGAAGAAAGATGGTCTTCTCTAAAACCTAGCGGTTTCATTCGCTCGGAAACGAAATAAATGATTATTTGCGAATCTACTTAGTGAAAGTGATATTAGCGCAGTGCACAAGCCCGCCCTTTAGCGTTTCACTGTCTCCTGAGCAATGGGCCTGTTCAATAAAGACTCTTGTGATTGGTTGTAATCACCAACTCCGGGCCCCCAAAAGTAGATCTCAGTTCTGATGACAGAGTGAAAGAAATTTGGTCTTTTTTATGATGGTTGGCCAGAGAAAATGACTTCATTGAAAATTCCTTCAACTCTTCTTCCAACGTCTCCGCCTAAAACTCTAAAATTTCATTTACTATTTATTTACTTTTGTTTCCTCAATAGGAGTAGACAGGTTCATCTATCGTCCGCTTCCCCCACTTCCTTAATCTTTTCGACACGAGTAGATGTTCATCCCCTGTTTATTGTTTACATTTGCTTTTCCTTCTCTTTCACTTACTTCTTGGTGACATTATTCATTTATTTGGAGTGGTGTCTCTTACCCTGTAACCGGCTACCTTGAGTGAGTCTTGGGATTTTTACAGGGTGAAAATTATTGTAAAAAGTAACAACAACAACAAAAAAATAACGATTCTTGAGTTACTCAAAATGGCTGAATAATATCCGATGAGATTTGGCATTTTACACTAGTATCATGTTGCATCCCTGTACTCCTTTTAAGCTTTTCAGATATTGTTAAAGAATTTTTCGACAATTGAAGGAATTCTTTGACTTTAAATAATTCACTATTTTCATACTTTCAGGTTGCCGGATATTTTGAGCTGAGTTTTTCTTCCTGTACCCGAAGAAAACCAACAACTAATTCAGAACGGTGTGCAGATGAAGAAAGCTCGTTCAGTCACGTCCACAGACAGGCGTCCAAAACCAAAACAAGAAATGCTTTAACACCAAATATCAGTTTGGCCTGCTTGGGATAATTGTGTATTTAATTCTATCGTCAGCCAGAGATCGGTGTTCAATCACAGATTAATAAATAAACAAAAATTTACAACACCGAGTGCTGATTTTCCAGGCAAGCAAATAGGTTCTTCCGACTTAGAAGATTGGCGCAGAGCAATCATTCTACAATTTGGCGGGTTGAATAAATGTTATCCAAGAGCAAATCAGTGTTTGTATATGTACGCGAATATGGAAAAGAGATTTCTAAGATGCCTGGGCCAATTTCAACCGATCTCCCTAAATGACTGATCGATTAATCACTCAACAGAAATAAAGAAAAAAAATGGTTTCTTTGCGGGAAACAACAAAATATACGCTGTTAACCGATGCAAAAGAAAAACAGTTATAATAATGCTTATTAAATTACCTTCGTTTGGCATAGGGCAGTAACAGCCGAGCGCCTAATGACGACAAAACGCATTAGCATTGACATTCAAATTTTGCCAATGCGTTGATAATAACAGAATTTGTAATTTCTTGCAGAGATTCTTTTTTTTAAATATTTTGATATTTGTTAAATGTAGTGATATCTGTTACAAGGTCTCAGTAGATGTGCCCATTTATGATTAAAAAAAAAGATTAACAGCGAATAATAGTTTGGTTTGGTTTACGGCATATCAACCTCAATGGGTCATTTAATGCCGACAACATTTTTTTTTCCTGGTAATATTTTTAATTTGTCAAAAATGTATTTCTGTTAATATTTTTTTCCTCAAAAACGTTTAGGTGGTAATATTTTTTCAGAAACGTACAGCTGGCAACATTATATTTTCAAAAACGTATTATCAGAGGCCTTGCTGTTGGACGTAGTTTATCGTCATACCCAGGACGAAACAGCGAATGAGATTAGTTTTATAATTATCGCCTAACAGCTGGCACCCAACCCTTTAAGGTATTGGAGACGTTTTAATTATCAATTCCATATGTTATCAGTAACCGACCTTTTAGCTTAACGATCGGATTTCCCCCACTTCTGAAAAATGAGAATAAATATTACTTTGAATTTTCAGAATTTGTCATTGTCGTTGTTCTTCCAGTTGTTCAGGTGTGTAACTTCCTCATGTCTTTATCCTCCAAGCCCAACAATGTTTAAGCCGATGCGCTGAAACCTTGGCGGCTAGGATTCACCTTTTGAGTAAAACGCTTTAAGAGAACAGACATACGAGGAAATCAGTATAAAAGAGAAAAGGCAAATCCCAGAATGCTTGAAAATCTTCTATTAATAGTAACCTCCATCTTAATATCAGCTTTCCATTTTTTACTACGAATTCGCTAAATGTAACTACGGTAGGGTGATTGTTGTAAATGTTCATTCACCAACTCGCTTCTCTCATAAGCATCGGGGAATGCAAAAGACATTGGGGAGAGAAAAGGGCGTATGCTTGTGGATTCATCCTTTTCCCAGTGGCATTAGCGTTAAGGGAGAAAAGTTTGACTCAGCTGGAATTTGATGATTTTCTACTGATAAACGTTTCTCTCCGTCGAAATATCCAGGCTACTTCTGTGTTCGAAACTTAAGAAGACAGTTCAACTCAGACGATTTTTTTTGAAGAATTTTCAATTTGTGGGACAAACGGCCGCACGGTAGATTCCATGAACTCTTCAATCTTGATCACTTCGATGTGAAAGGTGTATTATTATCTATCCCCCCCATAATACTCATAATGCTTTATTTGTTACCACTTCGTCTTCCTTTCATGTCACACATCTCAGTTTTATTGACTCTACCTTGACTGGCTCACGACCTTTGTATTGATTGAAATTGATATATATCGTCGTCGTCGTCGGCATCCGTCCGTCTAGGGAGACGATGGAATAACGCTTGTTGGGCTTTTGACCGGTAACTGTCACTTCCCGTATTGTGCCGATGTCGTGCGACATCTCTAGAGTGTCCTCTCCAGTGCGCTACGAGCCTGGGCGGGATGTATGGAGAACTAGGGCTGCCCGGACGTCTAACTCTCCCCACCCCTCTCGGCCTTGCTAGGAGAGTCCAAAGGAGAGGATGAACCAATACAGTTTGGTACCAGCGCGGCTGCAGGAGTTCCCGGAAGATAGCACAGAGTGCCGTTCATCCGCCTTAAGGGCTCCACTCCGGATTTGTGTAGCGGTTACTCCTTAGCCTTTTCTTCTCCCGAAGATTTCCACGGCTGGGATTTGGTTCGTGGGCATCAGGGCGTGTCCACACATCGGTGGGCCTGCATGCCGCATGTTAAGGGGGCCAAACTACTCCCCTGTCCCCTGTGTGTCTCAACGGCTGTTGGAGATGCGTCTAGTGTGGTAGTCTATAGTGGTAGTGCTTGTCGCTTTTCGCTTTCAGTTACGCCGTTGGCTAGCAGCAATGCGAAAAGGGGAGCCGAGTGCGTAAGTCTTCCCCTGCCAGTATATATATCCTCTCCATCAGCAAGCCCTATGTAGTGCCTCCTTGTGGCGACACATAGCAACCGAGCAGACTTGATATATATATATATATATATATATATATATATATATATATACTAGCAGCATGGCCCGGCGTTGCCCGTGCTTGATTCAAAAATCGCACGACTCATACAGCAATCGTTATCACTTGACTTAAAATATTTTTGTCCTTTCTTGCCTTTAAAGGAGTGCCCTTTGCCGTGCTGATGTTGCTACATGCCTTACTTCTTGCCTATCTCACACTGAGAATTTTTTCTAAGCTCTATACTAAACATTAAATCTGTTACGAAAAAAGAACTAAACAAAATGAACACAAAACGATCAGCTTTAAAAAATGACTCGTAACTGGAAAAAACCGAATGAAAAAAGAATGTTAACAACAAATACTTTTTCACACCCAACCCAGTTCTGCGGAATCAGAATCAACGTTGAGTTTAAGCAAGCGAATGAGCCAATTGGAGTAAAGTGCCATGCAGATTTAAATTTTTCCCACTTCTGACGAATACAGCTATCGATTTTTTTTGCATGCTAGCATGCTAGTTAACATTCGTGTCAGTCAGATGTTGGCTCTCACGCTGGCCAATAGAAAATGGCCGCAAACTACATGAAAACTGCCGTAGAAGCATCAAAAAATAGATTATTTCCACTAACGATGGGAGTTGTGAAATGCAAAGTCGGTCTTGGGCTTTCCGCTGACTTGGAGCATGTGCATGTTAATTTTGGTGCAAATCCGTCGAAAATTGCGGCCGTGCATTCGTTACACACACACACACACACACACACACACACACACACACACACACACACACACACACACACACACACACATCCTGCCTTTCATATATATATATATAATTGATAGGTTAGTTAATAAAACATGGACAAAAGAAAGGGTACCAATATAATCAGTAGGATAAACATTTATTAAATATTAATATGACAGAAATGAAGCACATAGAGAAAGGTTTTAAGTTCGGAAATTTTCGGACACGCCTGTGTCCTTTATCAACGAACCAAGGAATAAACAAAGAAATAGGAATTACCCACCTGCAAAAACATCTGCCCGACAATTATTTTACGACATTTTTATGTTTATACATTCTTTTTATAGATACAAATATTTGTATCAATAAAAATATATATAAAGACATTTTTTGTGTTTATACATTCTTTTTATAGATACAAATATTAAAGTAAATGCTCTGTTTTATAATAAACAGTATTAAGAACATTTACCGGCCTGAATGTCCGAGAAATTTTCATAGAAAATATTCGTCCTCCGACAGCAATCATATAGCCTGACGTGCCTTAACCGATCGAGCCACGGAGAATCGTTCGATTAGTTAGGTCTAATTTACTGCTTATAAACTTCAATCTTCCATGAATCTCTCACGTACATTCATACCTGCTCAAAGCGTATCCAAATGTAAACAAATGACGTCACACATTATGAAATGGACAAAGTCCGACAATTATTTTAAGAGATTTTTATGTTTATACATTCTTTTTTATAGATGCAAATGTCTTAAAATAATAACCCTTCTATGCGTCAGTTAGTACTCGGTTATATGGCAGCAGTATTAATCAAAGAGTATCCCCTATACAGTGTACATATTTACTAGGTTGGCTAGAAAGTCCGAAAAGAAGGAATTTATATTTTTTGTTGTTGTTCAAAGCCAGTGGATTGGTATCTGGGACAGATTCGGATGCTGGCTAATCGCTGGCAGAAGATCGTCAAGAATGATGGACTTTATTTTGAAGAATACATTTTGGCGTTACTCTATAAAATTTTGTTCATTTCTTTCCGCTTCCCAAGTGAGTTCGGACTTTCTACTCAACCTAATAAATGTATAAACCGATTGAATTCACCTTTCTGTCGCTTTGTTTATGATTTTACCACAATTCTTTTTTAGTAACCCATATTCCAATAGCGGCAGTTTTGTTAAGAAACGAGATATCTTGTATTATCCTAGACACGAATTTACCGTGAAAGCTTCAGAAATTAGTGTCATTTCCATATATTTCCACTATAATTACTTTATGTTTTAATTAAAATTAGGTTCTTCAAGTCGATGTTTTAGTCAGACTTTTTATGATGTGCGATTTATGCATTAGGTTTTTTGTTTAGTAAAAATTCATTGTGGCCATGTTATCTTTTCTTTCTGGCCAACCTAATATATATAAGGTAGAGAAATACTTAGTTTGGTGCCCAAGCGCGCATTAAGCCTATTGGGGTAGACAATCGTCCCTAGCTCTATTGGCAGCCAGTGTAAGAGATGGAAAGCACTTGTAGGAAAAGCCTGATTCATGCATTAGGTGTTTTGTTTAGTAAAAATTCATTGTGGCCATGTTATCTTTTCTTTAGATTTATAGATGTTTCACCTATGTATTTTTGGGGTCACCTATGTATTTTGGAGTATGATTTTTCAAGCCTATACAGTAAACTTCTTTTTAACTGATGTTTAACCTAATACAAGGCCCAACGACCACTTAAGGTAGAGGCTTACTGAGTGGGGTTGCAAAAAAAACAGGTTTCTCAAGGTTTCTAATATATATATATATATATATATATATATATATATATATATATATAAAGAGAGAGAGAGAGAGAGAGAGAGAGAGAGGCTTACTGAGTGGGGTTGCAAAAAAAACAGGTTTCTCAAGGTTTCTAATATATATATATATATATATATATATAGAGAGAGAGAGAGAGAGAGAGGCTTACTGAGTGAAGTTGCAAAGATAACAGGTTTCTCAAGGTTTCTAATATATATATTAGAAACCTTGAGAAACGTTTGTATGAGAATTTCTCGGATATTCAGGCCGGTAAATGTTATTTAATACTGTTTATTATAAAACACACCATTTACTTAAATATTTGTATCTATAAAAAGAATGTATAAATATAAAATTGTCTTAAAATGATTGTCGGACTTTGTCCCTTTCATAATATATATATATATATATATATATATATATATATATATATATATATAATTAAAACTACATTGGATTCAATAGTTTGGTATCGTCAGGTGGTTCGTATCTGTTTATCGATCGATAGATAGATAGTTATGAACAGACTAAGATCGAAAAATGATCGAATGAAACTCCTATATGATCAAACTTAGATGGAGACATAGATTTTTCATCATTTTGAATGTATAATTATTCGTTTAAAATAAATTTCCATATTCTTATATAGAGATAGATTTGAACTGATTGAAATATATATATATATATATATATATATATATATATATATATATATATATATATATATATATATTAATTAGTACATATACTAGTATATGTAATAATTAATATATATCTTTGCTCTAACCACACCAAGCACTATTATGTTTACACCTCATGTATAAAAATGATGACTATCTGTTTGCCGGCGTATGCACACCCGCACGCGCGTATACACACCAGCACGCGCGTATACACCTTCTTATATCTGGTCGTTTGATTCATCTACCCCTATAACTATATGTATATATATATATATATATATATATATATATATATATATATATATATATATATATATATATATATATAGTTGTATATTTAGGCAGCAATCCTTCGTTTATGCATGTTTCATTAAAAACGACAGACAAGGTACTACGATTGAGCTTTTTAATTAATTTTTATTTTTTATTTAACACCCTGTAAAGAAGGCTCTTGTTCGAACACAAGAAAAATTAAATAAAAAGCTCAATCGCAGTACCTTGTTTGTCGTTTTTAATGAAACATGTATATATATATATATATATATATATATATATATATATATATATATATATATATATATATCAGTGAGAGAGAGGGGTACGAACCGCCTGACCATAGCGAAAGGTTGAAACCGAGGTAGTGGAATCGACTGATCGCATAATTGTATGTATATATATATATATATATATATATATATATATATATATATATATATACTTATATGTTTCAGTCGGTTCTAATATCGCTCCCTTTCTCTCTCTATATATATATATAGAGAGAGAGAGAGAGAGAAAGGTAGAGATAGAGATATAGATATGAACAGACTAAGATAGATAGATAGATAGATATGAACTAAGATCTATAGAAGAATAAATCTGATCTCTTTCAATAAGAGAAAGAAACAAAGAAAGACAGAATAGAAAAGAAAATGATGTGGAAGTAAGAGAGAGATGGCGTATGTCTCGATTCGAACCAAGGCAGGCGAGGACATGCTAAAGCGACTTAAATTTTATTACAATACGAAGGTGGAGGTCTTACCAATGGGAGTCAGCGATATATATATATATATATATATATATATATATATATATATATATATATATATATATATATATATATATATATATATATATATATATATATATATATATAGAGAGAGAGAGAGAGAGACAAAAAAGTGGAAGAGGAGAGTCACGGAGATTAATGGAATAATACATTTTGTTTATATGTGAATGGTTTTGCTCACAGTTGACGCACACATCAAAGCTCTACAAAGAGAATGATAATTGTCACGTACAAACTTGAGTCGAAATATCAGTTTATGTTTCAAGGTCGATCGATCAGTATGAATGCAGGTATATAGTTATTTAAGCTTAGAATAAGTCTGGCACAAGGCTATAGTAAAGGAGCCGCTAGCGAATTAGTCTGCGAAACATGTCTGCTTGAAAATTATTACTTTTATGTTATATAGAAAAAGATACTTATTAAACCTGAGAATTACTGGCTCCCTCTAAAAATGTGAGAATTTCATGATTTTTTTTGTCTGGAGATGTGGAGGCAGGGAAAGGAAGAATAATTATTGTAGATTAGTTTTCATTAAACCTTCTCCAAGCCTCGAGATTTGTCAGAAGCGAAAAAATATTGATTTTTTTATCATTTCAAAACGGGGATCTTATTCATAATATAAATACGATGTCAAATCTATCCCTGTTTTTACTGAGTTATCTGTACTTTGTTTTTAATTACAAATGTCGATGCTTGTAACTCAGATTACGTCATTGATAACTACATAAAATTACGAATAGGAAAAAAAGGACAACATCAGTTGTCCGCAGTTATCAATAACACATACAGTTTCAGATACAAGTCCTATTATTTTGCCCATACCGGGGGGGGGAGAGAACAGAAAGATCCATACTTTTCCAAAGAGTATTTACACGTAAGTGAATACAAAGAACTCGACAGGAATTCGAACTCGTTTCGCCGATTTCTGAACCGCACATCCTTGAGGCATGAAATTGCCATTCATCATGCAATATAGCGTTGCACAATATATCGATGAACGGTCTATTTTCGAATAGACTAGAAGCAACTAAAAGATTTTCCACCATGCAGTCTCTCCCTCACAGGGCGAATAGCATTCCTTGGTTCCTGCAGTTCTAACCTTCACGGTTAGGACCCGCCATGACACACACAATGTAGCAAACCAGTAACATTCCCTCCGTATTCCATAGTGTCCAAAATCGTCTCCGCGTCCTTGTGGGTGATGAATTATTTTCCACCACACAACCTCTCCCTCACAGACGGGATGTAGTAAGCCTCTCGCTCTTCTTTCTCTAATTTTATGGAAAGTGCTCGGACGAACTGCATTCCTTGGTTCTTCCAGTTCTAACCTTCACGGTTAAGACCCGCCATGACACTCATATTGTAACAAATCACATCATTCCGTCCGTGTTCCATTGGTGAGAAGTAAGTTCCCCTCGAACAGCTTCTTTCCGAGAACCACTGCTCTATGGAAAGAGCATATTTTCCAGATCACTACAATCTTAGCCTGTTCAAGTCTAGGGTTCTTTTTTATTCTCAGTCGTCGGTGAGGGAAACTGGCTGGTTACATTCAATACCTCGGAAACTAATCTAGTTACATTCTATCATCGCCAATCTGACTTCAAACTACCACCAGTCAAGTCTCTTTCAGGAGGCTACGTGCCTTCGAGAAACAATTGTGCCTTAAACTCACCCCAGACCTCAAGTGGCACTCGTATATACAATCCACCGCTTACGATGCAGGAAAAATGGTCGGTTCCCTGTACGGCTCCAGTAAATATCTGCCTCCTCCCCCTATCCTCTACCTTTACAAGATCCAGATCAAATGGTGTACTATTGTCCTCACTTTACAGTTTCGATAGCGTCCAAAGCCGTCTCCGCGTTCTTGTCGGTGACGAATTATTTTCCACCATGCAATCCCTCTATCAAAGATGCGGTGCTGCGAGCCTATCACTGCTCTATCTCTAATTTTCATGAAAAACGCTAACCTTATGTACTGTACAACTTTTTAATTTTATGAGGTAGTAATGTCAAGGCAGGTAACTGAGCTATTGAGATGACTAACTATTTTTTTCACATGCATGCTCGGCTGCTGTAGTCCACAGGAATCATTTCTTCCGTCTCTACCAAAGTGACACGTCTGATTGCAACAGACGCCTCTTTGTCTCTGCTCTCGACAGTGGAACTCCTTTCTGCTTACCCGCTTCCCTGGTAATTACAATCCTCAAAAATTTAAATGCGACGTCAATCGCCATCTTCGGTTTTCCTGAATCCCCTTCATCTTTTATCCTGTCCCCAATCACCCCCCCACCCTATACGCAGTCTTTTCTCCCACTTTCACTCTCCGTAATCCCCTACACCGGTTATTAGTGACAATCCTGCCTTGCCTGGGGTGAAATGATTAAAAATACGATTTTCAGCGATTAGATATTTTAAGCTATCTACTGTAAAAATTCTTGAAGCATTCAATATTAAAAAATTGAAACCAACCCTTAATAAAATTAATTATTAATAGCGCCCAAATGTTTTTGACTGGAATTCGAACTCGGCTCTCCGATTCCTTAATCCGAGCCACTATCCATAACTCAAATGTACCTCCTGAATGTGTTTACAATATATAGTTTAAAATATCTACGTTATAACTAATAACTTTAAATAGTTTGTTTTTTGTTTTTTAAAAGAGTTAGACATCTCAATAACTTAGTTACCTCCCTTGACGTTTCTGCCCGTGTATATTTAGATTATAAAATTTAAAAATTGTACAGTACATAAGTCAAGCGTATTTCAGTTCACAAGTAAAATTTAATTTTCATATGAACACAACAATTTTTTATCTTATGAAAAGCAATTCCCTGATGATGACATTGTGCTAATATCGAAAGTACTCGGAATAAAATGAATATGAAACAACATGGTAATTTTCTTTCCCCGTTTAATAAGGATACTAAGAAATTTGGTCCGTAATTACAAGAAAATAAGTAGATAAAACTTGTCTAAATTATTTAATATGACGTGTCTTGATATATATATATATATATATATATATATATATATATATATATATATATATATATATATATATATATATATATATATATATATATGTAATTGATTTGGGAATTTAGGCTAATTTTTATAGTAATTCATCGAGCTTAGAATCCTCAACAGAATGCAGAAAGCACTGGATGGCCGTTTCGTCCTATCTGGGACTCATCAGCAGTGCGCATCCACTACCGAGAATCGAACCCGGATCGCTTCGATACAATGCGCACGTCATACCAACTGTACAACGAGTCTAGTTTATGTCTTCTTCGTCACCGAGTCCCGTGGTACAGTTGGTATGACGTTGTATCGAAGCGGTCCGGGTTCGATTCTCGGTAGTGGATCTTTGATCTTCAAAAACTAACAAAATACAAGGATTTTGAAGTGGAAATCTCCAAATTGTGTTCCATGAGGACATCAATAATTCCTGTTGCAGTTGGAGACCTCGGATTGAATGGAAAAGGATCCGATAGAATCATTGAATAGATTCCTGGTATTCCATGCCCTAAAGAAATAATAATAATAATAATACGTTACGGAGATAGGACCTGTTACAATTCTATGGGACTGCACAATACACACTGACAGAACAATCAAAGCCAACCGCCCAGATATTGTTATTAAAGACCACAAACAAAATAAGTGCCTCCTTATTGATATGGCAGTCCCTGCAGACTGCAATGTATCTTTGAAGATATTCGAAAAACTGTCAAAATACAAGGACCTTGAAATCGAAATCTCAAAAATGTGGCACATGGGAACATCAACAATCTCTGTTGTAGTTGGAGCCCTTGGACTGGTTGAAAAAGATTCCAGTAGGCTGATTGAAGGGATCCCTGGAAGTCCATGCCTCAAAGAGATACAAAAAATTGTTCTGACAAGTACAGCCCACACTTTACGAAGGGCTTTATCTATGTAATTATTTTTTTTCTTTGTAGTGGAAAGTGTCATGATGCCATTTCTAACCTTATGTCCCTGGGCGGGAACCGGAAAGAAATGTGTAAACGCCAGATATCAAAGATAATAATAATAATAATAATAATTAAACAAGCTGATGTAGATAAACCCCGTACCCATCACTGACTGCGTAGTGCAGGGTTAAAAGCTGAAACTGAATGTTTTATACTTGATGCACAGGATGAATGCTTGCGAATTAGAAATTACCAAACACGCATAATGAAAAATTGTGTTAACCCGAAATGGAGATTCTGCGATAAATATCCAAAAACAAGTGACCATCTTGTATCAGGTTTGCGCGTTATTGGCACCCACTGAATATAAAACTCGCCATGATAGAATGGGCCAATATCTGCATTGGAAAATCTGACACTTTTACGCAAAGGAAACTCCGAGAAATTGGTATGAACATCAACCAGACGTTGCTATGGAGATAGGACCTTTTATAGGACCTTTTATAGGACCTTTTATAGGATCTTTTATAGGACTTACTACAATACACAAAGACAGAACAATCAAAACTAATCGGCCAGACATTGTGATCAAAGACCACGAAAACAGAAAATGCTTTCTTATTGACATGGCAGTCCCTGCAGATTGTAATGTGTCTTTGAAGATCTTCAAAAACTATCAACATACAAGGATCTTGAAGAGGAAATCTCAGACATGAGGCTCATGAGGACATCAATAATTCCATTTGTAATTGGAGCCCTCGGATTGATTGGAAAAGGTTCCGATAGATTAAATGAATAGATTTATGATATCCCATGCCTTAAAGAAATACAAAAAAAATGTACTTACAAGCACAGCTCACACATTACGAAGAGCCATTATCTATGTAAAATGTTTGTGATCTTTTTTTTTACAGAAGTGATCAGTGAAAAATGTCATGAAGGCATTTTTGACCTTAGGTCTCTGGTTGGGACCCGGAAGGAAATGAGTATACAACAGAAATCCAAGGAAATAAAAATAATAATAATAAAAGCTTTTTCTTAGAATACTCGGAACCCTAAATTAAGTTGCTGGTGGTACTTTCCTGAATATTCAATAAAACGATTTGTAGGAATAAGAGAATTATTATTATTATCCCGCCTATGTATTTGAAACTCTAACTAGATACACCAAGCACACGTTTTTGTCATTTGATATTTTAAATTGAATGCTAAATTCCTTAATCTTTAAGGAGTGGATAATCCTTTCCTTTTTGTCTTTACTCAAGGGATTTAAATCAGTTTGGAAAAAAAGGTTGAGAAACATTGCTCTTTCTTTCTTTCTTTCTATCTTTCTTTCTTTCACCCTCTCCTTATCTTTCTTTCTCTCTCTCTCTCTCTCTCTCTCTCTCTCTCTCTCTCGGTTAGTTACTTTGTTTACTTTTATTCGCTTCACGTAGGAGGACTTTCTTTCACTTTCTCCCCCCTCTCTCTCTTTCTTTCTTTCTTTCCCATTCTCTCTTTCCCATTCTCTCTTTCCCGTTCTTTCTTTCTCTCTTTCTCACTATCTCTCTTTTGTTTTTTCTCTTTTTTATCTCTCTCTTTCTCTCTCTCTCTTTCTCAAGGTTAAGTTCTTCTGTTTACCTTTATTGGCTTCACGTATGAGGTCTTACTTTCACTTTCTCCCTCTCTGTGTCTCACTCTTTTTTCTCCCTTTATATTTCTTTCTTTCACTCTCTCCTTATCTTTCTCTCTCCCTCTCTCTCTATCTCTATCTTTCTAGGTTAGTTATTCTGTTTACTTTTATTCGCTTCACGTAGGACTTTCTTTCACTTTCTCCTTCTCTCTCTCCCTCCCTCTCTTTCTCTACTCTCTTTCTCCCTCCCCCTCTCTCTCTCTCTGTTCGTTTTTCCGTTTCCCTTTATTTGCTTCAGTTTTGTTTCTCAATTCTTGACAGAAATATTTGACAGCCTAATATGACGACTTTTGAAATGTCTTTACAGATATTTTTTGTGAATGAAAACCTCGGTGTAAGGTTCTCATAAACAAGCAATATGATCTTTTTTTTTTTGCATTGCCCAATAAATTTGACAAAAAAAAGTGGGGGAATCATTTTTCTTTAAACCAGTTATCCGAAAAAAAAATGTTTACCATATGACTTACGTTAAAATTTTAATAGAGATAGATATTAAGAATGGTATATAATCATTTTTATGCAGGCGTTACGAAAGACATAAAAACTGGCGGAGTGGGGGCGGGGAATAAAGCCAATAAATAAAAAAATAATTCATTTTCCCATAATGCAAATTATGAAGAAACCGGAAAGGGTTTCTGGACACATGTGCAATTTTATGACCCACTTCTAGAAAGGACAGAATCTTTTTTCTTTCTTCTCTTGGCTTCAAAATGTGAACCACACATTAATAGCGTTCCCAGAGGGGAATATTAGTTTCCCTCGCCCACTACTGGCTGAACTGTTGCCACTTACCAACGACATCGTCGGCCGTCTTTTAGCTGCCCTATTCATGAAGTAAAGGTTCGGTCTTCCCAACTCAGCGCGAGGCTGACATGAGCTCGACCATGACATGGCTTTAATATAATATTGCATGTTGATCTCAGGCTACACGCTGATATATATATATATATATATATATATATATATATATATATATATATATATATATATATAAACTTAATGTAATTAATGGCGAAATCACTTCGCTAACAGATTGCATAAGGCATTAACTCAATTATAAAATGGATTTGATGTTCGGTCCATATTGCAAGTACTTTCGGTAAGCATTTACCATTCTCAGGTATAGATGGTAAACAACTCCCAACGGCTCCTCCTTCCATAGCTGTATCTCCATCCCAAACTCCTTAAAAAATGACCACACTAAAAACGGTCATCATTGCCAAAAATTCAACAAAAGAAAAATCCACTCCGTTAAAAAACACCTATTCCTTCCCCTACCATTATTTCCATTAGTAGACCCTAACAGAGACCGGATAAACCGGAACGCCAGCGAAACCCGTCAACTGATTCAGCTGTATCCTTACGTGAGCTAAATCGTTTCAGAGTCAAAAAGAAAACGGACATACTCAAGAGACCTTTTAGATTTGTTTCAATACATTCAAATATAATAGAAATAAACGCATCCATGGCAGAAAAACAGAATTTTTTGTATGCTTCTATCTTCTTTGTTTACATATTGAACATGCACATTCACCTAAGAAATGCACACAAAACCCACAACGTTTTTAACATCTACAAAACTACTTCAACGATTCCCCCTGGGTAAAAGTGTTGATAAACGCTGCTCTAGCCAAACACTACATGTAATGGGATTCGTGTAGCTAATAGGTAATGAGCATATGTGGTTCTACAGAAGGATGCTAAGGATATCATGGACCGAACGTGTGAGAGAGGATGCAGACCAGGAGGAGGCTTATAACTAACATCAGGAAGAAGCAGTGAAGTTCCTGGAACACATAATGAGGAAGAAGGGCTTGGAGAATCTGGTACTCACGGGTCGAATAGAAGGAATGAGAGACAAGGATAAAAACGTATGACATACCTAGCGGCTTTAAGGAAGTGGATGACAGAACGTGGTCTGAGGGTAGAAGAGGGAAGGAACTGTTGAGAGCGGCAAGGGATAGAGGAAAGTGGAGAGCCATGATCGCCTACGCACTGAAAGGACACAGCACATAGAAAGAAAAGAAGAATGAGTATAAAGAGAGTTATAACTCTAGCTCACGGGCAACTTTGAGTCAGTGTACGTCGAATATCTACCGCTACTACGTTTGATCATCATATCAAAATGGCGTCACCTGAACGCAGAAGAACCTGAAAACGTAAAGATTTTGATAAAATGCTTTGAGGCACGTGCCAGAATAAAGAAGTTTGTTTTATATCGGTCATAATGCGCGTGTAATCTATGTAGGTATAGCCATCAATACGGTATGGTGGCGTGTCATTTCAAGACTGTGTTTGAAATGTGTAATGGGATTAGTTTAGTTAATAGGTAATTAGCATGAAGCTCACAGGCAACTTTTAGTCAGTGTACGTCGAATATCTACGGCTATTAAGTTGGTCATCATAACAAAATGCCTCCAGCATTTTTTATTTAAACGTCCAGTTTTATAGTTTAGAAAAAAAGAGAAGAATCTAGGAAATTATTGGATATATCTAATTTCTTCACATTTTCTTAACATCTGAGGGTTTTTTTTAATGATTAACCTTACCTACGATGAGAACCTCTATGTCCGGTTAGGTAGAGTCGAACCCTGGAAACATTTTTGGATGGAACTGTTTCAATCCTAATTATGGTCTTTAGTCGGTTTAATTGGTGTCCGTGTTCGATGTCGTATTTGTCCACGGAGTCATCTTCTCATTCTTCCTCAAAAACGATGTCATCTTCACTTCCGTTTAGTGTGTTCATGATACATCGTTTTATAAATATGATTTTGCCACGATTTTTCTTTCTCCTAGTGTGAGCTTAACTTTGCAGTAAGCTTGTTGCATTTTTGTGTGAAGATGTCTGTGCATTTGCTTTAAATACAGTTGTTCCGTTACCACAGTACAGTTTTCATCCGTGCCTTTTTGAATTTAGGTACATTTCCACGTCTGCCAGTCACCCCTGTGGGGGAAATGCACTCTTTCCTGTGGTGATTATCGTAACAATCAAACATACATACGTAAAAATCGTATGACAAGCATTCATTGGCTAATCTACTCAAAACTAGCTCGCTGATTGGTCAGTTCCGACCAATCAAGTCGCCTGCACGCGTCAAATCTGTTTTCCCGCTCACTATGCCCTGAGCCAGTCACGTGATACACCATCTTATTGATGTGGACCCGAAGTAGGGGCCACGGAAGGAAAACACGGAACACGGGTTAGAGGTAAGAAAGATATATTAAACAGAAAAGTTAGAAAGAATAGTGTAAGCAGAGCTTACTATCCAGTGGTGTCCGATATTGGTATCGTACGCGGCTGCGCATTACTGGTGCAACTCCTCTGATTCACATAATAATATAGTACTGGGAGAGTCGACGATGTAGGGAAGTATTGGTCTCACAACACCCCCCTTCCAAGAGTTTTTCTCTTTTTTTTTCTCTTTTTTTCTCTCTTTTTTTTCTTGAAGGAAAAAAAAAGTAAAACTGTTAATACCTCTTCCTCTTAGGATTCATGTCGAGTGGTTGAGTAAATTTTCTCTTTCTCCCCGAGCGTCGTATTTCCAGAGAGACTTGGGGCGTGTCAAGATCGAAATGTTCGAATATTACGTTATATATATATATATACATACACCTATGTTTGTTTTGCGATTAAAGAATCGTTCGTTACCCAACTCGTCGGGCACAAGACATAGCTTATTGCTTATTTAATATTTCTATATATATAGTTCACCGCAAGCAAGGCAGTAAAGCCACTAAGACACAAGGGATTGCTGGGTGTGGAAGAACTAGTAAAACAGAAATATTATTAATGAGCGAGAACACTAAAAGCGTAATCAGGAAGACACTAGATAGCGATTGACATTGCATTTCAATTTTTTTCAGATTAAAATTGATTAGAAAGCATGGAGCTAGAAATTAGTTTCACAAGCGAGAAGTACTAGAAAAGAAACTGTCAACATAGAGCTTACGGCTACATCTTGCCAACTCCACTGTAAATTGATGAGACCTAGCTGCCAGTCTAGTACTGCGCTTAAATTCATAAAGTCTAGGTTGCATAGTGAAGAACTCATCCGAACAGTTGCCATAAAAGTATTTATAGAAAAGACACAGCGAGGCAACTTTACGACAGTTGGAAAGTGACCGAAACTGAGACAACAGATCAGGACCAATAATATTGCTGATTCTTCTTTGGATTTTATCAAGGATCTCTAAATATATATCAGGAACAGCATACCGTATGTAGCACCAATATTCTAAGGATGGACGAATGGTAGACCTATAGACATGTAAGATAGATTCTGGAGAAAAGAATTGTCTAGAAGGACACAGGAAACCAACTTTCTTAGAAGATACACAGGCAATAGATTTAATCTAGTTTTTACATTTCACGTCAGCCGAGAATGTTAGCCCAAGAAAGCGCAACAAGTTAATCTCCTGGGGGTTATCATCAGCCATGCAGATGGAAGGCAGATGGGCGTGTCTCAGATGATTATTAGAGATCAATTTTGCAGAAACGCGATACCTAATGGTTAAAATGATTTTTAAACATGAAAAACCTTTCTAGAAGCTTTTATTTTGGTTTTAATTTTAAGCTAATAAATGAAATTTAATATTTCCAATAAGCAAAATACTTTGTTGCAATTCAAAAACTAATTTAAATTGACTAGAAGGAGTCCAATCACTATCTTTAGCCCCCTCTAATACCAATATAATTCCCTTTATTAAAAAATAAAATATACTATTCTGAAACATTATTTGAGGAATATTAGCTGATTTAAAGTTCAATTAATCTGATTTTTTTTTAAGCTTATCACCCCAAGCAAGGCTGGAGGCCACTAGCACGCAAGGGGTTACAGAAGGTTTGGAGGAAGAGCAGATAGGAGTGGTAAAGGAGAGGATGTGGAGAAAGATCGATCAAGGCAAGGGGGTTACAGAAGATTTGGAGCGAGAGCAGATAGGAATGAAAGGTGAAAGGATGTGGAGAAGGGAAGTGGATAGATCAAGGCAGCTGGAGATGTCGATTGACGTTACACTTAAATAGTTGGAGCTTGTATTTGTCAGGGAAACAGGAATAAGGAAGGGGGTTCCACAGGCGAGATGTGCGAGACATGAAGCTATTGAAGTAGAAGAGACGTCTACATCTAACAGTTTCAACGGTGAAGTGGTGGGAACGGGATGCCAGCCTCGTAGGACGTTTAAATTCATGAGGCCTAGGAACCAGCGAAAGCAGCTCCTCGGAGCAATTACCGTGAAAGTATTTGTAAAAAAGACAGAGCGAGGCAACGTCGCGTCTGTGAGAGAGCGACTGCAGACGAGATGACAGATCAGGGCCAATTACATTGCATATCCGTCTCTGGATCTTATCAAGAACCCTGAGGCAAACAGCAGGGGCTCCAGACCATATATGACAGCAATACTCCATGCAAGGGCGAATGGTTGATTTATAGATTTGGAGGATCGATTCCGGGGAGAAAAATTTCCTGGCTCAGCACAGGGAGCCAACTTTCCTTGCGGTGGATGATGCAATTGACTCGATGTATTTGTTCCATCTCAGATCAGCGGACAGCGTGAGACCGAGCAGCCGCAGAGAGGAGCTCTTGAGAAGTTGGTCTTCAGACATTCTAATGGGATGCAGGGATGGATCCTTGTGGTGGTTAATAGAGAGCAGTTTTGTTTTAGAGGCGTTAAAGTTAACCATCCATTTCTCGCCCCAGTTCACAACCGATTGAAGATCCTTTTCTATTCGAACTGCCAGGTTAATTTTGTCAGCATCACTAGATTTGTGTTTGAGGCAGGAGTAAATTGTGGTGTCGTCCGCATAGATGCCGACTTGGGAATCTATGGCGTCAGGAAGGTCGTTTATGAATATGAGGAACAGACTAGGGCCTAGGATGGAGCCTTGAGGAACACCTGCATTAGTGGGATAGGAGCTGGAGATGAATCCATTGAGAACGACCTTCAATTCACGGTTTGACAGGAATGATTGTATTAGGTCAAACAATCGACCTGTGATACCATAACCCTGGCGCTTGCGAAGAAGGCCGGCATGCCAAACTCTATCAAACGCTTGAAACAAATATTACTTACTTTTTGTTTAAAGTATCGCAGAAATCCATTTTTTTAACATGGAGGTAGGTGTTTATTTAAGGTGTTGCCCGCGTGATTGATAGTCGGGGGTTTATCTAATTTTTTCTACAGTGGACATATAAAGTGAGCTCCTGCTTTATATCATTTTTAACTGCCCAGTAATCTTAAAAATTTAGTAAACTATTCTCCATAATCTAATGTTTTATTGAATTTTAAGTACTTTGGCTTTCAATTTACTATTGATATCGTCTGATAATATCGTGTATAGACGTCCGTATTTTAAAAAATCGGCACGTTTATACATATACAAAGAAAAAATCTAAATTCTTTAAAAAATATTACTATTCGACGAATTGTACTAAGCTTTTTCATTTATGGTTCGTAAATATTGTTTTTACTTAATAACAATGTCACATAACTGATACAAATTAATACATAAATTTAAAAGATTAAAAACTTTATAAATTATTCTAATTAGATTGGTTTGGTTTATTTTGTTTTACGGCATATCAACCTCAATGGGTTATTTAATGCCGACAATATTTTTAGGATAGATTCGTATGAATAGAATATGTATTCTTCTTTGGTTTAGATTGGTTTGGTTTATTTTGTTTTACGGCATATCAACCTCAATGGGTTATTTAATGCCGACAATATTTTTAGGATAGATTCGTATGAATAGAATATGTATTCTTTGGTTTAGATTGGTTTAGTTTATTTTGTTTTACGGCATATCAACCTCAATGGGTTATTTAATGCCGACAATATTTTTAGGATAGATTCGTATGAATAGAATATGTATTCTTTGGTTTAGATTGGTTTGGTTTATTTTGTTTTACGGCATATCAACCTCAATGTGTTATTTAATGCCGACAATATTTTTAGGATAGATTCGTATGAATAGAATATGTATTCTTTGGTTTAGATTGGTTTGGTTTATTTTGTTTTACGGCATATCAACCTCAATGGGTTATTTAATGCCGACAATATTTTTAGGATAGATTCGTATGAATAGAATATGTATTCTTTGGTTTAGATTGGTTTGGTTTATTTTGTTTTACGGCATATCAACCTCAATGGGTTATTTAATGCCGAAAACAATTTTTATTGCTGGTAATATTTTGTTTTGTCAAAAATCTGTTTCTGGTAATATTTTTCCATCAAATTGTATTGCTGGTAATAATTTTTTCAAAAAAGTATTGCTGGTAATAGTTAACTATTTGCCCATATCTGGGACCCTAACAAGTGCTACCATCCCACGCTCCTCAAAACCTCTTGATCAGAGGCCTTGCTGCTGGATGTAGTTTATCGTCTTACCCAGGACGCGGATGTAGTTTAACGTCTTATCCAGGACCGTATTCTAATTAAAATGTTAAAATAATGAAAACAATTCTTGTAAAAATTCATTATTCATGGAATTTTTTAAGTCAATAATGTCCACAATATATCTTATTCATAAAAGCAATTAAAAGCTTTTCTGATTAAATAATGTCTCAATTTTATTGCATTTTTATTTTACGATTCAAACCAGATTTTCGGCAAATGGAGGTCCTATGTTACAAAAATAAGATGATTTAAATTCTCCAATGACTTGTAATCTTAAACATTAACCAGTACAAAATATAAACTTGTAATATAAACATTAACCAGTACAAAAATGAATTTCTCTAAATATAATTAAATCAGTGTGTGTCTGTGTGTGAGTATATATATGGGTTAATGTTTTTACAAAGATTTTCTAAAAAAGAGATATTTCTAAAATACTTTTATTCATTTGTGAATAAGTTCTGAATGTTTCATTAAAATTCGACAATTAGTTGATTTTTGCAAGAATTTCCAAATCAATGGTTTTTCACCACAAAAAAAGACTAAAATTTTCTATACCAATCTCTTGACCCCCCCACTCTCTTCACAGACGCAAGAAAAACAAGATTTTTAACCAAAATTTTGTATGTTCTTAAGGATCAAAAACATAATAATAAATATATGATATGAAAATCATTTGGTCTTTCTACTTAATAATAATAGAAAGATTTTGACGATAAAAATTTTTTTAGTTTGGAGCATTCGTTCATTATGGTATGCTCAATTTTTAGCGAATCTTTGTCGATACCTATATATACATATATACATACATACATATATATATATATATATATATATCACCATCCTCGTTGTCCTTTTCACCTGATAGTAATGTTATCATATTGTGTGCTATGCCTGGGTTTCTAAACGCTTGACGCACACCCTTTTTTTTCACAAACGTGTGTGAAGCAAAAAGGCGTTCTTAATTTGGTGGACGGTGAAGGGTTGAGGCGTCTGTCCTACAGGAAATCGGGTAGACAAAGATCAGAATAGCGTTAGGCTTAATTTTTCTTAATGTTCCGTTGCCACGAGAGATGGACACGCCAACAGAGCTATTTGTTTTTTGTTTGTTTTTTTTTTTTTTTGTTTGTTTTGTTTTTTGCATATCTGCCTGAGTCAAGGTATTTGCTTCGTTGTTTTCTTAGAAGGGTTTGGGGTCTGGCGTTGGTGACTTTATATTCTTTTCAACTCGTTAACCATAACAACTATAACAAGAAAAGTAAACAAACAACAAAAAATGTAATATTACGAAAGTCAAATCTAGACGGTTTGGTGGATTAGCTATTTTCTGTTTTTCTTTTATTTATTTTTTGACGGATAGGAAATTCAGACAAGTCTCTAGTGCCCTCTAGTAGAGAATTTCTAATGATGTTTTAAACGCTATTCTTATCCCTACTACTACTACTAATACTACTACTACTACTACTACTACTACTACTACTACTACAATCACTAATGTATTCAACTGTCATTTATTTTACGAGCGGTGAGATCGACCACCTTGGGTTCTGTCGCATGAATTGTTTCTTCTTGATTCAAACACGTGTAAACCTGTTAAAGAAAATCGTTAAGAAGAGATAGATAAACTATAACACTTGACTTTGTAACACTACAGACAGTATCAGGCCCTTAACTTTTACCTTTTGGGCGCCGCCCACAAGATGAAGATGCACTTTTTGGGAGGCACCTGGCATCAAGCTACAAATGTCTGAAGAGTCAGAAAATTGTCTGGAAACATCCTGAATAATAATAATAATAATAATAATAATAATAATAATAATAATAATAATAATAATAATAATGGTCAACGACATTTTTGTATAATAAGACATTGACTCCAGGTCAGAGAAAATGATTTGAAAAGAATAATAAAAATAATATAATTGGAAGAGGAGGTTTTCACCTTCACCATATGGTAAGTTTATTATTATTATCATTATTATTATTGTTTTTATTTCCTTTGATTTTTGGCGTTTACACATTTCTTTCCGGGTCCCGCCCAGCGGCCTAAGGTTAGAAATGGCATCATGACACTTTCCACTGACAGAAGAAAAAAAATTACATAGATAAAGCCCTTCGTAAAGTGTGGGCTGTACTTGTCAGAACAATTTTTTGTATCTCTTTGATGCATGGACTTCCAGCGATTCCTTCAATTAGTCTACTGGAATCTTTTCCAACCAGTCCAAGGGCTCCAACTACAACAGGGATTGTTGATGTTCCCATGTGCCACATTTTTAAGATTTCTATTTCAAGGTCCTTGTATTTTGACAGCTTTTTTGAATATCTTCGAAGATACATTGTAGTCTGCAGGGACTGACACATCAATAAGGTGGCACTTGTTTTGTTTGTGGTCTTTAATAACAATGTCTGGGTGGTTGGCTTTGATTGTTCTGTCAGTGTGTGTTGTGTAGTCCCATAGAATTGTAACAGGTCCTATCTCCGTAACCGGGTCTGGGTGGTGTTCGTACCAGTTTCTTTCAGTTTCCTTCCCGTAGAAGTTGCATATTTTCCAGTGCAGATATTGGCCCAATCTGTCATGCCGGGTTTTATATTCAGTGGGTGCCAATATCGTGCAACCTGATACAAGATGATCAATTGTTTCTGGATATTTATCACAGAATCTGCATTTTGGGTTACACAATTATTATTATTATTATTATTATTGCTATTATCATCATCATCATCATCATTACCATCATTTGTTTATGTTATGTTTCCTGTTAGTAAAATTGTCCATTCCTTTTCTCACGAGGCCCAAAGCTCCGATTACTATTGGTACAGTCTTCTCCTCCTACTTCTTCTTCTTCTTCTTCTTCTTCTTCTTCTTCTTCTTCTTCTTCTTCTTCTTCTTCTTCTTCTTCTTCTTCTTCTTCTTCTTCTTCTTCTTCTTCTTCTTCTTCTTAATATATGGAATGTTCCTAGCATGTCGATCTTCTGGGCAACTTGTATGTTGATGTTACCTGGGACACTATTACTAAAATTATCCATTCTTTTTCACACGAGGCCCAGAGTTCCGATTACTTTTGGCGCAAACTTATTATTATTAGTACTATTTGTATATGTTATGTTTCCTGTTTTGTATCCTGTAAAGCCGGGTCCAAATTATGGCCTTTAGGCCCTATAGAAGAATTGTCGTTTAATTGATAGCACTTTTCTTAGTATATGGGATGTTTCTAGGTTGTACTTTTCTTTTTATCGCACAGGTCCCGATACTTTGTTGTGATCAGAGCTCGTATATGGACAGAGAGAGAGAGAGAGAGAGAGAGAGAGAGAGAGAGAGAGAGAGAGAGAGAGGGGGGGGGGAGAGAGAGAGAGGCCAGTCAGGCTTGTTGGCAATCTATCTAGAGATGGTGACGAGATAAAAAAACACATATACCGACAACAACCTGACCACTTGTAGGTATGTGTCGACTCAAAAAAATGCACAGTGACGGATATTCCTAACAAAAAAAAATTACGTGAGTTCACATTCTGTACCTGGTATAAATAACAAAACATATTTGAACTGCTGTGGAAGCTTTATTAATTTAGGAAAGATATTAGAATATTTCAACATATATACTGGAAGAAGACAGTCTGCATACGGACTGAAAATGAAATCAGCCAATACACAAAAATAAAAAGGGGGCATAAGACCGTACTTTCTTTTAACCTATACAGCAAAGTAATCCTTAGAGAACTAGAAGTCTTATCAAGATTTCTTATTAGTGGGAAAATGTCAATAACAAGATACGCAGATGGGAGACTCAGAATGAAAACTACAAAATGTCCAAGATAAATTCGTAAAGAAAGGACTAGAAAGAAAGAATGCATGGGCGTTAGAAAGACGCATGCAATGATCAAGCAAGTACAGAAAGTATCTGAGGAGTATTTTGGCAAAGTACGGAAAATGTGGCACCGAATTTTGAAAGCGCATTGGAATAGCGGAAGATGCCTTCCAAAAGATAAACAAAGTAATAAGAAACAGGAAAACTTCATTAGAAAAAAAGGAAAAGAGTGCCCAACTGCTGTGTAATATTAATTTTTCTATATGGCAGCGAATGATACCAAATGTTATCACAGATGTTCTGAAGACATGGGGGAAACAGAAATATGGTTCTACAGAATGATACTGAGAATAACATGGACTGAACATGTGAGTAACCAGGAAGTTTTAATGAAAATGGTAACAAAAAGGATAGTTATTATTAGAATCAGAAAGAGACAACTGAAAATTCTAGACACATAATGAGGAAGATAGGCTTGGAGAATTTAACACTTTCATGGCCTATTGAAGGCAAGAGAGAGAGAGAGAGAGAGAGTGAGGGTGAGTGAGTGAGAGAGGAAAACGGCGAATAACCGACCTAATGGATTTAAGAACAGGGTGGGTGTAGTAAATAGACAAACATTGCTGATCCATAAAAGATCGATAAAAGATAGGAAGTTGTAGAGAACCATGAACCTATGCGTGTGTTATAACGGTTATCCATTCGGGAAATGAAATAGGTGAGCCGAGTTCGAATTCCAGTCGTGTATGCTATATTCGCTTTTAGACAAATCTTCTTTTTTTTATGGGACGTGCTCATTCAGGACATGGACGATTATGACTGTCCGCATCCTCCTATCTCTTGTAGCTTTTAACAACTTTTGGTTCCTTTGCTAGGGGCCCCTCCCAACGCCGTCCCGTCATTCAAGCTCGTAACATGTGTCGCTGCTCTGTCGCTATTTCCATATAATGTGCTCGGACGAACTAAATTCCTTGGGACCGCCAGGTCTAACCTTCACGGTTAGGACCCGCCATGACACTTACATTATTGCCAACCATCCTCACGCCGCCCGTTTCTAATCGGCGAGTAGTAAGTTACACTCGAACAGCTGCTGCCCATGAGGAAATTGTCCAGCATTCACTGTCATCTACGAGGATTGATATTAAATAGCAGTTTAGCACTATTTTCTTTGTTTCTGATGCCTCAAGTCTCTTCTTCATCTGTGAGGAGATTATCTTGTATTCACTTGCCATATAGGAGGAGTGATATTACATAACAGTTCAGTAATCTTTTCATTGATTCTGTTGCTTGATGTCTCTTCTTGAACTGTGAACAGATTATCTAGCATTCACTGCCATATAGGTGGACTAATATTACATAACAGTTCAGCTTTATTTTCTTTGTTTCTGTTACTTCAAGTCTCTTCTTCATTTGTGATGAAACTGTCCAGGATTCACTGCCATATAGGAGGAGTTATATTAAGAGTTTAGTACTCCTTTCTTTGTTTCTGTTGCTTCAAGTCTCTTCAACTCTAAGGACATTATCTAGCATTCACTGCTATATAGGAGGAGTGATATTACATAACAGTTCAGCCCTCTTTTCTTTGCTTCTGTTGCTTCATGTTTTTTCTTCATTTGTGATGAAATTGTCCAGCATTCACTGTCATATACGAGGAGTGATATTACATAACTGTTCAGTGTTCATTTCTTTATTTCTGTTACTTTATTTTTGAGGAAATTATCTAGCAGTCACTGCCATTTAAGAGGATTGATATTACTTAAAAGTTCAGTACTCTTTTCTTTGTTTCTGTTATTTCAAGTCTATTCTTTATCTGTCAGGATGTTGTCCAACATTCATTGCCATATAGGAGGACTGATATTACTGTGCTGTTTTCTTGGTTTCTGTTCAAATTTTCTTAACTTTTGGATATCGTTCGTGCTCTTTCTCTCCATCGTATTTCAACAGCCTCTTTTCTAATTCTAAGTGTCCCTTTTTTTTTTCTTTAAAACTTCCTTTTTGCTCAGATAATCAATCCATGGTATTCTCAGCATCCTTCTGTGGAAAAAAGTTTTCTCTTAATCTCTGAGTTTGGCCAGCATTCACTTCCATATAGGAGGATATTAAGCCTTAAGGAGAGGTGTATATTCATCAATCTCCCTCAGCAGCTTAATGTGGGCTTTATTAACCACGCTTCTGGGCCGACAAATGCTACTTTGTCTATCTATGAAAATCTGGATCAGATATAAATTTGATATCCTCTAAAGCTGTATCCCTGTAATTGGCAGACTCCAGTGTTTAGTTCTGAATATGTCGGTGGAAAAGCGATATTTATACGCACGAGTAAATTCCTTGGTCAAGCCAGTTTCTAACCTTCACGGTTAGGACCCGCCATGCCACTTAAGACAAGGATTGTTTACCTGAATAACTCGCTTGATGTTGAGTGGAATCATGGAAAGGAATTCGCTGGGTTCGTGTGTATGTTCCAAGTACTTTCGACTGACTTGGTCATTCTCAAGTAAAGGACGTAGAAGTTAAGAGTTATTTAGAAAATAAGAAAAAACAGTTTTAGCCTACAACAATAAAATCCCAAAACAGTAAAATCCGTCTGCAGGAGAGAACACCTATAACTACCTTCCCGGACGAACATAATTTGATAAATAAACGATCAGAACTCCACTCAAAATGCAGACACAAAAATACTACGTTGCTTAAAAATCAAAAACTGAAAACGAATACGAAATAAATAAATAAAAATAAAATAAGATAAATAAATAAATAAAATAAAATAAAATTTTAAATGACTAAATAAACAAATTAAGTAAATAATAAACTGATTAACAAAGCACAAAGTCACACATAAACGCAACTACAAGTAATAATGATAACAATCAACAACAAATAATAAAATAATCGATAATAAATAATGAATAAAAAAGTTAACAAATTATGAGGTATTATGTACATTATTCATATTATTCGGACTATTGTCCTCATCTTTGTGGCCATATTTATCACAAAGTTTCGGCCTTTCAGTATCTGTCTATATTTCTGAGATGAGGTATTATGTACACTATTTACATTATTCGGACTATTGTCCTCATATTTGTCGCCATATTTATCACAACGTTTCGGCACTTCAGTATCTGTCTATATTTCTGAGATGAGGTATTATGTACATTATTCGGACTATTGTCCTCATCTTTGTCGCCATATTTACCACAACGTTTCGGCCTTTCAGTATCTGTCTATATTTCTGAGATGAGGTATTATGTACATTATTCGGACTATTGTCCTCATCTTTGTCGCCATATTTACCACAACGTTTCGGCCTTTCAGTATCTGTCTATATTTCTGAGATGAGGTATTATGTACACTATTTACATTATTCGGACTATTGTCCTCATATTTGTCGCCATATTTATCACAACGTTTCGGCACTTCAGTATCTGTCTATATTTCTGAGACGAGGTATTATGTACATTATTCGGACTATTGTCCTCATCTTTATCACCATATTTACCACAACGTTTCGGCCTTTCAGTATCTGTCTATATTTCTGAGATGAGGTATTATGTATATTATTTATATTATTCGGACTATTGTTTCGTTTCGGCTTTTCAGTATCTGTCTATATTTCTGAGATGAGGTATTATGTACACTATTTACATTATTCGGACTATTGTCCTCATATTTGTCGCCATATTTATCACAACGTTTCGGCCTTGCAGTATCTGTCTATATTTCTGAGATGAGGTATTATGTACATTATTCGGACTATTGTCCTCATCTTTGTCGCCATATTTATCACAATGTTTCAGCCTTTCAGCATCTATCTATATTTCTGAGATGAGGTATTATGTACACTATTTACATTATTCGGACTATTGTCCTCATATTTGTCGCCATATTTATCACAACGTTTCGGCACTTCAGTATCTGTCTATATTTCTGAGACGAGGTATTATGTACATTATTCGGACTATTGTCCTCATCTTTATCACCATATTTACCACAACGTTTCGGCCTTTCAGTATCTGTCTATATTTCTGAGATGAGGTATTATGTATATTATTTATATTATTCGGACTATTGTTTCGTTTCGGCTTTTCAGTATCTGTCTATATTTCTGAGATGAGGTATTATGTACACTATTTACATTATTCGGACTATTGTCCTCATATTTGTCGCCATATTTATCACAACGTTTCGGCCTTGCAGTATCTGTCTATATTTCTGAGATGAGGTATTATGTACATTATTCGGACTATTGTCCTCATCTTTGTCGCCATATTTATCACAATGTTTCAGCCTTTCAGCATCTATCTATATTTCTAAGATGAGGTATTATGTACATTATTTACATTATTCGGACTATTGTCCTAATCTTTGTGCCTTAAGGACACATGGTACAGTGGATAAAGGCGTTAGTTAGATCCAGTGACAGGACCCAAAGAGTGTGAGTCCAATACCGGGTTAAGGCAGTGGAGAACTTTCAGAGGGAAAATTAACAGGAGATAACTGATAACTGACATCCATTAAACATGGCACGTGGAACTAGAACAGTCTACCCCAGTGAGCGAAATAAAGGGTTCAGTTCGACATTCCAACCACCTGAAGAAGGCCGGAGCGTACAAACAGCCGAAACGTTGTAATAAATATGGCGACAAAGATGAGGATAATAGTCCGAATAATGTAAATAAAGTTAACAAATATTATAAAATAGCTTCAAATAACTACATTGGGATCTACAATTATTTCTACTCAGTAGCTTTTAGAATAATTTGTAACATAACCGTGACCGTTAGGATAATACGATAGACCTTGGTACGCATAATTGACCAGAATATATAAGAAGACGAGCCAAAACGCAATGCACATGAATTTAAGCATGAAACAGACTGTCGCCGCTGGGTTTTGACCTCATTGTCCACTTTTGTTATTTTGGGGAAAATATATATATATATATATATATATATATATATATATATATATATATATATATATATATATATATATATATATATATATATAATAGTAAAAAAAGAAAGAACAGTAAGATATATAATCCGGTGTTCTTGTTGATATTTTTATTTTCACAAAAGAGTGCTCAATGTAAATTTACAGAGCATAAATATTATAAATTAACTGATTTTAAATATGGTTTCTTCGCTATACAGGAATTACCATGTTTCAAAAACCGAAGTTAAAAACTTCAAATTTAATTATATAATTAAATTAAAAGCTTTTAATTTAATTATATAATTAAATTTGAAGTTTTTAGCTTCGGTTTTTGAAACATGGTAATTCCTGTATAGCGAAGAAACCATATTTTAAATCAGTTAATTTATAACATATATATATATATATATATATATATATATATATATATATATATATATATATATATATATATATATATATACATATATATATATATATACATATATATATATATATATATATATATATATATATATATATATATATATATGCGTGTGTGTTATACAGTTTTTCCTGTTTTATTTCCAGAATGAAAATGGCGATCGTTATTTCCAAGACTAGATAAAGTCTTTTTCCAATTACTATGGACAACTCATATCCTTGTGACCGAAAATTGCGCAGAGCGTTGACAGACGTTGGGAAACTTGTGAGTAAAATTTTAAATGATCTTTTTATAAGAATCATGACATCCTGCTATCGGCGTTATGTTGATTAATTTCACGACATACCAGGCATTGTTGGGTTATTTAACGTTGATTATAAGTTTAACGGGACAAAAACAAATCAACAGATAGGTAAACACCGAGCCAGTACCCATTAGAGATAGACATAGATCTGGCGTATAGTAAAGTAAAAATGCCAGTAATAGGTTACATTTTACCCTTGAGTAAAAAAGATAGACATAATTTCGGTTTACATTCGTGTCAAACAGGTAGACATAGGTCTAGTTTTAGATCAGTCTCAAAAATGTAGATATATAGGTTTGGTTTGCATTAGAGAAAAAAAGTTAGTGAAAATTCTGGTTTGCTTTGTAGTAAACAAAGTAGATATAGATATGTATAGTTTATACTCGAATCAGAAAGGCAGAAATATATCCGGTTTACACACATGTCATAACAGTAGACATCGACGCGGTTTAAAATATAGTCAAAAGGTAGATATTTTAGACCGGTCCGATTCTAGCAAGAATCGTTGTCTTAAACCCGGTTTACACTTGAATTAAAACGGTAGACAAAATTCTGGTTTGTACTCTAGTCAAAAAGGTAGGCATAGGTCCGTTTTACATTCGGGTCAAAAAAGTAGTTTACCCTCAAATTAAAAAAAAAGAAGACATAGGCCCAGTTTAAACTTGCGTCAGCAAAGTAGATATAGGTCTGGTTTACACTCGAGTCAACAACCTGCCCTATGTCTACCTAACTTTTTGGGAGCATCTTTTCATCATGGAGGCTCATATTTTAAGAAATCTTTGAAGGTATATATATATATATATATATATATATATATATATATATATATATATATATGTATTATAATTATTTTAAAAAAATATGATTCCTTCGCTACATAATAATTCTCATGTTTCAAAAACAAGAGCCAAAAACCTTAAAATATTTATTAAAATTAAATTGAATTAAAGTATCAAGCCCTGTTTCATCCTCAAGTGAAAATTTAGGAATATATATATGTATATATATATATATGTGTATGTGTGTATGTGTGTGTGTGTGTGGGGGGGTATAAACAAATTATTAATGTCACACCAGGATAAAATGATCTTTAAAAAAGGGATCATATTTTATTCATAAAAAAGAATAGAAAAGTAACACAGCGATTAAAATCTTTCAAGTATCTTTCGGCCAACACATCGTCAGAAAAATATTTGTCGGCAAATAAAACTAAGCGGTTGAAAATAAAAAGGGTGTCTATAAAGTTCGTGTTCACTTTAAAAAAATTATAACTTTATTTTTATTTGCGATAGAAATAATCTGTAAAAAATGTTATAAAGTTTAATGTACCTAGTTTTAAGTATAGCTAAATTAACTAATGTGATTTCAGGCATTACTGTAAATCAGTTGGCAAATGTTTTCCGTGAACTGCAAAATCGTATTAGCCTTTGTATTGCTAATGATGGAGGACATGTGGAAACTTAAATAAAATTTCAATAAAACCTTAAAAAATATAGATTTACTTCTTTCTAATCCTTTTTACAAATTATTTCTATCGCAAATACAAATAAAGTTATAAATTTTTTAAAGTGCACACGAACTTTATGGACACCCTGTACATATAAAGACAAAATGAAACCTTATCTTAGCCGCCGCGAGCCGGTAAAAGGTGTTCGTTTTCTTTTAATATTTTTATAGTCATGTATGTTGGCTTGAGAAAGTAGTCATTCTTACAGGAACGGAGATATTTGAAAACCTCCGCGGTGCAGATTTATATTTTGACAGGATTTGATAGCGGCATTCTTAAGAATTTTCCCTCTAAATAAGTTACTTTCTCTTTTAATAAATATGCCATTTTTTGGATTAAAGTTGTGATTGAATTTATTTCTATATATAACTAATGAATTTGATAAGCTATTGTGCATAAGATCCCTTTTGTGTTCATAGATACGGTTTTTTTAAATTACTGCAATTTTCCCCAGTGTATTGTGAAGAACAGTTCAGGCAATTTATTTTATATATACATTCTTCAAAATTATTATTGTTAAGGTTATTTTTGGTTCTGATCATATCCATAATAGTTTTGGATGTGGTTGTAATTATTTTGATGTTATTTAAATTAGATAAATTGTTTTGGATAATAGATATTATAGAGTTAGTAGGTAGTATTATGTGGTATAATGGTTAGCAAGCTTGTCTCGCTAGAACACTTATGGCTGAGTCTCGAGCTCCATACTTTCGGCCTTGTGCTACATTTAAGCTACGATTAAAAATAATCTGGTCTAGTGCTTCTACCATATATCTCGAGATTCTTGACAAAATTCAAAGAAGGGTCTGTGATTTAATCGGTTCTGGCATCTCGACTTCACTCACTTTCTCACCGATGTGACGTGTCTTCTCTCTGTCCTTTCTACAAATATTTCCATAGTAACTGTTCTGATAAGTTTTTCTCTTTGGTACCTCGACTGCATGAATTTAAGCGTGCTACTAGATTGGCAATTAGGTCTCACCATTTTACTGTTGAAATAGGTAGATGCAACCGTCGCTTCTATTATAATTCTTTTGCTCGCACTTTACGCCTGTGCGGAATCCCCTTCCGATTTCTTGCCACCATTAGATTTATTCAACCCATATATGCCATTTTGTTCCATTACCTTTCGCCATCTTTGAGGTAATGATCCCTTCTTCCTAGAACTTGGCATCTGTCTAGGTGATGGATCTGATGTAAGTGGTTTTTACAGATTTCCAGGGAATTGTAGTTTTTTTTTCTCTTCTGTTTCTCGCTCTTCTTACTTGTGAAACTCACTCCCCTTCCAATTTCTTGCTTCCCTGGCAACTACAATCTTCAAGAATTTAAATGCAACTTCAATCGCCATTTTTTTTGTCTTCCTAAATCCTGTTCCTTTATTGTCCTTATTTCTCCTCACTAATGTCTTCTCATTCTCTGTTACTCCCTCTATGGCCCTGCGGCTTAGTAGCTTTATCGCCTTGCTTGCAGTGAAACGATTAAAAAAAAAGGAATTTGTTTATTTTGATATTCATGTTGGTCTTAATCCTAATAGCTATGCAAGCGCCAAAAGTTGATGAATGCTTGTCTGTCTGACACGTATAAGATCCTGACCTGCTTATATTTGTCTTTCACAGGCACACACGTACATTTGCCTTCCTTCTGGGTTTTTTTTCTCGCTTTCTCTCTTTCTCTTCTTAATCTCTATATCTTTGAATCCTTCTTTCTCTTTGCATGCCTTTCTTTTTTTTTAATTAATTACTCCCCCCCTCTCTCTCTCTTGTTGACACCCACATCTTTCTTGCAGTTTTTTTTTCTTTTTAATTTGACATTTTCTAACTTTTTTTTCTGTCTTCATTCTTTTATTCTCCCTCGTCGCTCTTCGTCTATTCCAGAATGCCCCTTAAACAATCCTCCCACCGCCACCACCACCATTTCGCTTATACAAGCCTCCCCCCTCTCTCTCTCTATCATCTTTGTATCGATTCCCGTCCAGCCTCTATTTTCATTAGTCACGTGACCCCCTCCCTCTCTCCGTCCAAACCGCTGCTCCGTTTTCTCTCATCGAACAATTTCCAGTTAAAATTTAAAAAATAAATTTTCAAATCCATAATTAGAATGATTTTGTTTTTTAATGTTCAATATGAGGGTGTATCAAAAGTATTTTCCTTCTTTTTTTCTTTTTTTTAAATCAACGCTTCTTTCATCTACGTATCGAAAGATTATATATAGCTAAAAAGTGTATATTAATTAGTAATATATAATTTATAGCGCTGTTCCAAAAGACGTGCTTATATTGGTCAGTCTATATAACCTTTCCAGTCGACCCTCGCACATATCTATCTATCTATCTATCTATCTATCTATCTATCTATCTATCTATCTATCTATCTATCGATAGGGTGCGATGCGTAAATTGTCACAATTTTATATTTTGAAATTTGCGCATGCGCGTTGAATGCTTTTGATTTTGTCGACTTCACAGTAAAGTGGATTGGGCACAGTCTGCGAGAAAAAGAGTACCATGACGCAATTCACTTCGCTAGAAATTTGAAAACGGCGTGCAGTACTACTTGGCATTCGCGCCGGATGCTACGAACATTTCAGAGTCTTTGGGTGTCAATCTGATGACAGTGAAGAGGATTCGGAAAGAGTTGAATGAGTCTAATGGTGATTACGAAGGTGTTTGGAGTGATCACTAGTGATGGCAACGTTATGCCTCCATTCATCTTCCCACGGGGACTCAGACTAAACACGGATGCCTACACCAAGTGTCTTGAAGCAGTAGTACTGCCCTGGTTAAGAGTGGCTGCCGTAAGACTCTATGTCTGGCAACAGGACTCTGCCATACAAGCAGGAAAACCCAGTCATGGCTGTCAGATAATTTCTGCGAACACGTCATCGATTACATCGAGCCACGTAACTCCCCAAACTGCACATCTTGATTAATGTATGTGGGGCTCAGTTGATCGAGAGATCAACAAAACTTTTTGTAACTCCAAAGATGAACTGAAGGCAAGGATTATGGCAGTATTCACCAGCTTAAACAAAGAGACCGTCCAGAAGAGTTGCAGGAGATTCTGAAGTCATCTGGAGGCTGTGGTTGAAGCAAATGGCGATTTAATTGAACTAATTTATTCTTTAGTATTTCAAGATATTTTTGTGTAATTTTGGTAAATATATCTGTTCAAATGAGATGTTAGTATTATTTTCGAGTGACAGAACTAATTTCAACTCGGAATTAATTTCAACTCAGAACTAATTTTAAAATCAAATGGAGAAAAATTGTCTAGCACTACACAGTGAACCAACTTTCTTAGCAACTGACGGAGCAATGTCTACTTACTTCATATAAGCCGAGAATTTAGCCAGAGAAGGCGCAACAAGTCACTCTCCTGGTGGTTAGCATCAGCCATGCTGATGGAAGGCTGAAAGGGGTCCCTCAGGTGATTAACAGAGAGTACATTATTTACATTTTTCGGACTATTGTCCTCATCTTTGTCGCCATATTTATTACAACGTTTCGGCCGTTGTACGCTCCGGCCTTCTTCAGGTGGTTGGAATGTCGAACTGAACCCTTTATTGAAGAGAGATCACCGCCGTCTGTATGATCAAATTGAGATCATAGACAAACACCATTGGAAAATTCGTAAACTTAAGGAATCAGCACATATGCTAGGCCACAAAAAGCTCCTGAGTCGACCAAGCATAGAAATGAATACAACATGGGAACCAGTAATAAGGAGTGCCAGAGAAAAGCGATAATAACAAAAAAAATTGCGAAACATGATAAAAACATGATGATAACAGCAAGAGTTGCAATATGAGCACTGGTAAAAAATGGTCTTTGAAGACATTAGGTTTATAATACCCCAAAATTCATGTATGGTCTGGTGCCTTTAATATATATTTAGAGATCCTTGATGAAATCCAAAGAAGAATCTGCAATGTTATCGGTTCCGACCTGGTATCTCGGCTTCAATCATTTTCCAACTGTCGTAACGTAGTTTTCCTGTGTCTTTTTCTATTAATATTTTCATCGACATTGTTCTGATGAGTTTCCCTCTTTGATGTCTAAACTGTACAAATTGAAGTGGTGTTCCAGATTGGCAGTTAGGTCTCATTATTTTTCAGTTGAAATGGCTAGATATAACCGTAAGTTCTATGCTAACAGTTTCTTCTCGTTTGTGAAACGTTTTTCTAGTTTCTTACTAGACATGTTTTATATATATATATAAAAGGTTAATAGATTAATAGAGTTGAATCAGACCGGGAAACAGTGGTATTAAACATAAAAGGTTAATGGTCATCGTTGGATATATATATATATATATATATATATATATATATATATATATATATATATATATATATATATATAATATGGAGAAAACAACTGAAAAGTTGCAAATTAAAAAAAATTGAATGTTTTTTTGTGAAAGTATTTATTTATATTTATATATATATATATATATTTGATATTTCAGATCTGCCCCGAACTTTCGTCAGAAATAAATTAAATAACTGTATTCAGAAGTTTGTTTTCAAGTAGCGTCCGTCGCAAGATGCGGACGTCACGTGATGTGGAATGCAGCTGTGTTTGAATAATGTTTCTAACGTAAATCTAACGATAATATTTTAGATGTTGTTTAAAAAGGTTATTTTTTTTACCTATATCTAAAAAAAAATTTTTTAACTATTGAAATATTTATACAGATTTAAAATTCCCAAGTCTTTGTTTAATCCTAGTTTATATGCGTCTAATTTTAAAATCCAGTATTTTTCTATTTTTCTGTGTGTATGTGGAACTGAAATCGGAATCTATCAATAAACATTTACAGTTGTCTAATGAGTGTCTTGATTGATTAAAGTGTTCAGCTATGGGGGAATAAGGATTGTTTTGACGTATGGTTAGTTTATGATTGTTGAAGCGAAATCCAAAATTATTTCCAGATTCACCAATATATCCACTATTAGGACATATTGTGCAGAATAAATAGTAGATTATGTTATGGCTATCACAGGTGAGGCGAGGTGGGTGTATCTTGATATTGGTGTTGGGCACAGAAAATACACTATCGGTTATTAAGTGTTTGCAAACTAGACAACGAGTTTTGTTACATTTGTAATTTCCTGATTGGTTTGTATTATTTAGATATTTACATACAAGAAAAGTAAAAACAACAATCGGATCCCCATGGTTTTTAACCACATTCACTATTCCCACACACTTATTGATAAATTAAAAAATGATTACAAGAACCTCCAGTTAAACAAAAAGATCAAAGACATTTTCGCTAAACCACCCATTAATGCAAAGAAACAATCAACTAACCTATCAGCTATCCTCATCCTACCAAATATCTTAATTCAGTAACCTCCTATCTTGAGTGGCTCTTGAGACTACTAGTGATTGAACTTTAGTATAAAAATAATAGAAAGGTTTAAAAAATATAGATAAAAATAAGGAAGAAATTCAACATTATTTTCTATACTGTTATTTTATTTTTTTCCTCAGTAATAGATGGTTTCGCCTATCAACCGGTTCATACTTCTCCCCGATCTTTTGAACAGAATTAGAGGTTTAACCCTTGTTTCCTGCATAGAATTGTGTTTCCAGTTCCTTCTAAATTTTTCTCATTCTCTTTCAATCCCAGTAGCCTCTTGTGTCTTAGTGGCATTATCGCCTTGCTTGGAGTGAGATGATTTTTTTTTTTTACAAAAACATAAAGGAAGCTAATTATCTTTTGCGTGTGATAAAAAAAATAATGCCGAAGGATTAGCCGTAAAATTGATGGATGTAGGATGTACCTTTAAAATCCAACCCTCACCCCGACACTCAAACTAAATCTTAAGTAAACAAATTGCATTATGGGCTCTTAATTATTGTCGTATGGCCGGGAACTGAAAGGTTCCCTAATAGCATTGGCAAAGCGGCCATTTTAGGACTGTTAATTTAATAGTAACATCATGGACTACTTTCCTTTGCATCGGAGAAAGCAAATTTTAAGCCAGCATACAAAGGTGGGGACTTATTTTCATTTTATCTCTTTTTATTGTTTTTTAAATTTTATTTCTTAATGTATTAGTATTTTTACTCTAGAATAATTGGAATTTTTTAAAATTGTTTTTAAAATATCTCAGTTTAAATATCACATATGGATTATCTCAGATTAAATATCACATATGGATTATCTCTGTTCATATTTCTTAAACTTACAATTACGAACGAGAATGCTTTCAGTAATCCCTTTTAAGCTCTTATAAATCGCCCGTCGTAGTTACTGAAATACTTAATTGAAAGAAATTGTTCAGAGTGACATTCGTGGTAAATCGCAATAAATATTCATCAACTAACATTTGAAACCGTTTCGCATTTTCTCAAAGGTTCCCTGCGTTTCATATGTATTAGGGTCGTTGAAATCAAACAGGTATAACATTTATTTATTTTAATTGGTATCACCCGATGCAAGGCAATAAAGCTACTAAGTCATAAGGAATTACAGAGTGTGGAGGAATTAGGAAGGGGAAACATTAGTAATGTGTAGAAAGAGAAAAGAGTAATCAGGGGGACAATAGATAGCGATTAGCATTGCATTTAAATTTTTGCAGATTAAAGTTGGCTGAAACGCATGGATCCGGAAAGGAGTTCCACAAGCGAGAAGTGCGAGATATGAAACTGTTAGCATAGACGTTATGGCTACATCTAGCTAGATCAACTCTAAATTGATGAGACCTTGCCGCCAATCTAGTACTGCGCTTAAATAAATAAAAACTCTAGGTACCATAGCGAAGAGTTCATACGAACAATTACCATGAAAGTATTTATAGAAAAGTCACTGAGAGGTAATTTTACGGCGGTGGGCAAGTAACTGAAGCCGATCCGCCAGATCAGGACACATAATATTGCTGATTCTTCTTTGGAGGTTATCAGGGAGCTCAAGGTAAACAGCAAGGGTACTGGACCATATGTGGCAGTAATATTCTAAGCGTGTACGAATGGTAGAATTTTATATAATTTAAATATAGTGTAGTAACAGATGACAGAAAGTGTATCACAGAGATACGAAGGCATATAAGAATAACGAAAGATGCCTTTCAGAATCTAAGCAGAACATAAAAAGATAGGAAATATCATAAAAAAAAGAAAACGAGTGCGTAACTACTGGGTAATATCTAAATTCTGTAGTATCATAAAACTAAAAAGGGCGTGGCACATAAAATAATTAAAATTTCCCCAGTTATGAGTTTAAACTTAATTTAATTTGTAGCTCTACGATACGGGGGTACGAGAAAGAGGCGTGCACTTTCAGAAAGTTTAACTAGTTTTGTTGGAGAGGGTGCGGCAGAAATACTTAACAAAAATAACTATCACATAATGGTAAGACATTAGTTAAATGAAAACACCATTGCCACTAATGTCTCTCCATTATGTAGAAGTTATTTCAGGGAGGTATAGGTGGGTCGTATTTCTGCTGCACCCTGTATTATTAGTTCGTCTTTACGTACATAGCAGCGCCTACTCTTTACTCTTGACATAATATCCCCCCATGTTCTACATCAGTGTTTCTCAAACTATCTGTACTAAACATGAGGCTATGATGTCTTATTCATTCTAAGTTCAGTCATCATTGACGTAACATGTCTTCCCAGCGTGCCAGCGACAGGTGTCATATTTGTGCCATATAATTATAGAATAACGACCCAAGAAAACATTACGGAATCTCATTAACTATTTTTTTTTCCTCCAAAGGTTAAAGACGGTTTTATCGAAAGGAGAAAGAATTGAATTTCTTTTCCTGGGGTCTTCTAAAGGAGAAAGTGTACTCAATGAAAATCACAGATGCAACACACTTGATTGAACGCAAAAAGAGTGAATTTGCTAAAATTGACGGCAATGTGGAATTGCTGCATCGAGTCCACGTGAATCTTACAAAACTCGTTAACCTTTGCATCACAAATGATGGAAATCATATTGAAGATGTTATTTGTTAATATTTCACTTCGATAAAATGTTGTTGAAAATTTCGTTTCTTGAAAATATGCCTTTTTGCCTAGGGTGTCCAGACTTTAGGGACGCCCTGTATAATAACAATACGAGAAAATATTATTTGAACCTTCGTAGTATTATTCATTTATAGCAGAAAAATATAATGAATAGAATAAAAGTTGCATCGTTTTTGCTTTTTATTTTACATTGATTTTGTAGAAATATATGTCTATGAAAATGGCGTTTTGGTAATCCTTGGAGTGGTTTCCGCAAAGTCACTTGCCTCATCATCATAATGGCGTTGTCCTACGTATTTCAGTTGACTATTATCAAGTCAAGAGTACTTAAACTGTACGCTCATATCAAAAGATTAACTCATGGTGTAAGTAAGTTATGCCTAAAAGGAAAGTTAGCCGGTAAGAGAAAGGAAAGGTCAATAGACAAAACGGTGGTTTAATAATAATGTCCACTGATGAATTGGAATTGACCGTTACTCTTTGAATTCTGCTATTGGTGATGGAACATTGTGGAGAAGAATATCTCAGGTTGATGCGGAGTCTGTAATAAACGGAGTAAGTGACTGATGATGATATCGCATACGTTGATTTTATAGCAATGACTTTTAACATGAGTGACTAATTGAAAAATGTAACCATAAATATAAAACTAAAATGAAAATGTAAAAAAAGAAAAAAAAAGAAAAAAAGAAGAAAAAAAAACGAGTCAGATATCCCGGCAGTCTCCCGTGGCGTGGAATGTGATTACTGTTTCTTTTTTTTTTTTTTTCACTGAAAACTCTCCGCGTACCGGCAGATGATGGTACGCGTACCGGCAGATGATGGTACGCGTACCGGCAGATGATGGTACGCGTACCCCATTTTGAGTAGGACTACTGTAGAGTACAGACGTCGATATGGCGGGAGTCGGTGGGCATTGGGAAATTTCTTTTCTCAGCCAGCAGGCACTCGGTGCATACGCGTCTACGGGGAGTCGGCCCGATCTGACCCCTAACAAGCACTCTCCTCTCACTGAGACCATCGATTTTCAACCCCCACTCTCTCTCCATTTCTCTCCGCAGCCCCTTTCTCGCTCTTGCACATACACTCTCTCTCTCTCTCCGTTTCTCATTTTTGTAATCATAGAAAAGAATCTCTTTTTAGGTCCCCCACTTCATACACTACCCAATATCGTATAACACAATCTTTGCTGGAGACATCAATGCGAACGAAGATATTTCTGTGGAATGTGCTTACTGTGTCTTTGTTTACCTTGAGACTCTTCGCGTACCACACTTTAAGCAGCACTGGTCTAAGAACAATTCTAATTTCTTTTGCAGTCAACAAATGATGATCGTTCCAGACAATTCCCGCGTCTTTTCAAACAAACGTCCTTCGCCTCAACGCGTCTCCCCAACTTTAACAAGGTACGTGTTGGACAAGAAAATATAATTAATATATCAAGTTAATATAAAAGAAAATATGTAACCTCAGGATGTGTGTATGTGTGTGTGTGCGCGCGTTCACGTCAGTTCATTGCCATACGTGATACACGCTTGGGTGATCATGTCTCTTTTAATCCATGACTGACTAGGCGGATTTTCCCGCAGTAGGTGGGCATTTCTTTCTATGATAGTTTGGTTGCCAACCATGGCTATAGAACCGAGTCCGTTCTGCTATTCAACCCATAGCTGGAGGGAGAAGAGATTGATTCATACCTTTCCCAACGGTATTTAAGTGAATGTAATCAACTCGACTGGAATTCGAACTCGCCTTCCCGATATCCCATTCTGAGCCTTTATCCATTATACCACAAAGCACAGATTGGTTCATGTTCTTTTTTTCTTTCTTTTTTTTTTTACAATAGTGTTCAACTTTTACAAAGCCCGTAAGCCACTCGAGGTAGAGAGTTACAAGAAGCACAGTTTATGTGGATATACCTAGACTTGAACAAATTAAAAATTAATCTATTGTGGAAGCATCCTCTTGGGAGTCGGTTCCACATATATATTGTTGGGTTATATAATGTCGAACATGTCCATAGGAAGACAAATCACAAGGAATTGACAAAATAACAGACACAAGTGCTGTTTGCTTTAGAGCAGAGATTTTTAATCAGTGCGGGGGGGGATCCATGGTTATGGCGGGAGGGAAAAATCATTTGCTTTTTCATAGCATTCTCATTGACTGTAGTCTTCATCAGAATAAAATCGATTTAAATACCCTGACCTTTTATTGAACTTTTTCTCAATTGAATTACAATACACTAGCCTTCTTATTGAACAGTTTTGATCACTGAAAAATGCTTCAGTTTATTTCTTTAATAATTAGTTAGGAATTAAAACAAATGACTCTACATGGATTCAATTTTCAACATTTTCTATTGCCATTAAATTTGTAAACCTCCTCTATAAAAAATAATCCATGTCAATGTATATGTCCTAATATGGAAAAGAATGAAGATTTTCAATAATACATACATATTATTTGGAATGCACATTTTCAGTCAAACAATCTTGTGAAGTTGGGAATGACATTCTGACCAGCGGGGGTCCTACAATTTAGGGTTCTGAGGCTTGAAGAGATAAGGCGGCCGGCCTCTTAAGCAACCAGCAACAATATGTTGTTTTTAACTACTAATATGTTTCGAATGGAGTCTGGTAGGTTTGTGTGTGTGTTTAAATGGGTTCTAATGGAGCTCTGGTTCGATAGGCGTAAGGTAAGGCGTCTGGATAGGCATGTAGTTGTGCGGCCGATGTAATTATTTATGTGTTCGGTTTCTACACACTCTGTGTCCAAAAAAGAAAGCTCTTGTGCGAACACAAGAAAAATTAAATAAAAAGCTTAACCGTAGTATCTTGTCTGTCGTTTTTAATGAAACATGCACACACACACACACACACACACACACACACACACACACACACATATATATATATATATATATATATATATATATATATATTAATCAATTCAAAGGGTTACTGGGAATTAAATAAAATGAGAAAACTTTAGAAAGAACTGGAAACCCAATACTAAACATAAAACAAGGGATAAACTTCTACTCCTGTTAAAAAAACCACGAAGTTTGAACCGGATGCTTTTATTTGCTTTTAGTTGTTTTTATGAATATGAACAATATTTTCTGAAACCAAAAAATTATTTCGATGAAAAATGAATTTTTAATACAATTATTTGTTATTTCTTTAATTATAATAGAATTTTACATTTAAGTTGTTAAAATATTATAAAATTAGTTAAAAGCCGCATCAGGTTTCGTAAGTGTCCTTATGAGATAGATCTTTTTTTAGCGCTTTGTAAATTGTATTGTTTTGACTAATCAGAAGATCCGCAGTAATTAAGAAATGTAATTTTGAGTTTATAATCGGGCTGTAATTATAAAGTACGGAAGACCAACCAGAATGCAATTAAATTGCGTTATTTGAGTTAAGCATTGTTCTCCGCTGTTAAGGCCTTTACTTTTGCGAAACACGTGTGGAGAAGTTAATTTGATTTTTCAATTTCAACTGAGAAGGGTACCTACAAGTATCAGTATCATCTTATGAAATTTATATGATCTTATTTTTATATTAATCTCAGTTATGACATTTTTCCATAAATTAAATATCAAAATTAATAATAAAATGAATGGAAATACAAATAACACAGTAAAATGTAATAAATTACATAAAATTATAGTATTTTATGTACACTTCTGATAAAATTTCATAAGAAAGGTACCTATAAATTAATTAGATACCTTTCTTATGAAATTTAATCTCACTCTTAACAGTCTTATTTTTCATTTCTTTATGATATATTTTCCATAAAGCATCGTAAACGTAAAGGTGAAAGCTAAGTACAAAAAAAATTTAGAGCGCTGAAAGTTTTCCTTAAAAATATTATTCACTTAAAAAAAAAATTGTTCACTTAAATGTAAATAATTTCACTTCCCTGCATCCGTAGAAAGAATTATCCTCCCGTAAGCTATCTGAACGTCATGGAAAGATTTAAGTTTAAAGATAGTAAAATCGACCTTGCTAACCAGACGCTTCTCGGTGGCCGAATGGTTAAGGCACGTCACGCGAAATGACGGTTCCGTATAGGATATAGGTTCGATTCCTGTAGAACGAAAATTTTCTATGAAAAAATCTCGGACATTCAGGCCGGTAAATGTTATTTAGTACTGTTTATTATAAAACAGAGCATTTGCTTAAATGCTTGTATCTATAAAAAGAACGTTAAACATATCATAAAATGTCTTTAAATAATCAGTTAAAAGTAGAAATAAAATTATCCTTGATAATAGCTAAAAGTATAACGGAAAGCGCTATTTTACGGAAATGCAGAATTTTGGACAGTTTATTACACACTTGTAGAAAACACTTGTACGAAAACAAAAAAATAAATAAAAAAGCTTAATCGCAATACATTTGTCAGTCGTCTTAAACGAAGCATGTATAAAAGAGAGATTGCTGCCTGAATACACAATTATATATATGCATGTTTTTAATCTTTTTTACAACTGATATATATATATATATATATATATATATATATATATATATATATATATATATATATATATATATATATATATATATATATATATATATATATATCTTTTTTTACAAGTGAAAAATAATGGAAGCTTTAATAATAAAAATGAAAAAGCCAACTCTTAACAATATTAACTACGAACAAGGCCACAATGTGCTAACCGTATTTGGAAATTAAGAACATCCCTACTACACGCTAAAACATACACATAATGCTCAAACTCAATTAAGCTGAAAAATCGAATCATCCTTGATAATGGCTAAAGGTATAGCCGAAAGCGCTCGGAAGTATAAAACATTTGGACAGTCTTTACACACTCTTTGTCCAGAAAAGAAAGCTCTTGTTCGAACACAAGAAAAATTAAATAAGAAACTTAACTGCAATTAGTACTTTGTTTGTCGTTTTTAATGAAACATGCATAAGCGAAGGATTGCTGCCTAAATATACAATATATATATATATATATATATATATATATATATATATATATATATATATATATATATATATATATATATATATGGCTAGGTAATATCAGTGATAGATATGCCAAGCAGGTTTCTGTGGCAGTTCGACATTGTTACTTTGCTGCTAACACTTGTGTTGTTTTCTCTGCCAAGCCTGTCCTTCCGTCTATGCGTAAGGATAGTCTCCCTCCACATCATAATAATTCATTAATTTATTCTTTTAAATGTAGTTGCGGTTCACACTACATAGGGAGAACAACTCAAAGGATGAATGCTAGAATAAAGCAACATGTTCCAGCAAAAATCCGAAACTTTAAGTACACTCCTTCAGACATTTTGACCAATACAAACGGGTCTTACATTGCAGAACACCTAATAAATAGCCATAATTGTGCTGCTAGTTTTAGTGTGAACTCATTTATCAGCCTTAGCAGGTCCCACTCGAATTACCATCTGAAAGTGTTGAAGGCCATCTATATTCTATCGTTGAAGCCTTCTCTATGTAAACAGAAGGACTTTGTATTAGGCCTCCAACTAATTACCATCTAAATATTTTTTCTCCCCTCCCAATACACTTTGTCCATTTCGTCTTTTTTAAATAATTTACTTTAATAACCTCGATTTAGCTCTGTTGAACGAGGTTCAAAACCAGTTAGGTAGCCCGTTTTACATTTTTACTTTTTATTATCATGAGTGGTAATAATAAAACTAATAAAACTGCCCCTGTATATTTATCTTTCTATCTAGCATTTCAAGCTATGGAACAATTGGACAGCTCCAGAAATTTCTCGAGCAAACAAAATCGTCGTGGAACATCTGAAGGTAAGCGCGTTCTATTCCTGTAAAAGAAAAGAGATCTTAGTCGTTTTGTAGCGTTTGTATTGTAACTTTATTCAGACTGTTGATTGATGACAATGAACTGAAAGCAGCTTAAAAACAAAAACAAAAAAAAGGAATAAGGTCTCACCGAGACACGTGTTCCCAGTTGAACACACTAGCTTCTCTAACCGACCAATCTACGAGTGCTCTACGACATACAGAAAATTAGATCTAACCTAGGGTCCACCACTCTATTTCATGACATTAAGTCGGGTCTCAAAGACACCTTATCTTCTTTATCCGATCTGCGCTGTTTAGAGACTGTCGCAGATCGACGGTCTGTAAAGTTCTATAAAATTCAACCACATATTTAAAATGAAATTAAATAATAATAATAATAATAAAAGGAACCTGATAACTAAATTATATGACTTGCCCACAAAATTTCAATGTTTCTACAAAAAGAATTTTAAAAGTTGTCAAATTATATGGACCTGCAAATCGAAGTAACAGAAGTGAGGAAACTTAATAAGGAATCTACGATTATTCCTGTGATAGAGCCGTTGGGTATGATAAAGAAATAATAATAAAGAAATAATGCCTTCAAGGCTAAAATCAACAAAAATTGCTCAAATCCCGCCTGTCTCTTATGCCACTAATTTGATGAAACTGTTGACCACGTAGCATCAGGGTGTCCAGTCCTTGTTGAGAAAGTATACATGATTAGACACGACAGGCTATGACAATATATCCCCTGGCATGTATATTTGAACTATGGTATTGAATCCCCGGATACAAGGTACAAACACCACTCGAATGACGCCAAAAATGGTTATGGAGTGTGGAATTTCTCAGTCCTCACAGACAGCAAAGAATGATGCGAATACACCAAACATAGTCATAAATGATTTCAAAAAAGCAATCTGCCAATATGACTTACCCATAGGATTCCAATATTTGTAAAAAAAAAAAAAACTGGCACATTATAAGGACCTGCAAATCGAAGTAACAAAAATGTGGAAACTTAAAACTACGATTATTCCTGTTATGATACGGGGCACTGGGTACGATATGGAAGAATACCAAGAATGATGTGAGTAAAATTCCTGGACACATCAGACTCTTAGAGCGACAAAAGCTTACACTGGGTGGAACTGCTCATATCGTTCGCAAAATCCTCTGCATTTAAATGAAACATCCCAAGTGCATAGATAACTCCCCCTTTTTACTGATAGACGCCGGAGGGGACTTGGAAATTAGGCAATTAAAATTACTCTCTGGTAAAATGATACCACACACAATAATAATAATAGCAGACATATTGAAAGATTGTGTTAACCCGAAATACAGGTTCTGTGATAAATATCCAGAAACAATTGATCATCTTGTATCAAATTGCAATGTTAGAACCCACAGAATATAAACGTCGGCATGATGGAGTGGGGCCGATATCTGCACTGGAAAATATGCAACTTTTATGGGAAGGAAACTGTAAGAAACTGATATGAACATCACCCAGACCTGGTTACAGAGATTGGACGTGTAACAATTCTATGGGACTTTACAATACACACAGACAGAACAATCAAAGCGAATTGCCCAGACATTGGGGATCAAAAGCAATAAAAACAGAATGTGCTTTCTTAATGACATGACATTGCATGCAGATTGTAATGCATCTTCAAAGATCTTCAAAAAATATCGAAATGCAAGGATTTTGAAATGGAAATCTTAAAACATGTGGCACATGAGGATATCAATAATTCCTATTGTAATTGGGGCACTCGGATTGATTAGAAAAGGTTTCGATAGCTGCATTGAAGGGATTCCAAGTAAGCCATGCCTTAAAGAAATACAGAATATTGTACTCACAAGCACAGAGGAGCTTTATCTATGTAAAATATGTGATCTTAGTGTTTATTTTTTTACAAAAATGATCACTGGAAAATGTCATGGAGCCGTTTCTGAGCTTGGATCTGTGGTTGTGACACGGAAGGAAATGTTTATACAACAGAGATCAAAGGAAATAATGATAGTAGTAGTAGTAGTAGTAGTAGTAGTAGTAGTAGTAATAATAATAATGATAATAATAATAATAGCTTCCAATCTTAATTATTTGGGAGGGTTAACATAGTATGTTTTGTTTTGACTAGTTACAATAGATTATCGAGTCTAAACCTGTTCAGTCCTACAGATTTTGTTTTCACCTAGCTGACCTTAACAAGATGGACATGACTTCTTTAGGCCGACCGACACACAGTGCATCTCTGTTCATAAACGGGAGTAGGTGACACGCATCATAACCGTTTTTTTCTTTTAAACTTTGAATAATGAGGTAGTTAAGACAATTTGAGAGTCAAAACTAGATACTTGGGAGCATCCTCAACCAGAAATCATCTCTGCAAACTGTGTTACACGACCTGAAAGTATTTATAATTGAACCCCTACTTGCAAGGTTATGTGTTGCTTTTTATCAAAAACTGTAAACTGACATTTGGCTGTGGTCCGTGTGGCTGGTATACTCTTATCAGACTGATTGTCATGATGGGTGTGTCGGGATTCTTAAATTTACACCCCAGCCTGCGCTATTTTGTTGGCGTGATTTTCTGTCATTCAATAATAATAATAATGGTCGATAATGCTTCCAATAAAAGAAAGAAAGGAAGAAAAAACGAAAAAAAGAACGAACGAACGAACGAAAGAAAGAAAGAAAGAAAGAAAGAAAGATAGTGAGGTCAGTGGATAAAGAAAGAAAGAAAGATAGTGAGGTCAGTGGACAAAGAAAGAAAGAAAGTGAGATCAAAGTGAGAAAGAAAGAAAGAAAGAAAGAAAGAAAGAAAGAAAGAAAGAAAGAAAGAAAGAAAGAAAGAGAGAAAATGGATATCGTTTGAAGTGAGTCGAGATTTGATTAATACGAAGCGTATGATTGCGGATTTGAACAATGATTTAAGGACCAGGATATATATTTTCTCATCTAAGGTAAGTATGGCATAAGCTATGGGAAGCGCTCCTTGCTCAGATATAAAATTTAGCTCTTTAAATTTCTATGTTTGAATTTTTAATAGCAACAAAAAGAACAATTTATACTCAAAATCAGAGATAGAGACAGCTGAAAGATAATGAGAAAAGAAGGCTTTGGAAACTTAACCCTCACAGGGCGTATTGAGAGAGAAGGAAAGGCAGCAAGACACCTAACTGACGTGTTCGTGCGGCGAATGGAGGGCGTAGCAAAGGGATAAAAACTGCTAAGAGTCACAAGGAATAGAACGTCGTGGAGAGCCATGATCGCCCATGCCCTGAAGAAGAAACCATTCGGCAAAGTGAAGACGAGTTTTCTTGCATTCATTAAGGCCAGTTTTAATACCATATGACTGTTATGAACTTGACTCCTTCCGATGGTGTGGCTACCATATTCGCCTTACGTGATTTCAGTGGGGCGCGGTAGGGGATGTTTATTCGGTCGAAAGATTCTATACCTACAATTATCATGTCTACAGTAGAGAGCTATTGAGATGATGGCATGGCTCAACATCTCTCCTGGGGTATTCAAGACCCCGCTGTGAAATAGACGCAACATCGTGTTGTGGCATTTCGTCTATCTCATATCTTCGAAAACGTAAGTGTCAACGTAATAAACTTTTAATTTTGTTCAGAGTTTTGCCACTGGCAAACCAAGAGAATTTCATGTTGTCCAATTGATGACATTTCCTGACAAAAAGTGTTGCTGTCAATTCTCAAGTTTGGTAAACCACAACCGAAAGATGACCGCAAAACGTTGACATTTTGTCAAGCCATTTTCTTATCTTTTTTTTTTTTTTTTTTTTTTTACTGTGGGTCCGGTGGATACTCGAGGCAGATGGTTAGAGTAAGAGGCAGTTTATAAGAGAGGAAGATAACGGCTGACTCTAGACTTGAACAGATTGTAGTGATCGGGGAAACATCCTCTTGAAAGTCTCTTCCACAGGGCAGTTGTTCGCGGGAAGAAGCTGTTCGAGTGGAACTTAAATCTCACCAATGGAATTTAGAGAGAAAGTGGGTAGTTTGCTACAATGTAAATGGCATGGCGGGCCCTAGCCGTGAAGGTTAGGCTTGTCGGAACCAAGGAACGTAGTTCGTTCGAGCACTTTCAATGGTAGTAGCGATAGGACAGTGAGAGACATGCCTCGTCCCTCCTGTGAGAGAAAGAGAGGTTGGAAGGTGGAAAATGATTTGTCACCCTCAAGGACTCGGTGACGCTTTTGGTCACTATCGAGACTGAAAAGTGAGAACTGGCAGCTCCCCCCCAAATATGAAAACAGTTCACCATTTTAGGTTTGATCTGGCTCTTGTAAAGGTAAAGCATAGAGGAGGCCTCAGGTACTTGCTAGAGTGGTACAGGGAACCGACTATTTTTCCTGCATCTTTAGCGTTGGATCGTATGTACGAGTTCCACTTGACGTTCATGAGTCAGTTTAAGGCCCAATAGTCTCTGAATGCACAGAGCCAACCCGAAACGTATTCAGTTTTATGCTCGAATGACTCTCTTATTAAAAGGGGTCTGGAAACCACCGAACTTTCAGAATTCTCGTCTTTTCAAAGTAAAACAACATATAAAAAGTAAAAAAAAAAAAAATTAAAAAAAATGATAAATTAATTTTTAACAGCCTTGGAAATTTCTGATCATAGCAAAAATCTATTTAAAAAAAAAAAATGAAAATATTGCCGGTTGATTGATTCACATGTTAATGTTTATATTTATTTTTATGGGTCAGTAGGCTCACCCATACGTGCACATAATATATCCTGTCACACACACCTGATATTCTCTCTATTTCTATCCCTCTCTCTCTCTCTCTCTGTCTCTCTAGCACACACACACACACACACACACACATATGAGAAGTATACACATATTATAGTAAACAGATATGATGATGATGATGATCAATTGCATCTTCACATTCGCTCCTCATCTCGCACCTGTCTCGTGCATGACTCCAAAGGTGACTTGCCAGGCCGGCCGCGGACTTGCATGACTTGTTAAACAAGTGACAGATGAACAATATGCTTGCCACAGCCTCGATGGATTCACACTGTGCACCGCCATTTGCATTTTCACTCCGGAGCTGGTTGTGCATACCTTGTCGCACAGCGTGCAGGCTGTGACACTCTGTGTCTGGCGAATGTCAAGGGTGATTTTTTTTCTTTATGTGACTTCACATGATACACCCAGCCAGCCTTTGAAAGAAGAATACGCTAAAAGGAATCACATGTCCAGCCCTTGATAGCCTCATCGAGTTAATGATTATCACCGATTCAAAGTCGTCGCTTCAGCCGTTTGTGTTCCAGACGACATTCTTCGAAGAGTTGAAGAATGTCGCCTGGAACACATACACATACACATATACTCGTATACATACACACGTTTAGCACACACAATCAAAGATTTTAAAACGAATGGCTATAATTAATCACATTCAACTGCAGAAGAATGTACACTTATGGTTTATAGCTTACGCAAAACCATTTGATAAACCACAAGATCTATTTGAACTACTATGGAAACTTGATTTATTTGAGAAAAGATTTTAGAATAATCCATACTGGGAGCAAACTGCCTGGATACAGATTGAAAATTGAGAACACATAAAAAGAAATGGACGTAAAAAAGGATGTGTCTTTTCACCGGATTTATACAACGTCTACAGCGAGGATATCCTAAAGGGGCCGGAGACCCTCCCAGGATTTATTATCGGTAGCCGCAATCTTAACAATATAAGATAAGCAGATGGCAAATTGTTAATGAAAAAAACAGAAAGAAGACTACAAAACAGCGTAATAAAGGAAAGCGGGAAGAAAAGACAAACTATCAATTGTAAGAAAACAGGAATTACGGTTGTCAGCAAAGGACTAAGTCCAAGATGCGAACCACGATGCCAAAACCAAACAAGTACAGAAGTTTGAATATCTGGGAAGAGTTTTAATAGAGGATGAAAAATATGGCACCGAAATCCGAAGAACGCATTTGAATAGAAACAGAAGCCTTACAAAAGCTAAGCAAAGTACTGAAAAACGGGAAGATTTCGTTAGAAACAAAGAAAAGAGTGCTGAGGTATCTATCATCCTATATGGCAATAAATACTGGCCAATTTCCTCATAGACGAAAAGACGACTGGAGGCAACAGAAATGTTGTTCTGCAGGAGGATGCTGAGAATACAATGGACGGATCATATAACAACGAAGAAGTCTAAAGGAAAATAGAAACAAAAAAGACGATTATACTCAAAATCAGAAAGAGAGAGCCGAAATTTCTTTGACACGTAATGAAGGAGGGCTTAGAGAGTTTGACACTCACAGGATATATCGAATGCAAAAAGGAGAGGCGCAGTGTGAATGGATAGCGGAAAGTGGGCTGAAAAGGATAGCAAAAAGACAAACATTACTAAGAGCTTGAAAGGATTGGAAGTTGTGGAGAGTCATAATCGCCTATGCCCAGAAGAAGAAAACAAGACGAAGAAGGCCTCTATTATTCTGGTTCGGTTTGATTTGTTTTTCGGTATATCAACCTTAATGGATTATTTAATGCCGATAACATTTTCGTTGCTGGTAATATTTTTTTTTAAAGTACTTTTGATATTTTTTTAAAAAATATATTGCTGGTAATCATTTTTTTCTTCAAATTTATTTGATTTATTTTAGTGAATTTATTTGATTTATTTCAGTGAATTTATTTGATTTATTTTAGTGAATTTATTTGATTTATTTCAGTGAAATTATTTTATTTATTCCTGGTAATAATTTTTTACAAAAATGTTTTGCTGGTATTAAAACCTATTTTTATAGTTTTTGACCCCAATTTGGGGGTTAACTATTTGCCCATAGCTAGGACCCTAACAAGTGCTACCACCCCGGGTCAGGGTGGATCTGAGAATACCAGCAGTTAAGAGGTGGTTCCACGCTCCTCAAAATCTCCTGATCAAAGGCCTTGCTGTCGGATGTAGTTTATCGTCATACCCAGGGCGCGGATGTTATTGTGATGTTTTGGTCAGTAATAAATATACGGTAAAGTCGAATTTAATTTTATTTTTCATTGTATCTTTATTCACAGTCCCGAAGACACTTACGATCGTGGTTCGAGGATGGCCCTTGCACAGGGCCGATATACAGCGCCGACTCATCAAGTCACACAAAAACTAAACTCTTCAGAAGTATTAACGAGGTAAGTACTGTCAAATAAATTGATCTCATACAGGATGAGTCATTTTTGCATCATTGGGTGGTAATGTTTAATATTTATGCTTGAAAAAAAAAACAACAGTGAGTTAAAAGGATGGTTATTCCTTTCACACCGCTATTATTGTGTGCATTTTTTATTTCCTCGGCAATGTTTATTTACCTTTTATAAGGATTTATTGTTTACCATTTTATAAAAAAAATAAAATTGAAAAGAAATCTTTAAAAAATTACAAAATGATCAAAATGCGTAAGAGGAAGAGATGTTCTCAACCTGTTTTAGTGAATTTATTTGATTTATTTTAGTGATTTTTTTAAAATTTATTTTAGTGAATTTATTTGATTTATTTTAGTGAATTTTTTAAAATTTATTTTAGTGAATTTATTTGATTTATTTTAGTGAATTTATTTGATTTATTTCAGTGAATTTATGTGGCAAATGAAAGAAAAGCCCGGAAATTTATTTTTTTCAAAATTTATAATTACGGTTACTCGTCCTTGTGTGTTTATTTAAATTTTCTTGTTCCCACGTATTTTTACAAATTTATTAATAAACATTTTCTTTTCACGTTTATTTCTTTATGAAATGGTGAATAATAAATGTTTCATTTTACTTGGTTTACATATTTTTATTTATCTAGTAAATATAAAGATTATTCTTGTAAATAAGCAAATCTAATAAATAAATAGGGTTTGATATCTTTGTTGTTAATTCTCAAAGTAAGTAGACAAACCATAAGGTCCACCTATCGGAGCAGGACTCTGTGGGACGGCGTACTGCAGACATAGATAGATAGATAGATAGATAGATAGATAGATAGATAGATAGATAGATAGGAACAGAATTATATATATATATATATATATATATATATATATATATAGAGAGAGAGAGAGAGAGAGAGATGTATGTATATATATATATATATATATATATATATATATATATATAAGTGAAAGTTGACACTCAGAGGTGACAGGCTGTTTCATGCTAGACGCAATCGTCAGGCGGTCTGATGATTGCGTCCAGCATGAAACAGCCTGTCGCCTCTGAGTGTTGACTTCAGTGTTCAGTTTTATATTTATATTTGCATACGCTCTATCTCTGATATTGTTCACTTTATCCCTTAAATATAGTACACTTTAAAACTATATTTCTTCATATATATATATATATATATATATATATATATATATATATATAGATAGATAGATAGATAGAGAGAGAGAGAGAGAGAGAGAGAGAGAGAGAGAGAGAGAGAGAGAGAGAGAGAGAGATTCCGGGATGTTGCGGATTCCGGGATGTTGTGGATTCCGGGAATGGAATCCTGCACAAATAAATAATCAACGCCAGTAATTGAGATAGAAAAATAAGCGCATTAAACGTAAGAATACAGACTTGATGTGAAGATTAGTAGTCCAGGAATGCAGGTTAGTAGAAAGTATATGTACAAGTCTCTGTAAGTGTAGCCGTAATTATCTCTCTCGCTGGTCTCTCGTATAACTCTCTGTGAATACCCTCTGTACTGTCTCCGTATCTCTCACCCTGACTCAACGCATCTCCACCTGCAGGTATTCTCTCTGCCAGTATAAGTATACTTTGGACGAGTCCATCTTGTGTAAAAGGGGTCTGCCCCACAACTGATAGATAGGAACAGAATGAGATAGATAGATAGATAGGAACAGAATGAGATAGATAGGTAGATAGATAGATAGATAGATAGGAACAGAATGAAAGATAGATAGATAGATAGATAGATAGATAGATATGTAAACAATGAGTTTGTCGCAGTTAGCTCCTCATCAGTTCTTTAATCCTTCAACAGGGGTCTCTCTCCCCTTGCTATAAATACTGGCTGACCTTCTCTCTCTCTCTCTTTTTTGACTCAGGCCTTGGGCCGCTACCTCGCGCGGAGGCGAGGTAAAATCTCTCTTTTTTCCACTTAGGCCAATATGTGACCTCACAGATACTGCGTTTTCCAAATTCCGGGAACGCGCTAAGAACAATACACATACGTACGAACACTTACAATACACACACATAATTTCTCCATACGAACACTATGTAACTTTTCATGTCTTTGTGTAACTCGTTATTAATATATATTTGTTTACCAATATATATCGGTCTTGTTTGTCTTCTTTGGGCTTAATGTCCGACATTCTCATGTAGCTGGACCGGCCAGCAGGAAAGTTTAACCTTCTGATATCTCTTCACATCTTCTCCCCCACGGTCCGCTACAAGTTAGATATGAACAGAATAAGCTAGATACATAGAAACAATGAGATAGATACATTGATAAATAGATACAGATATAAAGACAGACTAATAGATTACGATAGATATATAGATAGGAACTGAATAAGATAGATAGATAGATAGATAGATAGATAGATAGATAGATAGATAGATAGATACGGATAGACTAAGAAAGAAAAAACGGACCATTCATACTACAGGTATCCTCTGAGAAAGGGGGAGCTAGAGAGAGATCTGATTTATTGATTCGTTTCCTACGGCTTATCAGCCCTTTGCAGGTTATTTAAAACCAGTAAATATTTGTACATTTTAAGGTTTTCTTTTGTAGATAATAATTGTTTAATGACAAAATGATTATTAATGAATCCATAGCTGTTGGTGGACTCATACTGTTTCCAAAGTGTATTTGCACGAAAGGTAATATAACGAAATCCACGGAAATTGGAACTCCGATAAACAATTACGAACCATTGTCCATTACATCACCAAGCGGTCCACCATCTAGGTGCTGACCAGGCTTAACTTCGGTGATTGTACGGGAACCGGTGTTTCAGGCCAAGGAGAGACCTGAACAATAAATATTATATTTAAATAATTTTAATGTACATATAATTTTAATTTCAGGTGAACAAACCTGAGGATGAAAATTTATCAAACATGCTTGATCAACCAAACAAGATGTCCTCTGAACGGCAACTGATTTTGCCGAAACTTGAGAAAGATTTCATTTCATTGAATAACTCCGAGAAAGAAAATTGCCTTCGTCTCCGACATAAACAGAATACGATTAATAAAAATGTTACCGCTAATAATATTATGAAAAACGATGAGCTGTTAGCTTTCAGTCCCAACAAAACAACATGTCTCCGAAATTCTTACTGTGATTCAAATTCGGCTGAAGCGCCTGGGGCTAGTTATCTAAATGACGGCGGCACTCGTCTGCTGGAGATGTCTAGTGAGAAAGAGCGTTTCCGACGAAATGATTGCCAAGTCCGTTCTGCTCAGCTGCCATCTACCGCTCAAGAACTGGATAAGAATTCGCGCTCGCTCAAAGCAGTTGAAAATTACCACGGCTCAAATTGGGAGCACAGAAATGAAGCTACGTCATCGTTATGCAACGACCAAGCTCAAAAGGCACGGATCAACGCAAAGATTTATTTCAGCTGTGATTTAAGTGATCTTTCTTTGCTAGGTGATCATCTTTTAGTAGATAACATATGCAATGATTTGAAGGAAAGGAGCGCAAAGGCAGTTTCCATTAATAGTGGCGACAATTCCTTGGCATCTACTTTGGTCGAGAAGCAGGAGATTGACAATGCTACAATGACTGGGGCACCGGCTACATTAAAAGCTGATTTTCTGACACGCCCGTTATACAACATTCCGAAAAATTGTGTCACCGCGACTGGGACAAAAAGAAAAGTATATCAAGGAGACATCGCATGGCCGATTTCAACCAACAATAATTTATTCAGACTGTGTGTGTGGGCGGATAGAGGTAAGTTTACAAATTATTTGTGACAAAATCTTTGAATTTGGTAGATAGATTAGGATATTAACAGAGATAGATAGGCACAGAATGAGATAGATAAATAGATAGATAGATAGGAACAGAATGAGATAGATAGATAGATAGATAGATAGATAGATAGATAGATAGATAGATAGATAGATAGGAACAGAATGATAGATAGATAGGAACAGAATGAGATAGATAGATAGATAGGAACAGAATGATATATATATATATATATATATATATATATATATATATAGATAGATAGATAGATAGATAGATAGAAATGAAAACATTGAAATACATAGCTGGATAGAAATGTAAAGATTGAGACAGAAACAAAATGAGTTAGATTGATATAAATAGAGAGATAGATAGAAAGAAACAGAATAAGATAGATCTATTGATAGCTAAATAGATATAGACAGAAAGACAGCAGACTAACAGATTACGATAGATAGATAGATAGATAGATAGATAGATAGATAGATAGATAGATAGATAAAAACAGAATGAGATAGATACATAGAAACCTGAATGAGATAGCTATTAACAGGCTGAGGTAAATAGATAGATATTAATATAGATAGATAGATAGATAGATAGATAGATAGATAGATAGATTTTAACAGAATGAAGTAGATACATAGATATTAAAATAGATATATAGATAGATAAATAGATAGCATGAGGGTAAGAGAGAGAGAATTTTTTTTTAAATAAAGTTCTTCTAATAAAAGCTCGAGAGCCTTTCAAGGTAGATGTTTACTGTTAAAATGGTCCTGCTGGATGTGATATGATATGTGTGAAACGGGACATGGTAAGAAAAGATTATTAGGATGGAGAAGCATCTACACCTGTTCCTGTTGATTAAGGTCTGAGTGCCCTCATGTCTTAACCAATAACCACAAGAGACAACATTTTTTGCATTAAAATATATAAACAGATGTGCTGCCATGTTGGGGAGAAAAATAGGTAATTGTGGTCATTGTTTAGAGAGAAATCGACGTTAGATTTTAGAAGCAGCCATGAGTATGATTTTTTTTTTTTGCAATTCACCTTGCAATTTTAAGACGACAAGGCATTTGAACCACGTATTTATTTGCTCTTTTTTATATCATTCCCCGAAGCCCCAATGACAACAGGTGATGCTACATGTTGTCTTCAGATGCCACATCCTACTAATTTTTATCTTTAGGTCCTTTATTTACATTATTCGGACTATTGTCCTCATCTTTATCGCCATATTTATTACAACGTTTCGGCCTTTCAGTATCTGTGTATATTTTGAAGATGAGGTATTATGTACACTATTTACATTATTCGGACTATTGTCCTCATCTTTGTCGCCATATTTAGTACAACGTTTCGGCCTTTCAGTATCTGTGTATATTTTTGAGATGAGGTATTATGTACACTATTTACATTATTCGGACTATTGTCCTCATCTTTGTCGCCATATTTATTACAACGTTTCGGCTGTTGTACGCTCCGGCCTTCTTCAGGTGGTTGGAATATCGAACTGAACCCTTTATTTTACTCACTGGGGTAGACTGTTCTAGTTCCACGTGCCATGTTTAATGGATGTCAGTTTTCAGTTATCTCCTGTTAATTTCACACAGAAAGTTCTCCACTGCATTAACCGGGTATTGAACTCACACTTTTTGGGTCCTGTCACTGGATCTATCTAACGCCTTTATCCACTGTGCTATGTGTCCTTGATGTACAAAAATGAGGACAATAGTCCGAATAATGTAAATAATGTACATAATACCTCATCTCATAAATATAGACAGATACTGAAAGGCCGAAACGTTGTAATAAATATGGCGACAAAGATGAGGACAATAGTCCGAATAATGTAAATAGTGTACATAATACCTCATCTCAGCAATATAGACAGATACTTTAGGTCCTTGTATTGACTTAGTTTCTCAAACGTTTTAAATGATGTGCTTTTATTGGCTGGAGCTGCATGTTTTCTCAACATGACTTTTCAAAACCATTATCGTTATTATTATCCTTATTATAATTCTACTTCCCCTTTCATTCGTTAGTTTGTTGCTTAGTTGGTTCACACGACCGTTACGCCCTGCCAATACCTCATAAATAATGGTCTATTCGGTTTTGACCGCTTTAAAACACGGAAATGACTTAACACGACAGCCCTAGTTATTATTATAAAGAAGTCTGAGTTATTTGTTGCTGACTAATATTTAGTTTAGACATTTTAATCTGACAAACGCTATGCGAGTGAAAGTTTAATCCTCAATAAAATTAAGCAATGATAAAAATCGACGGCAATTTGTTACCATCTACCGATCTCAAATGCCATTTGTTTTGTTTTTTTGTTGTTTTTTTGTTTTTGTTTTTGTTTTTTTTAATTCAGACATGTCAACAGAATGTACAGCATTCCACAACAATCTTTTCCCAAGGCTAAGACTTCTTGCGAAGCAGAAAGGAGTCCATCTCGAAATCTTCGACCTCCACTTGAACCAAAGTGACCCGACCTGCCTGGACAGCTTCCGGCTTGAAATGTTCACTTCTGTCTTGGGCAACTGCATCGATTCTGGCTGCCAATCCCGTGTTGTGGTATGTATTTTTCTTTTTCTTTTTTTTTTTTAGCAAAAGTGCGCCTTTCGAAGAGAAAATATAAATTACTCATGAAAAATTATCATCAATATAGTTTTTTTTAGTTATGAATAACTATAGCACAGAGAAAAATATTAAATTGGCTTTATGTGACAATGACACTTTAAAGTCAATTTCACCGTGTACAAAAAGAATCGAGGAAAAAAGTCTGAAATTATTTTTTTCTGAAGAGAGTGACATTCGTAAGAAAACGAAAAAATCTGGTAATAAATTATTATTAAAAAAGATCGATTGATACATAAATAGTTACAGACAGAAAGACAGTAGACTAACAGATTACGATAGATAGATAGATAGATAGATAGATAGATAGATAGATAGATAGATAGATAGGAACAGAATTATATATATATATATATATATATATATATATATATATATAGATAGATAGAAAGAAAAAAAATATAAGGTAATAAATTATTTCTTTAAACAAAATTTCTCCAGTATCTGTCTATATTTCCGCGATGAGGTATTATGTACATTATTTACATTATTCGGACACATGGGACATTGGTTAGATCCAGTGACAGGACCCAATGTGTGTGAGTTCAATACCCGGTTAAGGCAGTGGAGATCTTTCAGAGGGAAATTAACAGGAGATAACTGATAACAGACATCCATTAAACGTGGCACGTGGAACTAGAACAGTCTACCCCAGTGAGCGAAATAAAGGTTTCAGTTCAACATTCCAACCACCTGAAGATGGCCGGAGCGTACAGCGGCCGAAACCTTGTAATAAATATGGCGACAAAAATGAAGACAATAGTCCGAATAATGTAAAATTTCTCCTTTTTCAGTTAGAGAAAACTGCTTTGACTCAATATCCAATTGTTTTGTTGTTGTTTTTTTTAATTTTACCGTGTAAAATGTTATATTACGGTATATGAACTCTGGTAAAATTTCAGCATAACTTTTTTACCTTTTCGAAACGGAAACACAGGTTCCACAAATAGAAATCATAAGTGTGTTGACTTTTATGAATAAAAAAATGAATAGAGAAGAATATTAAATTAATTAAATATTAAATTAATTAAATATTTAATTAATTCAATATTAATTAAAATAAACTTCCAAGTTACAAGTCCAAGATTCCATAATTGCATGTTTTTAGTGAATTCCGCACAAAAAGTTTGTTTTTGCAATCAACATAAATAATATAGCAAGTCTGAAGTAAATAAAATAAATAAATTCTGAAACTTCGATTGGATAAAAAGTTATTCTAAGAGGAAAATTAAAAGTGTATTTCAATTTCCTTCTCTTACCGCACCAACGATCGATCGCAAAGCCAAACCCAAATAAATTGTATCGGTTTTGAAAAAGGCCTCTAGTTCTGTTCCTTGGTTGCACTATAAGTAGTCTTGTAGTGTAGAACGTCATGCCTCCTTGCTAGAAATGTGTGAATTCTAAGGATTTCTTTAGAGAAAAAATTATTATTATTATTATTATTGCCGTTTTTGTAAAGCCGTTTTTCATTACAAGACAAACGACGTTTGTACAAAGACTTATATATAGATTTGTATATTTTTATAATTGAAACTTTAAAAAACATAACTTGAATAATTCTGTTTTTAAACATTGTGTTTCTTTTTTTTTTCTTCTTAAATCGCGCTCTTCACTTAACTGTTGAATCTATATCAGCCTACAACAACCTATCAAAAACTTGCAAACTTTGCTTGAAGGAAAAAATAGCTATCATTACCTTCCCAGACCAAAATAAATTATTAAATAAAAGATCCGAGCTAATCTCAAAATGCAGACATGAAAACAAATTTTTACTACGTAACTTAAAAATCGAAAACTGAAAAAATAAAGAAATACATAAACAAACAAAATGACAATAAAATAAGCAAAATAAATTAATCCAAACAAATTACTAAATCACACCTGTTAGAATAGACGAAATAGAATAAAAAATAAGGAACAAAATCAATAAATAAAGTAAATAATAAACAAAATATTAGACTATAAAAATCAAAACAATAAATCGGACGAAAAATAGCTATAACTGTTACATAACGATAAAAAAAATGAATAAAAATAATATACTGCGTTACTTAAAAATCGAAAACCCAAAAGAGAAAATATACAGTGTAATAAATAAATAACGACAAGTATAATAAATTGATCTAAATACATCCAAATATATAAATAAACTAACAACCGATACCGATAAACTAGCCGTTTAGAAAAAAACAAATAAAGATAATCAATCCAAATAAATAAATTAAAAACTGTTCCCGCCCAAAAATAATAGTCAGAACAAACCACAACAATCAACCCCAAAATTCAACAAATAGCTTTATCTTCCCAAACAAAAACAAAACTGTTAAATAAGCTATATAAACAAATTTTTATTACGTTAATAAAAACACCGATCAAAATAAAAATAATAAATAAATAATATATAAGATAAAAAATAAAAACAAGCAAAATAATTTGACACAAATAAATAAATAAACAAACGACTTTTAATAAAATAGCCGCCATAATAGACCACCCACAATAAGCTATATAAACAAATTTTCACTACGTTAATAAAAACACCGATCAAAATAAATTAAAAATAAATAAATAAAAAAATAAATAAAAATAAAATAAATATAAAGGGTAAAAAAAAAATTAAATTAAATAAAAACAAGCAAAATAATTTGACACAAATAAATAAATAAACGACTTCCGGTAAAACGCCTACAAATAAACAAATAAACGACTTCCGGTAAAACACCTGCCCAAAATGACTATCCACAATGCACCACTGACCCGTATATATAAATAGCCGAGAAAAATAACAGCACTCGTGGCCCGATGATTGCATTTAGCATGAAACAGACTGTCGCCTCTAAGTGTTGACTTCTATGTTCACTTTCATATTTACACACGCTCTATCTCTGATATTGAGCACTTTATCCCATAAATATAGCACACTTTAAGACTATATTTCTTCATATATATATATATATATATATATATATATATATATATATATATATATATATATATATATATATATATATAAACAAATCTTAATTCCCCAACACAAAGCATGCAAAGACACTTGGATCTAGAATGAGAACGAGACAGTTGAAATTTCGAGTATTGATTGATTTGTGATATTTTTACGGTTTATCAACTCTCTATGTGTTATTTAAAGCCGAAACATATTTTGTTTTGTAAGAATAATTCTCTTTTTTGCGAGTGAATATGGCATTGAAAATATTTCGAGAATAACAACGACTTTTCCAGATGCAAGTACTACTATTTAACCCATAGCTGGGGGAGATAGTTTCATAACTTTTTCAACGTTAATTATGCATAAATGAATGCAACGAACTAGAATTGGAATACGACATCGGATCTCCCATTTCTCATTCCGAGCATTTCCGCATTGCACCACCCGCACATCCATACATAATGAGGAAAGAAGGCTTGGAGAATTTCACACCTACAGGACATATTGAAAGTAAGGGAAACAACAAATAATGGACGACCACAGGTCTTGAATGACGGACTCCTGAAGGCGGCCATTGAATAGGACAGTAGTCTAACGTGTGGTGAACTTGCAAGACAGTTCAACGTTTCCGATGAAACAGTTAGACTTCACCTGCACCGCCTAGGTAAGACGTACAAACTGAGCAAGTGGGTTCCGCAAACGCTGTTGGAGGTCCACAAGGGACAACGAGTGGCAGCCTGCGTATCGCTGCTTTCTCGCCACCGTACCGCATCTTTATTCAATCGAGTTCTTACCAGTGATGAAAAGTGGGTTCTGTACGAAACTCCCAAGCATTCCAGACATTGGTTGTCTCCTCAGGATGCTGTCCCTCACACCGCAAGATTATGCTTTGTGTCTGTTGGACAGGTCGTCAAGTGGTTCATTATGAACTGCTACCAACGGGCCAAACGGTCACTGGAGACCTATACTCGCGGCAATTGAAACGTGTGCAACAGGCATTGCGCCAGACGGAGCCAGCACTGGTGAATCGCAAAGGTGTGCTTTTCCTCCATGACAACGCCAGGCCGCATGTCGCGCGAGTGGTCAGGGATACCATACAACAACTTGGGTGGAAGACTTTGTGCCATCCACCTTATTCACCTGACCTTGCGCCATCCGATTACCACCTCTTCCACTCCCTGAATAATCATCTTCGTGGGAAATCCTTCACCAATGAAGCAAACTTGCGCAAAGCCCTCACGGACTTCTTTGCGTCAAAACCCCCCGAGTTCTACCGCAACGGCATTGAACAGCTGGAGACACGTTGGCAGAAGGTGCTGGATGCCGATGGCGATTACTTCGAAGACTAAATATAAGTTACACATACTGTGAAGCGTTTTCTTTTTTTCATTTCATGGGAAGTATATATATCAGCTCGAGACAGTGGCAGCTGTGGAAATAGACTACTGTCAGTGACCAATAAGATTTGTTTGGTTGGTTGATTTTGTTTAGCGGCATATCAACACCTCTATGGGTTATTTAATATCGAAATCTAAATATTCTGAATACAATTGTATGCCTTCAACTATAGATAAGATATCTCGTTGGTAATTATAATACAAAATGTATTGCTGGTATTGTTACTATAAAAATGTATTTTTATACTTTCATAGTGATTTGTTTTTGTTTGAGGGATTCACTATTTGTCAATAGTTGGGACCCTAACAGGTGCTACCAAACAGCAAATTAAGAGGTGGTTCCAAGCTCCTCAAGACCTCCAATCACCCCTTGCTGACGGATGTATTTTATCGTACCAACAAGGTTCGTTTTTCAACTGGACTATAAAAGACGATAAAAAAATCTAGTGTTTTTTTTTTCACTAAATGTTATTAATTATATTAATTGAGTTATCTTATTATTTTTTAAATCTCCCCTAACATAATTTGCAGATACTTTTGGGAGAAAAATACGGCGCTCCAATTTTGCCCTCTACCTTATCTTCTCTGGAATTTAACTCCTTGCAACATCAGTTAATCCATCAACTCGATACACAAGAACGGCACGAGCAGCAACTTAGCGTCCCACGTGGTCTTCGTTCCTCCAGTCAGTGTTCGCGTGGATCCAGGACTGATTCAGCGTCCAGCAGTCGGCATTTGAAACCGCCTCGTAACAATCCCGAGACGTCGAGCGGGTCTATTTCAAGAGTAGCAACACCGACCAAATCCCCACGAGTACCTGCTATTTTAGTGAACAACGAACAGCTTCCAAGGAACACAGGCGATGCTCGTAGGCCCAGCTGTTTAAATAGCGACTGTGCGCTTGCGTCAGGCCGATCTGAATTGGGCGACCTGTATCGGATGGAGAAACGGGAAGACATTTACAGACTGAAGACGTCGAGGTAAGAAACGACAGTTATTTTGGACTGCCGCATAGCTGGAACCTTCCTTTTTTTATGTCCCGTTTCCTTTTAGAATGTGAGCAATCATGGTTTCCCACAGCTTCCTATCCTTTTTACCTGGTCTAGAACGCCTGCCACTTGTGTTATCTAAACAATATTTGACCCCTGACTATACCTCATATACTTGTTATGACATCAATTTACTCTAGTTCGTCAGGTATGCTTCTTGCTCTTTCCCTCTGTCCCTTCTTGCTTTCAAGATGTCATGTAAGTGTCAAATTCTCTACGCTTTCTTTCCTCATTACATGTTCTAGTAATTTCAACTATGTCTTTTTTTGTTTGAAGCATGTGTCCCCTTTTTGTTTCCATTTTCCCTAATGACTGCAAAATCAACCCCTTTCCCAAATTTATATACAAGTCGTACAGATGCATGCTGGGATTACTTTCTAGTCAATAAGACTACGTCTCGGTCTCATCCGCCATATTTTGGTTCTTTCTTGTCTTGAAGTCGGAACGCTGCGATCCTTTGTGTGTAGCCCGTTTTGCGAGTTAACACCATTCTTAGTTTGTGAACTTTTTTGCATCTTTCCTGTTACTTTGCTTACATTGTCTTGCATATATTGTTTGCTTAGTATTATTTTAGCCATGTTCTAATTTTTCTTTCTTTCGTTGCTGTCTATTGGAAAGTTTGTCAGTTCTGTTTGTTGGACATTACAGCCAATTACATTAAATCATGGCCAATTATTCTACACTTCCTCGTTACTCACATGCACTGTTCATGATATTTTGCAAAATCATTCTATAGAATGCTATAAGTTTCCTCCTCATCTGTGAAGAGATTGTCTCGCATTCACTGCCATCTAGGTGGGGACTGATATTAGCACTCTTCCCTTTCGTTCACATTTTCCGCCGTCTGTGATAACACGTCTCACGGCTTAACAAGCTTGTCTCTCTAGATCAGAGGTTCTCAACCAGGGGTAAATTTACCCCTAGGGGGTAAAAAATTATATAGCCTGGGGTAAATAATTGAAGTACCTGATAATTTAAAAAATAATTCAATTAAATTTAATTTTGTAAAGTGAGAGAGAGAGAGAGAGAGAATGCAAATTTTTATTTCTGTATTGGTATTTTTACTAATGACTAATTTGCACAATTTTTAGTCACAAATTAGTCAGTACTAATCATAATCATTCATTCCCCAAAAAAATTTTTTTAGTATTTTAGTAATTTTTTAAATTGCCAAAAACAAAAATACTAAAAAAAGATTTTTTTTTGAATGAATGATTATGATTAGTATTAATTTGTAGATCTACTAATACAGCGGATAAAATGAATAATTTTTTTATTAATGACTACAAACGTTAATAAAAATACTGAATTTTATACAGAATACTAAATTAAACTAAAAAATTAGTAGATTAGTACTAAATAAGAAATCAGTATTTTGAGTGTCGCTTAGTATTTTTTTTTTAGTCGCAGTATTTTGACTAAAAAAAACCCTTAGTATTTTGAATGAAAAAATCATTCATTCATTTAGTCACGAAATTGTACATCAATGCTTTATGATGGCTATGAATTTTTTGTATGGGAGTAGGGGGTAAATGGAGAAATACATAAAGCCGAGGGGGGGTCAATGATAGAGGAAAGGTCGAGAATGGCTGCTCTAGATCAATTATGACTGAATACCAAGTTCGATACTCGCTGGGCACTCCATACTTTCGGCCTTGTGCCACATCTAAGCTACGCTTAGTAAATCACTATATTACAATGCAAAATAGTTTGGAAACTTCGGCGTGATGTAATGGTTACCAAGCTTGTCTCGCTAGATCAATTACGACTGAATAGTGAGTTCGATCCTCACTGGGTGCTCTATACTTTCGGCCTTGTGCCACATCTAAGCTCTGCTTAGTAAATTACTATAATACTTCTCGGTTACATTTCTATTTCTTTACATTCGAAAATGTTCTCATCTTTGTTGTTATTATCACAACGCTTCGACAGTTTTGCTCTACGGCCTTCTTCATGTCTCGATCGATTCGAATAAACTTCGGGGAATTTCGAACTGAAATCTTTCATTGGCGCTACGGTGATGAGATTGTGTACATTACGAAGTCAATGTGCCTATTAGGAAAGTTACCTTTTTGTACTGGATTATTTAGGCTTTTTTCACAAGCGTCAGAAATCGGTGCTAGAATCAAGATAAAAAAAGAATACGTTTTAGATGCTGATTTTCTAGGCAAACCTTCTTCATTTTGAAATATTCATTCGTCCATGCACTCATATCTATTCTGGTGCTCCCACTATATATTTCAATATTCTTGACAAAATTCAAAAGGTCTGTAATGTAATCGGACCTGACCTGGCATCTCGACTTCAGTCACTTTCTCACCGACGTCACGTGGCTTCCTCTGTCTTTTTTTAATAAATATTTTCATAGCAATGGTTCTGATGTCTCAAGTCTCGTTTTCACCTGTGAGGAAATTATTTTCATTTTTTTCACATGCGGACTGTTGTACTCTTTTGTTGTTGCTATCACAACGTTTCGGTCGTTGTGCCTCCCAGCCTTCATCAGGTGTATATCAATTCAGGTAACCTACATGGAATTTCGAACTGGACCCTTTATTTAATCTACGGAGTGGTAGATTCTTCTATCAACATGAGGACAAAAGTGATAACTCCTCATGCCAGAAATTCGGACAAGACCGTGCGGAAATGTCCAGCATTTACTGACATATATAAGGATACTAATTACATATAAGGATATTAATTATAAGGAGATTAATTATAAGAATATTAATTACATAGCGGTTCGATACACAGTTATTCGCCCCCCCCAAAAAAAATTCAATTAACAAACCGTATTTCGATGTTTATGCGTATTACCCACAATTTCTACACTGTATATACACAGGTGTGGTGCGATATTTTATTATCAATTTTTATGCAAAAAATTAGGAGGTCGCTCTATACACAGATAATCTTTCTAAAGAGGTTAAAAATCATGCATCATCGCTGACCAGTTGTGTGATGGTGATCATCATCACAAACATACATACATACACAAATTCAAATGATACAACAACAAGCATTCATTGGATAATAAATCAGCACTACCTTGTAATAGACAATTCAAAAATCGCAGCTATGCGACAATTTATAAATCGCAGCTCTATTTTCATGTAGTCGATTTTGTGCACTTTTGGGAGAATCGGATCCCAAGAGCCTTCTCAGCTTAGTAAATATTTTCAGAAAATATCAGCTTCTAATTGGTCAATAAACACACAAGTGGGCGTTGCAATCCACCCACGCACAATATATTTTTCCAGCGCGTGACTAAGTCAAGTTTCCCGCTAAGTTCTTTTGATCCTGTCACGTGATTACATTATCTATAAATAGCAAACACGAATTTTCCTTTTTCTCTTTTTTCTCTCTTCTTGCTGCAAAATGTAGTCTCAGAGAATTATCGTCTCGACCATGATGGTCTGACGTTAAATAATATTTCACGCATTCATGTACGTACGAACTCTTACAACCTACATTACAAACATACAGAACATTTCCAAACATGCAACAAGAACTTTATTCTTCTAATACTACAGTTTAATAATTAATCCAACTTCGTGAGCTCCGGTAAAAATATTCCCAGTCTAAGAGACATAACTCCATCAATTTTTAACTTCTACACTTGTATATTAACATACAAATAAATACAATGTTGTGTTTGTTTTAAAACCTTTTGTTCCTTCTTGTATTTCATGCTTTGTGGCATTTTACGTTTAATATAAATTGTGTGGTCATGTTATTCACGCAGCCGTAAACAAACATCCACAATGGTCATACCTCTTGACATGCCTCTACAGTTGCACTATACACAGGTAAATTCTAGCAAAATAAAGGAAAAAAACATTTGTATAGAATACTTTTACTGAGAATCTTTTGAATGATCATAACCTGAAGTATGTACCACAACTCGTGCGACACCTTGCATTACGTACCGGTAATCTTGACAGAAAGGTTAGTCATTGGAAAGACAATACCTCAGCGATGTAAACACTTGCGAAATGAAGATGAATGAAAATTCTCCATTCATATAAAGTATTTGTTGATTTTAAGTGGCATACAGAGTCGATGAGGTTTTGCTATTCATGTAGCGATAAAAGGAAAAAAACTTTGGCTAGGTAGGAAACAGGCCCATGGCAAAAGTAGTCAGGCATGAACGGAAACAAAAGTAGGGTATTTATTTTAAAGTCTTCGTATCAGATATTTCACGGTAAGTGTTTTCTCACCATTTTGAGGCAGCATTATAAAAAAAAGAATGAAGACTATTTATTCGGTATGAAATATGTTCAGGAAGTTGCAATATTTGACTACAGTAGACCTACTAGTATTGCTCAGTAGCTGGGTTCGCATTATACACGAACTATATGAAAAAATAAGTTTTTTCACAAAACAATTCAGGGGTCACTCTGTACAGGAAATGAGGCTTATACATGAATATATATTGGTATTTAGCTAGGAAAGTATTTGAAAGCATTCCATGTATAAAATGAGAATTTGTTTTTGTTAGATTAAATATTTTGATTATTAATAATATATATATATATATATATATATATATATATATATATATATATATATATTCGTATAATATAAGTATAGTATATATATTAGTATAATATAAGTATAGTATATTAGTATAATATAAGTATAGTATATGTATATATTAGTATAATATAAGTATAGTATATATATATTAGTATAAGTATAGTATATACAATATATATTAGTATAATATAATATAGTATATATATATATATATATATATATATATATGTAAGTATAGTATATATATATATATATTAGTAGAATATAAGTATAGTTTATATTTATATATATTAGTATAATGAACCAGTCTGATAAGAAAATTGGCCATTGTTTACCTTTTTTACGTTAAACCATTTTAACAATTTATTTTTCCTACATGATAAATTCTTCCGAATTATAGCGATATATACATCATACAATATTCTTTTCGGGTTGTGCTCGCTTTAAAGTCTGGTCCATGGGGTGGAATTTGAATAAATTAAATATAACAGTATATTATGGCTTGAATTTGCGAATGAATCTTGAGGAGAATTTTACATTAAAGTAGTATAGCGATCATCATCACACACACACATACATACCTATGCAAATTCAAATTTCAATAACAATCATTCATTGGATAGAAATCAACGCTACTCTCTTATGCGACAATTTTGAAATCGCTATATTTTCATATAGTAGATTTTGTGCACTTTTGGGAGAATCGGCTCCCAGAAATCTCCGCCAAGCTAATTCGCTGATTGGTCAGTGTCGACCAATCGGATTGTCTGCACGTGAAGAGTGATTCTTCCCGCGCAGCACTTCTGATCCAATGATCACCTATAAAAGCAAGAAAAACGTGTAGACACACCAGTGAGACTTCAGCTTCTACAGAAATCCACGACAGTTGAAGCTATGCACCCATCTTCTCACTCAACACTCACAAACTGCATATTCCTTTACACTTAGATAATTTTTCCTCTTGTACAGCAAAACTGTTAAAAACATTTATTACAAACTATTAACTCGTTCTTTTCAGAGAACTTTGATAGACAATGATAGTCAAAGAGAGACAGCTTTCGTCTTACTCATTGCATGCTTTTTCTTACACATTCTTCATTGTATGCATTGTTGAATACAATTTTTATATATAATGATAACTTTGCCTTGTCCTTTCTTCACATCAGTTTGGTTTCCTAATCAAAATTAAATAAATGTGGTGGAAGTCCGCCACAGTAGCTTACCCTCCCACAATCAGCTGCAAAGACACGTAAAATAGTCGCCAGGTCTGCGTTTAGAAAGTTTTAAGCTGATTGCTACAGACTCCATCCTTTAAACTAGGCGTTCGTGTGCCTTGACTCGGGGCAGTAAGAGAAAGGAAGTAAGGACTCGAGGTCGTGGGTGTTTTTGCTGGGGTGACCTTCTAAACAGATGACCAAGCCAACTGTATGGCGGTAATCAAACGTCCTTTGATATTTACTAAACATAGTTTAATAGAGTAAAGGACATTTTAAATCTTTTAAATTGAACATTTTAAATTTGAAAATAATCCCGCTATAGAGACTTTATTCTAGACAAGTGGGTGGAATTATGGAACTGTAGTTGTAAAGAAAAGAAAAGAAAAGAAAAGAAAATGTCAGCTTATAATAGCAACAAACGTCTGCAATAGATTTCTTCTGTCTCTCGACTGCAACACTTGTAACCAAATCACAGTTCAAACGATAGTCCGTCGTAACAGTCCAACAAGCAACGTAGAAACGACAAAATGGGGTCACACATCCAACCTTCACTTCTCATCAGCAAAAACGCGTGTTCGTCCACCAAGCTCAGAAAATCTTATCCCCACATAAGCGAAAAACAACAGCTTTTGTTCACCGAGAGATCTTTCTGATTGATCACGCCAGTCAGGGGAGGGAAGAACATTAGTATAGATTCTAGTCCTTAAAGTAAATTTTTGCTAACTACTTTTTGGTAATTTTTCTTCGGCAGATCGCACACAAAACACAAACCCTTTTTCAGGGTAGCGGATTATCTCTTTCACTACAGGAACTACCACCCAAACAACAAACTTTACCAAATTAAACCCATTCTTGGAGAATGGCAGCATGGTCTCAGACTTTCTCGGGGGGAAGACACACCCCTTCCACTCACTTATTTCTTCTAAACAGTAAACATCCTCCTGAATATACAGCATGCCTGGCGGCATAGTGATTTTCCAAGCGTTGCTTAGAGGTGACACAAGACCGAAAATAGGAGGCACTCAGTGATGATCAAACTCACTACTCAGTCGTAAATGATCTAGAAAGACAAGCTTCCTAACCATTGCACCGCGTCGAGGTGCCCGGTGTCCTCATGCCATGAGGCATATACCGCAAAACATATTCTAAGCGATTGTAGTGACCTTGCCCCCTATACGTCAATGATTTTATGACAAGACTTGTCGAAGTCTTTTTTTTTAAGAAGGTAAAAGTAGATACTATCCTAGCTTCCTTGAAGGAAGTTGGTCTATGCCACAAATTATAACACTAAATAAATCCATTCTAAAGGCATAACAAGAGAAAGATGGCACCTACGACTCAAAAAGATGGTTTAAAAACATATATATATATATATATACATACATATATATATATATATATATATATATATATATATATATATATATATATATATATATATATATATATATTCGGCATTTGATATGTTGTATAAACAAGAAAATCAATCAATCAATGAATAATAGAGTATAAATTGATATAAGAAAGGATTGAAGTTGGAAGATTGTGTAGGGCCAAGTTGCAGGACCTGCCAGCATTGTAAATCAGAAGTGAAAATCTTGGTTTTCTTTTTTTAACCACAAACGACAGTATAACAGGGAATATTGTTATTTTATAAAAAATAAATAAATAAAAAAAAGATAGGAGTAAATAGGCTAACCTACCGTCCGGCACACACTCCTTCCCGATTTCTTGAAGAGGAGTAAAAGCTTATCCATTGTCTCCTGTTTAGGATTGGGTTTTTGTTTACTTTTAAATTCTACTCTATACTTCTAACGTCTCCGCCTAAACTAAGAAATTTATATTATTAGTGGGTTTCCGTTTTTTTCTGAAGTTTTTTTCATCCTCTTTCGCTTCCAGTAACCCTTTGTCTCTTAGTGGTATTATCACTTTGCATAGGGTGAATTGATTAACAAAAAAAATCTCTTTTATGCGAACGAGTGTTTCCTATCCTGGACTGAAAATCATGATCCAAATCTTGTGGGAACTTTATTAAAATCGAGACATAAAATATCATCTATCCTGTAAGTTCTACTCAAATAAACGAGGAACTTTCGTTAATTAATTATTATATTAAAAAGACAAGGAACACCAAAAAAAAAAAAACGCGCAAGGATATAACGATAAACAATGTATTTGTAGAGATTTTTCGTTTCAGCAAATCGAATTCCTTTTCTGTTCGCTTCTAAAATAATTTCATTCTCTTTCACTTCCAGTAGCCTCTTGCGTTTTAGTCGCATTATCGCCTTGCTTGGGGTGAATTGATTAGAAAAATAAATGCATGTCTAACTAAAATATATAAGCCTCAAAAGTATATCGTTATTAATAGTGAAGGAGACCTTGTTTTATAAAGGGTAAAAAAAATACATTTACACTTTACAGTTTATTTTTTATTGTCCAGATTTTCGGAATCAGAAAATAAGAAGTGGAAAATACAGATGCGCGGTTTATTGGATGTTCTTCCGGAATTAGAAACACCCGAGAATGAAAAATACACACATTCGTGTAAGTACAGGGTTCAATGAAAATGAAATACACATCTATTTCTCTCTACGCGTCTTCGTTTAGTACATGGCTCGCCACAGCTTTCTTTATTTTAGTGTTCTCAGCAGTGATTTCTCCTTTATAAACACTTGTTCGTCCATCAATTTGCACAAATTTAACCATAATGCGACTCGTTGTTCCCCCAGTTTGTTTTGCCTTCGATGTGTGTTAGATTCTCTAAGTTTTCTTTCATCATTATATATATATATATATATATATATATATATATATATATATATATATATATATATATATATATATATATATATATATATTAAGCGTATCACCCCAAGCAAGGCTGGAGGCCACTATCACGCAAGGGGTTATAGAAGGGTTGGAGGAAGAGCAGATAGGAGTGGTAAAGGAGAGGATGTGGAGAAAGAGAAAGACAGTGGATCGATCAAGGCAAGGGGGTTACAGAAGATTTGGAGCGAGAGCAGATAGGAATGAAAGGTGAAAGGATGTGGAGAAGGGAAGTGGATAGATCAAGGCAACTGGAGATGTCGATTGACGTTACACTTAAATAGTTGGAGATTGTATTTGTCAGGGAAACAGGAATAGGGAAGATATGTATATATATATATATATATATATATATATATATATATATATATATATATATATATATATGTATATATATACAGGGTGTTCATAAAGTTCGTGTGCACTTTTAAAAAATTTATAACTATATTTGTATTTGCGATAAAAATAATTTGTAAAAAGAATTAGAAAGAAGTAAATCTATATTTTTTAAGGTTTTATTGAAATTTTATTTAAGTTTCCACATGTCCTCCATCATTAGCAATATAAAGGGTAATACGATTTTGCAGTCCACGGAAAACATTTGCCAACTGATTTACAGTAATATATGAAATCACATTAGTTATTTTAGCTATACTTAAAACTAGGTACATTAAACTTTATAACATTTTTTTACAGATTATTTCTATCGCAAATACAAATAAATTTATAATTTTTTAAACTGTACACAAACTTTATGGACACCCTGTATATATATTATGCCTTTAAGTTCCTTGAAGAACATAGGGCCGTAAAATATGTTGCGGTTTCTATAACAATCCAATTTTAAAGTGAGTGTGTTGTTAGCCTACTGCACAACCCCCAATCTGGCGAATCAGATTTTGAATTTAGAGTTGTTTTTCTCTTAGACCAGTTGCCACCCAAGGCTATAGAACCCAGTCTGTCTTGCTGTTTACCCATAGCTGCGGGGTAGGGAGAAGAAGAGGGATCATACCTTTCCGAAGGTTATTAGCACGTAAGTGAATATAATGGATTCGACTGGAATTCGAACTCGGCTCCTCAATCCGAGCCGTTATCCATTACTCAACCGTCCTTGCTCTCTTTTCTCATTCTGCATCTCCAGTATTTCAGCTGTCTTACTCTTGGCAGTGTCTGTTCTCTTTAGAACGCCCTCGTTTCTCACAAGCTCCGACAATTCGTTTTCATTTGGGACAAAATTGGCCAACAGCCACTGACATATAAATCACTAGGCATTTCAAAGCAGTTCTTTAGTTCTTCACTCTATTTCTGAGGCGTATAAGTACTTAACAAACAAACTATGCCAGGTTCCATCAAGAAATAGGTGATCATGGCTCTCTTCAAATCCCGTTTATTTATCCTCTATGAATTACGATGAATTACAATCTTAACCTGTTCAAGTCTAGAGTTATCTTCCTCACATATCCGCGCAAGCTGTACCTCTTATTTTGTAACCCTCTGCCTTCAGAGGCCCTCGGGCCTTGTACAAGGTGAACGTCTTTATAGAAATAAATGAGTCTGTCTATATTTCTGAGATGAGGTATTATGTACAGTATTTGCATTAGTCGGACTATTGTCCTCATCTTTGTCGCCATATTTGTCACAACGTTTCGGCCGTTGTACGCTCCGGCCTTAAGGCAGTGGAGAACTTTCAGAGGGAAAAAAAGCAGGAGATAACTGATAACTGACATCCATCAAACATGGCACGTGGAACTAGAACAGTCTACCCCAGTGATCGAAATAAAGGGTTCAGTTCGAAATTCCAACCACCTAAAGAAGACCGGAGCGTACAACGACCGAAACGTTGTGACAAATATGGCGACAAAGATGAGGACAATAGTCCGACTAATGTAAATACTGTACAGAAATAAATGACTACTTGGAAAATAAGGGGGAGTGGTTTTACGTTTTCTGTTTTATAGTTCTGAATTCCGAGTAATCCTTTTCCTAGTTTGGTTGTCACCCAAGGCTAGAACGTCTAGTCTACCTTGCTGTTTTATTGCCATGTATTATGCTTAATACTTCCTAAATCAATGGTTTTCAACCAGGATTCCGCGGAACCCTAGCGTTCCGCCAGTAAAGCCCAGGGGTTCGGCAAGAAGTTACACGAGTACTATGATTGACAGTAATTTTTAATTCTCCTGTACAGATATGTGTGTTTAGGTACCTCCATTAAATCAATAACAAAACAGCATAGTATGAATAAAAAGGTCTCATTGAATTTTTAATGAAAATGAATCTAATCCATTTAAACTGAAGTTTTTTAATACATGTGTAATAACCGTAGAAGCAAGATTAAAATTGCATATGGACGTTTACAATATTTTTAGAGATTGTCTTTGTACTTTTTTGTAAATAAATCTGAAGATGAGTATTTTTATTTTATTTTAATAATTGAAAGCTTTTTTTGGCATGAGACAATTAATTTATTGCAGGGGTTCTTCGAGCCACTGGAATGTTTCCTTGTGGTTCCGCTCCAGCAAAAACGTTGAAAACCACCATCCTAAATATTAAACCAAACAAAAAAATTCAATTCCCCATTGAATAATTATGATTTCTACTCGAGCACCATCTTTCCCGCGATGCTTTTCGGAACAAACTCTCCGAGGATGCTTCCCTTGTTCAAGTCTAGGATTAACCGTTGTCTCCTTCGCATGTCCTCATAAACTGTACCTCTTACTCTGTGGCCCTTTATCGCTAGTGGTCCTTGAAGCACACTAGAGAAAGAGAGCTGAGTGCCATATTAAATTCTTTCTTTCTTTTTATGTGCCGTGTCCTTTCAGGACGTAGACTATCATGGCTCTCCACATCCCTCTATCCCTTGCAGTTCTCAGCAAGCCCCTTACCTCTGCTTCCTCCTCCAGACCACGTTCTGTCATCCACCTGCTCAAGCCCGTTAGGAATGTCACGCGCTGCTTTTCCTAGTCTCTCTTTCCTTCTATTCGACCCGTGAGTATCAGATTCTCCGGGCCCTCCTTCCTCATTATGTGTCCCAGAAACGTCAGCTGCCTCTTCCTGTTTGCATCCTCTCTAAGACCTCATCGTTGCTCACACGCTCGGTCAATGATATCCTTAGCATCCTTCTGTAGAACGACAACTCCGTCGCCTCGAGTCTCTTCATCATCTTTGAGGAAATCGCCCAACATTCGCTGCCGTAAAGAACAGATATCACGCAACAGCTCAGTATTCTTTTCTTTGTTGCCAAATAGATACGTCTACGGATCTCAGTGTTGCACTTATCGGCCTCTGTCAAGACGCTTCCCTGATATTTAAACTTCCGCGTCTGCTTGATTCTAGTGTTCCCGGCCTAATTTATTTTAATTAAATTTCCAGTAAACAGTGGCCGATCACAACTGACACTTTCATGGATTTTTACGCAATCATTCGCCTGATTAATATACTCCTCATATGTGTGTGAGTGTGAGAATACAAATTTTAGTGTTGGACGGGGTAATCCCTGGCCAAACACGAAAATAAAATATAAGTAGAATATCCAATTCACTATTCTGAAAATAGAATACGTAGAGCAGATTAAAATTATAAAATGTGAAAATGTCTACCCTTAATCACTACCTAGGTTTCTACCGTTAGGTGTTGTCATGTGGTGGAGTAAATTCAGTTTTCTAGCGCCTCGTAATTCCTTTTTAACCGGAAGTTTGATAGAAGGGGAGTGGGTGTAGGGAAAATATTTTCATCCGGGTTCGTAAATGCCAAGGATATATTTATTTGTCTACACTTTGACATTATTTCTGAACGTTCGTTTCATAGTTATTCTCTCTCCGGATGTGTTACGATAGTCAACTTTTCCTTTTGGCACAATCGACAACTGCTTCATCTAGTTGGCCCTAATTCCAATTCTTTTCAGTATACACCACCTTACGTCTGAACATCTGTTATTTGTTTCTTTCAATTTCCAGGCGTAGTCAGCAAGATCTGTGTCATACTTATGGTTTTGTAATTTGAATGAAGAAACATGATTCTACCATCTTGGTTGAGGGACCCTCGGTACATCCCACGTAATTCTTTTTTTGTCTATCCACATCTTAAACTTGATAAATTCAGCATGATCATTCATGTTTTCTGTATATAGCAAGCTACGTTCAATGGACATTTGGTTTTCTCTCTGCAATTACAATTGATATAACCATCTACCCTCAGATTCTTCCTATTTTCCCTTTGATGGCCGATCACAACATGGGTTTTTTACGCAATCATTCGCCTGATTAATAAACTCCTCATGTATGTGTGTGTGTGTGTGTGTGTGTGTGTGTGTGTGTGTGTGTGTGTGTGTGTGTGAATACAAAATTTACTGTTGGCCGGGGAAATCCCTGGCCAAACACGAAAATAAAATATGAATAGGGTGCCCAATACACTATTCTGAAAATAGAATACGTAGAGCAGATTAAAATTATAAAATGTGAAAATGTCTACCCTTAATCACTACCTAGGTTTCTACCGTTAGGTGTCGTCATGTAGTGGATAAAATTTAGTTTTCTAACACCTCGTAATTCCTTTTTAACCGGAAGTTTGATAGAAGGGAAGTAGGTGTGGGAAAAATATTTTCATCCGGGTTCGTAAATGCCAAAGATGTATTTATCCACTTTTCTATTACAGCGTTAACTCAGATTTACAGTGTTGCTCTTGAAAATCTTTGACAATTCGGGAAATCTTTCTTGATTACATTGAGGAAAATTTTTCCTATATTTGTTTACATTTGTAAATAGAAAAGGTGGTTGGGGTGGGAGGGAATTGAACCATATTATTTTTTTTTCTTGTTATTATTTTCTTTTTGTTATCTTTTGTATTTGTTTGGTTAACTTAGGGAGGCGCGGTGGAGTAACGGATAACGGATTCAGGCCCAGATTGAGAAATCGGAGAGCCGAGTTCGAATTCCAGTCGAATCCATTACATTCACTTACGAGCTAATACCCTTGGGAAAGGTATGAATCCTCTTCTTCTCTCGCCAGCTATGGGTAAATAGCAGAGCAGAACGGATTCTTACTATACAGAAAACATGAATGATCTATAGCCTTGTGATGGCAACTGGCCTAACGCAGAAAGAAATGGCAACCTACTGCGGAAAAAAAAACTGCCTCGTCAGTCATGTATCGAAAGATACATGATGGCCTAAGCGGGTATCACGCATGACACATAACTTACTGAACCTCAGGATTCAATTTTAGATCAGTTTTATGCCCCCTCTGAATGTAATTACATATTCTTCCCTGCTTTCATTAAATATTTCCCTTGATGAAGAATTACTTGACAGTTGGCATTCACTTCCCTTTGGGAATTGCTTGCGATTTGGGATTTTATTTTATTCGGGTAGTTGACCTTGGTGTTTACGTATTTTAGCAGCGAATTTGATTTCATGTGTGGTGAGACTGTAACTTCCTATAAACTGAATTCACTGTCTAAAAGTTGAACGATTTCTACATTCATCTCAACGGTAATTTCAAAGTTCAGGCTTTTAAAGAGATTAAACAGTTTTTTTTCCAAATTATATCGTTAGCTCTTTTATTTTCAGGCACTATAATCATCCCCTCGTCTTTGTAGATGCCATGGTTATCTCCGTGAACAAATCTTGTTGATATTACTTAATATGTAGAGACCCATTAACTCAGAAATCTCGGCCCCATCATAACCTCCGTGGGCGACATCAAATGTACCTTCGTTTGATTTTTTTTATCCATGTTTCTCCGTTATACATGAAAACAGACTTACGACAATGAAGTATTATCTCCATCTGCCCTGATGAAATATCCACAAAACTTTTAGCATTATGTAATGCTTCCAACAATCCTTGCTTCGAAATGATGGATAGAAGTTTTTAATATTGTATTTTATGAATATTTGTTTGTTTTTTTTTGTTTTTTTTGTTTTTTGTTTTTTTTTGTATTCCATAATATTAAACCAGGAAATACACTTATGCGTTCTCTGCCTTTGGTTTGCCTGTGTAACCATTCTCAACAGATCGCATATGTTTATTGCATTTTTGTTGGATTTATAAGGTGGAATGTAGAACAGCTGCGAAAATCTTTGGCTTTTGACAGTCAGAAAAACCCGTTTTTCACGTATGGTCTGCATGTTCACTAATGTCCATTTTGTCTGTAATAGAGCAAAAAAGGATTTACGTGGAATGCGATGAAGGGCTCTTCAAAAAAAGATGGTACAATCCTGTTTCTTCATTCAAACTACAAAACCATAAATATGGCACGAAACTTGCTGATAACGTCTGGAAATTGAAAGAAAAAAATAATAGAAGTCCAGACATAAGGTGATGTATACTGAAAAAAAAAGTGAAATCAGGGCGAACTAGATGAAGCAGTTGTTGATTGTGCCAAGAGGAAAAGTTGATATCGTAACACACCCGGACAGAAAACAGCCACTAAAGGAAGCATCAGAAATAATGTCAAAGTGTAGAGATAAATAAGTTCATCCTTGGCATTTACGAACCACGATAAAAATAATTTTCCACACACCCACTCCCCTTCCGTCAATCTTCCGGTTAAAAAGAAATTACGAGGCGCTAGAAGACTAAATTTACTCCACCACTTGATGACGCCTAACGGTAGAAACCTAGGTAGTGATTAAGGGTATATATATATATATATATATATATATATATATATATATATATATATATGTATATATATATATATATATATATATATATATATATATATATATAATGGACTCTCCCGTCGGTTTCGACGTATGAGGATCTGACAGCTTAGTTGATTCAGTTATGAAATTTTGTGCGATAATCTTGAGTGGCATTTAAGACACCTAGTGATTTACAAAGGAGGCCACATATGGAGCAAGAGTGAGGATTGTGAGATGAGATCACTGTTAGATTGGCTGACCTTTTAGATCTTGCTCTCGCTTCTTGGAAATGATTCAGACAAGCAGATTGAAAACTGCTGAGTCCACTAAAACGCGTTGATCTCCATTCTACCCGCTCCAGGGTAGAGCGCTCAAGGGAGTTATGTGGTATATTGACAGCTGACAAGTTGCTTTTCAGCTTGTCTTTGTATCTTAGCCATGGGCCTCCTACATTCCTGTAGCCCTGATCTAACTGGCTGTACATTAGGATCTTGGGTATCCTGTCATCAGACATTCTCAAGACATGACCAGTCCACCGTAACTGAGTAAACCGCCAGAAAACCCACAAAAGTGATTTGATTAAAGTGGTGAAGGCTTGTGCAGAACCATCCACACTTTTCGGAACTATTGATTGATATATATATATATATATATATATATATATATATATATATATATATATATATATACCGTCTACACCAATCTTGCGGTTACAACTCAAAGAATTCCCACTATGTCTTTTACAGCAATTTGTGTGAAACGTTTTGCAAAAAAATGTCCCTAATTCTTTGAAGCTTTCATTTTCAGCCTCTTAGGCCTTTTTCTCACTCCATTTGCTATCACAGGATTCTTCAGTTCTTCTCCTTTCATCTTAAAATTGTTTATCATATGATTGAAATCTTACCCCAACGTTTCGGCTGGTTAAAATCCCTCCTGTTTTTCTTTTTCCTTTTCTTGGAGCTAACTGTCTCCTATTTGATAAATACTTCTTAATTTTTTTAAATACTTCTTTTTTCCTTTCTTTTCCAGTGTCGCACGCTGTACTAGCATCTACGTATTCTGTACCCGCAACAACTACTGCAGACGACCGTTTTGTGTGTGTTTTGCGCAACGTTGCAAATATGGCTGACAATCTCCAATCTTGGGCTGCCCAGAATTATTTCGACATCACTGCCGACGGCAACGGGATACATCGAGGACTTAAACAAAAAATGAAGGAACTCAGAAACAATTTCATCAAGTCAAAGGTATGGAATCTTTGTCAATGTCCACACATTAAGTATATCTGCATAGTGTGTACACAGTGAGTGCATTCATTCTTTGTGTACGTGTACGTAAGTGTTCGTCGGATTTCCTGCATACCTGGATATAAATATTGACACTACTCAGAGTATTCTAGATCAAAACTAAGGGGGGAACCTAGTTAGAAGCAAATCCACCGCATTATCGAATTAGCCTACGCGATCATGCAACGAGATAATCTTCGGATTAAAAGACTACAGCGTAGAGAACTACAGTAATAGTGTCCCTTTTAAGGCTCGAACACTCTTCTCTAGCAAACTAGTCTCGATACAAATTGCAAAACTATAACACTACTCTAGCCTTCCCTGTGTTTGTATGTGTGTCCAATAAGATTAAAATTAAATTAAAACCTACCGTAAATTGTGGCGTACAAGTCGACCTCAAGTACTTTAGCTAAAACTTGTGAGTTAGGCCTATATCTACCGTATAGGTCGATTTCCAACTCTATATATTCAATAAACTGTCATCATGTGTCATTAAACTGTCATAACTATCATGAAACAGCGCAGATAACACGCATACCATATCTAGTTGTGTGAATGGCCGCCTCAGATAAACGGCGCTTCGATCAGTGTTTACACTAAGTGTATCAGCATTTGGACGCGATGTGTCATATAGTGTTAATGGAATACAGAATTTGTGTTACTATTTTAGTATTTTATATTAATTTCTGTGTTAACATGCCAAATATGTTCACCAAACGCAAATTTTAGTCGGATATATTTGTGACAGCCTGCTGGAGGTATGGCAAGTGGTGTACAGTAATTTTAAGAGTGCTGTCCCACTTAGTTACAAACTCAACTCGGTGGTAAGGGTTTGAATTTTATACCCGCCATAAAAATCGACCCCGAGCTTTGGAAATATGTTTTTAGGCTTGAAAAATCGACATGTACGCCGCAATTTATGGTATGTTCAATTTAAGAATTGCTGAATATATATATATATATATATATATATATATATATATATATAATATGTGTGTGTGTGTGTGTGTGTGTGTGTGTGTGTGTGTGTGTGTGTGTGTGTGTATTGGAATCTCTTCTTCCGGCTGTAGTAGAGCGATATGCCTGATTGCAACAGACGCCTCTTTGACTCTGCTCGTAACGAGTTCAAGCGAAGTTCAAAGAGAAGTTACTATTTGTTGATAGAATAAAACAACGTATAGCCTTTCACAAGTCTGTCTTTCTGTCTATCTATCTATCTATCTATCTATCTATCTATCTATCTATCTATCTATCTATCTACCTCAGTCTGCCCTTGCCCGTTTGTCTTTCTGTGTGTCTATTTATTTATCTGATTAACAGAACAGTGATGAGGAAAGTAACAAAAATATAAACTTTACAAAGAGCTACAAGAAGTTGTGGATGGCCATGTTCACCCACGTCTCGAATGGGCACAGAACGTGGATGAATTTCCTGTAACCTCATTCAAAATTTTAAAAAAACAAAACAAAGAAATTTACCTTTATTTCAGTATTTTTTGCGGGGGAAAATGTCAACCCCGAAACCAAAAATCTATTTTTGTCAAGTGTAATTTTATATTTAATATGCATTTTTCATAACAGAAACAACTAAAATCACTCACAAATGTTTAATAGTTTAATTTCTTTCCTTCTTGCTTAGAATAAATCAGATATGCATTTTATCTTTGTTTCTGCAGACAGCATGCGATCCCTGCATTATTTTCAATACATGTTCTGTGCACTGGTTACCGTTTGGTATCTTGACTGTGGATGGTTCTTACCATTCAGGCGTTCCCCAATGAGTCTAACGGGTTTTTTTATAAGATTTTAGTATTTCTGATAAAGCGAAGTGACTGTTTGCTGATAGAATGAAACAGCGTATAGCCACTCACAAGTTCGGTTCTCGAGATTATTGGCGACTCTGCAAGGGGGGCTGCTGACCAACAGTAAATCCGCAATTCCTCCTCTCTTCAATCAATTTCAAGTCCTGGCATCTACAGCAGATAAGGTTGAGTGCTTTACTTGTAAGTTCTCTTCCAACTCCACACTCGACTCATCGGGTTTACCCACACCTGATCCCTCCTACCCCAAAGAACGGAGGCTCTACTGGATGATATGCGCATAACCCCGTCACTGGTTTCAGACATCATTTACAAACTAGACTCCCACAAGGCAAGCGGATTTGAAAGAAACCCCAGCCGTCGTTCTAAAGAAATGAGCTCCCGAGATGGCCTCAGTATTCTCCAAACTCTACAGCAATTACCTCGCTGCTTTCCAGCTTGTTGGAAGTACTCACCTGTAGTTACTGTTATTAAGAACTTTGGATAACTCTTTGACCCTTCAGATTATTGCCTTATTCGTCTCTTACAATTTTTCGGCAAAGGATTCGAGGTTCTAATCAATGGCGAAGTGGTTAAACATCTTCTCACGACCTCCTCTTGGACAAACAATATAGCTTCCGCTTCGCCAGGTATACCGCTGATGTAATAACGGCCATCACTGTACATGTATATCAAACTCTTGATAATAGCGGCAAAGCTTGATCTGTGGCTCTAGATATCTTAAAAGCATTTGAAAGGATTTAGCACGCTGTTCTTCTACGCAGGCTACGGTATCAGAGGACGAACGATTGTTTAATCCAATTATTCCTATCAAATTGTGAAATGAAGGTCGTTTTGAACGGGATCACTTCTAGATCCTTTCACGCGGACGCAAGTGTCCCGCAAGGCTCTATCCAGAGTTCTACACTGTTTCTGATCTTCATCAATGATCTCCCTGATGTCATCAATTTCTACCTAGTTATTTATGCAGATGACACTACTATTTACACCTGTCTCAGTAGTAAATCCGTCAGAGCTGTCAAAGTAAACCTGGCTGATGCTCTTGAAAAGGACCTCCAATTAGTGGTTAACTGGGGCAGGAAATAGCTTGTAAATTTGAATGCTTCCAAAATGAAACTGCTCTCATTTAACCACTATAGAGAAACTTTCCTGCCTGCCATCAGCATGGTTGACGCTAGACTCCTGGAATTAAAAAAGAATTCAATAAAGTTAACTTGGCCACAGCTCTTGAAAAGGACCTCCAATCAGTGGTTAACTGGGACAGGAAATGACACGTAAATTTGAATGCTTCCAAAATTAAACTGCTCTCAGTTAACCACCATAGAGAAACTTTCCTGTCTGCCATCAGCATGGTTGATGCTAGACTCCTGGAGAGCAACATACTGTACCTTCTTGGCCTCACATTTTCAATTGACTTCAAGTGGAACAACTGCATCAAACCAATGCCTATACTGCAAGGAAAGTTGGGTTACTGTGTTGTGGCAGACTTTGCTAGTCAGGGTTCATCTTGCACATTTACAAATCTACCAAGTAGGCATTTATGCGGATGACACTACCATTTATTCCTGTCTCAATTGTAAATCCAACAGACCTGACAAAGTAAACATGGCAGCTGCTTTTGAAAAGGACCTCCAATCAGTGGTTAACTGGGGCAGGAAATGACACGTAAATTTCGATGCCGCCAAAATGAAACTGCTCCCATTTAACAACCCTAGAGAACCTTCCTTGTCGGCCATCAGCACGGATGACACTAGACTCTTGGAAAGCAATACACTGTGCCTTCTTGCTCTCACGTTTTCAACTTGCTTGAAGTGGAGAGACTACATTGAATCAATAGCTGCATCTACTGCAAGGAAATTAGGTTCATTGCGTCGTGCCAGAAGTTTTTTCTCGTCAGAATCCATCTTGCACATTTATAAATCAACCATTCATCCGTGTATTGAATATTGTTGTCGTATCTGGTCTGTTTCTCCTGCTGTATATCTCGAGATTCTTGACAAAATCCAAAGGAGGATCTATAAATGAATCAATCCTGACCTGGCATCTCGACTTCAGGCACTTTCTCGCAGACGTGATGTGGCTTCCCTCTGTCTTTTCTACAAATATTTTCATGGCAACTGCTCTGACGAGATTTCTCCCTGATGCCCATGAATCTAAGCATGCTACTAGATTGGCGTTTACGTCCCATCCTTTTACTGTTGAAATAGTTAAATGTAATCGCCACTTTTACTTCAACAGTTTCGTTTCTCGCACTTCCCTTTCGTGTACTTGTTTTCCAGAAAACTACAATCTTCAAAAATTTAAATGGAAAGTCAATCGCCATCTTCTGTCTCCATGAATCACGTTCATCATTTGTCCTTTCCTCAATACTCTGTATTCTAAAGCTTCTCTTTCACTTGAAGTCGCTGTAACGCCTTTTGTACTACTGGCATTTCCACACTGCTTGGGGTGATATGTTTAAAAAAAAGTAACTGGTCCGTGATTAGAATACCTACGAAGTCCAGTGGGGGTATAAATGGTTTTATCTGAGACTGAAGGGGCTGGTGTTTTCTGACCTGCAGTAAAGTCTAGAATGAGATATCCAAAAGCAAACACTGGCTGTCCAGGAGTAGGTAAAAGGAAATAGAGTAAACAAATAGATAAGTAAATGAAAACTTTCAGGACCAAGTGCCACCTGGCCATAAAGGGAGAGAACTTCGGGCGTAATCTAATATGAGCAATCCCAGATAGTTACGATCCAGTCCGCTGAGATGTAGCGAAGCAAAAGTAGAGAAATTTGCGAATCGTGTTATTGACATAGGCTGAGAGACAGTAAGAGAGAGTCGACAGTCAACGTGAGAGAACAAAGAGAAATGTATAATCGGAGGCAGATGGAGTTCTCGCTAGCCGTAGGGAAAATCTAGTCCATTAGTCTGCCGTGTGCGAAGAGAGAAGTAGAAGCGAAGATGTCCAAAGTGTCACCTGCTTACTCAATACCAGATTGTTTTGGGCGAATCCGTAAATAAATAACCAAGTATGCTGGAAAGATGATATGTGATTTCATTTCTCGCTGTGGCGTTACTTCACCTCACGTTCCATTCTGAACGTACACCGGGGCTTACTTGGTTTTTGTTCACACCCACGCAAACAAGAAGCGAAACACATCGTGGAGTGATGTGTCCAGTCGGTGAAAGCCTTGAAAAAGACCCTGGTTGTATCAAGATGTTGACCTTTCACACTACTTCAAATAAAAGGTTAGGAAGGAAACCTCCATCAATAATGGAAAGAGTGATAACAGCTACTGGGCTTGAGAAGAGAAAATAATGACATAATCAAGATGTTGACCTTCCACACTACTTCAAATAAAAGGTTAGGAAGGAAACCTCCATCAATAATGGAAAGAGTGATAACAGCTACTGGGCTTGAGAAGAGAAAATAATGACATAATCAAGATGTTGACATGCCACATTACTTCAAATAAAAGGTTAGGAAGGAAACTCCTATCAATACTGGAAAGATTGATAACAGCTATTGGGCTTGAGAAGAGAAAATAATTACATAATCAAGATGTTGATATTCCACACTACTTCAAATAAAAGGTTAGGAAGGAAACCTTCATCAATACGGAAACAGCTACTGGGATTGAGAAGAGAAAATAATTACATAATGAAGATGTTGATATTCCACACTACTTCAAATAAAACGTTAAGCAGAAAGCCCCTGTCAATACTCGAAATATCGATAAGAGGTACTGAACTTGAGAATCGTATTTTCCTGAAATATTGTTTTGAGAGATAATTTTTATATATATGAACCAAAAGTAGTACTGGCCGATCGGCCTGTTAATGCCAAATGTTTCCTTATAAGGAAACGCCTGATGTTACCGTTGCCATTAGAATTATTTGTCAATTGATGAGCTTATTTCTGGTTTTGTAGGTACCACCTGGTAATCTTGTGGAATTGCAATTGGATTTACAAGAGTGTGTAGCTCCGTCTGTTAGGCAGCGACAAGTTTCTCTCTATGTCAATCGGATGCAAGAGAAGTTGTACGATAAGATAGCGTCAGAGATTTCGAACATGAAGAGTGAACCGGAACAAAAGGTCTTACAGGAAGTTCTGCATCATGTGGCATTTTGTCAGCAACGGTAAGAGATTGTCGCAAACGCATAGTAATCTGAATCCACGCACAGTACCCACACGAACACCACACAAATAACACGCACACACATACATCATCATCATCATCATCATCATCATCATGACTGGGTGTGGTCTTAGGGTCATTGTGCTGATGTGCACCTGACCAGTTCCCTTCTGGGTTGGAATCTGGAGGGGTATTCATTCACCACACACACACACACACATACATACATACATACACATATATATATATATATATATATATATATATATAAGAAACCGAAAAGATAGAGTAAAACTCCACAGTTCGTAGCATTTACTTTTTTTAAAAGTGCTCAATAGAAAGTAGAGCAAGATATTATAATATTTTTATTATAATAGATTATAATAAAAACATAACTTGCGATAAAAAAAAGATTTATTTGGGAAATTCAAAAACAAATCGTTACTTCTTTTCGGAAGTTAAAGGGGGCATAAGGTCAGAACTAAAATTATACTTGTTTGTATGTCCAGATTAGCTAATCAAAAGTCAGATCTACGCTAAAAAAAGAGGAATACGGTCAAAGGGTGGAGGTGGGTGGGTTATTTTTTCATGTCACGCAATGATGGTAGGAAACATGGCAGCGACAAATGTATTATGGATGTAGTCAAGCATATGTTGTTCTGATTTGTTGAAGTAGACATAAAGTTATCAGGAAAAAAATGTTTAATTTGCCAAATAAATCATTTTTTTATCATAAGTTATCTACCATCGCCTGACGAAGTGCAATCATAGTATTGAAACATGAAAGCTTTTCTGTAGCGATGTAAAATATTTTAATTATAATCTATTATAATATAAATATTATAATATATATATATATATATATATATATATATATATATATATATCTTATTATGTATAATATTACATATTATTATGTTTATATATGTCACTTAGCTGATTGATGTTATATTCAGCACCCCGACTCCAGAGTTTCGTAAACGAGCCTTTTTTGTAATCGTTCGGTCCAGTCGTCAGGCGGTTTCAGCATCATAAATTTCAATCGCAGCTGAAATTAAGTCACGTGCTAAAACGCCACCCATTGAAAAACGCTACGAACTTTTGTTCCAACGCAGTATAATGACTAAAACTTAAATTTTGCAATTTTTGATTTAATATTACATTAAAATTATGCAATTCTTTAAAAAAAATATTCTAAGGCTATTTTCTTATGTCTTAATACTTTGCTTAATCTCTGTAAGGCATCTTTCACTATCCCCGTGCGCCATCGAATCTCTGTGTCACTTTTTTCCCCGCTGTCAGGAAGTTAGCGATTTTTAAATGTGTGTTAAAATGATGTTACTTTATTCACTTTACAGAGTCCGAGACAGTTGTCTGATTCAAAAGACAATTCTTCATGACATTATGGCGTACGTCATATCAACCAATCCACACGTATTGATTCTCTACGGTCCTGATGGCAGCGGCAAGACCACTTTGATCTCCTTGGCAGCTATCCATGTGAAATTTTGGACAGAATGGTAAGAATATAGCTTTCTGTACATCTTTTCTTGAACAAACTCAAAATAGAATTATCACGTCTACTAACAGGGAATAAAATTATCACGTCTAAAATAAAACCTCGGCATAAAATTACTACGTTTTTTATTACGGAATAAAAGTATTACTTTTAAAATTAAACCCCAGAATAAAATTTTTACGTTTAAAATAAAACCTCGAAAATTAATACATTTTTTTATTACGGAATAAAATTATTACATTATTCACCACGTAATAAAATTGAAAGTTCGAGTTTATTTTTCAAATAAATTCATAGATTCTATTTTGTTTCAAACTTATACATAAATTTTATTATAAAATGATATACATATAAAATGAAGATGGAGGATGTCCCCTCCCTCACAAAAAAATTAACAGTTATGTTTTTACGTTCATCCCATCTCCTCTTTTATAAAATTTTTGTACACGGTGTGTCCATAAAGTTCGTGTGCACATAAAAAAAATTATTACTTTATTTCCATTTGCGATAGAAATAATCTGTAAAAATGTTATAAAGTTTAATGTACCTAGTTTTAAGTAGAGCTAAAATACGGATGTCTATACACGATATTATCAAAAAATAAGAGCGATAACTATACTAAATTTAAAGTGAAAGTACATAAAATTATATTAAAAAAGGCGCTCACGTTGTATTTTTCAAGTATATTTTACAGATATATCCACCGTAGAAATAGATTAAATAAATTTCCGATTGTCAACCTAAAATAAACAGTTACTGCCGTGTTTATATTATTATATTTTTAGTAAGTAATTTTGTTTCAAATCAGATTAATTAAACTTTAAAGCAACTAATAAGTTTCTGAAAAGTATACACGGTTTCCATAAAGTTCGTGTGCACTTTAAAAGATTTATAACTTTATTTGTATTTGCGATAGAAATAATTTGTAAAAAGGATTAGAAAGAAGTAAATCTATATTTTTTAAGGTTTTATTGAAATTTTATTTAAGTTTCCACATGTCCTCCATCATTAGCAATACAAAGGGTAATACGATTTTGCAGTTCACGGAAAACATTTGCCAACTAATTTACAGTAATGCCTGAGATCACATTAGTTATTTTAGCTATACTTAAAACTAGGTACATTAAACTTTATAACATTTTTACAGATTATTTCTATCGCAAATACAAATAAAGTTATAATTTTTTTAAAGTGCACACGAACTTTATGGACACACTGTATAAAAATAAAATATTAAAAAACTATGTGGCGAATATGTGGTATTGTGGTAGATGTTGGATCGAATGGAGTAGGACGGGTTCTTGGGGTGATTGAGGAAATTGTTTGAGTGGTTGGTTCGCGAGTCGGATCAACTAGGGGTAGAATAGTCGATGTTGACCAGCCTTTTCCCGCACTTCGCCTACGGTCTTGTTCCAAATTAACATGTAAAAATGTTCCAAATAAACACACCTTTTTGCTTTAAATAGGAATTTCAGCATACTCAGTGAATACAGTTTACCACAAAAACTGGGCATTCGAGAAATCTTAATGAAGAAAATGTGCTCTCCAGCATGGATCGAACTTGCGCCTCCTTTGTTTAAAAGAAAAAGAAAAAGGGGGTGACTATTTCAAATACAAATACCCACTAATAATAACATTTGAAATAATATAAATGTTGGATTAAAAATAAATCCATTAATTCTTTACAAATTACTTTGTTAACGTTTCAGATACGAGCAGCTATAGTCTCCCGAGAAAAGTAGTCTGAACGTTTCTTTCCTAAAAATGGAAAATAGAGTTTTGCTTATATCGACGTTCTTCGTGGCCGAGCGGTAAAGCACGCAGGCTCAAACAGTGGTTTATCCTACAAAGTGGGGGACGCAGATTTCTCGAATATGCAGACCGAAGGCGAAAATAAAAATGGGGTGTCTATTTCAAATATGAGTATCCGCTAAATAATAATATTTGATAAAGAAAAATATTATTGTAATAACAATTTCGGCTTAAAAATAAATTTTGAGTTGACTGACTTTTAAAAAATATGACGGTATTTCCTTTCCAAAGTTGAGCCTTTTTTTCTTAAAATATTGTCATTTGGTTATATTCTCCTTTTTTGGGGGGGGGACATGTCCCCTCAGGACGTAGGCTGTCATGGCTCTCCCCAACTTCCTGTTCTATGTAGCTCTTAATAAACTTTGTAGTTCTGTTATTTCTCCTAAACCTTGTTCCGCCATCCATTTACTCAGGCTCACTAAGTATGTTATGCGATTTTTTCCCTCTAGCCCTCAATCTGTCCCGTGAGTATCAGATTTTCCAAGCCCTCCTTCCTCACTATGTGCCACAGAAACCCCAGTTGTCTCTTCCTGATGTTAAGTTTCCTTTTCGTTTCCATTTTCTGTAAAACTTCACCATTACTCACATGTTCGGTCCATAGTATCCTCAGCATCCTTCTGTGGAACCACACCTCTGTCTTCAAGTCTTTTCTTCATCTTTGAAGAGATTGTCAGCACTCATTGCCATACAGAGGACAGGAGCACCTTGACCTAGTGTAATAGTTAGCAAGCTTATCTCGTAAGAACTCTTACGACTGAGTAGGGAATTCGTTCCTTACTAGGTGCCCCATACTTTTGGCCTTGTGTCACATCTAAGCTACGGTTAGAAAGTGTTTTTTTTTATTTCTTAGTACTCCGCTTGGTATTTGGAATGCTTCCTTGGTTATTTCAATACGTCTTCGGATTTCAGTGTCACATTTTAGCAAAAGGATGAGCCCAAAGTACGAATTGCAAATCGGTTACGAATACATTGTCAACTGTACAGATAAATTTTATATTCTCAAAATAAAACGTACATTGCTTTTTATTGGGAAGAGATATCTTTCTTGTCGAGAATTAGATTAAAATTATTATCCGGACTCTTCGTTCTTTCATTCCAGTTTCCACTCCAAGAGCCACACTCTGATACGCGCAATTGGCTGTACCCGGGATTCTACCAATATCTGCGACCTGCTCCACGGTCTATGCACTCAACTACAAGATATATTCCAGATCTCTGCACCTGTCCCCACGGTGAGTTTACGATAAACAACAACGTATTTTAAACATTTACCAATTTTAATTTGGCCTAGTCTGGAGCAAGGTCACAAGTACAGAGCGCTCAGTGAGGATCGAATTCACTACAATAGGAATTATAAAGTAAATAGTATGGACCGAAAATAAAGACTAAAAGACGATCTGAGTAGTTGCGATAAAAGGCAGCTGAAATTAAGATGAAAGAAATCTATATAATAAAAGCGCTGATAGTTTGTCACACACACAGTCCGAGTGTGACTTGCTTGCGCGGATGTAATGCATCTTTCATAATATAAGGCCCAAGAGCCACTCAAGGTAAAGGTTGAAAGTAGATAACGTTTGATCCAAGAATGGAAAAATAAATTTAGTTGGATGTTTTTGTTTGTCGGCATATCAACACCTCTATGGGTCGTTTAATGCCGAGATCTCAATATGAAAATTCAAACATTTGAATTAATTCAAGAGAAAGACATTATTTCATGATTAGATTATAATTACTTAGCTACGTTTTTTTTAACCAAATAATCTTACAAAATCAAACGAGAAGTGAAAACTCGTTTTCCTTACAAGAAATGAAAATAATCATATCAAGAATCTCTAAATATACAACAGGAACATCGGACCACCTGTGTCGGCAATATTCAAAGCAGTATGATAGACTTATAAATGGGTAAGATAGATTCAGGAGAGAAAAATTATCTAGCACGACACAATGATCCAAATTTCTTAGCAGCAGACCTACCAATGGATTTAATATATTCATTCCATTTCATGTTAGTCGAGAATGTTAGACTGAGAAGTCGCAACGAATTACTTCCCTGAAGGTTGTACATATATATATATATATATATATATATATATATATATATATATATTCCTTTAAAATAAATCTTAGTTGAACATTTCTAGACTGTAAATACCTGTGGTTTAGCGGCTGAAACCAACTCGGATTATATACAGGTGGTCCATAAAGTTCGTGTGCACTTTAAAAAATTTATAACTTTATTTGTATTTGCGATAGAAATAATCTGTAAAAAGGATTAGAAAGAAGTAAATTTATATTTTTTAAGGTTTTATTGAAATTTTATTTAAGTTTCCACATGTCCTCCATCATTAGCAATACAAAGGGTAATACGATTTTACAGTTGACGGAAAACATTTGCCAACAGATTTACAGTAATGCCTGAAATCACATTAGTTATTTTAGCTATACTTAAAACTAGGTACATTAAACTTTATAACATTTTTTACAGATTATTTCTATCTCAAATACAAATAAAGTTATAAATTTTTAAAGTGCACACGAACTTTATGGACACCCTATATATATATATATATATATATATATATATATATATATATATATATATATATATATGACTCTTCTTATGTATTGAGCACTGTTTTGTTTTTGTTTTTTTGGGGTTTTTTTTAAATAAAAACAAAAATACTAAAGAACTTTGGATTATTAACCTAACGGTTTTTTCCTATTTTTCTATATATTTTCGCACACACACACACACACATATATATATATATATATATATATATATATATATATATATATATATATATATATATATAGAGAGAGAGAGAGAGAGAGAGAGAGAGAGAGAGAGTGCGGGAGTTAATGGTCAGAGTTGAATCAGACCAGTAGTATTAAAAAGTACTCAATGCACGTGAGAAAAAAAATAAGTAAAAATAAAAATTACATGTATAGCTTTTAAGATTAAAAATCAGGAAGACAATTAAAATACAAATTATGCCAATATGAGAAATTAGCAATTATGACATTTCCGAACCCCAAAAATCTTTTAAACCAAAAATTAGAAATTTTAAGCCCTTGCCCTCAAATAAAACAATTTTTATTAAGTGAATATGGAGCCGGTTAAGAAAATCTAAAATAAAAAAAACGCACTGTTACCCTTTAGACACGCACCCCCTTCTCATCCACCATAACAATTAAGTTACATATTTGATTTCCCTTTTTACTGTACGCATTTACAATATACTTACATTCTTGTCCATTTCAATTTTTTTCTTTCACCTCCTTTTCCACTTCCCGTCCCATTACACCCAATGTCCCGCCTGTTATTTTTTTTTAAAGATAATTGTCAAGCGTTCTTTGTGAGTTTTTAAAATAAAGCGTTAAAGTAGTAATTTTGAAATTATCGTCCGACGAGACCGCCAGGTCGAAACCGTGGTTGCGTATTTTAATTGACCTCCTGCTTTTTAAACTAGGGCTAACCATTTTTTCCCCCACATATCCTTATAAACTGTGCCTAATGCCTTTTACTTTATAGAACCGCCTCGCAGGAGGATGCTTCCTCGGTCACTACAATCTTAATCTGTTCATGTCTGGTTAATCGTTATCCTCATCACATATCTGTTTAAACTCTGCTTCTTACTCAGTAACCCCTACCCCAAATGGCCCCCGCGCCTTTTACAGGGTGAATCTGACTTGTGCACCTATATTGCATATGATCTATCATTGTACATAAATAGGTTACAATAAAATTTGTATTTTATATGAAAATTGAGATGTAGTAGAGTGGTGGGTGTGTATCATAGATTAGGTAAGGGGAGTCACATGACCCTTTTACCAGCTGTGTGTCCATTCCACAACCTCTTTCTACGCTGTATTTGATTTCTATTTGTACACCTGTGGTTTTAATAACAAAAGTATCTTTTTATTTTTATTAAATGACGTGCCATAAAGCATTTTAATTATTCATCTTGATTATGCTTGTCCTACATGTTAATTTTTTATTTACTTTTTATAGTATATTTGACAATGTTTTTATCTAATAACAAATGTAAAAATGTCAATTTTTCTTTCTAGGATTACGTCGGTCTAATCAACCAATTTTCGCAGATATTGAGCCGCGCACGCGCAACTGAAAAGCTTGTGATTTTTCTGGATGGAGTTGACCTGTTAGAAGGTTGGTAGCTCATCCTGTATTTTTCACGAGCCAACAGAAACAATGCTAAAATTTATGTCATTAACATCCCAGGGTATTATAAGCAGATCCCCAATAACAAAATCAGTCCTGTAGTTATAACAACTGGCTTCATTTCCGAGATTTGGGGATTAAATTAATGGCTTATGGGCTGGTGGAATGCTTTATCTATTTACCAATTCACATATAGAAGGTACCTAGAGGATAATACGATTCAACAAAACCTAACATGGAGAAAGTTTCCAATGCTACAATCAGATATGGGCAACGTCCTAACCAGTGACAAGAGACCAAGGGAGCAGATTAGCAACCCCAGACCAATTTGACAATATTAATTAATAGGTTCGAGGTGAATTCGTAGGGGGGGGGGTTGAATAAGTCATGTTAGTTCGCAATCTGCCGGCGGCTTGAACAGTGACTTCTTTCTTTTTATGTGCCATGTCCTTTCAGGACGTAGGCGATCATGGCTCTCCACCTTTTCCTCTATTCCTTGCAGCTTTCAACAAGTTCCTTCCCTCTGTCCCCCCCCCAAACCACGTTCTGTCATCCACTTGCTTAAGCCTGTTAGGTATGTCATGTGTTGTTTTCCCTTGTCCCTGTTTCCCTCTATTCGACCCGTGAGTATCAAATTCGCCAGGCCCTCCTTCTTCATTATGTGTCCCAGAAACTTCAACTGCCTCTTTCGGATGTTACGTATAAGCCTCCTCCTTGTTTGCATCCTAAGACCTCATCGTTGCTCACACGCTCGGTTCATGATATCCTTAGCATCCTTCTGTAGATCCACATCTCCATCGCCTCGAGTCACTTCTTCATCTTTGAGGAAATCGTCCAACATTCGCTGTCGTAAAGAAGGACAGATGTCACGTAACAGCTCAGTATTCTTTTCTTTGTTGCCAAAGGAATCCTCATGTCTCGCAATACTCTGCCCAGATTTTGGAACGCGTCTTTGGCCATCCCTGTACGTCTATGGATCTCAGTGTCGCACTTACCCTCCTCTGTCAAGACGCTTCCAAGATATTTAAACTTCCGCATCTGCTCGAGTGTAGTGTTCCCGACCTGAAAATCGCATTTCGGGTTCATCATTTTACTGATAGACCTATCAATTTTAATAAAATATATTATAAAGAATTATATATAAACATATATGTTTTTTTTTATCAGGCTAATACCCCCGACGTTGTCGTTATATTTTTTTTCACAAAGTTTCTGACGTGTACCTTCTGACATTACTAAGTCGTGACAAGCTCTGAGAGTTTTAAAACACTAGTTTCTCTGTATATCCCTATACAAGACCTTGGTAAACTTCATTCTCTACATTTTTTTTTTATTTTCACAACTGTCGTGTCACTTCCGGCATTATTAGGCCGTCTGTTGTATTTCAAAATGGTGAATCCTATTTTTAGTTGCTGACCCCTAAGATTTTAGTACTTTACATCGTTAGAGCAGTACAAACTTTCGCTTCTCTATATAGCTCCATAACAAGCCCAAGTAAACTACATTCTATGCCTTTCTTTTTTTAAGGTGCGCCAGAAGTAACGTTGCAGTGGATCCCTAAAGAACTCCCAACGTATGTCCGTTTGATCATCTCGACGAGGTCCCAAGAAAAACATGGCTACCTGAAATTCTTAAAACAAACTTTTACCCAACCAGACGTTTTTAAGGAAATATTGCCTCTAGACAAATCAGACATTGAAATACTCCTCGGCGCACTTCAAAAGCAGATTAAAGGAATTCTATCTCCACAGAAAGAATTAGAAATAATTGATAAACCCAAAACAGATCTATTTCCACTAAATATAGTTTTAATTGTGACGGAACATTTTTCAGCCGAAACTATGCTTAAAACCACCGATCTGTCGGGTTTTAATTACACCACTAAACAACTGATCACGCACAAGTTCGACGAATTGGAACAACAATTTGGTCGTATATTTGTACAGCGAGTTCTCGGATATCTGACCACTGCAAAGTTCGGTTTAGATTTCAATGAACTAGAAGCGGTACTTGTCATCGACAAAGTATTTGCGACTACAAGCAACTCTTCCTTCCAAAAATTATCCCCATACCATCTTTTATCCTTTCTTGCAGAGCTGAGACCCTATTTGCAGGAATGTGTCGATGGCATCTGCCGAGTTTTTTGCTGGAGCCACCGGATATTTTACGAGGAAGCCGAGGAGCGCTACCTGAAAAAGCAGGTTCAAACAGTCGCATACCACAGGAACCTGGCGACATTTTTTAGTTCTTGTCCGCTCGCTTCAGACAGCGTTAATCCTGAAATGTTATCCGATGCCCAACCGCTATTCTTCAATAACGGCGAGTCGCTGACCAAAACACACTTTAATTACAGAAAACTAACGGAGTTGCCTCACCATCTCGTGCGATCGCAGCAGACGGAAGCGTTCAAGAAAGATGTCGTCTTCTCTTTTGATTGGATGCAAGCGGAACTTCACGCGGTATCATTTGCGAACGTATTGCGTGTGCAGAGAGATGCGGAATCAATTGAACCTCAGAACCCAGAGCTCAGTATATTAACCACTGCGCTGCGATTATCCGAATCGGTGTTAAAGAGGTCGCCGGATCAACTTGCATCTCAACTTGTTGGTAGACTCTTCTCCTTGACAAATTCTCGATTTCAGACTTCATCGGGAGAAGCTCTGAAATATCCGAATCTCAAACGACTTATAGAATGTGCCAGACATTCGTCATTTCCGGCGCTGTTACCTCTAGACACGTGCCTTATGGAACCAGGGGACGAACTACCATTTGACTTATACGCCCACGTTTCTACAATTAACGCAATGGATTTAACTGCAGACGGCAAGTGTCTGTTAACAGCTTCCAAAGATGATTCGATCAAAGTATGGGATATGTGCAATGGTCGAGTTGTTCGAAGTATCTGCAGTTTGGGGGCTCAGGTTTCTTCTTTAATTTGGGCCGTGAACAATACGTGTATCGTAACAGTCGAAACCGGTTCAATACGGGTATGGCTTCTTTCTGATCAGAAATGTCTCTACCGCTTTGAAACTGGTACTGATTCATTAGTGATCACAGCGGTTTCAAATACTAAAAATATCCAATCAGCCCTTCTGGTTGTTATATGTGACGGAACAAATAAGATCAATGTCTGGGACTTGCAAGATGGCAGCTGCCGAACCCACTCCGTCGGCCTCAAAGGAAAGTGTGTACATCAAAGTCGATCGTTTCTCCTGGCCCGAAACTGCCGGTCGACCTGTTTCTTGTACTCCTTCAGGGATTCTAACGGCGCTGTCCTTCAGAACGCTACTAATGGTAACATCGTCTATTCTTTGCAGTCTCGCGAGAGTTCGTCTACGGTTGTGGGCGTAGCTATCACTTCTGATTATCTTGTGTTAGCCTGCCGGCAGCTCTACCTTAAGTCACGGGAAATTCACCAACTCGAACTATTTGATCCAGGGAATGGACTTTACCTCCGCAGCGTCCGAGGATGCATACATGACATCGTTTCAAGCCACCTGATCGTTCCTAGCACCAGTTCAAACATCCTTACGTTGAGTACATCGCAGCAAAATAATGCCTCAAATGTAATCGTGTGGAACCTCGAAACAGAAAGCCATAAACATCTTGCCAGACATCAAGGCATTAGTGAACTGTTGGCCTGTGGAGATATGAAGAGAGTTTTAACAGCATCAAGGGGAGACAACCATATTAAACAGTGGGATTTAAGTGTTAAAATAAACCAAACGTCTCCTGAACTGAAAGCTGTGTCGAACATTTTAAAAATTATTGCAGTCGGAACGAAACCAGATTGTTTTATAACTTTGACTTCAAATAATGGACCTATTGATCTATGGATGATCAAAAGCGCTTTAAATAACATTTCTACAACACATGAGGGTTTTTTAGATCTATCTGATGTCGTTCTGGTAAAAGACATGAAGTTAGTTATTCTGACAGAACGGAGATTTCCTGACATATCGGATGACCTAAATCAGGTTTTTCAATCGATTCTGATTTACGACATGGAGACGGAAAATTACGAGCATAAATTATCTGGCTGTTATATTGACGTATCTCCGCCGCACGACTATGCGATTCTCTCGATGGATCGACTTCTGGGGTTGTCCAGTAGTCGGAGCCACTTTATCATCTGGAGTCTGTTAACTGGTCAAGTTGTCTATCGAATTAAATCTTGCTTCAAGGATTGGAACTGGGTTTATGAAATGGGATCGAGAACCTCTTCGAAACGTATTCAGGCAAGAAGGAGCTCGGTGAATATGACACCTTGGAAACAGCGTTCTGAGACGGTAAGCGCCCGCGCAAGGAGACGCGAACGCGAGAAGGATGAGGAAAGATGTCGGCTTCAGGAGTTAAGAAAAGAAAAAGAAAATCCGGTGGATGGTTTTTTGGTGAGCAGAAACTATCAGATTTTGGTGGTTTCTTATTTCGCTCACCACTTGTGCGTTTTCGAGATCGAGACGCAGCAGCATTTGACGACCGTTGAGGACGAGAACGCCATGCTGTTCCTTCACGTAGCGGCGATGACCGCCGACGGTGCGCACTTCGTCCACATGACTTACGACGAGGTGAACAAGACGAGTTACGTCACTCTACGAGAGAGTCGTTTCGGACAGGTGAAACGTAGGCTGAAGAACGAGAAGGATGTCTGCGCCATCGCCCTGACTGATAGTGCCGACAGGGTTGTGATGGCCAAGCACACAAATGAGATTCATTTCTGGGAGCCAATGGTGACAAACTCGCTACGCAAGCGAAAACTTCCGAAATCAATGAAATTGGATTTTAACTGTCAATTGTTTCTAGTCAATGATGAACGTCGGGTTGTGCTTTTTGCAGGTCAAATTTCATTGTGGGATCTCGACCATGCCGAATTGATAGCAACATTCAGTCCCGAAAATAAAGTACTGTGTTGCAATGTTATTTCACAAGGAGAATATATTATTTTAGGCGTGTCAGAAATGACTCAGCCAATAGTCTTGACGGTGAAAAATGCCGAAATCAAAGTTCTAAAATCGTAACTTTTACCATTAATTTTTTACTGTTCCTAATAAATTTATACAAAAAGAATGAATGTATTTTATATGCTTAATATTTGTTGACTCACCTTATATGGTTAATAGACCTGGTTATATCTCTTCAGACTTTAGCGTAAAATTTATCAACCCAGGAAGTGGAATCAGCATGTTGAGCTCAAATTTTGGCCTAGTCATAAGATATTAAACTATAATGTTTTGGAGCCATAACGATGGCCTTAATCAGGACCAAGCTGCAAGCCTCATACAATAGATCAGTGATCCGAAGCCCAAGCGCTCAACGCATTCATCCTTGTCAATATAGGTCCATCAGCCTTCTCAGTGTCTTTAGCAAACTTTTAAAAGTTATAATCAACAAGTTTTTGATGACCTCAATCGGGAGAACCGCATGAGCAACGAGCAGTATGGATTTCAATCAGCTTCGTCCTTTGCTGATATTCTGGCATTACTCGCAGAATCAGTGAGGTACAAGACAACATATATTTCAAGGATGATTTCATTAGATATTTCAAAGGCCTTTGACAAGGTGTGGCAAAAAGAGTTCTGAGGCCCAAGCGCTCAATGCAAGCGACCCCCAGTTTTGCTTCTGGGTCCAACAATTTTTCTACTTTGCATAAATGATCTGCCTAAGAATATACTCTGTTTCATTTGTGAATATCTATGCTGATGATACAACGGTATATATGGGTGCACCTTCAAAACGATAGATGACAAGAACTTGGCAGCTGATCTCTCCTCTGATTGAGCTTTAACAGCTCAGTGGGAGAAAAGCTAGCTGGTCACATTTAATGCATCGAAAACCAAACTGGTGATGTTTCATCTTCACCGACCGGACCCCGAATTTTCACTTATGGGGATGAAAGTGTGTTCTTTCAGAGAGACCTGTATCTTGAACACCTGTTGGAACATGCTCAACCTAGACCTCAAGTGGAACTCGTACATATGATTCATCGCTAAAGATGCTGGAAAAATGGTCACTTCCCTGTACCGCTCCAGCAAGTACTTGACTCCTCCTGCTATCCTATTCCATTACCAGAGACAGATTAGGCCGAAAATGGAGTACTGCTGCCATATATGGACAGGAGCTGTCCAGTCTTCACTTTCCACTTTCGATAGAGCCCAAAAGTGTTTCTGCGTCCTTGTGAGATGAATTATTTTCACTCCTACAACCCCTCTCCCACACGCGAAATGTGTCAAGCCTCTCGCTGCTCTATCACTATTTCCATAGAAAGTGTTCAGACGAACTATATTCCTTACTCCCACCAGTTCTAACGTTCGCGATAAAAAAAAAAACGCCCTACCATGCAGATTGTAGCGAACCACCCTTTGTATTCCAGTGGTGAGATGTAAGTTCCATTTGAGCATCTTCTTCCCACGAGCCACTACTTCCGACTCCCAAGAGGATGCTTCCGCGATCACTATAATCTTAACCTATTCAAGTCTACTGCTGTTTGTTTCCTCACATATTCCCATAAACAGTGCCTCTTAGCTCTCTACCTCGAGTGGCAGTTGGGCCTTGTATAGAATGAACATCATTGTAAAAAAAAAAAAGATGGCAAAAATAGTTCTCTTGGTAGACCCCATTTCCTTTCCAAGTATCATGTAACAGATACTGTAGGGTTACACAGTACCAGCAATAGGAAATATCTCTGACTTGACAGAAACTAGAGACAAGGTTTATTTTGTATCATGTGACAATATTGATTAAGTGCCAAACTTGAATATCATCTAGAAATGTTTGAATAGAAGCTGTCATTCTTCTCAGAATGCAGAGTGATCTTAGTGATGCCCATCTCCTTTCCAAGTATCATGTGATAGAGAATACTGATTTACATGGTATCAGTAGCCAGTAGGAATTCACAACTTAACATAAATTAGAAACTGTTAGCGTGCCAATGCAGGACTTTTATTAAAGGAGTGTTGTGTGGTGGCACCCATCTCATCTCCATCAGTTACAATTGTAGGGGCAAAAATATAGAGCTCTTTTGTTAATGTTGTAATGTTTTAGTTAAAGAGAAAGACTCACAGATGGATATCTTTGTTAAAAGCCTTTATTTACATATGTACATTTCTGGAAGCAGTCAGGTGAACAACTTAACTAAACCCACCAGCACCACAGTTTATCAAACACCAGCAATAGTGGAATTGTTTATAACACTTTTTAAAAATCATTTCACCCCAAGCAGGGCAATAAAGCCACTAAGATGCAAGGGGTTACTGAGTGTTAGAGAATATGAGAAAAAATCACTATTAAGGAGAATGAACATTAAGAGAACAAAAATAAAGAAGATAGTAGATAATGACTGGCATTGCATTTAAATTCATCAAACATTGTGACATGCCAGTGCTAAGATCTTGGAGTTACAAGTGATATAAGCCACAACATAATTTATTATTTTTTTCATTAAATAAGATGAAAATGTTGAATAAATTAATGAAAGTAAATATGTCTCAAATAACAAATAATTTCTTGTTTCTAAACAAAGTATTTGACTTATTGCATTGTTTTTTTTTTGACTAATTCTCTTGTTATTTATTGCTTTGTTGTTATAATGTTTAGTCTCCTGAAAATTAATAGCTAAGAAGGCCAAAAGACGAATGGCTCAAAGAGAAATGTGTAGAGAAAAACTGCAGAACACAGACAGCAGCCATTGATAAAAAGGTGGAAAACATGCTCTTCAATAGAAAGGCATAGTGTCTAACAATATAATGCCCACAACAGAAGAAAAAAGATTACATTAAAACAAAAACGGAAAAAATACAGTGAAGAGCTCTTCCATGGCAACACAGTAAAATACAATACATAAAAACAGGCAAACAAAGTATTAATAAAATCGACAGACAGTTGATATTTCTGGGACACAATGAGCAAAGAGTACTTAAAAAACTCAGATGGCAAAGCAAGAGAAGCAGTGTGGGGACAGTGATTAACTTATTTTGTGCATCAATGGATTACAGAAACAAAGGCAGGTGATAAAAGGTCAAAAGTTCTCCATGATCACTGGGAGAATTTAAAATTCACAGGATATTCTGAAAGAAAGAGAGTCTGTATGAACGGATGGCAGGACAGGAAAAAAATGATGATAAATGGTTAAAAGATAAAGCAACAAAAGACAGAATGTTGTGGAGGGCCAATCCTGAAAATTATTTGAATACAAAAGTAGAAGAAACTAAGTAGTTCCTTAGCTGTTGGATTTATTTACAAAGTGGTGCCATTTTTTTCAGTTAGCACATTCCTTGACACATCAATATAAGTTTCCACTTTTAAGAAATAAATTAGTTATGTGAGGAACACCTGACTGGATGGCAGAAAAGTCAAGCGAACAAATTGGAAAAAATAAATAAGGAAAAATAAAAGCCAAAACAAAAAAAGGCAATATAGTGGTCCCCAAACAAATTTGTGGTTTCAGATAGACTTGGCCAACACCAGTTCCTCAGTTTAGCTTAAAAATAGAAGTGAAAAACTTGTGATTCTGGAAGTTCATTTATACCAAAAAGAAATGGTAAAGTGCTCCCTTCAAGTGAAAGTATTGATGTTCTTCACTTAAAAAAGAAAGAAAATAATAACCCTAAGATGTTAAAATATCTTGTAAAAATGAATCATCTGCCACATTTATTACAATATGTTATAATTGTCCTCTTTTGTTATTAGTTATCGTTGTTAATCTCTTATTGTACCTAATAAGATCTAAATAAAAATGAATTTTTTATCCTTCACATAACTTTTATTCCAGTCTGCTGTTATAATTGTTTTGTTTTTTGGAACTGTCTAATTTCAAGTCACACAAGTTGACATCATATAAATGGTTAAACTGAAGTTTTTTTTTGTTTTGTTTTTTAATTTAAAACACACTTCAATATATGGTACCCTCTTGAGAAAGATACCTTATTTAATTTTGGCTGCTTCTCTTTTATTGCAACAGACTCCATAGGGTATCATATACTGAACTGTGTTAAAAAAAAAAAAAAAAAAAGACTTGAAAAATTTCAGTTTGACTGTTTATATGACGTCACCTGGAGTGACTTGAAATTAGTTCCATCAAACATGAGATGGCCGGAATTAAAAATCAGTTATGTAACAACACACAGAACAATCTTTGAAAATTAATGTAGCAACATTTGAAAGTACTTGGAAAAAAAAGTCTATCATTCATCCATGCTTAGAATATTGCTGCCATATATGGTCCAGTGCCTCTGTTATTGACCTGGAGCTCCTTGATAAGATTCAAAGAATCAGCAATATTATTGGTCCTGATCTGACGTCTCCGCTTCTGTCATTTTCCCACTGACATAAGGTTGCCTCTCTGTGCCTTTTTTATAAATACTTTCACAGTAATTGCTTGGATGACTTTGATGGTACCTAGCCTGTATGAATTTAAGCGCAATACCAGACTGGCGGTGAGATCTCATCAATTTACACTTGAGCTAGCTAGTTGTAGCTGTAACTTCTGTGCTGACATTTTCTTCTCTCACACTTCTTGCTTGTGGAACACTCTTCCAACCCATGCTTTCCAGCTAACATTGATCTTCAAAAATTTAAATACAAAGTCAATCGTTATCTACTGTCTTCTTGATTACTCTTCTATTGTTCTCCCTCCTTAATAATGTTTCTCTTTTTTTCTTATTCTTTCACACTCAGTAACCACTTGTGTCTTAGTGGCTTTATTGCTTTGCTTGGAGTAAATTCAATAAAAAAAATAATGTTTATTGGTGCCTACTGAGTCAGTCCTCCAACAGGCTTCATGCTGTCTGCTTTTGTTTAATCATGTACAGTTTGGTAATATTGGAACAGCTCTGCAAACTTTACAGTGGATTTTTATTTCTCTAATTAATACTGAATGTCATGGTCTACATTAATGGGTTTAAGGAATTTGAATTACTTAAGATTATTACATTTAATACTATTAGTGCAAACAAAAAATATAGCAACATATTAGATCTGAGAAGAAAAGTATACAGTTAATCATTGTATGTGATCTGTTTGGGCTTATTTTCTCTTTGTTTTTTGTTTGTCACTTTCAGAATTTTTTCACTTTGTACCCTCTGGCTTTTCCTGAAAGAGTGTGATGTTCTGGAATTCATCTTAACCAATCATATACTATTATTAAAAGTTTTCATCTAAAACAATTCAAACATGTTATGTGGTTTATTTCAGAGTCTGTTCATTATTATCTTTCTTTCTAAGATAATGCTTGAAGAAATTTGAAGCCATCTTTAAAGATTTGTCTTTTAAAACCCAAGTAAGGCAAAGGCAGTTGTAATGCAGCAGTTGTTGTTGTTGTTGGATGATACAAAGATGTCTATGCTGCCTGTTCTCAGGTAGACATCGACAGTTTTTGTCTTAGGCAGGCAAATTTTGACAAAAGTCACTGTGTCCCTTTCACAGTTCACATGTAAACAGTCCAACCAATTTGTTTTAGTTTATTGGGACATTTACTGACTGCATCATCTGTGAAGAAAAACAAAAGAAAAAATATTTAAAAAAAAAAAAAGGCAACAAATAATAAAAATTTTTATAAGAAATTAGAAAAATGTCCATTCTGTAATGGCTCTGCAATTTTTACAATGGCTGATAAATTTAAGCAAGGCAGGTAAATCAAATTGCCTTGGTAGGCAGCCAGTCTAGGAGAAAGATAACTCTGAATACAGAACAAGGAAAAAACAATGGGAAAACCACTCCACTATCTTTCCCAATAAATCATAGCAATTCAGAGATTTTTTTTACAACATTGTTCACCCTGTACAAGGACCAAGAGTCACTCAAGGTAGAGGGTTACAGAGTAAGAGGGACAGTTTATGGACATACGTGGGAAAGATAATGGTTAATCCTATAGTAAGAGAATGAGGGTGTTTCCCTACAATATGTGTGGCTTGGTGCATCTCAGCCATGAATGTGATGTAAGTAAGGAATATAGTTTACCTGAACACTTTCCAAGGAAATAGCAATAGAGTAGAGAAAGGATTGTAGTGTAGAAAATAATACATCACCCACAAGGATGTGGAAATGTTTTTGGACTCTATTGAGACTGGAAAGTGAAGACTGTGCAGCTCCTGTCCAGTACTCCATTTTCAGCCTGATCTGGCTCTTGTAAACATAGAAGAAAACTACTGGAGCAGTCCAGGGAATTAGATTATTCTAGTATCTTTAGTGAAGGATTCAATGTACAAGTTCCACTTGAGATCCGGGTTAAGCTCAAGTCTCGACAGGTACTCAAGGTATGGGGTTTCCCTAACAGAACACCCGTTCGTTGCAATGTGATATTTCAGGGTTCACTTGGTGATGATGAAACATCACCAGTTTGGTTTTCAAGGTATTAAATGTGACCAGCCAGTTTTTCTCCCAATGAGCTGTTAAAGCTCATTCAGAGGAGAGATCAGCTGCCAAGCTCTTGTCATCTATCATTTAGAAGGTGCACCCATATATACCGTTGTATCATCAGCATAGATATTCACAAATGAAACAGAGTATATTCTTAGGCAGATCATTTATGCAAAGTAGAAAAAGTGTTGGACCGAGAAGCAAACCTTGGGGGACGCTTGCGTTGAGCACTTGGGCCTCAGATCTCTTTTTGCCACACCTTGTCAAAGGCTTTTGAAATATCTAATGCAATCATCCTTGAGATATATGTTGTCTTGTACCTCACTGATTCTGCGAGTAATGCCAGAATATCAGCAAAAGATGAAGCCGTTTGAAATCCATACTGCTCGTTGCTCATGCGGTTCTCCCGATTGAGGTCATCTAAAACTTACTTGTTGATTATAACTTTAAAAGTTTGCTAAAGACACTGAGGAGGAGGATGGGCCTATATGAAACAGGGATGAATGCTCACCCACTTTCTTGAAAGCAGGGCATATACTTGGCACTTCCACAAACTTGGAAAGGATTTCTCCTTCAAGCAGTAAGTAAATAGTTTCGCTAAGTTTCAGGATAACTTAAGGTTAATATTCTTAAGGACAACCACTGGACCTTGTAGCCTTCTGAGCATCAAGACTTTTGATAAGTTTTGAGACTTCTTGGGTTGTAATAAAAATATTGAGACTGAGCTCTGTGAGATGGGAGAAGTCTTGAAGTCTTTGTCATCTAACATGGCGTTGGATTAAAGGTTTTGGTAAAGAGCTTTATTTTATCTGACAAAGATGATATTAGGCACTGATACTTTGCCTCTATTCAGAATTTGGTTGGAGATTTTCCAGAACTCCAGGAACCCAAGTTGTTTACTACTGAACTGCTTGTGCATTGCTATACTTTGCATTTTCTAGAACTATTGCAATGACTGTAGGCAGTTCTGAATGCAGCAAGTCTCCTACTACACCATTTCCTGTGATAGATATTGTAGTTGTGGCTACAGTGAGATATGGCTGCAGCACATTCAGGGGGGAACCAAGACTGGCTGTTCAATTTCTGCTAGAATGTTTTAGATATTAAATAAAAGGAAGTAGAGAGCCATATGTTCTGAAAGAAAAATGTATTTAAAATAGAGTGTTGATGGGTTTTAAAATTAAATATATTACTTATTCAAATAATACTATTTAAAGTGGTAACTACATCAGCATTTAGATCACAGCTTGTAAATAAAGGGAAATTAGTAATGTATAAAAGGAAGTAAGCAATATTGACATTATGTTTTCTTAACTTGGCATTTATGCAAGTTCCAATCAGTTGTTAACTGGAGCAAGAAATGGCTTGTAAATTTTAACGCCTCAGAAACAAGACTAATATATTTTACTCATCATAGAGAACTATTTTTGGCTTCCATCAATAAGGCTAATCTCCAAGAGAGTGACTGATTGTGCCTTCTAGGGCACACATTTTCCACTGGCATGAAGTGGAATGATTATCTGTCTATATTTCTGAGATGAGGTGTTATGTACATTATCTCAAGGACACATAACTGACATCCATTAAACATGGCACGTGGAACTAGAACAGTCTACCCCAGTGAGCAAAATAAAGGGTTCAGTTCGACATTCCAGAAGGCCAGAGTGTACAATGGCCGAAACGTTGTAATAAATATGGCGACAAAGATGAGGACAATAGTCTGAATAATGTAGATAATGGAATGATTATATTGAATCAATTGCTAGGTCTGCACTGAGGAAAATTGGTTCAATGTTGTGTCAGGCAATTTTTCTTACCAGAATCCATGTTACATGCTTATTAATCTAACATTCATCTGTACAATGAATCCTGCTGCCATATCTGGTCTGGTGGTCCTGCTTGAGATTCTTGTCAATATTCAAAAAAGGGTTTACAATGTAACCAATCCTGACCTGACATTTCGACATCAGTCACTTTCGCACCGATGTGACGTGGTCTTCCTCTGTCTTTTCTGCAAATATTTGCGTGGTAATTATTCTGATGAGCTTTCCTCCTTAGTGACTCGGCTGCATGAATTTAAGCCTGTTACTAGATTGGCAGTTAGGTCTCACTGTTTTACTGTTTCATCAGCTACATGCAACCGTATGTTCGAATCTAATAGTTTCTTTTATCACCTGTGAAACTCCCTTCTGATTTCTTCCTTCTCTCATCTACAATCTTCAAAAATTTAAACACAACACCAATCGTTATGTTTTCCTGAGCCTGTTTTTATTATTATCCTTCTCGTTAAAGATTTCTCGTTCTCTTTCATTCCCAGTAACCCCGCCTCCTTGCGTCTTAGTGACATTGTAGCCTTGCTACGTGGTTTACGGCCACATTTGTTTCCATACGGTCACCAGAGTTAAGCAACATTGTTCACTTTCCCCCCTGCTGTTACATGGCTTTCCCCTGTATTTCATATTTTCATGGCAATTGTTCTAATGAGCTTTCCTCCTTAGTACCTTAACCTGCATGAATTTCGACTTCCTACTAGATTGGTAACTAGGTCTCATTGTCTTTCTGCTGAAATAGCAAGTTCTATTCCTTGCCACCTAGAATCTTTAAAAATTTAAATGCAATGTCAAGCGTCATCCTCTGTTCTTTTATTGTCCTATCTCTTCACTTATGTCTTCTCACTTTCATTCTTAGTAACCCTTGTGTCTTAGGGTCATTATCATCTTGCTTGCAGCAAAATTATTTGAAAAAATCTTATTATTTTTTAAAATCTAACAGAATGATTGACTGATTTGTTTTTTTACAGCTTATCAACCTTTTGAAGTTTTTTTAAAGCCAGAAAATTAAGGATTTTTCGGAGATAATATTGATTTACTGATACAAGGCCTACTAATTAACCTATAGCTGGGGGAATAAGAAGTGGATTCATGTATTTCCAAATGGTATTTGCATGTAAGTGAATATAAAAAAGCTGATTAGAATTGGAACTCAGCTAAACACTTTCCAATTCTGATCCGTTATCCATTACGGCACCTGCACGTCCAAGCTCACAGCATCTGGCATTCCCAAGCAGTTACCCATCTAGGTACTAACTAGGATTAATGTTGCTTAACTTTGGTGATTGTATGAGAACTGGTCTTTCAATGTGATATGGCTGTAAACCCTCTAACAATTTGAATTTTATAACATGCTGTCTATGAAATGGTAAAATTCTTTAACTATGCTTTTTAACTGCTTTAATTATGACAGTTTCAAAGCATGACAAATCTCTCAAAGAAAGTGTATAGCACAACAGAGCAAATGAAAATGCCCAGGCAATATAAGGTTCCATTGCTAGTCTCTAATAATAAAATTCCTCTTTGACTGACAGGTTGAAGAATTTTGACTAGTTTCCACAAATTACCATATTTAAACTTCAAATTACTCACCGGAAATCCTTGGACAGCCACTAAAATTTATAATAGAAAGCTTTGGACAAACACTCAAGATGAGCTTCACAGAGTTTTCTGAAATCTCTTCAATGTTCTTGAGAAGCATCTCCTACAAGAATAAAAAATATTTACAAAAGAATTCAGATCCAATTGGAAGGCCAGAAAGGACATCAGTCAAAGCAACAGACGGTTCTATAATTACCATAATTCCCCATGTATAATATGCCTTCATCCATAATACGCACCCCTAAAATTATGCTGAAAGTGTGGGGAGAATGCTTCTACTCATGCATAATACGCACCCCTTGTTTGATAATCCAACCCTATAAATTGTCCCTCTCCAATTTCGTTACGGCCATCGTTTCCTACTCTTATTAAAAAAAAGAGAAGGTTTTTAAACATAGAATAATATTATTCTAATTTAGTTTTATGATATTTCTTCTTTTATTTTACATTAGTAAGTATTGTTAGGGACATATGATTGCATTTGACATCCTTATGGGGTCGTAATCCCCGAATGTTAGTGTCAAATTGTCGTATGTTTCTGGTGAGTACTCATTGTGCAACTGAAATCGACCTATGACACAGCAACTTTTTAAAGATTTTTTTGTAGCTGCGCATAATACCCGCCCCTAATTTTGCTTATTATTTAAAAAGAACAAAGCGTATTATACATGGGGAATTATGATATATACTTTGCTATTTTAATGTTTCAGCTGTTGGACTTCTTCAGGTGTTGGTCATCTAATTTTGAAAACTTTTGGAATTATGAACCAGACACTTTACTAAATCCAATGGTGATAGATTGTTCTTATTTTGCTTTCCCTGATTCATGGAGATTTCACATCAGTACTCACCAGGCTTATTTAACTTTGTCTCACTGGTTCAGTTTTTTCCACTGAACCAAAGAATGGTACTTTTCAGCACAGCCAAACACAGGGATTGAATTAACAACTGCCAAGGAATAAGATTTGTTTTTTTAACCAACATTTTTATGCTTTCTTTTTTAACCAACGTTTATATGCTTTGTTTTTTAACCAACATTTATATGATATGCTTTTTTAACCAACATTTATATGCTTGCTTTTTTAACCAACATTTATATGGTTGTTTTTTTAACCAACATTTATATGCTTTGTTTTTTTAAACAACGTTTATATGCTTTGTTTTTTAACCAACATTTATATGATATGCTTTTTTAACCAACATTTATATGCTTGCTTTTTTAACCAACATTTATATGCTTTGCTATTTTAATGTTTCAGCTGTTGGCCTTCTTCAGGTGTCAGTCATCTAATTTTGAAAACTTTTGGAATTTTGAATCAATTTTTTCCATTGAACCAAAGAATGAGATTTTTCAGCACTACCCGACACAGGGATTGAACTCACAACTTCCAATGAATAAGATCTGTTTTTTTAACCAACATCTTAATCCATTAGCCCATGTATTTCTTGGATGTTGTGTATAGAACAACTGGGATGAGAATACTGGTTGGATGAGCAAAGCATATACTAATGACAATTCCTCATCTTCAAAAAATATGAAAATGAGGATGTCATTCTGAAAGATTTATTGAATAGTAAAAGAATAACTCAGCTTAGAAATTCACATAGGTACTGAAAGTTGAAATGTATGCTGGCTAAGACATAATCAAAAGATCTTTGAACATTTATAATGGTACCTCATTTTAGAAAGAAATTATTCTACCAATAATATAACATATAAATACTTACCTCGAGAGTTCTGTGACAGTGGCCTTCTAATAAGGCTGCTATGCCTTCATCAGTGAGCTGAAGTATAACAACAGAAATGAGACAAACACAAAATTAAAGAAAAATCATGAACAATGACAATGCTTTATCACAAACATTTGTAGACTATTACAAGGAACATTCAGAAGAAACAAATTAAAAGCAAACATTTTTAAGTATACATTTTATCTCTCCACATAAGCTCAATCAACATCAAGGCACTTTATCAGCTAAAAACATTGGACAGATGATGATGACCAGGGGGTACTTGGTTGAAACGTTGTCTATAATAATACTTATAATGATAACAATAGTTTAAAATAATACAAGTATATTGAAAATTACTATTCTCTGAAATTAAATACTAAAAGTTAATATCTGTCTGAATTTCTAAGATGAGGAGTTATCATTATTTACATTCAGACTAATATCCTCATCTTTGTTGTTATTATCACCTGATTGCCTTCTGTCTGAATTTCTAAGATGAGGAGTTATCATTATTTACATTCAGACTAATATCCTCATCTTTGTTGTTATTATCACCTGATTGCCTTCTGTCTGAATTTCTAAGATGAGGAGTTATCATTATTTACATTCAGACTAATATCCTCATCTTTGTTGTAATTATCACAATGTTTCAACTGTTGTATCCTCTGTAGTGATAATGAAAAAAGATGAGAACAATAGTCAAAGTGTAAACAAAGAGGCAATCAAAAGGTTCTTGGCAAAATGAAATTAAAAGTGAAGTCACCCAGTTTCTAAATGTATTGGAAAATTATTCTCTGATAATGCTTACCATGATGATATTATTGTCTTTTTTCCTTCTAAAATGTCAACAAGCAAGGTAGGCTCTATGAGTGTTCAGCAAACACGTGTCTGAGCAGGTGTTTGCAAAAGGATTGGTTAGCTGCCCTCGTAGACACGTGTATTCAGATAAGAATAGCCAGCTACTTTTAAAAAAAATTTTTTTTTTTTTAAGCGTTTCACCCCAAGCAAGGCGGGAAGCCACAAGCACGCAAGGGGTCACAGAGAGTTGGAGTGAGAGCAGATAGGATTTATAGAGGAAAGGATGAAGAGAAGGATAAGGGATAGATCAAGGAATCTGGAGATGTCGATTGACATTACATTTGAATAGTTGGAGATTATAGCTATCAGGGAAACAGGAAAAGGGGAGGGAGTTCCACAGGCGAGAGGCGCGAGACATGAAGCTATTGAAGTAGACAGCTACATTTAACAGTTTCGACAGTGAAAGGGTGTGAGCGAGATGGCAACCTGGTAGAACGCTTAAATTCATGAAGTCTGGGAACCAGCGAAAGCAGCTCCTCGGAACAGTTACCATGAAAGTATTTGTAAAAAAAGACAGAGGGAGGCGACAGCACGTTTGTGAGAGAGCGACTGCAGACGAGATGCCAGATCAGGGCCAATCACATGGCATATCCGTCTCTGGATCTTATCAAGAACCTTGAGACAAACAGAAGGGGCACCAGACCATATATGGCAGCAATACTCCATACACTCGGATTATTGTCCTCATCACATTTCGGCCATTCTGTCCTCTAGAATGATAACAACTAAGGTGAGGACAATAGTCCAGGTGTAAATAATGTAAAAATTATAGTAAACTAATTTTGCATTTTATTTTTACGTCCTTATTGGTTTCCCAGCATTATCAACTTTGATTTCTACCAAGTTAATCAATTTGGGGTGAAACAAAGAGTTATCTACCTTTGATGTAACTATCTAATCTCTTATTACATAGCAATGAATACTGCAGAACGTCATCCCTAATGAAAAGCCTTGAGGCGACTGTGTTGTAGTTGACGAATATTGACAATATCATGGACAGGAAATGAGTGACAGTCAAAAATTTGTTGACAAAATTAAATTAAAAGCGAATATTTTAAAGTGTAAATTTTATTTCTCTAGATAGGCTGCATCAGCATCAAGGCATTTTTCGGCAAGCAATGATACAAGCTTTTATACACACAACCGAGGTACCTGATAATTTAAGCCTGTCAAAGGAATCTTTTTTTCGCATCATTAATCAACAGATGTCCTATATCAGCCAAAAGTAATAGACACTTGGTCATGACCAAAGGGTCCTTGCTCAAAACATTGTCAAAGGAACAGTTTCAAAATAGGCACCACTCAAAAAAATAAAATTTATGATTAGTAAATAATCAAAATTCAGAGAGATTATAAGGAGCATGTCTAAGAATTTACCATTAGAATTATTGCAATGTTTTGCTCGATTGGTGCTAGGAATGGTTTGCTTGAAGTGACCCAATTTCTAAATGTATTGGAAAAGTATTCTTTGATGATGCTTACCAAGACACTTTTTTGCTAAGTTTTTTTTTTTTTATCTCAAAACACTTTTGTAATAAACAGATGTTGTCATTTTGCCTTCTAAAAAGTCAACTAGTAGAATGCTCTCTTCTTCTATGTGTTGTGTTTCTTGAGGAAGTTGGCGATCATGGCTCTCCACAATTTCCTGTCCTTTGTAGTTCTTAATGCATTTTGTCTTTTTGCTATCTCTCCTAAACCTTGTTCTGCCATCTAGTTTACACAAGCTTGGTAGGTGGGTTATGTGTTGTTTTCCTCTCTCAGTCTTGCCTTCATCCTGTCCTGTGAGTATCAAATTTTCCAAGCCCTCTTTCCTCATTACATGCCCTACAAATTTCAACTGCTTCTTTCTGATGTAGTTTTTGTTTCCATTTTCCTTAAAACTTTATCATTGCTCACACGTTCGGTGCATGATATTCTCATCATCCTTCTGTAGAACCCAATGTCTGTTGCCTCAATTCTTTTCTTCATCTGTGAGGAAATAGTCTACCAATCACTGCCACATAGGAGGTCCAGTATTACGTAACATTTCAGTACTCTTTTCTTTGTTTCAAACAAAATTTTTCTGTTTCTCAATACTTTGCTTAGCTTTTAAAAGGCATCTTTTGCTATCCCAATGTACCTTTGGATTTCAGTGTCCCACTTTCTGTCTTCTGTTAAAACACTTCCTAGATATTTAAATTTTTATACTAGTTTGGTTTTGTATCTCCAGTTTGCAATTTGCATATTGGGCTGTTCCTTTTAATGACAACCATACATTTTATCTTCTTACAATTGATGTTTAGTCCTTTCTTCTTGCTTTCCTTCACTATTGAGAGTTAGTAATATTTTAGTAGGGAGATCTGCCGGTATTTTACCAAAGATTATATGCTTGAATAAATTCAGAGACATTGTAATAGTGGAAAAGATCAAGATGTACACACAGTGAGCAAAGAGTCAGTTGGAGTTCTCATGAACTGAACAGAAAATCTGGTCCTTTATTCAGTCATGAGAGAAAACAGAATCAGGAATGAAGATGCCCTAAGTGTCCCTTATGCACACCCTAAGACAGAGACAGGTGATACTATGAATAAAGAACTCAGTATATTGAAAGCAGGATTTGTGTTCTAGCAGACTGAATGGAAGATCTGGTCCATTAGTCTGTCATGAGAGAAGACAGAAATATGGTGAAAGGGAAGATTTGGCCCATTCGGCTGAATAGTAGTGGCAATGATGTTTTAAGTGTCACATACCCACCCCAGAATGAATGCTTGGTTCAACTCATAAACTCTTGGCCCATGAATAAAGAACCCAGGATTTGTGTTTTCTTTTTTTTTTCACTTTCCTTTCCCTTGTTGAATACACACAAAGACCTTTCTCAGTTTTTGTTCACACCAACACAGATGGGAATCAAAATACATGATGGGGCGAACTTGTCCAGGTGCCAAAAAACTGACCAAGGGGTCCAGTCATATTGTTTACGTATCTGTTATCAAATACTTTTGTTATATAACAATATGTTTTTTTCTGTCATCTTTATTCCTTTTCCTTGGAAATGAAGACAAAAAAACAGTTCAAGGGAAAATCTATTGGCCAATATGACTCATTCAACTTCCCATAAAAACCTGGTTTGATTTTTCTTTTGTTTTACGACATATCAACCACAAAGGGTTATTTAATGCTGACAAGATTTTTTTTGCTGGTAATATTTTTTATCTATCTCAGTACATATCAATTTGTTTTGTTTTGTTTTACGGCATATCAACCACAATGGGTTATTTAATGCTAACAATTTCTTTTGCTGGTAATATTTTTTCCTTCAAAAGTGTATTGCTGGCAATGTGTTTTTTTTTAAAATGTATTGCTGGTAGTAGTTTTTAACAATGTATTTCTGGTATTAAAACCTATTTTTATACTTTCATAGTGTTTTGACCCCAGTTTGGGGGTTAACTATTTGCCCGTAGTTGGGACCCTAACAGGTGCTACCACCTTGGGTCAGAGTGGACCTGAGAACACCAGCAATTAAGAGGTGGTTCCACACTCCTAAAAAACGTCTCTCTGTTGGATGTAGTTTATCATCTTTCCCAGGACACAGATGTAGTTTATTGTCGTACCCAATATGGATAAAAACTTGGAACATTAAACTTGACAACTATGGTGGCCATGTCTTCACTCCTGACATTTGGAATAAACATTTTTCGAGATCTGATTTAACTATTTGACAACAACTCCAACTGGTTACCAGCTCAAAGAATAAAATCTAACTGCTCAGTATTATATGTTGTACTAGCAGCATGGCCCGGCATTGCCCATGCTTCATTCAAAAATCGTACGACTCATACAGCAATCGCTATCACTTGACTTAAAATATTTTTGCCCTTCCTTGCCTTTAAAGGAGTGCCCTTTGCCGTGCTGATGTTGCTACATGCCTTACTTCTTGCCTATCTCACACTGCGATTTTTTTCTAAGCTCTATACTAAACATTAAATCTGTTACGAAAAAAGAACTAAACAAAATGAACACAAAACGATCAGCTTTAAAAAAGGACTCGTGACTGGAAGAACCGAATGAAAAAAGAATGTTAACAACAAATACTTTTTCACACCCAACCCAGTTCTGCAGAATCAGAATCAACGTTGAGTTTAAGCAAGTGAATGAGCTAATTGGAGTAAAGTGCCATGCAGATTTAAATTTTTCCCACTTGTGACGAATGCAGCTATCGATTTTTTTTGCATGCTAGCATGCTAGTTAACATTCATGTCAGTCAGCTGTTGGCTCTCACGCTGGCCAATAGAATCTTCCTGCCTATTCGTGGCACCTAGCTATAGGCTCTCACTCTGGCCAGTAGAAAATGGCCGCAAACTACATGAAAACTGCTGTAGAAGCATGAAAAAATCTATTATTGTCACTTATGCACTCCTTAAGACAGTAGCAAGTGACGCTATGGATAAAGAATCCAGAAAAACTGTATTTGCGTTTGGCTAACTGAATGGAAGATCCAATCTGTTAAGAAAGTGCCAAGTGAATCTATGAATAAAGTATCCATCATATTGAAAAAAATGGATCCGTTTTCTTTTTTGAGCTGCGGCAAATATTTCCCTTTCCGTTCCTTTAACGTATTCCAGGATTTCTCATTTTTCCTTCCCACCAATATTTATGACATCAGGGTATGAAGCTGTCCAGTTGGCAAAATACTGTTTGAGTCGTCCAGTCATAATAAATAATCTGAAAATTTTAGATGAGAAATTATATACCAATTTGTGACAGACATAAGGTCTAGTAAATAAAAACGTTGGTGAAGTGAATAGAGTTACCTGGCTGTTGTGATTGATTGATTTGTCTGTTTAGCGGCACATCAACTCCTTATCGGTCATTTAATGCCAAAATTCAATTTTCTTGGGAACTTTGAAATAATAAAAATATGTTATTCTGCTTTCACAATTGAGTACATAGCAGATGATATTCAGTTTTTGTTCCTATACACGTTTGTGTGAGCATAATTACTAGAGGTGGTGATACGTGTGTTTTATGTTGTAGTTTTGTTATTCTGCTTTCACAGTTGAATCCATGGTAGATGATACTCAGCTTTTGTGCATATACATGTTTGTATGGACATGATTACTAGAGGCGGTGATATGTGTGTTTTATGTTGTAGTTTTGTTGAAATTATATTTTGGAATACAGTTTGATTTCTTTGAGAAATTGTAGGATATTATAAGGATCAATGTCATGAAAGCATTCTTTCATGTTGGTTGATGGGTAGTATTTTAAACAGGTTTGTGTGAAGTCACTACACTTTGTTAGTATGTGCATATTGTTGGTAATTGTACTATAAATAGGTATTGTTGGTAAAATTTTTAGATAAAAATGAATTGCTGTTATTTTTACTATAAAAATGTATTTTTATACTTTTATAGTATTTTGATTTAATTTGGGCATTCACTATTTGCCCATAGATGGGGCCCTAACAGGTACTACCACTCTGGGTCAGGATGGACCTGGAAACAACAACAATTAAGAGATGCTTCTATACTTTTGAAAACTTACAATCTCTGGGCCAGAGACCTTGCTGCCCGATGTAGTTTATTATCATACCCAGGACTAGGCAGTTGTGAGTTCAATCTTTAGGGCAAGTATTGAAAAAAAAAAGAAGAGATATATATACTGGTTTAAGGGAAGAGACATTGAATTAAAAGTTTTGTTTTGAAATTCCTACTTTAATTACTATAGTAGATACCTGGAGACACAGTTGAAGAGGAGAACAGCTGAAAGATAAGGATATTAGTCTAAACAGATCGGTGTATAGTAACAATAGATGTTTTTCTTAAAAATTGTTTACACTTACGGAATTCCTAGAAAAGTTAACTTGTGCAAGGCGGGGACAGTTCTTGCCTAAGGCTTTCATAGATCTATCAGTGACTCGGGAGCAGTAACTCAGGTTGAGACAGCGGATGTCTTGGCAATGTTCAGAAAGGCTGGTGATGGTAGCATCATCGACCCAACAACAGTGGCTGAGACTGAGAACCTGTATAAAGTGACACATGCTGAACACATCTGACAAGCCTGTAAATAAACAAACAAATGAATAAGACTTGACTTCATTCATTTTGCAGCTTTCATTGACACCAGGAAGTTCCATCAAATGAAGGAAATTTATATCTCTACAAAATTACCTGGGTTGATGCCATGAGAGAAGTTTTAGACCAAATAGAATTACAAAACTGGTATCAGAATAGAGAGAATTTAATTGAAAATTACCTGGGTTGATGCCATGAGAGAAGTTTTAGACCAAATAGAATTACAAAACTGGTATCAGAATAGAGAGAATTTAATTGAAAATTACCTGGGTTGATGCCATGAGAGAAGTTTTAGACCAAATAGAATTACAAAACTGGTATCAGAATAGAGAGAATTTAATTGAAAATTACCTGGGTTGATGCCATGAGAGAAGCTTTAGACCAAATAGAATTACAAAACTGGTATCAGAATAGAGAGAATTTAATTGAAAATTACCTGGGTTGATGCCATGAGAGAAGCTTTAGACCAAATAGAATTACAAAACTGGTATCAGAATAGAGAGAATTTAATTGAAAATTACCTGGGTTGATGCCATGAGAGAAGCTTTAGACCAAATAGAATTACAAAACTGGTATCAGAATAGAGAGAATTTAATTGAAAATTACCTGGGTTGATGCCATGAGAGAAGCTTTAGACCAAATAGAATTACAAAACTGGTATCAGAATAGAGAGAATTTAATTGAAAATTACCTGGGTTGATGCCATGAGAGAAGCTTTAGACCAAATAGAATTACAAAACTGGTATCAGAATAGAGAGAATTTAATTGAAAATTACCTGGGTTGATGCCATGAGAGAAGCTTTAGACCAAATAGAATTACAAAACTGGTATCAGAATAGAGAGAATTTAATTGAAAATTACCTGGGTTGATGCCATGAGAGAAGCTTTAGACCAAATAGAATTACAAAACTGGTATCAGAATAGAGAGAATTTAATTGAAAATTACCTGGGTTGATGCCATGAGAGAAGCTTTAGACCAAATAGAATTACAAAACTGGTATCAGAATAGAGAGAATTTAATTGAAAATTACCTGGGTTGATGCCATGAGAGAAGCTTTAGACCAAATAGAATTACAAAACTGGTATCAGAATAGAGAGAATTTAATTGAAAATTACCTGGGTTGATGCCATGAGAGAAGCTTTAGACCAAATAGAATTACAAAACTGGTATCAGAATAGAGAGAATTTAATTGAAAATTACCTGGGTTGATGCCATGAGAGAAGCTTTAGACCAAATAGAATTACAAAACTGGTATCAGAATAGAGAGAATTTAATTGAAAATTACCTGGGTTGATGCCATGAGAGAAGCTTTAGACCAAATAGAATTACAAAACTGGTATCAGAATAGAGAGAATTTAATTGAAAATTACCTGGGTTGATGCCATGAGAGAAGCTTTAGACCAAATAGAATTACAAAACTGGTATCAGAATAGAGAGAATTTAATTGAAAATTACCTGGGTTGATGCCATGAGAGAAGCTTTAGACCAAATAGAATTACAAAACTGGTATCAGAATAGAGAGAATTTAATTGAAAATTACCTGGGTTGATGCCATGAGAGAAGCTTTAGACCAAATAGAATTACAAAACTGGTATCAGAATAGAGAGAATTTAATTGAAAATTACCTGGGTTGATGCCATGAGAGAAGCTTTAGACCAAATAGAATTACAAAACTGGTATCAGAATAGAGAGAATTTAATTGAAAATTACCTGGGTTGATGCCATGAGAGAAGCTTTAGACCAAATAGAATTACAAAACTGGTATCAGAATAGAGAGAATTTAATTGAAAATTACCTGGGTTGATGCCATGAGAGAAGCTTTAGACCAAATAGAATTACAAAACTGGTATCAGAATAGAGAGAATTTAATTGAAAATTACCTGGGTTGATGCCATGAGAGAAGCTTTAGACCAAATAGAATTACAAAACTGGTATCAGAATAGAGAGAATTTAATTGAAAATTACCTGGGTTGATGCCATGAGAGAAGCTTTAGACCAAATAGAATTACAAAACTGGTATCAGAATAGAGAGAATTTAATTGAAAATTACCTGGGTTGATGCCATGAGAGAAGCTTTAGACCAAATAGAATTACAAAACTGGTATCAGAATAGAGAGAATTTAATTGAAAATTACCTGGGTTGATGCCATGAGAGAAGCTTTAGACCAAATAGAATTACAAAACTGGTATCAGAATAGAGAGAATTTAATTGAAAATTACCTGGGTTGATGCCATGAGAGAAGCTTTAGACCAAATAGAATTACAAAACTGGTATCAGAATAGAGAGAATTTAATTGAAAATTACCTGGGTTGATGCCATGAGAGAAGCTTTAGACCAAATAGAATTACAAAACTGGTATCAGAATAGAGAGAATTTAATTGAAAATTACCTGGGTTGATGCCATGAGAGAAGCTTTAGACCAAATAGAATTACAAAACTGGTATCAGAATAGAGAGAATTTAATTGAAAATTACCTGGGTTGATGCCATGAGAGAAGTTTTAGACCAAATAGAATTACAAAACTGGTATCAGAATAGAGAGAATTTAATTGAAAATTACCTGGGTTGATGCCATGAGAGAAGTTTTAGACCAAATAGAATTACAAAACTGGTATCAGAATAGAGAGAATTTAATTGAAAATTACCTGGGTTGATGCCATGAGAGAAGTTTTAGACCAAATAGAATTACAAAACTGGTATCAGAATAGAGAGAATTTAATTGAAAATTACCTGGGTTGATGCCATGAGAGAAGTTTTAGACCAAATAGAATTACAAAATGGTATCACAAGAGAGAGAATTTAATTCTCATTGAAATTCAGGCTGCCCTCGAATAAACAATGAATATGGAAAAATGAAGCAAAGTTTTTCTTTTTAATGCGTGAATGACTGATGGTTAATAGGTTGGAAAATGGGATCATAGCTGAGTTCAAATTCTAGCTGAAACAGTCTGTGTTCATTTTGCACCAAACCCTTGGGTAATGCATGATTTCACCTTCTCCCTTCTAGCTATGGGTTAAAGAGTAGGGAAGATTGGGCTTTCTAGCTTTGGTTGGTAACTAGTTTGGAATGACAACTCTGAATTCATTATCCTGGCAAAGGCTATGAGAAACCACTCCACTACCTCATAGGTCACTAATCGCAGATTCACACCTCATCCAATGTCAGTGGGTGTCCCAACATGTGTAACATAATTGACCCAGCTGCACTTGAGATATGTGCATATGGAAAAGAGCTGTAGGACAGATAAACATCCAGCCCAGATAGACCAACCTCTTACATTCATATGAGAATGTAGGGTCAAGATTCAGAGACAGCACCACCCAGGACAGTCATGTTTCATAAGGAAGATTCAATCTCAGGTTTTCATTTAATCATCATCATGGCTTGGCTTCACAAAACGAAGATCAAGAGGGAGTCTGTACGCGTAGACTGCAGGCACGTTTGCGACTGACAAGTCCAACGCGAGACAGGCATACACGGTTACAGCAGTTGCAGATGAAAGTCCAGCCTTGTCTCAATGTCATAGCATTGCAGTACTCTGCCTCATCTCCCTGATATAATATATGAGACAATATACTACATTATGAGGAATGGGCTGAAAAGCTTATAGGCTGACTATGAAGGAGTGATGCTAGAGCTATGAAAGAACTTTTTTGCTTAGCATCAAAAAGAGACACAGTTGAAATTACTGGGACATACAATAAGGAAAGTGGGCTCAGAGAATTTGACATTTATATGACATACTGAAGGCAATAAGAGTCTTAAGGAAATATACAAAGGATAGGAAGTTGTGGAGAGCCATCATCACTTATAACCTGAAAGGACTCTGCACATAAAAGAAGAGGAATTTACTTACTTGCTGATGAGAAACGTTCTTCTTGGTTCTGCGAATTGAGATTCAGTTTCCTGACTTGGGGACAGTCTCTGAGCTGGGAAATGCCAACTTGTGTGACACTAGAGTTTGACAGATCGAGCCTTTTCAGGTCTTTGTGGAGAGCCTAGCACAGAAAATAGTTAAAAGAGGCATTAAAAAAAAAAAATCTATCAAAAACTGCCAGGTTTTTTTTTCGAGAAAAATCACCAAAACAAAAGAATGTAACTTTCTTTTTTTTAATACTATTGTTCACCTCATACAAGGATGAAGAGCCACTCAAAGTAAAGCATTTCTAAAGCCAATACCTCATAAATAATAGACTATTCTATTTTAATTGCATGGAAAAGAAATATCAGAAACACTACTTGGTTTCAGTAAGAAAATGAAAGAAAGAAAAAGGGAAGATAGAAGAGGTAATAACATTCATTATCTGTCTATATTTCTGAGATGAGGTATTATTTACATTATTTGGACTATTGTCCTCATCTTTGTTGCCATATTTATTACGATGTTTTGGCCATTGTATGCTCCGGCCTTCTTCAGGTGGTTGGAATGTCAAACCCAGTGAGCGAAATAAAGGGTTCAGTTCGACATTCCAACCACCTGAAGAAGGCCGGAGCGTACAATGGCTGAAACGTTGTAATAAATATGGCGACAAAGATGAGGACAATAGTCCGAATAATGTAAATAAGGATAATATTCATGTGTTTAACATTTGTTTCAGTGAAATGGAAAAGTTGCCAATTTCAGATGTTTTCATTTGTACCCCCTTACTTCTTTAGAAGTAAAGGGGTACAAATTTATATTTATGATTGTTATTGCAATATTTTGTTAAAAGTTGTTCAAAGCTCAAATATTTAACAATGTGATAGGGGAAATTCTACGGATATTTTATTGTTGTAGAACTCACCATGAGCTTATTCAATCCTTAACTGAAGAATTAAGATTCATCAGAAAATTCAAATACAAAATCTGTGAAATTTTCATGGGTTGATTCTATTCAACTAAATTGTAGCAATGTGAAATATAGGGCTCTATTCATGGACCCACTATGTTCCTTACTTTCATTGACAACCTTTCTGATGCCATCGGTTCCCGACTCGGTATCCATGCAGATGAGAGAACTATTTACTTCGGTCTTATTAGTAAGGCTGATTGGTACAATAAAATCAAATTGGCAGTAGCTGATCTTGAGTAATTTTTCTTGCCAGAATCTATCATGCACATTTGTAAGTCTACCATTCATCTGTGCATCAAATGTTGTTGCTACATCTGGTCTGGCACTTATATGTATCTAGAGATTCTTGGTGGAATCCCCAAAATGGTAACGGTAATAATAGCCGTTTCTCTACAAGGAAACATTTGGCATTCATTGACCGAACAGCTAGTGCTGATGTCAGTTGAAATTTATAAAATCTCTCTCTTAAAACAATTTATCAGGAAAATAGGTTTCTTAAGTCCAGTAGATGCTCTAATATCAGCATTTTCAATATGTTATTATTTTCTCTTTGAGTTACAAGTGCTATCCATTTTAGTTGTTTCTGCTGTTGGTAGTCCTCAAGTGATGTGGCTTCTGTTATTTGATACAGTTCTTTGTTTGTGATTCTGAAGTGCCAGTCTACAATGTTCAAAGATGGATGATCTTTGCCAAGATTCTCAGGCTTCACTCGCTCAAAGCCTTTTCTCACCATTGATCTTAGGAAGCGGTTGTATACAGCTGATAGTTTAGATTGCACCATGCACAACATCCAAGAGTTTTCTGGTTGATGTTTTGGTTTTGTAGCAATTGGTGGTGTTGGGAGAAACTATCTCTGGCACAACCTGTTCTATGTTCAGTTTCTTTTGCTCCTACACTAAATTTGTTACAGCTGATCCATACACCAAGGTATCTGAACTGTTTAGTATTTACTAATTCCACATTCTGTATTTTTATGATGGATTCAGGGTAGGCGCCATCACTACTTCCATTCCAATTCCAGATCATTGTTTCTGTTTTGGAAAGGTTTATCATGAGTCCCATTTCTTGGAACATTTGATAGAAGATGCTGATTTACTGTTCAAGATCATTCTTATCACAACTATGAATATCTATGTCGTCAGCATAGTTCCAATCACCTGAAGAAGGCTGGAGCTTACAATGGCCAAAACGTGAATATGGTAACGAAGATGAAGACAACAGTCCAAACAATTTAAATAGTGTAAATAATTAAAATAACTCATCTCAGAAATATAGACAGATACAGAATGAATACTTATTAAAAATATACTTTTAAAGATTGTTATGCAAATTAAATATTACTGCTTATGTTATAAACAAAATTTGTTAGTCAGACCCTCAAGTGCAACGTAATATATATGATTCATCACTAATGATGCTGAAAAAATAGTTGTTTCCCTGTACCACTCCAGTAAGTACCTGACTCTTCCTGCTATCATTTACTTTTTTGGCCAGATCAGGCCAAAAATGGAGTACTGTTACCATAAGTGACTAGGAGTTGCCCAGTCCTCACTTTCCAGGCTTGATAGAGTCCAAGGGCATCATCACGTACTTTTGGGTAACAAATTATTTTCCCCTCTGCAATCCTTTTTTTTTTTTTTTTTTTCAAGCGTATCACCCTAAGCAAGGCTGGAGGCCACTATCATGCAAGGGGTTAAAGAAGGGTTGGAGGAAGAGCAGATAGGAGTGGTAAAGGAGAGGATGTGGAGAAAGAGAAAGACAGTGGGTCGATCAAGGCAAGGGGGTTACAGAAGATTTGGAGCGAGAGCAGATAGGAATGAAAAATGAAAGGATGTGGAGAAGGGAAGTGGATAGATCAAGGCAACTGGAGATGTCGATTGATGCTACACTTAAACCGTTGGAGATTGTATTTGTCAGGGAAACAGTAATAGGGAAGGGAGTTCCATAGGCGAGATGTGCGAGACATGAAGCTATTGGACTTTTGTCACAGATGAGACATTGCAAGCCTCTCATTAAACTTACTCTGTTGCTATTTTCATAGAAAGGATTCCGATAAACTACATTTCTTAGTGCCACCAGTTCTAACCTTCATGGCTAAGACTTGCCAAGTCGCTCACATTGTAGTATTCCCTTTGTATTCCTTTGGTGAGATGTAAATTTCGTGGGAACAGCTTCTTCCCACAAACTGTTACTTTACTGACTCCCAAGAGAATGCTTCCCCGATCACTACAATCTCAACCTGTCCAAGTATAGGGTTAACCATTATATTCCCTATATATCCTTATAAACTCTCCCTTACCTTCTACTCTGTAACATTCTACATTGAGTGTCTCTTAAGCCTTGTATAGGGTGAACATTATTGTTATATATATATATATATATATATATATATATATATATATATATATATATATATATATATATATATATGTGTGTGTGTGTGTGTGTATGTATATATATATATATATATATATGACAAGTTCTATGTATGTTTTTTATTAAATCTTCCAAATTTCCAAATAAGCTATTCAGTAAATTTACTAAAATTTATATTAAGTTTTATTTTGTATTATTTTTTTCCCTAATTAATTTTGAATTCAGCTCCATTCATTTTCAAGGATTGTTCTGTGTGTAGTTATGCAACTGTTTTTTTAATTCTGGCATTGTAACATTCAATGAAACGAATTTCAAGTCACTCAAGTTGATGTCATAAATGGTGATACTGAAATTTTATATATATATATATAAGTTCTGTCTATTAATTTTTTTTATTAGACCTTCCAAATAAGTTATTCAGTAAATTTGCCAAATATAATTTAAATAAGGTGTATTTTAGCAGCAAGAATTCTCTCAAATATGTTTTGTTATTGACAAGTTCTGACTATCAATTTTCTTATTAAACCTTTCAAATATCTGAATAAGTTGTTTCGTGTAATGGCTAAATTTGTCAAAATTCATGTTAACTTTTATTACCCCCCCCAAGTACTTTTAAATGTTGCTACATTCATTTTCCAGGATTTTTCTGTGTATATTTATGCAACTGGTTTTGAATTCTGGCATCATCATGTTTGATGAAACTAATTTTAAGTCACCCAAGGTGATGTCATATAAATGGTGAAACTGAAATTTTATATATATATATATATATATATATATATATATATATATATGTATGTATATATATATATATATATATATATATATATATATATACATATATATATATATATATATACACACACATATGAATAAAGACAAAAACAAAACTTATCTTGGATATTACATTTTGTCTTTTCATGGACTTTATCAAGGCAAATATAAGGATTTTAATTTGCAACAAGTCTTTAATATTTGAAATAAAAATGTCATTAGTTTTTCAAGAATAAAGAATGTTTATAAATATGCTTATTTATAAATATATATATATATATATATATATATATATATATATATATATATATATATATAAATCGTATATAATTTAAATAAGGTGTATTTTGGCAGCAAGAATTCTCTCAAATATTTTTTGTTATGGACAAGTTCTGACTATCAATTTTTTAATAAACCTTTCAAATGTCTGAATAAGTTGTTTTGTATAATGGCTAATTTTTCCAAAATTCATGTTAACTTTTATTACCCCGCCCCAGTACTATTAAATGTTGCTACATTCATTTTCCAGAATTTTTCTGTGTATATTTATGCAACTGGTTTTGAATTCTGGTGTTCTAATGTTTGATGGAACCAATTTCAAGTCACTTAAGTTGACGTCATATAAATGGTCGAACTGATTGTTTTATAATATTATGAATTTTGGCAAATTTACCAATAACACAATAACATAAAACAACCTATTCAGACATTTGAAAGATTTAATAAAAAAAACTGATAGACAAAATTTGTCCATAACAAAACATGTTTGAGAGAATTCTTGCTGCCAAAATAAATCAAAATCAAAATCATATAAATAAAAAGCTGATAAACATTCGTTAGGTGTTAACATTGTGGGATGTTTTGTTCTATTCCTATAGCGTGGTGATGCACAGACAAAATTTTGCCTTTTTTTGAATTTATAAAAGATTATTAGAAAGGCCAATGAACACACGAGTCAAAATGTAATGATGAAACAAACATGCAGAAATCCAAACCATCTGTAAAATGCTGACTTAGATTGCGTTATCTTTTACTGGCACCACCAACCCTACTGATAATGAATCTTCTTAAAATGTAGACCAAAAGTTAAACAAGAAACAATATCTCACATTCTTTAGATTTTTGTCTGTCAGTAAGCCTCTTCGGGCCATGTAATGGAGACATTTTTCCTGAAGATCAACAGGTAATGCTTGAAGACTGGCTCCATCTGCTGTCAAATTTTCTACCACCAACTGCTTGCATCTACAAAGATAAATAAAAACAATAAATATACTTTAATTATTAGGTTGCTCGGGAAGCAAAGTCTGATTTTAGAAGAAACATTTTAGTTTTAACTTTTTTTTTTATCGTTTCATCCCAAGCAAGGTGATAATGCAATTAGAATGCAGCGGGTTTACAGTGGGGTGAAAGTGAAAGAGAATGAGAAGATCGAGAATTGTGCCACACCTTGTTGAAAGCCTTCAAAATATCTAATGCTATCATTCTTGAAGTGTATTTGTCGTCAAGAGCCTCATTAATTCTGTGGGTAATGGTAGTTAGGACATCAGCAGTGAATCAGGCTGATTAAAACCCGTAATGTTTGTCACTCAAGAGGTTGTTCTAGATGCTCAGTGACCTTGTTGATTATAGCCTCAAAAAGAGGAGACTGATGGATTTATACTGAGAGTGGGAGGAGCATTTGCCCATGTTCTTGAAAACTGGGCATATGCTTGACATTTTCCACAAGCTTGGGAAGGATTTCTCTTTCAAGCAGTGGTTAAATGAGATTGGTGATAATTCTGGGTTGATATTCTTAAAAACAACCTCTGGAATTTTGTCTGAGCCAGTGGCTTTCTTAAGGCCAAGGCTTTTGATAAGTCTTGCCACTTTCCATGCTGTGATGAAAATATTACTGAGATTGTGCTCAGTGAGACGTGGGAAGTTGGGAAGGGGAAGGTCTTTGTCATTTAATGTTGAATTCAAGATAAAGTTGGAGGTGAAGAGTTTCACTTTATCTGTCAAGGAAGAGATGACCTGAGGGCCATTAGTAATTGTGGGCACAACTGCTTTGCTTCTGTTCATAATTTTGTTGGTAATCTTCCAGAATTCACAAGATCCAATTGGTTTCATTTTAACCGTGGTCTAGACCATGTAATGAAAGACATGATCTACCTCAGAATTCGAAACGAGCGCGAACGTGTCTTACCTGCAAAGTGATGACAAAAAGAAATATGGCCGCTATTGAAGACACAATTTATGTGTGCATATCTCGTCCAAAACAAGTTGATATTTTGCACACATGCAAATTTTGGCCGTATTGGAATAGCATAAAAAGCAGGATGTCAGCAGCATGACGAAACCGAAGTCATTCGACGGACAGCGTGCAATAGAGCTGGACGTACGGATTGACAGACTGACAAAGAGGAAGTCGAAGTAGGCGCGGCTGAGCTGGTGTCTGTTTCACAACTGCCCAGCGTAATGGTTGAGAAAGGGAGCCACGCAATCCATTTCCTTCAGGTGACTGAAGAAGAAGAAAAAAAATAGCTGGCTTGCCAGCAAGCACCGCACTGCACTTTTTGAAAGTTATCATCATTTTTTTTTCTACAGACCACTTGTGCAGGGCTACACTTTGCATTTTCCAGAACGTTTTTGCAGTGATTGTAGATGGTTCAAAAAGCAGTAAGAGTCAAACCATTTACTTTTGTTTGCATGAGTTCACGCTTGGCCATAATGCTTCTCAAACCACTGCCAACATTAACAGAGCATGTCGGGAAGGATTCACTTGTGACCAGACAGTACAGCGCTGGTTTCTGAAGCTCTGAAGTGGAGATATGAATCTTGGATATCAAGGTGATAGATGACGTCAATCTGTAATTGACAATCAACATCTGGAAACACAAGCCGAACAAAACCCATATCAAAGTGACAGAAAAATGTCTCAGATAATGAGTATCAGTATTTCAACAATATCAGACCATCTCAAGAAAATTGGTAAGGTGAACAAATTCGATAAATGGGTTCCACAGGAATTTAGTGAAAGTCAAAGATTTCAACCTTTTGAACAGTTTGATGCTGCATCTGCAAAATTCGAATAGGACATTTTTTGATTGAATAGTGACTTGTGACTAGAAATAGATCCTTTATGACAATCGTAAATGATTGGCTCAATGGTTTCATCATGATGAAGGACCTAAACACTTTCCAAAATCAAAATTAGACCAAAAGAAGATTATGGTAACTGTCTGGTGTTCTGCCATTGGCATTATCCATTACAGCTTTTTGAACTATGACTAGGGCATCACTGCTGTGGCTTACTGCCAGCAACTGAATGAAATGCACATTCTGTTAAGCAAAATGTAAGCAGAACTGATTAATTGACGATGACCAATTCTACTTTATGACAATGCTTGGCCAAATATTGCCAGAAAGTCACCGACATGAGATACAAGATTTTGTCACATCTACCATATTCCCTGATCTTTTTTCCACTGCCTAACACTTTTCAAGCATTTTCTTAAGCAAACAACGTTGCAAAGAAAATGCAAGAACTGCATTCAAAGATATTTGAGTGTCCAAACCTTTAGAGTTTTATTGTAAAGGTATAAATAACTTTGTAAATCGATTGCAGTTTTACAATTTTAAGCTCTTGTAATTTTTTTGATTGGGCTGAAAAAAGATATTTTTATCAAACATTAATGTAGGATTGATGGTGTGAATCTCCCTTCATCATAATTCTGCTTAAGGTACACTGGCATGTCACAATTTTTTTCACTACCAACTTTTCAAGGGGATCTCATAAATGGTGCAGAATAAAGGAAAAATTCATGATAAAAAAAACACAATTTGTGTCCACTTTTAAGAAAGTTTTTCTCGCCAGAGTCGATCTTTCAAATCTACAAATCAACCATTTGCCCTTGCATGGAGTATTGCTGCCATATATGGTCTGGAGCCCCTTCTGTTTATCTCAAGGTTCTTGATAAAATCCAGAGACAGATATGCAATGTAATTGGCCCTGATCTGGCATTTCGTCAGTTACTCTCTCACAGACATGCTGTCACCTCCCTCTGTCTTTTTCACAAATACTTTCACGGTAACTGCTCCGATGAGCTGCTTTCGCTGTTTCCCAGACTTCATGAATTTAAGCTATCAACTAGGCTGGCACCTCTCTCTCACCCTTTCACTGTTGAAAATTTTAAATGTAGATGTCTCTTCTACTCCAATAGCTTCATGTCTCACACCTCTCGCCTGTGGAATTCCCTCCCCTTTTCCTGTTTTCCTGATCTCCAACTATTCAAATGTAATGTCAATCAATGTCTCCAGATGCCTTGATCTATCCCCTATCCTTCTCTTCATCCTTTCCTCTATCACCTCTTTGCTCTCGCTCCAACTCTCTGAAACACCTTGCATGCTAGTGGCTTCCCGCCTTGCTTGGGGTGAAACGCTTAAAAAAAAAAAAGAAAAAAAAAGTATCATTTTTAAAAACAGAAACCTAAAAAATTTAAATAAAGTTGCTTTTTGGCAATGTTTAACCTTCATACCTACAAAAAAAATGGTGTCAAAAGGACAGTTTTTCCCTTAACACCACTATTATTTTAACAATCACACCCCTTGGCAATGTTTATTGTTTTAAAAGGCAATGATTAGAATTGCAATAAAACCTAAACATGTGAAAGTGAATTTATATATTTTCTTTATTCTTGAAAACTATTTATTAGTTTATTTATTTACAAGTATAATTTTCTATTTACAACATTCAAAAAATTAATATACTTGTATTAAAACCAATGCAATATTTATTATTTACCAACTTATAAAGAAATAAATATGAAAATAATTTTTTATTCATAAATTTATAAACATTTACTAAATTATTAAAATATGCGAACTATAAAGAAATCGTTATTATTTACCATTTTATGATGTTCAAATCGATTGGCAATTAGCTGCTTTTTTACCAACATTTCCAATAAACAATCTAATAAATAAATAGTGTTTATTACTTTTGTTGTAGAACAAAGAAAATGTATAAATTTACTTTCATCATATGATTCAGTTTTATTAAAATTCTAATCATCACTTTTTAAAACAATAAACATTGCCGAGGAGTGAAGGTAGTTAAAATAATAGCAGAGTGAAAGGAAAAACTGTTCTTTTGAGACATTATTATTATTATTTTTTTCAGGTATGAAGGTTAAACATTGCCACTTTTTTTCCTCTGTGAGTAGGTAGTAAATTTGTGGCTCTACAAAAGTCCTAAACATCAAAACCTGAACCTTAAAATTAACCTAAGGTCCTTTTTTGGGGGCTTCTTTACTTTAAAGTTATTTGCATAAAGGCGGACACAAAATTAGGGTCCAGTTTTTCAGTTTATTTACACTGTATACTATACAGAACATTCAGTCTCGGACGCAAAGTCAGGGACCATTTTTGATTATACGTAAACTGAGCACTCACTTTTTTAGAATTACATCGTTTGCTTCTACTTGAAAACTTTGATTTAAAAAAAAGAAGAGAAAAAAGGGTCAGTACTAAGGAAAAAGTCATTTTTATAAAGAACAAGAAGTTGTAATAATAATAACAGCTTAACCGAATCTTGTCTCAATGTTCATAACCTCGAATTGCTTCCCCCCACAATTTTTAACTATCCTCATATTCTGAACTCTGCTTTGGAATAATTATCTTTCTTATGGATGTGCTCCAAAAAGACACTCCGTAATCGAAGTGGTATTTTTTACTTTAACCAAGAATTATTTCCATTATGAAGAAGAATGAATGTAGAGAGGAAATGTTTCCAGATGTCAAAACAATGATAATTTTCCTGCTTCTATGACCTTCAGTCAGTCATGTGCCGATACATGACTGACGAGACAGATTTTTTTTCACGCAGTAGGTTGCCATTTCTTTCTGTGGTAGACCAGTTGCCATCCAAGGCTATCTGTCCTGCTAATTACTGGGCGGGGGGGGGGTGAGCGGATTCATACCTTTCCCAGGGTATTAGCACATAAGTGAATGGATTCGACTAGAATTCGAACTCGGCTCTCCGATTTCTCGATCTGAGCCACTATCCAAAGATCTTCTCACATTTAAAAAAAAAAAAAAAATAAATAAATAAATGAAATGAACAAATATAGAGTAGTTTTTTCTTTGTGGAGAATTTCAGTATTTACTTAAGAAAAAAAATTATGACTTTTCAAACCACAGAATAAGAGGGACATTTAAAAAATAAATGAATTGTAATTATAATTCGGTGTTTGTGGGAATTGTTTTTTAGAGCGGTAATAAGTAAAAACTTAAAATTTTAACAGTAAAAATCCTGATTACAAAACTCCCAGCCAAGTAATAGGTAACAATTTTTTTTTTTTACTCTTCTTCGGTATTTTGTCAGGACTTGTAGAGGACCGGGGTGTGAAGATGAGGATGATATCTCTGGGCTAAGATTTCCTGCTGGCCGGTCCCGCTACATAGGAATGTTGGACTTTAATGGAGTCCAAAGAAGATAAAGAAACAAACAAGACCGATATACATGTATGCAAACAAATATATATTAATAACAAATTACAATGACATGAAGACATGAAAAGTTACAGAGTGTTTGTACGGAAAGTTATGTGTGCGTGTTGAGTGTCCATATGTATGTATATATGGTCTTGTGTGTGTTCGAATCACGTCGGAAGGTCACCATTATGTAGAGGACCGGGGTGTGAAAATAAGGATGATATCTCTGGGCTGTGTATTTATCTGTATTCACATGTAAAGCGTAAGTGAGGGGTTTGTGGTCTGTGAAAATAGTAAAGTTTAAAAAGCAAACGAGTAAAATCGGAATACATTATTTTTAAATTGAAAAATAAAACTTCTTTCGTCGTCTCTAGTTTTAAATTATTAGCAGTCTCTCTTTTTGTGATAATAAATGTTCCTTTTACTTAGACTACTTTTCTTTGAGATTATTTTTTTTAGTAAAGTCATGTTATTTTATTTTGTAATGGAGATGATCAATTCCTCAGTTAGTTTTTTTTTGTTCCTCGAATCGAAATATACATACTTGACGTTTTTTTGTGTGTTTTTAAGTATATACTCCACAGACTAATCATCAAGAGATCATTTTCTCTTGCAAATCAGTAACTTCTCGACTTTAACAACTTTGTAAATAATTCTTTTCTTTAGTCTTCCTATCAGATCCGTCCTCACCAAATCTCAGGGTCCTGTGCTAACCCTTGAAAGTGCTGCAGGTTTAATCTCTCCAAGGATTTTACGAGGGATTATGGAATTTTATTGACAGTTGTCGTTGTTCACTGTACCATCATTGTGGTATATTTCAGTGCACCCACCGAATCTGACAAAGAGTCAAGGACCAAGGTTTAAAGCGGGTTTATGGGCAATACAGTGGGAAAACTGTTTACGCAACGTCGGCATTTCACATTTGGGGACACTTCAGGTGCCGGGAAATAACCCTAGCCCTCAACCGAAGAAGTGTGTTTCTTTTAGTTATGGTAGGGTTTTTGTTTGTTTTTTTTCGGTCTTCAGCGAAAGTGTACAGCATTACTCTTCTTCTCGGAATAAAACAGCATATCTTTATGACAAAGAGATTGCACTTCTAATCGCGACATATGTCTAAATGCTTTATCATTTATTTAATTAAATGTCTGAGTCTACGTTTTGAATCAATAATAAAAATAAATACGAGTTTTCTATAGGAAACGGTGTAATAGGAAAAAACGACCCCAACTACAACGCCATTTAAAATTTGCTAGTCTGTTTCCGTCTTGTTATGTTTTAGAAACAAAAAAAGTAAAGTGGGTATGTTTTCCTTAAAACCTGTATGTATATATAATAAATAAAACCGTTTACGTACAAGGAAATTAGAGAAGGCACATAAAAACACATTCCTTTCTTTCGTGCTGCCATTTATGCTGAAAAGAAAACTGCAGACGAAGCGCTAGAGATGTCGAATTCAACTGCCGAAGTTATTAAATATTTTTTATATACTTTGCCATTATTTTAGAAAATCTTTTATACAAATAATATTCATAACGCTTTAATTAATTTCAATGAATTAAATTAATAAATTTTTAGTTTTAATTTATTATCTTTATTCTCCGGCTCTTTTCGTAATTCTTCTTACGCGATAACCCACCATAGTGTTTTTTTTTAGTGTTTACGAATTGAACGCATGCATTTGACAAGAGGATATTGCGTTCTTCTAAAGGCTAATGTGGGAAATTTATCAAGGCTTCCTCACATGAAAGGGTTAAGGTTAGGTAACAGAATCGAAAAGCGACAACGGCTTGAAAGTTTAGAGCGGAAAAGTTAATAATTTACTAGGCTCCCCACAGAGCGGGATGTGGCACAAGGCCGGTTTTACGTGGGTTTTTTCGAGCACGTAGACTCCGGGCAAAAATTCCTCGTAGACCCCATAACAGGGTCTTCTTGTTTGTCTGCCTCCCCAGACGAAACTCTTGTTGGGGATTGTTATGAGTTTGATTTATCAGAAGGTTAAAATGGTAAGAAGGCTAGATAATGGGTGTGTTTGTCGGAGTTAGCTCCTCCTCAGTTCCTTAATCCTTCAACAGGGGTCTCTCTCCCCTGGCTATAAATACTGGCTGACCCTTTTCTCTCTCTCTTTTTCGACTTAGGCCTTGGGCCACCACCTCGTGTGGAGGTGAGGTAAATCTCTCTAACACCAATATGTGACCTCTCACAGATACAGCGTTTCCAAATTCTGGGAACACGCTAAGAACAATACACATACGTACGAACACTCACTACCACACACACACATAATTTCTCCACACATACACTATATAACTGTCCATGTCTTTGTTTAACTTGTTATTAATATATATTTGTTTACACATGTATCGGTCTTGTTTGTTTTCTTTGTCTTCTTTGGACTTAATTAAAGTCCAACATTCTCATGTAGCTGGACCAGCTAGCAGGAAATTTTAACCTTCTGATATCTCTTCACATCTTCACCCCACGGTCCACTACATGTTCAACAATATTAATCCACAACAAATATAAAAAGGTGAGCATTCAAAACGAATCAATTGCAAGGTAATTCAATAAGAAACAATGGTATTTTAGGTTTCAATAATAATAATAGACATTTATATACAATTTATATACATATAGTGAACTTGTGATTGAATAATGCAAAGTATGACCATGTATTGATTTGATGTCTTAATAATTCACAGTTCAAGATTGTTCGTGTATTCAAACAGATTAAATAGTGTAGAATGAAAAATGTCACTTATGTAGAAATAAATGTTAGTTTGTGTGTGTGATTAAAATAGGAAATAAATGTCTTAAGTCTTCAGGAGTTGTTCACCTTTGACTGGTTTGTATTTATCTGGTTGCTGATTACAATTTCTATTTTGGTAGTGTATATTATCACTTTTCTTAGAAATTTGTAGATAGAGTTTGAGAGAGAAATGATGATTACTGAGTTAGCAAGTTGATGCGTGAAAGGTTCTTTAGGTCAGTGTAATGACACGCGTGGATTCATTTAGCATCTCCCGGAGGTTGTGTGGCTGACTGGTTGAACTAGATCGAACAATCCTATTTATTTATTTCTTGAGTCTAAAATCGGTTCCAGAGCGTTGAGCGGGAAAGTAGATTTTAGACAATTGCTACACATTTTGTGTTGTCTCAACCAATGAAAAGTCGAGATTTAAAACGTGAAGTGATTATTGGCTAAAACTAGTTTGGTAGGAGAGTGTATTTTATTTCAGTGGTGAGTAGTAAATATGGATGATTCCATTATGGAATCGTCCGCAACAACCAACTCTACCCTTTTAGGAAATGCACCCTTCCTACTTGAGGTAAATAACATCACACTTACATACAAAAATATTAACAAGAATCCATTGGTCGATCACCTTCAATCCGGCTTGCTGATTGGTCAGTTTTGACCAATCAAATCACCCCCACATGCAGAATCCATTTAGATGCTAATTCAGTTTGATCCAGTCACGTGAGACAACATTCTATAAAACCAAACACGAGTGATTCTTGCTCTCTTTCAGGTTCCTGCTTTTCCCGACTTAACTTCTCTTTCGCTGCATTCTTCTTCGTCACTCGTACATCTCAACATGCCGCCAAAATGTGACCCTAAAGGAACTCTCGTCTCAACTAATCCAGTCAGACGTTAAAAGAACTGTACATAATTCATGCAAGTATTATCTCTGAACTCTAACTTGTTCAATACATTCCAAACATACAACACTATTCTTATATGTTCTAATAGTCAACTTATTCAATATGAGCTCAGATACAATTTTACCAGGTCAAAGAGATGTAACTTTGTCTAACCTTTCAGTTCAAATACATGTATATTCAGTTCAATAATAAATCCAGTTGTTATGTTTTCAACTCTACGTTCTGTTTTGTATGTTACCATGTGTCTTTTCACATCAAATGTAATTTGCATTGTTACCACCACATTGGATAGCGACCTCCAGCATAATGACATAATCCTTTCCACATAACTCTGTCCTTCGTCATAACCTCGTCTGGGTTCCTCTCTGCCCAAAGGCAGAGAATTTGACAAGCAATAAAAACCGAAAACACAGTTGGCAGAGCAGACAATTCTCTGTTTAAGGTGGAAGATTAAAGACTCAAACTCCTGCTCTAAGTGTAACATAGAAGAAGAAAATGTTTATCTACATCTACAAAAAAGGTAAAGGAATATACACAAATATGAGAGAAAGGAAGGGAGAAGAAAATTCCTTTAACTTAAAGGAATAAGGTGTTCTTGTTCATATAAAGGCTTGCTCAAAGTATTTCTCTGAGTGCCTAAAAATTCTTTAAGCAAGTAAATTGTTCTTAAGAGGTTAACAGTCACATAGATTTCTTCAGAGCTCTTGTTGAGGGAGAAACAATTTGAATAGTTTGTAGTTGAGTGAGTTTGTAGGCCAACAACAGGAATTTCTAGGTTCACAGAAGCAGATCTGTTCTCTCTGTAGAGCCCAGCATGTAGGTTTCTTCTTTGAAACAGATTCCAAAGATGACTGGTGTTCTGTTGCCGACCTGATGTTATCACAGATGATGTCAAGTACTCACTGCCAAAGAGGTACATATTATTCTTGGCATTTATCATGATTAGAAGGCTCAAAAATATTGGGAACTTGTCCCTCAAAGTTGCTATACACTTTCCCAGCCCTCTCATCCGTTAGATTTTTCTTTTCTGTTTTGTTTTCTTTTATGGCATATCAACCTCAATGGGTTACTTAATGCCAACAAGATTTTTATTGCTGGTAATATTTTTTTTTCAAAAATTTATTGCTGGTAATAATGATTTTTACAAAGTATTTCTGGTATTAAAACCTATTTTTATACTTTCATGGTGTTTTGACCCAAGTTTGGTGGTTAGCTATTTACCCATAGCTGGGACCCCAACAGATGCTACCACCCCAGGTCAGAGTGGACCTGGGAACACCAGCAATTAAGAGGTGGTTCCCTGCTCCTCAAAACCTCCTGATCAGAGGCCTTGCTGTTGGATGTAGTTTATCGTCTTACCCAGGACATTCATTCGTTAGAAAATATATTCTTATCTCTAATAAGAATCAAGGGATTGAGAACTGTTTTTTGGAAGTAAGGGTCTATCAAGTTGTGAGTGTTACCCACTGACTTTATGGCACCATGGTCAGAGTAATGGTGGTCAGATCCCTTTTTATATTTTCCTGCTCTCTTGTTTGTCAGAAAATATATTCTTATCTGTGATAAGGATCAAGACTTTGGGATATGGATTTGAAAGCAGGGGTGAAAGTTAGGACAAAGATCAGAAATGAAATGTGAACTTGTAAAATATTGTAGTAGTGGTTCTCAAATTACATTCTAATACCAAAGTAAATCAGCTTTTTTTGTTATAATTTCCTCCATTTATTTTATTTTTATATAACTATATCTATTGTTGAGTGTGTGTATATCTTCAAAGCCTCAATACGACACAACGTGATTAGTATTAAAGTATTACAGTCTAACGGTTAGTAACTTGAAATGAAAAATCAGGAAGTTGGGTTCAAATTCTGGCCAAGTTTATTATGTTCATTTGCATAAATACCCTTCAAAAAAGTATGAAGTCATCTATTCTCCTCCAGCCAACCAGATGTAAAGAGCAGAGCTGTCTGATCTTTCTAGCCTTTGCTGTCTCGGGATTATCGTCACTTGGTCTGCCAAGGCTCTGTTTCATAGTGTTGTTTAAGGACTAAAAAAATTGGACACTTCCTTTTTTCTCTCGTTTTCATCATTTCCTCTTAGCATGTAGTAGGAGCAATTCCAACACTGGACTTGTCCCTGCTGGAGACAATAAATATCTTCTGTTGACTGAAATTTTACACACACACATACAGACACAAACAATTTCTAATAGCTAACCTTTTCCACTATTTGTATGTATACTAGTATATTTTCCCTTGTAGTAGTAAGTAAAGTTTAATAAATAAAATATTCCTTAAATCACTTGAAAAGTATCACCTACTTACTGTAAAATAATATTGCTGGGTTTGTGTTGATGTGTGGTAAAATGTAACAAAGACATATCAACATAGAACTATTGGTTTATTAAATATATACATGAGGGTACAAGCGTACGTGTTAATCAACCCGAGTCCAAGTGTGTAGTGTTAATATCCTATCTATTCATACGCCAAGGGGTTACAGATATTGCGCGTATGAAAGTAGTTCTGTGATATTACTACACTTACCTCATTAACATGCAGTGACACTAAGAGTGAAAACAGTAAGTTACCTCTTTCATAGCTTAAAACATAATGACATATTTCAGGCTTTGCGTAATAGGCTCCATGCATAACTTCCAGTTGAAGTTGATTAAATGCAATCCTAATAGTATAAATAGACCCCTGTCTAAAACAACAAAAAGATTCATACAAAAGATTCCAACAGAGAAGTCACAGAGAGATGAACACTTACAACTGTGAGCAGATACATCAAAGAGATCTCAGCTTCAACAACCACTACCACTCCTTACACCTTTCGTCATTTTCACCCCTTTTACTTCTCTCATACATTCAACTTCCTTTTTCTCATTCACAGGACACATTACCAAATGAAACTCAATTAATTGTACTTAAATTATAAATAACAACCTCGTGCTATCTATATTGTTTTTGTGAAATACAAAACCACTATTTAATGTTTATATAAATTATTATTATTATACTCCAGACTTGATTGTTTTTTTAAAATTGATTTATCATGTTTAACTTATTCCTTCATAAATCCTTTATAGTGGCTTAGTCCTGACAAGGCCCAAATCTAACCACAAATAACCCACTATAAACATTAACTGCAATATTCTTAAGCACAGGTCAATGAACAAACTTCATTTCTGAAACCAGATATTTGAATAGGCAAAACTAAAGGTCAAAGACCCTGTGCCAAAGCAAAGTACAATGCTACATGCACTCCCAACCACTTACTGACCTCAATATAAACTCAGGGAAACATCAGGCCTAGAGGACTGTTCTCTCTACCTTTTCATTAGATAGTGGAAAAGGCTGATCCACTCTTTAACTACATGAGAACTAATTAAGACAACTGCCTGCTACAAAGGAGAAAAAGACTCTCTTTCTTTCTCTTTCTGTTCCAACATACCGTAATTTACAATCTCTGTTGCACAAGAAAGATACAATTTGTATTCATAAAAATGAAAATAAACATTCCAAAACAATGTTCACTCAGTGTTCATTCATTTTGAATGTCAAAACCAGCATTCTGTGTAAACATGCACACACTATTATGTTAATCAATTATTAGTTATATAAAAATACAAGACTTACTGCCACTCATTCCACATTGATCTGATTTCTTTTTACCTCTGACAACTCCCATCATTTACATGTGAAAATTTTGGTTGTCACTGCTTTTAGTTAAGTTAGAAGTAGTATCCGCCATAGCTGGCAACCAGGAAAGGAAAACTCTAATTTCAAGACTTGCTGGTGTGCTAATGAGCAGATAAAAAATTCTTCAACTATAGTTGGCAATCTGTCCAGGTATTTACTTGACCCTCCACTGAGTCAGGTTGTGACACAAGGTCAGTTTTTAACGTGGGGAGGTAGGGGGAGACCCGAGTGTTTCCACCCGGGCCGCTGGACTTTGCTGGTCTTAGCTTGTCAAAGCTGGTCTAAGCTAGTCATAGCTAGTCTTGGCTTGTCATAGCTGGTCTAGATTGGAGCTGGTCCAAGCTATTCATAGCCATGATACCACCAGTGCAGGGATGAATCCCTACACCAGGCAAGTATCGAGTGAAGCTCTCAGCCAGAAGGCCGATCAAGCGAGCGATCTGCGAACAGTGATGAATCAATCTGTCCAGTGATGAATCAATAAAAACACCCCTCCCCCAATTGTCTGAACCATTTATTGATATGCGTCGCTCAGTAAGAACACAATACCTGAAATTCTTAAGCTGTGAGTTAAGCAATCTGCCACAAGCAGAGATAACATCCAATTTTTTTACCAGGTAGTAATGAAATTTGTACATGGATTTATATAATTTCTTGTGATTATGGATGCAATCACTTATTTTTTATAATAATGTTTACTCTGTACAAACTGAAGAGACATTTGAGGTAGATTGTTACCGAGTAAATAGGGGCTCCATATATTGGGATATGTAGGGAAAATAATGGTTACCCATTGACTTCAACAGGTTAAAATTGTAGGGATCAGGGAGACATCCTCTTGGGAGTCAGTTCCGCAAAGCAGTGATTCATGGAAGAAGTTGATTGAGTGGCACTTACATTTTATGGATTGAATATGAAGGGTATTAGGGTGGTTCATTACAATGTGCGTGGCATGGCGGGTCTTAGCCATAAAGTTTAGAACTGGTGGAACTAAGTAATGTTATTCACCTGAATACTTCCCATAAAAATAGCAATAGAATTTTGTCTGTGGAAAGATAATTCATTACCCATAAGGACATAGAAATGCTTTCATACTCTGTTGAGACTGGAAAATTAAAACTGGGCAGGCCCCATCCATATGGCAGCAGTGCTCCATTATTGACCTGGTTTGCTACAATGGGTGTGGCATGGTGGGTCTTAGCTGTGAAGGTTAGAACTGGTGGAACTAAGGAATGAAGTTCATCTGAACACTTTCCATGGAGATAGCAACAGAGTTATTGACCCTATAAATTATGTCCATTTTCTGTGGTTTTAGTTTGGCATATTCAACTCTAGAAAATAAACAATTGGCAAACTTGGAACTTTGTGTTTGCAAAAAAAAAAAAAAAAAAATGAGTTGTCAAAATGGAATATTACTATTTATTTATTATATTTTTTTATTGGAATGGTTGTCAAACCATCAGCTAATTGCCAATCGATTCAAACTTTATAAAATGGTAAATAATAAGGATTTCCTTATAGTTAATATATTTAAACAGTTTAGAAAACATTTATAAATTACTGTCACTTCTCAGCAAAGTTTGTTTTTAAAAGTGATTATTAGAATTTTAATAAAATCTGAACATATGGAAGTAAATTTATACATTTTCTTTGTTCTTGAGGATTGACAAAATAAGCATTCTTTAGTTTATTTATTAGAATGATTGTCAAAGTATTGGCTAATTGCTAATCGATTTAAACTTTATAAAATGGTAAATAATAAGGATTTCCTTATAGTTGGTTCACATATTTAAAAAGTTTAGACAATATTTATAAATTTATGAATTAAAAATTTGTTTTCATATTTAATTCTTTATGAATTGGTAAATTATAAATATTGCATTGCATTAGTTTTAATACACTTGTCTTAGTTTTTAGAATGTTGTAAATATAAAATATTCTTGTAAATAAACAGTCTAATAAATAAATAGTGTTTAATAGTTTTATAAAATTCCAAGAAGAAAAAATTGTATAAATTCACTTTCATCATCTTTAGGATTTATAAAAATTCTAATTATCGCTTTTTTAAAACAATAAACACTGCTGAGGAGTGAAGGTAGTTAAAATAATAGTGGTGTCAATGGAAAAAACTTCCTTTTGACATTCTGTTTTTTCCAGACATGAATGTCCAAGTTTGCCAAAGGGTATACAAAAATGAGATCACATGCAAATAAATAATGTAAAATAACAAAGAACATGTTTAATTAGCAGTGTAACACTTTATTAAATACTGGTAATACAATTGTAGTGAAATTGCATAAATGTATGTATATATTGTTGTACAGTGCTACTGCTAACTATTGCCAGTCTTGTTTGGATGGTCAAATGAAGGAATTTACTGCTAATCCCCTTTAGGAGAAAGGAAAGGTGATGTTTCATCCAGCAGCAAATGAGAGAAAGGAGCAATCCTTCATGTTCTCCAAACAAAAAATGAAACAGCAAATTTGAGTCCAATTTAATAACAGCAATGATAACAATTAAAAGAAAGAAAAAAGGCATTCTCAAAAGAACAGAAGAGTTAAAGAGAGTTCACAAAATGTTTAGAGAATCAAAATTTCGGAAAATCAAATGTCTGTGTATATAAAGATGTGTGAGTGTGTTTGTAATATATGTATGTATGAAGATATATAGGTGGGTGTGTATGCGTATATACTTATGGATAGAAGTAACTCATTTAGAAAGTTTCTTTTTCTGCAGTCATTGGGTGTTTGGGCAAGTTTTTCCTCACACTTGTGTTGAGCTCCCTGTATGGTGTGAGTTCCTGGATGAAGAAAGGCTTTCTTTGTCATGGTATGAGTAAGTAGAAATGTGTGTCCACGTCCCTGTGTGCATTTAATGTGGGTCCATATATGTGTGCTCTGTGTGAACTTGTGGTCCATTCTTATATAAGCCAGAGACAGGCTTCAAATGGAAGACAAAATTTAAGTTTTTTTTATGCTCCTATTGGTTAAGAATAGTTATATGGTATGTTTATTATGATGTCCGCATCTAACTGACACCAAGATCTTGTTTTACATGTCTATTTTTAGAATTGAAAAAATTGTAGTTGGAGAGGAAATTTGAAAATACATTTTTGTTTATGTATCTTTATTTATTTTTGTGTATTTTTGAAGTCTCAAAAATATGTACATTTTTATTAACATGAGGTAAATCTGATCAGACTTAGCTCGAGCAGCTGAGTCTAATCATACTTAACTTGTTCAGCTGAGCTTGATCATACTTACCCTGACCATACTTAGTCTAATAAGCTAACCCGGATCATACTTAGCCTGGTCAGCTGAGCTTGATCATACTTACCCTGACCATACTTAGCCTAATAAGCTAACCCGCATCATACCTAGCCTGGTCAGCTGGGCTTGATCATACTTACCCTGACCATACTTAGCCTAATAAGCTAACCCACATCATACTTAGCCTGGTCAGCTGGGCTTGATCATACTTACCCTGACCATACTTAGCCTAATAAGCTAACCCACATCATACTTAGCCTGGTCAGCTGGGCTTGATCATACTTACCCTGACCATACTTAGCCTAATAAGCTAACCCACATCATACTTAGCCTGGTCAGCTGGGCTTGATCATACTTACCCTGACCATACTTAGCCTAATAAGCTAACCCACATCATACTTAGCCTGGTCAGCTGGGCTTGATCATACTTACCCTGACCATACTTAGCCTAATAAGCTAACCCACATCATACTTAGCCTGGTCATCTGGGTTTGATCATATTTACCCTGACCTTACTTAGCCTAATAAGCTAACATGGATCATACTTAGCCTGGTCAGCTGAGCCTTATGATACTTAGCAGGTCCTCAAGTTTGAGCCTTATTTCATGCTTAAAATATAATCACAGTGAGTATTAATTGAAGTAAAAAAAAAATCTGATGCCAGTTTTATGCTTAAAATTTGCTTAATATTTTATTAACTAATCCAGACCTGTTTTTAAAAAATCATTTCATCCTGAGCAAAGTAATAAAGCCACTAAGATGCAAGAGGATAATAAATAATAAATGAGCAGGATTTAATAAGATAGAAAATGATGTTTGACATTACATTTACATTTTTGAAGGTTGTAGTCGACTGGAAAACAAGATGCCAGAAAAGAGATCAGAAGTGTGAAGTGTGGGAAAAGAAACTATTAACATGACACTTATGGTTACATCAAGCAATTTCAATAATAAAAGGATGAAACCTAACCACCAATCTAGTATCATGGCAATATTTGTAGAAAAGGTAGAGGGAAGCTATGTTACAGTAGTGGGAAAGTGACTGAAGGCAAGATATCAGGTCAGGATGGACAACATTGAAATTGAAATGCTGTCTAAAAATCTGATTTGTCATGCTTTTATAAGCTTAATGTATAATAAAAAAAATTATCCTCCCTTCATATTTAAAATAGGCTTAATCTTTTAATAAACTTGAGCCATGACATCCTTATAAGCTTCATACTGGTGAAAAAAAATTCATGCTAAAAAATAACATAGCAACCAAGCAATTAAGCCAATATAGCACTATGTGACTTGAGATCAATTACTACAACAGTATCTCCTCATTTTCTGGGGAAATAATATCAGTCGTACCCTAATGTGTATCAATAACAGAGGCATTTCTAAAAATCCAAGAAGAAAATAGTGTAGCATTCGGCTACCACTTCCTTAGCAATGTCCAATTTGTACAAAGAAGTGGATCAGAGAGCCTGCTCAGCTTAGTAAATATTTTCAGGAAATATCAGCTTCTAATTGATCAATAAACACACAAGTGGGCATTGCAATCCACCCATGTACAAATATTTTTTCCAGCACATGACCAAGTCAAGTTTCCCGCCATTTTCTGTGATCCTGTCACATGATTACATTATCTATCAATAGCAGACACAAGCTTGCTTTCTCTCTCTCTCCTCTCTTTATTCCCCTAAGAAGATGTGATCCTCAGGCTTCTCGTCCCGACCATGGATGGTCAGGCGTTAAAAGCATATTTACGTATGCACGCATGTATGAACTTTTCCAACCCACATTACAAACATACAGAACATTTCCAAACATGCAACAAGAACTTTTCTCTTTGAAATATTCTTCTCTACAGTTTATTCAGCATTTCTCAGCTTTATAATTAATTCAACTTTTGTGAGTTCAGATAAAAATATTCCCAGTCTAACACCAACAGACCTTTAACTTCTCTGCATGTACATCAACACACAAATAAATACAAATGTTATGCTTTTAAAACCATTTTGTTCCTTTCTTGTATTTCATGCTTTGTGGTATTTTACATTTAATATAAACTGTGTGGTCATGTTGTTCACGCAGCCGTAAAAAAAACATCTACAATTGTCCATTCTTATTACCAAGTCACTACATATGGTAATCCTGACGTTTGACATGGGCTGAGAAAACAAATAGACCACTACAATAGTATAGCCAATATTAAGCCAAACTTGCAGTATATGACGGAAGATCCATTACCACCTCAGTACATCCCCATTTGCCAGGGGAGTAATATCAGTTGTACATTAATGTATGTCTGTTGCAAAGGCAGAGGGAATTTGAAAATACATTTAAAAAAAGAATTTAAGAAAAGCAAAATAAAAAACTACAACCGTGTGTCATATCATTGTGAAATAAAGATTCCACATACAAAACCATTGACCTGTGTCCAATTTTGCCACATTGGGGCTTCAAGTAAAATCTGTAACTTATTTCAAGTCAATTAAAGCATTTGAACTAGAACTGGCTTCATTATTTTCATGATGAGTAGTGTAACAGTTATTGGTTTGGAAATTGAAATCAGAGTTCAAATTCTAGCTTAATCTGTTGCATTTACTTTCACATTAATACCCTTGGAAAAGGCATGAACCCCTCTCTACTCTTAAAAGCTATAAGTTAAATAGCAGAGTAGTCTGGGTTCTTTAGCTATGGGTGGCAGCCAGTCTAAGAGAAGAAAAACTCTGAATTTCAATATGGAGGAGGCAACTGGAAACCTCTCCTCTATCTTTCTTAATAAGTTATCACAATTCACAGATATTAAAGAAAAGGAATCTGTGGAGAGCCATGATCACCTACAGCCTGAAATGATAGGGGCTCTTCGACGTGTTGTAATGGTTATCAAGATGGTTTCGCTAGACCAGTTATTAGTGTGTTCGATTCTCGCTGGGTGCTCAATAGTTTTGACTTTGCGCCACATAATAGTAACAACCTGAAAAGGGAGTAGTAAAAAAACTAAGGGCAGGTAACTCATTGGCTTATCTCCCCTTGTCATTAAACAAACACACGATAAGTCATATTGTGAATTAATTTACTTTTTTTCTCTCTCTTATTAGAGAGAGATAAAAACAAATTTAAGACTCATAAGATCATTTTTATTTTATTTTATATTTTATCGTCTTTGGAGACAATTGGAAAATCAATTGAGTGACTCCGGCTGTTTTATCGTATCTCTAAAGTTGTTATATTGTCAACAAATACATCATGGTCCAATGTTTTGAAGTTGAATGCAACCATGCTAGCGAAAAGCAAACATGTTCTTTTTTCCGTATACCATCAAATCAAAAGTTACGCCTCAACTGGCAGATTGTCTTCGATAGGTAAGTGTCTACCTACCTGAAGAACTGTTTCCACAGTTCTCGAAAAATAAGGTGAAACTGAAACAATTCATTTTCTTTTTTTTTTCTAAGAAGTCTCTCTTTTATTTGTAATTCTGTCGCGCAGTGATAAAATAGCAAGTTTTCTCTTCCGAGCTACGTGACAAACATTGATGGAAATCTTTTAAAAATTCATACGTCGTTTATTTAGTTAAAACAAAATATTTCCACAGCTATACATTTTGTTTAATTTAAAGTTATTTTTTTTTAATAATGATTAAGCTTAAGAATAAGCTTTGCAAAATCCGATATGGGCCAGATTGAAGGATTTTAAAAACGTCCATTTCCAATGTAGGCGGAATCTCCTCACTTGAAAGAAAAACAAGATGGAATAATAATAATCTTTAAAATTATCGATAGTCAGCTTTTTGAGAAGAAGATATTTCATAAGCAAAATAATACAATCTATACTTTAAAGAAATGATCTTATCATTATGCTATGGGTTGGAAGCATTCCGCCCTCATAACGAACGTATGGCAATTAATTTTAAAAAAGTTTGAGAAGAGAAACAAAAAGTAAAGATATATGATATAAAATAAAATAAATTAATTCCTCTTATAAAAGTTTTAGAAGTCATTCACACTAAAATTTATTTATTTCTCTTAGAAAAGTTCCTGCAGTTTTAGGAACATCCATTGAACTTTGTGGAAAAATTCATTGCCAATTAATTTACACGTGTAATAAACAACAAACATTTAAAGTCGTAGAGGGTGGGTTGTAATTTTATTATAGAAATTAACTAAAGTACAGGATGGTTACTTAGGTGTAAATAAACATGGTTATCGTGGATTTTATTTTTAACATTAGAAATAAACTTCGCATTTACTCCCTTTAAATTTATTTTACCTGGCCTCATATTTAGTGTCGGATTTACAAGACTCTGACCGGGCCCCGTTAAAACTTAAAAAAAAAAGAGGCGATTTGGTTATTTTCAGATTTAATGGGGCTCCTTTGAACTAATTAACTAATTTGGAGCAATTTTTAGGCCCCTCTAGTCAAGTTGGAGTGGGTCTTTTAAATTCGATAAAGGCCCCTTGAAAGGGGTGGGGGGCTCGTTTAGATTTTGTTTGATGCATCTTTTTTATTTTTAGTTTTGCATAAGTTTGTCTACTTTGCACAATTTTACACTTCATTGAACACAAAATGTAAAATTGCTCAATTGTAAATTAGTAGTCTTTTTTTATGGCCCCGGGGAGTGAGATACGTAATGACGGTGCCCCCCAAATTAGACCAGGGACATCATAAACGCCTAAATCCGGTCGTACTCATATTTATCTATTTTATGGTTTTTCTCCCCTATGATGGAATAGGAGGAGAATATCTTATCCCGGATATTAACAAAGGCGGATACAAACACAAAACGCGAAAATACTGCATGAAATTTATTTAAAGGAACAAACGTTTATATTGCAAAACATTTTACTACATGATGGGCTTGCATAAAAATTTCCTTATTAAAAAGCAAGGATGATAAAATTTACAAACAATCTTCGAAAAATGAAAAAAAAACAAACTTTGAGAAGGTAACAAACTTTGGACAAAGCAAAAACCACTCTTAAAAAAAAGAGTGCACACACCTAGACGAAAAATCAGAGAACAAAGAAAGCTTTGGCAATTTTAAACCAATGATGTTTACGGGGACTTTTTACAATTTATCTTTTTTAGAACACTATTCTAGCCGCTCTTTTCAGTCCCTTTTTTTTATGTCTGCTTCTCAGGGGGCAGCCAAAAATTGCTTTCCCTTCTGGGTCCTTATTAGTCTGCCTTCAGGACGAATTAAATAGAAATAAATAGTATATATTTTGAATTTAAAAAATGCATTTGAAATGATCTGCCTTGACATTTCTTTTACAGCCAATTCAAAAAGTAGAAAATTTCTCGGTCAACAAATGTAACAATTTTTCATAAACCATTTGGCATTAAAATACACTTATCTAAAAATTGTGTAAACTGATCTACTACACTTTTTTTTATTAATTATTATTTTTAATTGTTTTGTATTACTGACTAATAAAATTTTTTTATAGTGCCCAATTGAAAGTCTTAATGGTACAAAATTATCGTCACCCATGTTGATATAGAAGGACTCAGTGGCTCCAGCCACCCTTTTTCTCATTGTATCCCCCACCCTGTTTTTCTGTAAATAAAATTTCATATTAGGATTCTAGTGGAATACTTGAGGTATTTTGGTAATTGTGGTGCAAGAGTTTCTGTTGCAAGTGTGGTATTATGGTGAAAGGATTATTGTCAGTACGATTGGGTCCATGAGAGCGACTAGCTAGTTATGAGTTAAGACTAGAGAAGACCACTCCTTTTCCCCCTCCCCCAACTTCGCCCTTGTGGCACATTTTGTTATTTTATAACGAATAAATATTAAGATCAAAGTGTAGTACCTGCCTTTGAGTGGACAAACCATATTTTATCTCTCAATTGTGTTTCTGTTTTCAGAGAGAGCACAGTTCAGTTATGTCTTTGTCTTTGGGAAGAGTGTAACTGAAAATGTTATTGAGAAGTGTCCAGTTCTGTGGAACGGCTGCCTGAAACAATACCTCCCTCATTGCGCTAAAGAGCGGAGATCAGTAGTAATACTAATGTCAGTGCAACCAACAGTTGCAGGGACTGGGCTATTTTGGCAGCTAGCCCCGGTGCATGTGTTCATGACCAAAACATTAAACTGACCTTGTGTCACATCCTGCCAATGTGGGGGTGGCAATACCAAGTGTAGTATCTGTGCTCTCATTTGAGATGGGAGAAGGCTCCCAGTCCCAGGGATTACAACCCAAGTAGAAGCACCTCCTTGGTCCATCTCCTCCTTTAAAATGTGTAATGAAAGAGATAATCAGCGACCTTGAAAAAGTGTTCGTGTTTTGTGTGCGATCTGCTGAAGAAAAATTACCAAAAAGTAGTTAGCAAAAATCTCCCTTAAGGACCAGAATCTATGTTAATGTTCTTCCCTCCCCTGAATGGCGTGACCAATCAAAGATCTCTCGGTGAACAAAAGCTGTTGTTTTTCGCTTATGTGGGGATGAGATTTTCTGAGCTTGGTGGACGAACATGCGTTTTTGCTGGTGAGAAGTGAAGATTGGATTTGTGACCCCATTTTGTCGTTTCTACGTTGCCTGTTGGACTGTTACGACGGACTATCGTTTGAACTGTGATTTGGTTACAATTGTTGCGGTCGAGAGACAGAAGAAATCTATTGCAGACATTTGTTGCTACTATAAGCTGACAGTTTTTTTTTTTTTTTTACTTCTTTACAACTACAAAATGACCTTGTGCCACATCCTGCCTTAGTGGGGAGACCAGGTAAATAAAATCTATGATAATGCTATTGAGCTGAGCTGTATCACTTGCCTAAAAAAAAAAAAAGATGATTACTGTCATTAATTTAAAAAGAAATGAAATCCTTTTTTTAAAAGCTTCTACGTAAGTGTCTTGTATGAATAAAGAAGATTGGAAACGTAATTCCAATCCTAAGTACAAATGAACAGCAAAAACAAAAAACAATTGTATTTAAAATTGAAATAAAAAAATAATTGTAAACATAAGTGTTAAAGATCTGGGGGAAAAAAAGGAATTTTTATCAGAAGATATATATCTTCATGTAAAACACCTACTGTGAAAATGGAAATTAATAAGAAAAACTAGAATATGTAGGTCATTAAATGACCCATGTCCTTTGTCCATACATGAGAAACTGGGTTTATAAAAAATGAAAATTTACTTAATCAAAGAAATGAAATAGCTATTCTTTGCCGACATTGTCAAAAATTTTCCTTAATGTTTAAAAAAAAAGCTGATAAATGAAATATACATATTTATATTTGATATTTAATAATAATTTTTAAATAATTTAAGTAATTCTGTTACATTTATTTGTTTTAAAAGATATATAGTCTATTAGTAATTAAAAGTAAAAATATTTTAAAATTGTAGTTCAATACACGTATTCATATACAAATAAACCTTTATGTATACAAGTACAAATTTAATGGCAAAACAAAAGTGCCAAAAAACTTTTTGTCATTGATAAAGACCAGACAACATGTGTTGAATGGATGTCATCATTCATTGGAAAAGGCACCCCTACCCTACCGTGACTCAACCTCTTTTCAAAAGTAACTCATATTTTGATACAATAGTTGTCAGTGAAAATAAATACCCTACCACCCCTTGTTAAAATGATTGGATTTCTCTGTATCCTTAGAAACTAATATTAAGAATGTATGTACTTATAAAACTCAGTAAATTTCAAAATAAGTTATTCCAAAATTTGCTTGAAAATGAAACAGGACTAGGAACTTTAATTCTATAATTGAATTTGAAGTTTTTAGTTTCGGTGTTTGAAACATGGTAATTCCTGTGTAGCGATGGAACCATAGTTTTAAATAAGTAAATTTATAATATTTATGCTCTGTAGATTTGCATTGAGCACTGTTTTGTAAAAATAAAAATAATTAATAAGAACACTGGATTATATATCTTACTGTTCTTTCTTTTTATTATAACATATATTATAATAAAGAGAAAGAACAGTAAGATATATAGGGCACATGGCAAGTGGTTAGAATGTTCACATTCTGACCATGAGACCTGGGTTCGAATCTCACCACGATCGAGTTGTCAGGAAGGAGACTTTCTGATGTTATCAGACTGGAGGGGTTGATCCCAGCATGCAACACTTTTGGAAAGTGCCAGAAAACCATACCATGGGTTGACCCAAACCTTGTGAGTGAAATTGGGTAGATGGAACCCTTGGGGACCATCAAGTGCTGTGCTAGGACAAAGTCACAGCTCATTGTGGCCGAGGGCTTGAGCATGCTGGTCTTGTTTAAATTGCTGATCACGTTAGATAACATGCTCTTTCCCAGAAACTGTAACTAAGGTCTGCTCAGCATAGTTGCAGTATAAACCACAGGTGAGCTCTGTGGGTGTTGAATAAACACAAATGTGCCTGAGCTAGCATGTGTAATAAGGATTCGCTAGCCTCCATAGTAGACAGGTATCCTTGAATACAAGTGGCCAACCAAACGTTATTTTTAGTTAATACTCATATTTGAGTAGATGCTCCGTTTATTTATTAAACAAACTGAATGTTTGAGAAATTTACTCTCTATCAGGATTCGAACCTGTGTCCCCCAGGGGAAACTGGCATTAGATCTGATATGCTTCGACCTCTTGACTACAGAGTGCATCAATGACCAAGCATAGCCGAATAGTGCCTTTAAACACAGATTTTTTTTTTCTTTGACTCTCAAAACCTTCATATCGGCTTAGTTTCATATCCTAACATAAACAAAGCAATTTCTAAAGAAAGGATGGATTTTTTATTTATTTCTCTGACAGATTTTATTACTTAAGTATTATTTTTAGTGGAGACTTGTATTTGAGTAGATGTTCCATTGAGTGTCTACTCAAACACAGTTATCCTCAAAAATAATGTTTAAGTAATAAAATATTTCGGATTAATAAATGACTTATATATATATATATATATATATATATATATATATATATATATATATGGCTTAAACACTAATATTCCATGATTATAATTTATTACATTGGAATCGTAATCATGATCCAATTCATCAGACCTTCAAATTCAAAAAGAAAAGAAAACTATATATAACAAATCATTACCTTTTTTCCGAAAGTCATGCCCCCTCCCTTTAAATTTCCCTAAAAATCATTTTATCTCCAGTTACCAACCATCACCTGAGGAAGTACAGTCATAGTATTGAAACATGAAAGCTTTTGTGTAGCAATTTAAAATGTTTTTATTATAATCTCTTATAATAAAAATATAGTAATTATATAAGTGGATATTGAGGTCAACACCCAACAGCGACAGTCTGTTTCATGCTTAAATACAATCATCAGGCCATGTGTGTTGCGTTTTGGCTTGACTATTTATAAATGATTGTCAGTGATGCATTATAGGTAGGTCTATTGTATTATTTGAACAGTTATTGGATAGGCAGTAATGGCCATGTTTCAAATTAATCTAAGTGTTATTGAGTGGAAATAATTGTGGATCTGAATGTCAGAAAAAAAAACAGGGCCAAAGTCACAAAAAATTAAAACTACTAGTTTTCTGCTTCGAAAATTATTCTGCTCTAGTCTAATACATTTTTACCATTCTTCTCTAACACACTTACATGCATTCTAGGAATGATTCTCCCAGAATTCTCTGCAGCTCTGTCAACATAGCTCACTTGATGGCTCCCACATCTGAAAAAAAAACAGGTCCCCTTGATCAACATCACTGTGATGGAACAACCACCCTACTCATCCACTTTGTCTCTGTATGATTTATTTTTTCCTTTTCCCCAAGCTCAGTTGGGGGCATCAAGTGGACCTATTTTCTGGACATGGAAGCCATCAAGAGGGCCATGATGACGGAGCTGCAAAAACTCCTTCCAGGGTTGCATGGAGGCATGTCGGAGAAGGATGAGAAAGTGTGTTAGACCTGAGTGGGATAATTTTGAAGGGGAAAACTTAAGTTTGGTTTTGATATAAAATTTTTGTGACTTCAGTCCTGTTTCTTTTTGGACATGCCTTGTAAATATGACCCCACCCCCCCCACACCCTTGAGCTTAGGAAACAAATCATACAGAGGCAGGTTGCTCCAGTCTGGTAATCTTCATTAAGGAAACTCATTTTCTGGATGTAAGTGCCATCAAGAGGGATATGATGACTGAGATGTGGAGAATTCTGGGAGAATCCTTTTAGGGGTAAATGGAGGTGTGGTGGAGAAGGATAGGAAAGTGTATTAGACTCAAGGGCGATAATTTTGAAGGGGAAATTTGACAACTTTTTTGTGACTTCAGTCCAGTTTCTTTTCTGTCACACCTTGTACGTTGGTATATACAAATCACAGCTGGAAATTTGGAAATAAATGTCTCAAAAAGAAGAAATACACATTATAAATGATATTGAATTTTCCATTTGTCTTTTAGACGCAAAGACAAAAAATGGACACCTCACTCCCGTCTCTGCAGCTGCCACTTTTTAGATGGTAAGAAAGAAAATGGACCAACAATATTTAATTCTACAAACAATGTCTCTTTTAAAAAGAAAAGGTAAGTTCTATACCATCTGCTTCGTTATTGTTTTATACATTTTTCTCTCTCTCTCTAAGGAGGCACAGTGGGTCAGATTGTGGAATCGGAGAGCTGAGTTTGAATTTCAGTCTAGTTTATTGCATTCACTTACATGCTAATACCATTGGAAAAGGTATGAATCCATCTCTTCCCCCTGCCCAGCTATGGGTAAATAACAGGACAAATTAGGTTCTCTAGCCTTGGTTGGTAACCAGTCTAGAAGAAGGAAAACTCTGAATTCAAACTGCCTTCTTGTAGTACGTGCCTTTTTAGGCAAAAGACTAAAAGAAGGTAACTTCAAAAACAAATCCACCGCATATGTTGTCTTGAAGAAAGGAATGTGCCCACCTCTCTACTTTAAGCTGTGATAGAAAATAATGGCCTCCTTGGAGTTAGTACAGTGGTTTGGACAAACACAAGACTGGGAAACTGCACAATGCTGTGGACCTCTCTGATTTCAGCCCATTCACTAATAGGTGTATCACCCATGGGACTTTAGACGGCTCTCTCTCTCTCTCTAAATTGTGGGTGGGGATCCCCCCAGGGGTGAATTTCTGGGTTTCAATGGTGGGTAGGGAATCATTGAACTTTTTGTTTATTGAAGTATGCTTCAGTTTATTTATTTAATTAGTTATGAATGAAAACAAATTACTGTACATGTATTCAAGTTTAAAAATGCATCAATATTTTCTATTGCTATTATAAAAATACTTTCCAGTATTAGTAGACTGATTTATAATCCAACATCAAACAGGTCTATTTTTTATATATATATATATATATATATATATATATTTTAAGACATTTTTATGTTTATACATTCTTTTTATAGATACAAATATTCAAGTAAATGGTCTGTTTTTAATGTTTACTTGAATATTTGTATCTATAAAAAGAATGTATAAACAAAAAAATGTCTTAAAATAATTGTCGGACTTTGTCCATTTCATAATATATATATATATATATATATATATATATATATATATGTATGTAAATAGAGACAGAGAGAGATAGAGAGAATTAATACAAGTAAAAGGTTTGTCACTTACCTTCAACATCCCAACTCCAGAGTTTCATAGAACATTCAGGAATCACTGTCCACTTGTCAGGGGGTATCAGCAATTATATATGTGTTGGAATGAAATATAGATTGTAATCTGACAGAATAGGATAAAGAACAAGTAGGAAATGTTTATCAATTTAACGTTTCACTCTTTTATTAGAGCTTCATCAGAGAATGAGATATAAAAAAAAAGAAATTTCGGTATTTTTGCTTTTTTGTTGTTTGATTTTCATTGGTTAATCATGTTTTACATGCATTTGACATGTTAAAGGAATGTTAGTATAATTTGTAGCATTCCAAATTCAAGGAGAGAGTGTGTCCATTTGAAGTTACAAGAAATTAATGAATTCCAAACTTAAATGATTCTCTGAAGCTTTAACAAAAGTAAAATATGTTAGATTGATAAATGTTTCCTATTTGTTCTTTGTTTTATTTATATATATATATATATATATATATATATATATTATGAAATGGACAAAGTCCAACAATTTTTATGTTTATACGTTCTTTTTATAGATACAAGTATTTAAGTAAATGCTCTGTTTATAATAAACAGTATTAACAACATTTACTGGCCCAAATGTCCGAGAAATTTTCGTAGAAAATATGTGTCCTCCAACAGGAATCAAACCTGTATCCTATACGGAACCGTCATATAGCCTGACGTGCCTTAAACAATTGCACCACAGTTAGCAAGGTCGATTTTACTGTTTTTAAACACAATTCTCAATTATCTGTCTATATTTCTGAGATAAGGTATTATGTACATTATTTACATTATTCGGACTATTGTCTTCATCTTTGTCGCCATATTTATTACAACGTTTCGGTCATTGTATGCTCTGGCCTTCTTCAGGTGGTTGGAATGTCAAACTGAACCCTTTATTTTGCTCACTGAGGTAGACTGTTCTAGTTCGACATGCCATGTTTAATGGATGAGGGAAAATTAACAGGAGATAACTGATAACTGACATCCATTAAACATGGCACGTGGTACTAGAACAGTCCACCCCAGTGTCCCAAATAAAGGGTTCAGTTCAACATTCCAACCACCTGAAGAAGTCCGGAGCATACAACGGCCGAAACGTTGTAATAACTATGGCGACAATAGTTCGAATAATGTAAATAATGTACAATTTTCCATGATTGCTAACCGAATGCTCCTCTGTGGCCCAATCGGTTAAGGCACGCCAGGCTATATGGTTACAGGTTTGATTCAGGATATAGGTTCAATTCCTGTCGGAGGACGAATATTTTCTATGAAAATTTCTCGGACATTCAGGCGGTAAATATTGTTAATACTGCTTATTATAAACGGAGCATTTACTTAAATATTTGTATCTATAAAAAGAACGTATAAACATAAAAAATGTCTTAAAAAAATAAATATCTTGGCAAGATCTTGGAGCAAAAGGGAGAAAAAGAGGATGAGAAAGGAAATGTTTTTCCTTTTTAAAAATAAACAGTGCCACCTAACAGGTATTTGGCAAAGCCAGGTGTGGTAATAAAATTTCTAGTTCCTTTATTACTAGCATCATGGGAATATTATTTTATTCATTAATATTATTTTATTTATTGATTTTATTAAATTTTCTACAACGGGTACAAACCTTCTGTTTTACAACATACATAAAAAGAGTTTTGTAAAAAGGAGAAGAGAGAATGACACATCTCTTATCCCGGTTATTGTGAAAGGTATAAATGCAAACAAAACAAGACTTCTACACTGATGTGAAATCGGAAAAAAATTTATATTTATTATAAAAACAATACGAATTTATAATACAAGTTTGCACAAAAGTTTCCTTTGTTTGCTTTACAATTTAGCAGTTTTTAAACTGAAATTCAACATTGAGATAAATCCCATTTTTTTTTTTTAAAGTTGAAAATTACATTTAATACCTCAAATTTTGTGACTCTTTCTTTTTCTTCTGTTACTTCCTTTTTGTTGTCAGTGGCAACGTGGTCAGTTTTTAGTTCTTCTTTGTTCATCTTCCTTTTTGTCATAATAATAGTCATTGGCATCATGAATGCCATAGCCCCTCAATCTTTTGCTCTCCTAGTGACTTTTGCCTGTGAAAGCCAATACACTTCAGCTTTCTGCCTCCCACCAGCCAATTGACTGCCTTTGCATGTGAAAACTAAATCGCTTCTCTGAAAAACCAGACTTCTTAAATAGCCACGAATCAGCTCCCAGTTCAATCAAAAATTTGTTACCTTGGGTTTGTAATTTATTTTCCCTACTGGTTAAAAAATTACAAAATGTATCTTTTAAACCCTGCCTCTTTGCAAACTTTATTTAGACGGGTTTTGAAGCCATAAGACTTGAGCCTCCTGTTTTTTTACAAAGTTGAAAAGCGAATTTTATGCATATATCTTTTTCATAAGTTTCCTATTAGTTGTATTTACAACATCAAATGTTGTGGCTTAAATGAGTCTCTATTACTCGGACGTCACTCGTACAATTCAAGATACTGCTGGTTCAATCCACCATTCTTGCTTTCCGCACACTTCAAAATGTAAACCCATCTTTTCTCCTCTTCTCACTGCTTCAGCCCTCTTTTATCAGGCCAACACTGTGGTCGACCAACCCATCACCGTTCTTGGCTTTTATCCTCAGTTACCCAGGCAAATAGCCTCCTCCAGTTCGACCAATCAACACACGACTTGCTATTGGTTGAAGCATGCCAAACTGTACAAAAAAAAACTCCTCATTACTGCACATACTGCTGGAATGGCTAGACAGGAGAGTAATGCCATTTTCATGAAGCAAACTTGCTGATGTAACGTGCCGCACGTTGAAATAAGACCCTTATTTTCCTATGTACCAGATGCAAGCCACTCTAGCTTGCTTGCTCCTATGGGGGCTGTTCATCCCAAATGTATAGGATTTAAAGGTTGCGTGTTGGTGTCCTTTATGTGGGTGCTTGTTCATATGTAAACAATTAAAGGAGGACCACACAAAAAACTTTGGTTTATATTACAGACTGTTTATTCTTTTTTTAGAGTGATTACTGTAGGGAAAGAAATTTCTCGATCACTCTTGGGTATGTCCGTTTTCTGTTTCTGACCCAGAAGTTAGGGTAAGTAAGGATGTGGCACTGGGGCCTCAGAGAGTTAACCAGGAAAGAGAAAAAGAAAAGAAAAAAGGAAGTGAAGAAAAAAGCTGCAAAGAATAGGAAAGGATTGAGTTGCATTCTTTTGAGGAGTCCGTGTACTAAAAAGGGAAATAATTAAACTGAAAGTACAATGACTATTTAATAAACAAACAATTTTTGAGATTTTGAGAAATGGTTGGTGGGAGGTGGGGGCATCTGGATTTTCTCTGGTTAACTTAGGTGACCTCTGGTGACCTGAGGAAGAGCTAGGTGGTCTTGCTGACCGAGAAACACATAAACAGAGAAAGATAATTTTTTTTATTAGTAAAGATATTAGGAATATTTTTCTTTCTTTTTTGACCACCCATGAAAACTGTGGAATTAACAAAACAATTCTTGAAAATTGGCTGGCGGGGGTGATCTGGATTGACTCCAATTATCTTAGAATATGGTCAAGTCCCTGGCTTTGGGAAATCACATTAAAACAAACAGAACAAAACAAGCTGATAAAGAAAGATTAATTACTGGAAACCCCCTTTTCATCTATGAATTCTAGAGTTTAGATTTTTTGCAAAGGCAGTAGTACCAGCCATTGGAAATGGGCTGAGGTTGGATGCTGAGAAAGTGGAAGAAGGGAGAGAGAGAGAGATTAGCATCATCTATATGGAGTGATGGAGCAAGATGAAAAGTGAAAGGAGTTGGAGTTAACGGGTGGCTTGATTCTTCTGACCACTCAAAATGGGCTGGACAACCCCTAAATTTGGAAAATTAGTTGAGTAAACATAATTTGAAAATATGAGATTTTAGACAAAAAGGTTAATACTAAGGATAGGAGATAACTGACCCCAGACCCTGGTCAACCCCACACCTGCTAGATGCAAGCCTTCATATAAGCTAGAGGTTTGGACAAGTTGCTACTGGAATCCACATTGTTTGCTGAGACCTCCTGACCAAGACTTTGTGCCAGTCCTGAAAACTAGAACTTAGAAATTTAAATTACTCCTAACACAGGCTGTAAACTCCAAATGGGATCCCAGTGTCATTTGATTATAACAGTAAATGGGAAGTGTTAAAACCGCTGTATACAATGTGTTGAAATGTGTCACAGAAAAAAAAAAAATTTTTGTCTTTCTCCTACTGTCGTAGCGACGGGCACAGTCTCCACTTCTGAGACGAACTGCCCTCCTTCTCATTCCAGCCCTTTACATAGAGCTTGGTAACTCTCCTATGCAAAACACCAACGAGCCAGCTACCAATCACAGTTTCCGCGCCTGCCCACCTCCACTCGCTTTGGGGGTGTCAAGTTGACCAACCAATTCATTACATGCCCCCCTGATCTTAAGATCACAAAGCTCCTCAGCTCGAGAGATGGTCGCGTCTGTCTGTCTGGTGACTGCGTCCGCATATACACAACTTGCACGCTTGACATATTGAGATGACTACACATGCGCGAACTCGCTTGCTCCGAAGTGGCAGATTTCCAGATTCATCTTGTGTCTCGCTGTCATGATCACACACCGTGCAACTCGGGGCAGGCCTCTTCTGCCGGGCACTCCTTCTGACCAGGGTGACAGGGTCCTCATCCTCAGATGAACTCTCATCCGTTGAGCTGCCATCCGCCTCTGGACAGCTGGCCATGTTGACGTCCGCAGGTAGAGTGCTGATGTTTGAGGCAACGCTCAGCGGATCCGACTTTAAATACACCACTCGTGCACCATCTTCAGAGTCACTTTCATCATCTGATGACGGTTTTAACCCTACAACTGGCTACAAGTCTTTAACATGGCGAGGCACGCCATCGACCTGCACTGACTGCAGGCTGATAATCTCGGTAACATGCCCCATTCTAAGCTTGTCCGTACACTTGCTGTGCAGGGTCTTAACCCACACTACGTCACCAATTCTGTATTTTGCTTGCGCATCGCTTGGATCCATTGCGATGTCAATGCCTCACAACCGTAAGTGATAGGCATGCGCCATGTTAGCTGGTGCTGTTGTAGGCGAAACACTGTCTTTAGGCGTTACATTATACCAATAAACTTCTTCGGGGATCGACCATCGTTTCCTGGCTGCAATCACTTTTATAGACCAGTGACTCCTTTCTACTATGCCGTTTCCCGCTGGCACGTAGGCACACTAGAACCGAAGCCGCACACCCCACTGAATGAACCTGAAGACGAACGTGTTAGTGAGAGGGTTACAAAGATAAGCCTTGTTATAATGGTCCAGCTCAAGTCAGCCTTATGCAGTGTTGAAATGACCAAACTAAACTTTGTACTTACTTCATCAGTAGAGTTTCAGCAAAACATGGGCAAATGCTATGCGTTGGAAAGTGGAAAGAGAGTTCACTCATCAGTCAAGACCAGGGAAAAGAGACATTTCCCAGTGGTGACATTTTCATTCATGTGCTGATACATCTCGAAGAGAGAGAGGAAGGAAATGTTTTTTTTTTTTTTATAGATTTAAACAATGCCACCTAATAAGCATTTAGTGAAGCCAAGTGGGATAATAAAGTTCCTGATTCCTTTATTACTAGCATCATGGAAAAATTATTTACACCATTTACATTGTTTGGACTGTTGTCCTCATCTTTGTTGCATATTCATAACGTTTCAGCTGTTGTATGCTCCGGCCTTTTTCAGGTGACTGGAATTTCAAACTGAACCCTTTATTTCAAAGATGAGGACAACTGTCTGAAAAATGTAAATAGTGTAAATAATTACAGTACCTCATCTCAAAAATACACAGATATCATGGGAAAATGTTTGTGTTTTTTAAAATTTCATCATCATTATTATATTTTTTATTTAATTTCCCCACAAATCTGAGCCTCCTCTATACAAAGTTTACATAACAAATTTTATTCAAGCAATTTTTTTAAACACACTCAAAAAAAAGTTCAATAAACAAAACTATTCTATTTTACTTTTTTTTTTTTTACCCTTTAATTATTATATAAGTTTATATTTATTTTTGATCATATAATTTTTCTAAAGTAAGAGATCTGTGTAAAAGTTTCTAGCAAAAAAAAAAAAAGAGCAAAGCAAAAAACCGTTTTTGACTGAATATTCAGTCTTTTTTTTTTTTTTTTTTTTTTTTTTTTTTTAGTGAGTTTTTCATAATTTTCTCAAGTGAAAATAAGATTTATTTTTCCATATACTTTAACTTGGGATCTTTGTTGCCTTTTTTAATATAATTTGCATAAAATCAGACGAATATTTACACAGCCTTAATTTAGAAATGAAAAAAAAAAAAATCTATTGAAACGTTTTCAGTATTTATGTGTGTGTTTCATTTATAGCGTCTACTGTTTCGTTTCGTTTTCTCTGCTGTTTCGTTTCGGTCTTAAACACACTGCGCATGCGCCAATTGTTATTTTCCTCCGGACGATTTCTAGTTGTTTAACACGTGTCGTAAAATTCAAAACAATATATTTTTTACGAAAATTTCAGTCGATTCATTAAGAAAAAAATGTTTTCTCTGATTGGTGATAATATATCTCTTTTTTAAAACTATGAATTAACTCGAAATCATCACAGAAAGCGGAAGGTCTTTTTGTCAATGTCCTTCTTTCATTGTTGAAGAAAAGAAAAAAAGCATATAAACATGGAGGTTATTGAAAGCAACAAAAGAGGGGCCAAGCTTTGTCACGAGGGGTATATGTACACGAAAACGGCCGTGAGAAAGAATAAAATTTGGTGGAAATGTTCAAAGAGAGCTAGTCTGAACTGTTGTGCAAGTGTTAGCACGTCGCTCGATTCCAAGAACCCGGTGCCCCGAATCCTTCACAACCATGGACCCGAAGAGGCCGAGATTGAATATGCCAAATTTCGCAACCGCATGCGAAAGAAACGCATAGAAGAGAAGAACATTACAACAGTCGATCTGGGAAGCAATGTCGATGTCCTCCAACAGCAACAACAAATGACTTGCCACGTGGATAACCAAAAAAACACGAACAATATCAACCATAAACGAAATATGAAGTTTCCTTTTCGACGTAGGAAAAAAGAAAATACACAAAAAAATAACAGGTTTGTCAACACACCGAATCTTTTCTCTTTTATTTTTTTTTCCATAACTTATAAAATAATAAAAGTGAGATGTTGAGTCTCTGTCACGGCATCGGTTTGTGAGTTGGAGGAAGTTAAGTCGTTTCAAACGATTCTGCTTTCGATGCGAAACATCATTAATCAAAATAAAACGAAAAATAGAGTTCGAAATAAAATTTAAACTGTTTCCATTAATAAAGAAAGACGAAAATCGAGTGTAATCCATTTTAGTGTTTCAGACGATTTCTACTGATTTATCTCCCTTACATTCACCGTTTTATTTTTTAACGAGACTCATATAGTTACCTCCACTAATTCGGTATACCTAAGGTTTAAAAACGAATTTTCATAAATGAAAAATCTTTCTTGAAGTTTTCATTTTAGCTTTAATTGAAAGCCAAAGAATGAAACTTACTATGTCCAGTAAGCAAAACACTCTGTAAGTGTATTTCAAACAGAAATTCTATTGGTTGGCGTTGATTCATTTTGGGGGGGCTAAAAAGAGCTGATTAATGCACTTTTTTAAGCCACCTGTCATCGCAATGAGTTTTTCTTTATTAAAAAAAAAAAAAACTTCCCAAAATGTCCGAAATGCAATATGACTTATTTAACAACTGTTTTTTTTTTCTGTAATTAAAATAAAACAACATAATTTCACATTTGGGACTAATAACTATCAGAAAACCGAAACAAAAAAACAAAAAAGAAAGTTGGACCCACCTGCAGCAGAAATAAAATGAGAAGGGGGAAATAAATCCGTATTTGTAGTGCGTGTTTCTGATAAGATTAGAATTACTAACATTGAGTAGATACGGGTTATCGAGTGGGTTTATTGTTGGTTTCCTTTATTTTTTTAAAGAGAATTTTAAAAAAAACGATAATTATAATAAAATTGTTTCAAACGAGACACACCACGTGTGTTGTCTGCGTCATTATTACTGAAGCCATTATGACCCCACGTGAGTTATTATAAAACACGGTGTCAGAAGTGGCTAAGTCAGTCTGAGGTTCTGCAAAGCACTCCCCCCAACACCAAAAAAAAAAAAAGATTTCACTGCCAGCTGAAGCAGAAAGAAAAGAAAATGTTCAAAGTACAAATTGCCTGATTCTCTCGACATTTTTTAATCCATCAGAGTGATCAGTATGGTGTTTAAAGATTTGACAGATTTCGACTAGCATCCAAGTTGCATGAAGAGACTGAAGCAGTTCAAATATTCACCCTAATTTACTGTGTGGGTGTAGAAGGAGAAAATATATATCAGTAATTTGCTAATATGAACGAAGAAATCAAGAATAGTTTATTAATGGATTTCAAGACAATGGTTTAGTAGAACGTCTACAGCTAACTTCAGACTTGAAACTCAACAAAGCTTTAGGAATGGTGCAGAGTTGAAAACAAATTGATGCCGAAATAGAGTAAAGACAAGCAAAACTATTGATGCTATCCAAAATGATCTGTATGAAGACTGAAAAACCTAAACTAGAAGGAAATGACAGCCAGAAAAAAAAAAAAAAAGTGGTCGATGTAAACAGTAACACAAATGGGGGCCAGTGTCTGATGAAAGAGGAAACCTGTAGAAAATGTAACTGCCAAAACCACTTTGCAGTATATTGCAGAACCAAGATAAACTGTGTCTAAGAAATAAAATGTCACAACATTGTGGAATACTTTTTAGGGTCACTCTCTGAAGAAAAGAAAATAGTCAACCCATAGTTTACTAAACTACAAATTTGTGGTACCCTTGTAAAATTTAAAATAGACACTGGAGTAGGCATTAGTGTTATTAGTCGTAACACATATAACAATCTATGTGATAGACTGCCTCTAAGTTTGGTAGAGAGAATTTTTAGGAGCCTCGGAAGTATATATTATCATGCAAAGGAAAATTAAAAAATTCCTCAACATATAGAAGGAAATACTATTCATTTGAGGTGTACATGATAAACAGTTGGGTCATGAAAAATTTACTGTTGGGAGATGTTGCTCCTTTGATGGGGATGGTGATTAATGTCAATAAAATCTACAACATATCTGATCAAAGAGGTTACATGAAGAGAGACACGGAGAAGATTCATCCGAGAGATGATGATGCTAAGCCATACTGTGTTATAACAGCAATGCGAATTATTTATAACTCTACCATCTGTCCTTGTTTTGAATATTGCTGCCACATATGGTTTGGTTCTCCTGCTCTCTCTCTATCTATCTATCTATCTATCTATCTATCTATCTATCTATCTATCTATCTATCTATATATATATATATATATATATATATATATATAGAAAGAGATTCTTGATAAAATCCAAAGAATCATCTGCAATGTTATTGGTCCTGACCTGGAATCTCAGCTTCAGTCACTTTCTCACCACTGTAATGTAGCTTCTTTGTGTCTTTTCTATAAATACTTTCATGTAATTATTCGGATGAATTCTTTGATATGGTAACAAGACTTTATGAATTTAAGCACTGTACTAGATTGGCGGCAAGGTCTCCTCATTTTACAGTTGAAATGGCTACGTGTAACTTAAGTTCTTTGCTAACAGTTTCTTCTATCGCACTTTTTGCTTGTAGAACTTCTGGCCTCTTGCTTCCCAGTCAACTTTGATCTTCAAAAATTTAAATGCTATGTTAATCATTATCTTTTGTCTTAATTCCTGTTCTTTTATTTTTCTCTCTCCTTAATAATGGTTTTCTTTTTCTCATATTCTCTTACACTCTGTAACCCCTTGTGTCTTAGTGGCTTCATTGCCTTGCTTGGAGTGAAATGATAAAAAAGAAATACTGTTTCCAATTTTAACAAAGGTAAAAACTGAACTTGAATATTCAGAAGTATTATAGAAAATGTCACCCGACCCCCAGACTGACTCTGTAAAGGAAAACATTGGCCATGTGCATTTATGTGTGAATTAGATGATACTCCACTTTGCAGTCAAAGAACAACATTCTATACTACCCCCCACCTAGATGATATAGCACTGAAATTGATCAGAGCGACTGCCTTTTCCAAACTTGATGTTACAAGTGGCTTTTACTAGATTCTGTTGGACAAAGAAAACTGGACAAACTTGGACCTTCTTGCCTTCAAAAAAAAAAATGGTGGTTCAAAAGGACAGTTTTTCTCTTGACACTGCTATTATTTTGACTATTTTCACTCCTTAACAATCATTATTCTTTTAAAAAGCAATTGTTAGAATAGTAATAAACATATGAAAGTGAATTTCTACATTTTCTTTGTTTTTGAAAATTGGCAACAAAAATAATAAACACGATTAGACTGTTTATTGGAATGGTTGGCAAAACATCAGCTAATTGCCAATCAATTCAAACTTTATAAAATGGTAAATAATAAGGATTTCTTTATAGTTGGTTCACATATTTTAATAATTTAGTAAATGTTTATAAATTTATGAATAAAAATTGTTTTCATATTCATTTCTTCATAAATTGATAAATTATAATTATTGTATTTCTTTTAATTTTATTAATTTTTTTTATCTAAGAAAGAAAAAGTGTCTAATATTTTTGTTGACAATTCTTATGAACCAAAAAATGTATAAATTCACTTTCCTCATGTTTAGGTTTTATTACAATTCTAATCATCACTTTTAAAAGCAATATAGACATTGCTGAGGGGTGAAGGTAGTTAAAATAATATCGGTGTCAATGGAAAAACTGTCCTTTTGATACTCTTTCTTTCTTTTTTTTTTTTCTTTTTTTTATTGTGGGTACGAAGGAAGGTCCAAGTTTGCTGAAAACTGTTTACTAACAACGTTCATTCCACTCTTTGAGTTATATTGTTTCAAAAAATTACAATTTGGACTATCATTGGAACCTGAAATATTTCATTGTCATATGTGAGTGATGGTAAAAAGATTTTTTGAGGAGTGGAAATTATCATGGAGAACATTTTAATTTCTGGAAGAACAAAGTCTGAACATGATAAACAGTTGTCAATTTAAGTAGTGCTTAATCTTTTGTGAATAACTTTAATACTTGCTTGAATTCCTTTAAAATTCAACAGTTTATTCTTAAATGTGTATCACTTTGATATACCAACATATTTAGTGATGAGCAAAATGTAATTATAGTAACAAAACAATTAACGTCCATCAGTCCTCCAGTTTCACTGATGCCTGCACTTCAATAATGACTTGCTTCAATTATTCAGATCTGATGGATTTCTTAAACTCCTCTTGATAAATCTCCGTAAATCTTCTTTTGGATATGCATCACGTCTATTTGCAGGCCCCCCGACCCTCAAAATCAGTTATCGTCTTCTTCCTAAGCCATTTTTTTGGTAGATTTTACTGTGTTGGGTAATTCAAGGTTATACAAGATAAATTCATTGTCACCCATACCTATCCCCCCTATATATAGAATCAGGCAAATGATCGAGGACATTCTAGAAGCAGCATTAGCTGATCTTTTCAAGAAACCAATCTTTCTGATGACAGGCATAACATTCCAAACTAATCTCAGATTTGAGGGAATTCTACACTTTTTATTTTTCTCCAAGCATTTGACATCACATCTTTCATGTGACTTTCTCCAGATGCAGTGGACACACTCATTTAAGGAAATACAGAATTTTGATTTGCTACTGAATGCGACTTGGTTCCATTGATCAACAGACCAATTTTGATGACAGATTAAATGCTTTTGTTTCTGCTTAAATGTTAGTAGTGGCTTCAAATTGGTTTCCTGCTGTCATATCCAAGCTGATGGAATCTCTCAGTTGTTATGGATCAAGAAATAGCTACACCAGAATCATTTCAGCTTTTGGAATTTGATTGGAAATAAATGTAATTTTTTTGTCTCATGAAAAAGCAGAAAAAAAAAAAACTATAAAAGGTATAAATGTTTCATAGGTATTATTAACTGTTGCAGTTATAAAAAAAAACAAAACATCTGACTTTGTATGAATAAGATTACCTATGTTGTCATGTCATCCACATTTAAGTTAGGCCTAGTCATCTGAAGTTGGGGGTGGGTTACCTGATTTTAATTAGTTTGTATGAATTTTTTTTTCCTTTTTTCAATAATTCTAATGATGTAAAAAACAAACATTGGTATAATATGATTAGCACCAGGTGTCTAAAGAGTAGACGTTGACAAAGGGGTGCCAATAGGGAAATGATGTGAAATTTTAGTGTGCAAAATCTTACATGTGTCCATCTGCCACTTGAAACACTCTGATAAAGGGCTTTGAATATATGTTAAATTTGAATTAAAGTCTGTTATATTTAATATGTAATTAAATCAAGATTTTATCTTATTTTATTTCTTTTAACTTTGATGGGAAAGTACAATTTATAACATTCGCAATGGAGGAATGATTATTTCCTATAAAAGCTGATAATTGGGATAACAGCATTTTTTTTTCTTTCTTACTGTTTGGCTATGTAAGTTGTTTGGCTGAGTTTTTACTCTCTCATTCTGTTCTATCACAACTGTTGTGTTGTGCCAGTTAAGAGAAATTTTGTTATATGGTGATGGGGCTTGATGCAGAGGAAAATGGTTTTATGGCTTTGAAAGGTTTTCATTTAAAGTGTGTGGTGAACAGCCCTGTAGAAGCAAGTGAGGCAGAGTGGCTTGCATCTGGTGCATAGGAAAATAAGGGTCTTACCTTAACGTGCAGCACGTGACATCAGTGAAAATGGCATTACTCTCCCATCTAGCAATTCTAGCAGTATGTGCAGTAATGAGGTTTTTTTTTTGTACAGTTTGGCATGCTTCCACCAATAGCAAGTCATGTGCTGATTGGTCGAACTGGAGGAGGCTATTTGCTTGTGTAACTGAGAATAAAAGCCAAGAATGCTGATTGGCTGGTTGACCGCGGTGTTGGCCTGATAAAAGAGGGCTGAAGCAGTGAAAATGGGGGAGAACGACGGCTATACGTAATGACGTGTTCAGAAAGCAAGGACGGCGAATTGAACCAGCGGTATTTTGATTTGTACAAGTGGTGTCATAGTAATACAGACTTATTTAAACAACAAAGTGAACATAAATAATCTTGGTCAGCAGAATTCAAATTTGTCATTGCACTTTACATTCAGTCAGTTATGTGCCATGCATGATACACACTTAGGCAATAATGTATCTTTTAATATGTGATTGACAAGGTAGTTTTTTTCCCCGCAGTAGGTTGCCATTTCTTTCTGCGGTAGACCAGTTGCCATCAAAGGCTATAGAACCCGGTCTGTCTTGCTATTTACCCATAGATAAGGGGAGAAGAGGATTCATAACTTTCCCAAGAGTATTAGCACATAAGTGAATGTAATAATGGATTCAAAAAGAAAAGTTAAAAAGGATGATCATTGCTATTTTGTTGGCTGAGTAGCTAAGGTTAAAAACTATCCTTTGCAATAAAATGTTATAATTTTATAATACTTTCTTGAAATTTTGACTTGGAAACAATGAGGTTTGATTTGTGATGGTTTTTATTTTTCAGTGCCAAAGACCTAACAGAAAGCAGAAACAGATTCATAAATGTAAGTAATTATATTCAATATTGTAAAATATTGTAACAATTTGATAAAACAAGGATCTCAGTCAATTTCATATTGTCTTTTTCTGTTGTTAGTATTTTTTCTTTTTTTTGCATATTGTTTTAATTAAAATCTCAATTTAGTATGACCCTCTTTTCTTTTCTTCTTAATGACACAACAGCCTTATTCAGGTGGGGGTTGGAATTTCAAACTGAATCCCCTTTTATTTCATCCACATGCCCCTCTCCTGGAATGTTTCAGTATTCAGTTATCTTCCTTAACCAAGTTTTTGTTCACCTCAGCTGTAGCTAGGTATTGAACTCATAACTCTTTGGGTTAAGTAACTAGATTCAACCAGTGCTTTTATCCACTGGGCTATGTTTGTTTGAGTATCTTATTATTATTTTATTTTTTTTTTTTATTTTTTATTTTTTTTAACTAGAGCTCATATTATAATTTTGTTGTTATTGTTTTTCTTTAGCCCTCTAGATTACTGGTTCCCATACTGTATTCATTTCTATGCTTGGCCAGATTAGGTGATTTTTGTGGTCTAGCATTTTGTGTTGATTCCTTAAGTTTTTCATATTTTCCATTATTTCAACCTCATCCCGCAGAGGGTAGTGATCTTCCTTTTCCTTCCATATGTAGTCAGCTATTCCTGAGTTTTCTATTTCTTCTTCCAGCTTTATGATGTTCCTGCAGTCTTAAGGAGGTGGCCTGTTTCTCATTCATATTTCCTACCACTGCTGCATGTGGTCGCATGCATACAGTCCTTAATCATGTTCTCCTCAATGGGAGATCTTGCTCAGAAGAGGTGTCTGCAAAGTGTTTTGAAGGTCGTCCTTATGTTATATGGACCACAGATCTTTTGTATTTTTTCTGATAATTCCTTCACATAGGGTAGGCAGACTGAGTCTGTTTTCTGAATGTTGTTATCCTCTTGTACCCTTGTATCCCGGTTTGTTGGAGCTGCTGTTTGCACCCAGGGTAGTTGTTACATTGTAGGGTACTGGTTATACTGGCCATTTTTTTGTTCATATGTGTCTGGGTTGCCACTTATGACTTTTGCTTGATGTTGTAAGCAGCAGACGATTGCTTTCTTTACACTCTATGGGTGATCGGAGTTGAGGTATTGTCTGGTGAATGTTGGCTTGCGGTATAGTGTTGTCTTGAACTCATGCTTTTTATTACATCCAGTAATGCTAATTTGTTGTTGTTTTCTCTCTCTATTGTGAACTGTATCGACGATCTTATTGAGTTCACATGGTCCAATAGTAGCTGGATCTCTTCCTGGTGTAGCCAGAATATGAAGGTGTCCTCTACATTTTTTTTTTTTTTAAAGCGTATCACCCCAAGCAAGGCTGGAGGCCACTATCACGCAAGGGGTTATAGAAGGGTTGGAGGAAGAGCAGATAGGAGTGGTAAAGGAGAGGATGTGGAGAAAGAGAAAGACAGTGGGTCGATCAAGGCAAGGGGGTTACAGAAGATTTGGAGCGAGAGCAGATAGGAATGAAAGATGAAAGGATGTGGAGAAGGGAAGTGGATAGATCAAGGCAACTGGAGATGTCGATTGATGCTACACTTAAACCGTTGGAGATTGTATTTGTCAGGGAAACAGTAATAGGGAAGGGAGTTCCATAGGCGAGATGTGCGAGACATGAAGCTATTGGAGTAGAAGAGACGTCTACATCTAACAGTTTCAACGGTGTAGGGGTGGGAACGGGATGCCAGCCTCGTAGGATGTTTAAATTCACGAGGCCTAGGGACAAGTGAAAGCAGCTCCTCGGAGCAATTACCGTGAAAGTACTTGTAAAAAAGGCAGAGCGAGGCAACATCGTGTCTGTGAGAGAGCGACTGCAGGCGAGATGACAGATCAGGGCCAATCACATATCTCAACTATAGGGTTGGCTTAGTGATGTAGATTCGGATACTATTTCTTCGAAGTATTCCATGCATATGTATGCCATTGCTGGTGATAATGGTGAGCATATTGCTAAGTCTTCATCCTGCTGATATAATATGCCTGATTCCATTCTGAAGTGTGTTTGTGTATAGAAAGTCAGCATCTCCATCAGGTTATCTATTGGTATACAGGTACGTTCTCCTCATGATAAGTATGGTGACTGTCTGTCTCTGACTACTGATCATGGTACCTCTATTGACGAAATAAAGGGTTCAGTTTGAAATTCCAATCACCTGAAGAAAGCTGGCATGTACATTGTTTATATTTGTATTAATCCTTTACACTACTTAAATTGTTTTGACTGTTGTCCTCATCTTTCTTGCCATATTCATCTTCAACATCTGTCTCTATTTCTGAGATGAGGTATTGTAAATATTTACATTGTTTTGACTGTTGTCGTCATCTTTGTTGTAGTCCGAACAATGTAAATAGTTACAATACGTCATCTCAGAAATAGAGATAGATGTTGAATATGGCAACAAAGATGAGGACAACAGTCTGAAGAATGTAAATAGTTACAATACGTCATCTCAGAAATAGAGACAGATGTTGAAGATGAATATGGCAACAAAGATGAGGACAACAGTCGAAACAATTTAAGTAGTGTAAAGGATTAATACAAATATAAAATTTGTCACTTAACTGATTGATTCAGCACCTCAACTCTGGAGTTTTGTCGATAAACCCTTTTGTAATTGGTCAGTCCACTCATCAGGAGACTTCACACACACACACACACACACACACATGATGTCAAGTGATGTCATTGCCATAAAAAAGAAGCTTGACACCCACAAACAACTGTCTATTGATTCTGTCAACTATGTCAATTCAACCAATCAGTGTAACCCCCCACAGAATAGATTTTTTTTTTTATTTGGATATATGTTGTAGATATTATAGTCATTAGAAAATCATGAAAATTTCAAGTTCAATATTCCTAATCATTCCTAAGATATCACAAATTGAAATATTGTTGAATCAGCATTTTAATTGACAGACATTTCCATTTTCAAACTCAACAATCTCAGAAAACCCTTTATATCTTCTTATCCATTGGTCAGAAATTAATAGAATTAATACCCTTATATTTTTACTCATGGAATCCAAATATCCCTTTAGAATGTTACAGGGAATAGCCAAAAAGTAGATATTAAGTTTTCTGGTGAAAAAATGAAACTTTTTAGGCAGACGACCACATGGAAAAGTTGAGAAATATCATCTTCAGCCCCTAAAAGTAGCAAAAAGTTGCACAACATTTGAAAATATTTGCAGAATAAATCCCAATAAGTTTCATTAACTGTCTCTCAAAGCTACCAAATCAAGACCTCTTAATAGGTTTTTCTCAAAAATTCTGATTCCTGGTAATTTTCCTTTCATGTTCAATGAAACATGTATACAGGAAAAGTTGCTGCCCAAGAATAAATAAATATATATATATATATATATATATATATATATATATATCTGTGTGTGTGATGGAGAAATTGTTGCCTAAATTATGCAAAAATGAAAATAACACTGACATCTCATTTTAACAGATATGTTTGACAAAATTACACAAATATGTTGAAATACTAAAGAGTAAATTTATTCAATAAAATCATTGGCTACAGCCATGGCCTCCAGACAACATAAGAATCTCCTGCTTCTCTTCTGGATGGTCTCCTTCTTTAAGTTGGTGAATGCTGCCATAATCCTTGCCTTCAGTTCATCTTTGGTGTCACAAGGAGTTTTGTTGGTCTCTCACTCGACTGCACCCCACACATAATAATCGATGGGGGTTGCAGTCTGGGGATTTAGATGACCATATATAAGGGGTGATGTGGTCGCAGAATCTGTCTGACAGCCATGACTGGGTTCTCCTGTTTGAAGGCTCCTGTTCCTAGACATTGAGTCTCCCAGCAGCACTACCTCCTCAAAGCACTTGATGGAGGCTTCCATATTGAGTCAGTCTGAATCACTGTGGGAAGATTAATGGAGACATAACATCGCCATCACTAGTGATCACTCCAAACAATCATGTTTACTGGATATATCATCCAACTCTTTCCGAATCAGCAGCACTGTCTTCAGATTGACAGCCAAACACTCTGAAATATTTGTCTTGGGGCTTTCGTGCACATGAAAGCCAAGCAGTACAGCATGCTGTTTCCAATTTTCTGGTCAATTGAATTGTGTCATGGTGTTCTTTTTCTCACAAATGGTGCCCAACTGACCCTACTATACTGTACTGTCGACAAAATGAAAAACAATGTGCATGCACAAAATTTAAAATATAAAATGGTGGCAATTTACCCATTGCACTATATATATATATATACTAGCAGGCTTTGCCTGCTCACTATCGCTTTGCAAAGTAAGATATATTCACTACTTGAAATCTTTGAAACGAAAAATTTAAATGAACATTTCATTCATAAATTGACTTGTTATAGTTAAGGAAAGTTTTATAAATAGATGCCAACTTGTTGAAGGCCAAGTAAACTGCAAATTTCAAACACTTTTCTGCACGATATAAGACAATATTCCTGAATAAAATTATTTTTGTTATGAAACTCAAAACAATCCTTGAATAAAAGAACAGTAATGAAGGACAGTTAATTAAATATACTTTTTTAAAATTGGTATGTAAATTAGTTAAACCCGAAGAGTGATATCACCTAGAAGTAGATAATATATAATACAGATATTGAGCTATTAGTGTATAAATTACTATAAAGTAATTTGTACGCATTATTTATCATCTCTCAGTTGTGTCTCTGTCTTTGAGCAGAATGCGCTCAGGAGCTTCTGTCAAAGGACAGAGGGGCAACTGAGAGGTGCCCAGCCATGGGGAACAGCTGCCCGAGGCTGCACCCACTCATTGCACAAGAGGGAGGGATCGGTGCTCGCACCAAGGCCAGCGCAACTTTTACCTTTTTTTTTTTTTTTTTTTTTTTTTTGCAGTGACACACATTAATTTGGAAATTCTTGCAAAACTCAAATAATTATCAGATTTTAATTTTTAGGACTTATTTAAAAATGAATTAAATTATTTTTGAATTTTTTTTTTTATTAGAAAATCTTGGTAAAATTTTTTTTTTTTTTTTTAACATTTGTTTCAGCCCTTTACTTAATACTGTGAAAACTTTTGAGAAATTCATCAAGATAATTTTTTTGTGACTAGATTAAATGCAGAATTCTTTGAGGAATTTAAGTCACTGATTTTTTAAAAAATTGCACCCGGTCTTAATTGAAGAATAAAAGACACAATACGGATAAGATGTTATTTAATTAGATAAGCTTTTAATTGTTTTTATGAATAATATATATTAAAGACAATATTGTCTGAAGAAAAAGAATTTTTTGATGAAAATGAATTTTTACAAGATTTGTTTTAATTTTTTATACGATATTGAATTGAATAATTTATAGTTTTAAATCTTTTAAAATTCATTTTCAATGAGATAATTCTTAGGAAATATTGTTAAGTAGAACTATATTTACTAATTATTTATTGTAAAGCTTATTACAATCTGACGACCCTGAATATTTTTAAAAGAATTTCGATTTGTTTTTGTATATGTGATTACATTCAGAATTTTCTGAAAGTGAAAGTGAATTACTTTGAGAGATAAGCTTAATAAGAATTAACACCAGTGAACAGGTACCAGACTGATGTAAATATATGTAAACGGTTTCTTTTCTGAAAATAAAAAATCTCCTAGAAGTTAGAATATATTCATGAATTTTTTTCATGAGTAATAATTAGTTATATCATAGCTTGCATAAGTATTCACTCCCCCACCCTCAAATTTTTCCACATTTTTTACTGTTACAAACAGGAATTCAAATTTGATTAATGCAAAATACAATTTGTGATACAAACTGTAATTAGGACAACAAAGCGATTATCTCTTGGATATGTAAGTATTCATAAGGGACAATAACTTGTAGAACCACCTTTGGTTACATTTATAGCAGCAAGATTTTTTGAGTGGGGGTATATCTCCACCAGCTTTACACATCTTTGCCAAATAGCTGTAACTCAGTCAAACTGAATGGAGAACATCTGTGAACGGTAATTATCAAGTCTTGTGACAGATCCTCATATATATTTAGGTCTGGGTTTTGACTGGTCCATTCTAACACATTAATATTCTTTGACCTAAACTATTCTCTTTTAGCTCCAGCTATATATTTAGGGGTGTTGTCCTGCTGGAAGATGAACCTCCACAGCAGTCTCAAGTCTTTTGCAGACTGTAAGTGGTTTACTTTGATTGTATTTGGCTCCATCCATCTTCCCATCATCGCTGATCAGCTTCCCTGTCACTGATGAAGAAAAGCATCCCCCTATAGTATGATGCTGTCACCACCATGTTTTACAGTGCTGTGATGGTATGGTTGGAGTGTCAGGTTTCTGTTGCATGTAGCATTGGCCAAAACATTCAAGGGCACCTTTTTTTTCCACATGTTTGCTGTCTTCCACATGGCTTGTGGCAAACTGCAGACATGACTTATAGCTTTCTTTCAACAAGCTTTCTTCTTGCCAGTCTTACATAAAATCCAGATTTGAGGAGTGCATGACTAATAGTTGTTCTCTGGACAGATTCTCCCAATTGAGCTATGGATCTTTGCTCCCATCCCCCCCCCCCCCCGAATTACCAGGGGCTTCCTTGTTGTTTCCCTGATTAATGCTCTCCTTGCCTGGTCTGTCATTTTCAATTTTGATGATCTTGGTAGGTTTGTGGTTGTTCCATTTTCAGATGATGGATTTAATAGTGCTCTAGGAGAGGTTAAAAACATGGGGTTCTCTCTTTCTCATTCTACTCCATCTCTCCAGAAAGAATGTTAAAGTATCACTATTGTTATTCCTTTCCGTCCTTCACTTGCCTTTCATTCTTTTCTTTGTTGTCTCTTCATATCCAATCACAAAGCTTCTGCTTTTCTTTTATATCTACCCCCCCATCCATTTATCTATCCTCCTGATTTTCTTTCATTTTTTTCTAGCTTAAACCTTCTGTCTTTTCTCTTGGTTTTCGTTATCTTTCTCAATTCCTTCCTCCCTCATAATGTTGGTTTCTTGGTCAGAAACTACTCACATCCACATCATGTTCAGACACAAGCAATATCAAGCCTGCTCAGTACCTAGGTGGGTGACCACTTCGGTATACCAGGTGCTGTAAGCTTGGATGTGCAAGTGGTGTAATTGATAATAGCTCGGAATTCTTAATCGGTTTCATTAGATTCTCTTACGTGCAAATAGCCTTGGGGAAAGGTGTGAATTCAACTCTTCTCCCTCTCCCAATAATTAATAGTTAATTAGTAGGATTTGTGTCACTAAACCATTATTATTTATAAACAAAAAAATTCTTACAATCTAAAGATGTTTTCTGTTTAAATAGCCTGCAAAGGGTTGATAAGCCATAAAAAATGAATCATTCAGTTAGAAATTGTGATTCCAGCTTAGAATGGGCAGGGGTTTGTTCTAAGTATAAAATTGTAATATTGTCAGACATACAGACAAGGGAAAACAAATAGTATAGATTTTATTAAGGCTTTGAGTTAAACACCATAGAGAAAATGGTGACTTGTTGATCAAAATCTACATGTTACATGTGTCTATTGCAAGAGATGTTTCGCTCAGATGAGGTCAGTAGGCATGCAAATTTATCTTGCTCTTACTCAGTAGGTTGCTTTAAAGACTTCTGTCAATCGGGTGTTGTGATTTTTCTGGTGACTAAGAAAGAGTTGTAGCTTTGACACTTTTTATTTTCTACATACTTTTACAATTTGCTAAAAATACAGTAAATTCTCCAGCAAAGAGATGGATAAACGTCATTAATTCTATATGTTTTCTTGTAGTTATTTTTCCCTTTCTTTTGTTTTTGGTTCAAATAACTTGTTTTATTTATATACCTTTTTATTTCGTTACAGTCAATTCTTGGTGCTAAAGGACCAATCCGACATACTCCTAACCCTATGGCCATCCAAAGATTGAATCCTCCTGCTATGAAGTCACACATTCTACCAAATAAAAGACAGCAACTCTCTGAAAATGGCCAAAACTTATTTTCCCATTTGCAGGTAAATGACAGCCATTTTGGAATATTTTTAGTCAATGATTGGCTTTTGTTGAAACCTGCGAAAACAGTGTTTCAGCTTTATTAAGCAACAGCACACCTAGGAGCAAATGAAAATATCACTGACAATTTAACAAAATTTGTAAAGGGTATAACTTTTAAATGTTATGAAATAAAACCATATTTTTAAAAAGTACACAGATAAAGATGAACTTATTTTATTTCAATGTTTCTATTCAATTATTTGTGCAGCTTATTTAATATTGAAACATGTGCCTGGTGTTTTTTCACGATTTCTTCAATATTTGACTGAATGTACGATAAGCAGACCCTCATTTCTTCTTCACTTGAGCGTAGTCTTTCTCACTTTTTATTTTTTTGTTATTGAGGGTTGAGAAGCCTAATTCCCATAAATATATAGAAAATTGCAATAAAACTGATAAAGACTTTTTAGCTAATACAAGATATTCCTTTTGTATTGAAATCCAAAATGTATCAATGGGTGCCATTGAACGTTATATTTTGAGTCCTTAAAAAATAAAAATAATACTTTAAAAAAAATTAATATTAAAATAAAGTATTTAAAATAGCATAATTGAAGAATAGTGAAAAGAATCATTTGAAAAATGTTTAATACTTATTTATTCACATACTAACATTGTATTATCACTACTTGCACACACATGTACACGTATGCTGTGACAATATTTTGTGGCACATTTCAGAGGATCTAGTGTACCGTGGCATGGTGGATGAGAATCACTGTTCTAAACCAACAAACCTTTACCATTTAATGGCACAAACCGTAAACTCTCCTTAGTTGATGTGTAAAATCATGACATGTAATATAAATGCAATTCAGCCTGTTAATTGCACTGAAAGTAGATGTGTAAGTGGTGTGGATAACAGAGTTCTTGTTGGGTTCCTTACATTCCCTTATATGTAAATACTCTTGAGAAAAGTATGAATCCATTACTCAACCTTTTTAGCAAAAAATTGTTAATGTAATATTCACTTGCAAAAGAAGAGAATTATTCTTAGAATCTAAAAAAAAAAATGTTTCAGCTTTTAATAGCCCACAAAGTGTTGATAAGCCATAAAAAAAAACAAATCTGTCAATCAGCAAACACACTGAAGACATGCTTAGAATCAGAAGAATTATTAACTGAAAAGAAAAGCTCTTTAGAAAAGAAGAAAAAAAAGATATTCCAAAGTGAAACTCAGTGGCCATCAAAGAGAACAAATTAATAAAACTATTTTAAAAATTGTATTGGGTTAAAATTTCTATGACCTCGGCATTAAATGAGAAAATGGATTTCAAGTGTTTTTTTTTCTTAAATGTTCACTCGATATGATTCCCAAGAGCCACTCAAAGTAGATTATTGTTAAATGAGCTTGTTTTATGGAGGTAAGAGGAATAAGTTAAGGCAGAGATTATGAGGATATGTAGAATAGATAAGAGTTGACCCTTGACTTTAAGAGAAGTTAAGATTGTAGTGATTTAGGAATTATCCTATTGGGAATCTGTTCCATAAAACAACAGTCCTGGAGAAGAAGTTCATTTCAGTAGAACTTCCTCCTTACCAATGGAATATGAAGAGAATGAAGATGAGCTATTTGCATCCATTGCAGTAGACCAACATCTTTTTTACTTTTCATTATATTTTTTTTTTTCCTCATTTAACCCTAAGCAAGATGATAAAAACCACTAAGACAGAAGGGGGTTTACTGAGCGTGAAAAGAAAATTAGATATAAAGTTATTGAGCATAGAGGATTGTGAAAGAAGGAATGGGATTTAAGGACACAGATAATGACGATTGATGTTGCATTTAAATTTTTGAAGATTGTAGTTGGCAGGAGAGCAATTGGTCAGAAGAAACAATTAGCATAGAAATTATGGTTATAACTAGCAAGTTCACCAGTGAAATAATGAGACCTATCTGTCAATCTAGTATTGCGCTTAAATGAAGTCAAGATACCAAAGATGAAAGGATGCTATTTTCTTGTAATTAAAAACTTCAATGAAAAACATTTTAACTTCATTGCATTACATTTTAACTTTTTTTTTATTAAAAAGTCCACACTTGTTGTTAGAATGCCTAATATTTGTTTTGTGCACTTGAAATTTGTGGTTGTCATGTCCGGCTTGAACAAGACTACTTACCACAGTTGAAGAGTAAGAATAGAGGAATTAATATTCGTGAATAATGCTGTGTGCTTGGTTTATGCGTGTACTCTAACACTGAATTAACATTATTCTTGTTTCTTAAATGCAGCTAATAACACAGCACTTATTTCAATTGACAACATTACTTAGAATGATTACTTCGTTACTTATGTGAATGTGAAAACAGTCTTAGGTAGCATCACATGTATTATTAAACAAATGAACCATAAATAATCAACAGTGCCTTTTTTTTTTTTTATTTACTTTTTATTTTTATTTATTTTGCAGATGAACTTTGCTAGTAACATAAATACTAAATGTCAAGGTCTAAAAAGACCTGCTCCAGTTTCCCTAGCAAGAGCAGAGTTGGAGGACATAAAACCTTGCAAAAGACAACTGGATGCACAAAAGTCAATTCAAATGGAACATAATCGCTCACAAGTGACCACAAATCATCATGGCTACCCACAAGTGACGTCAGCTCAACAGAATCACTTACAATTACCAACCAGTCGGCAGAACCCCCTCCAAATGTCCACAAGTCATCAGTCAAGCACAATGGCCCAAAGTCAACAGAGTCATTCGCAGATAACCATTGTGTCTCAAAACCATCACCATACGACCACTGGTCAGCTGAATCATCAAGTATCTGTTAGTCAGCATAATTATTCAAAAGCAAACAGCACAGGTCATCCAAATCCATTTCAAGTGCCCACAAGTCAGCAGGGTCATCCAATAAGCACAGGTCCAAAGAATCACCAGAATGTAACCTTGGGTCACTCAAAACCTCTTCAAGTGACCACAAATCAGCCAATGATTACAGAGCAACAAAACCAGCCACAAATCAATGTTGGCCATCAGAAACGCCAACTATTGAGTCCAGCTCAACTGAGATTCCTAGAGACGGGTCCAGCACGGACGAATCGAATTGAAGGAGCCACTAATCAGCAACAAAATGAAACTCTACAAGAGCCTAAGTAAGTGACTAATGAGGGTATTTTGGGGGGTTGTTTTTTTTTTTTTTTTTTTTTTTTTTTTTGCATATGAGGGTGTTTTGGGGGGGGTTGTGAGTGAGTGGCTAATGATTTTTTTTGCAAGTAATGAAGATGTTTGTTTTCAATGATTTTAAGATAAGTTAAAATGCATTTATTTGAAAGTGAGCCCTCCATAGTGTTATGATTAACAAGCTCATTTTACAGACTGATCTTTTTGAGTGAGTTCAGTACTTATTGGATCCAATTAAAGTAGCCATGTGCCAAACTTAGATGAGTCTAAAGGGAGTGGCACAAGACGGTAGTCAATAAGTCTGTGTTTCAGATCATTCTTACTGTATTAAGTTTGATCCTCACTGGGTTCCTTGCATATATGGTTTTATCCCAAAATAAGCTGGACACCTCATCATTGATCAATGGTTAGTTTGCTAGTCTTGCATACCGTTACAACTGTGTTGTCAGTTTGATCCTCACTGGGTGCTCCACAATTTCTGCAGGGTGGGGTGGTGGGTACCTTTGAACATATTGCTTTCGGATAAAGAGGACTACTCTAGAGAGAGTTCAGTGTAATAATCTTCAATTTCAGGCATTTTCTGGCATTTTGCTTGGAACATTTCTCTTGTAAGTAAATTGTCTTCTGTCTAATCTCAGGAGCATTCATGTGACACAGGCAAATCCATATTTCAGCCAGAGGATTGTTCACCAATCCTTTCCTTGTCTGATATACAGTTATTCACAAGATCCTTTCTCTTATCTGCCCCCCCTCCCATTATTTGCTCTCTCCTCATAAGCAGTGCTCCCCATCTATTTGTAACTTATCCCTGAAAGGGTAGAATTATCACTTCTCCACAATTGCTTGATACTTCCTAAATAAAAAAACAAAGAACTATCTTTTCCCATCCATATTGTACACCTGTGGATGGTTGTAGAATAGATTGGTCGAAATGTTGGGAGTAAAAGAAATAACAATAAGGCCAATTGTCTGAATTGTTTGAATAAAAGTATTTAAACTTTTCTTAAAATGTCTATAGGTTTTGGATGACGATACCTGCTTTGTCATAAAGTAAATAATAAATATATATTATGTGTTTGTTACCAATTAGGAAAACTGTAGCTGAGGTACCTAGCCGACATTTGAAGCAAAGTTCATCTTCTGATGTTACGGGTTCAAATTCAGTATCAAAGTTGAATTCAGTTCCACAGATGACTAAAAAGACGTTTACAGTGTCAAAACATCAACACACAGTCATGTCGAGCCTTGCATCTCTATGGAAAGACAGTAAACTTTGTGATGCTACCATTGGAAATGGAAATTTCAAAATAATGGTAAGTGATTCCTCTTCTGTGGATGTTTGTGTGTGTTCATTTGAATAAAACCTAAAATATGTTGACATTTGTCAGTGATTGATTAGAAAGAAAGAAGTTACAATATTTTCAAGTTTTATTTTTTTTTTTTTAATTATTTTCTATTATAGTATCTATGAGTGAGAAACTTAGCATAGCTACTTTTAGTAAACCTGATATGTTACTTAACCAAAGATTTGAAATCCTTAAGGGTGTCAACATAAGAAAGCATGGTTACTGGAATAAAAGAATAATTATTTTGACTTCAAATTTTTTTATTTATTTATTTATTTTTTTTAATGTTGTATGGTTTTATGCTAATTTTAGTTTTTTGTGTTTGTTTTTACCAATAAATATGTTCCTTTTGTCATATCCTCTTCAGGCAGCTTACCCTGAAGATTCATTTAGGTGAAACCTAGGTAGGTAGTTTCTGGCTCACTAGGATTTTTTATACTCTGCTCTACTTAGTGTATTGAGCACTTTGTTTTTTCTTATTTTACTTGATTGAGTTTTTTTTCTTTGGACTAGAAATTATGACACTGGGGTTTTTTTGGGTTTTTTTTTCACCTACTTGGATGTTTTTAGTCTTTTCTTTTTCAAATTTTTTCCTCATATACCAATTGGTTTTAATATTTTTATTTGCAAATTTGTACTATCGGGGATTTTTACACCAGTTATGTATAGACATTAACTTGTGTGTGTGTGTGTGTGTATATATATATATATATATATATATATATATATATATATATATATTAGACAAAATGTAAAAAAATTTGTGTAACATGTTTCTTCTTCTAGAATGACATCATAAGACAGGAGGAGAAGAAAACGTTATGCAAAATGTTTTACACTTTACCATTTATTTGCCTAACATTGTTCTGATCTATAGAAATTTGTCATATTTTTCTCTACACTCTGACAAGTGGACAGACATGTGTGTCTATGAAACTCTGAAATTAGGATGCTGATGGTAACAGCAATCAGCTAAGTGACAAACCTTTCACTTGCATTAATTCTCTCTCTCCCCCTCTCATATATATATAATATATATATATATATATATATATATATATATATATATATATATATATATATATATATATATGTGTGTGTGTGCGCAGAAAAATAGGAAAGAACATGTTAGGTAGATAATCCGGTGTTCCTTAGTATTTTGCTTTTATTTTCAAAAAGACAGTGCTCCATACAGAAGTAGAGCTTATATTATAATATTTTTTGTTTTTAAAAATATGATTCCTTCGCTACATAAGAGTTCTCATGTTTCAAAAGCAAGAGCCGAGACCCCTAACATAATTTTTGAAATTATGTAGAGTTAAAGTGCCTGGACCCGCTTCCTTGTCAAGCGAGAATTTGGGAATAAGCTATCTTTTGGTTAGCAAGTGTTTATAAGTGCTGTCTCATTGGAACATTAGTTGCTATGGAAACGGCTAGTGTCGGCCATTATGGTTAGGTGGTTGAAAGAGCTAAGAATTAATTTTTATCTACGGACCAGTCCCCTTCGAAAAATGTGTGTCAAGTTACAATGGGGATTCTATTTCAAGAGTGACCGTAGGTTAGGCTGGTCAGACGGCAATTTGTTATGGCATTGCCGCGGGTCGTTGAGTGACGAGAAGGTTGTGTTTCATTATTATCTATTTGATCTGTTTATTTATTTGTTTATTCACATGGCTTTTTTTAAAAAATTTTTTTTTATATTTTAACAAAGGGTTTTTTCTCAATAATTATTGTGCTGAGCTTTTAAGGCTTTTAAACTATGGACTTTATTTGTTTAAATCTATTTATTAATTATTTAATGCGAAAATCATTTGATGACGACAGAAAACCGTTAACTCATGTCTATGGTTTAGTAACTTTTCACTATTTAGAAATCTAATGATGTGCAGTTTTTCATGTAGGCATAAAGGACATGGGTCGTCCCAGGTTTTACAAGTTCTAGTTCTATTTATTATTTTCAATTTTACTTTCGGTGTTTTGTTCGTTTCCTTTAAATGCCAGTAGTATTGGGATAGAGATGTCTGATTTCTATTTTGGATGTTGTTGAAGGAGCTTTTGTGTTGTCTCCATCTAATTTTAAAACTATTCTTTGTTGACCCAATGTATATCCTGTCAGTGTTAGGACTCTCCATGGATGAGATGGTACATTGGTATACCACGGATTTAGTGAGGCATCTGTTTTCTAACGGGCAGTCATTAGGGTTTCTAAAATCACATGATTTTTCCTTATTTCTGTCAAATTGCAGTTTAGGAGTTTTATTGGCACTGTTTTGGCATGTGTGTTTTTCTAGGATTTTACTATTATGCTTTTTTATGATTCTTTCTAGGTTTTCAGTGCAGCTGGAACTTAACTTTAGGGTGTTTTTATTAAAGATTTCGCTCAGTTTGCTATTTGTGGGGAAGTGTTTACCAATTAAAGCTAGGAACTTATGCCCAAGTTTAGTACTGACCATTTGGTTGAACGGAGGTGTATACCATATGATCTTTCTTTTCCTATTCTTCTTACTATTAGTGCTATTGTTTGTATAGCTTATGTCAGCGTTTTTGTATCCGCTATTTTTCAGGGCCGTGTTATAAAACTTACTATGTGCTTGGAATATTTCCTTATTTGCGGAGTTCATGCTTATTCTTTTCTCTACTGATGTGGGTATATGCTTAATTATAGATGGAGGGTGGTTTGACTTAGGGTGTACATACAAGGGGTTAATATTAGGTTTTCTGCAGGGTGTGTAATTTTTGTTTATTAAGTCTAGAGTTATGTCGAGGAAATTTACCCTTTTTAATTTAGTGTTTACTATAGTTTTTAGATCTAATTTTCCGAATTCACTATAAATTATCTTTCTAATGCCGTCCTCATCCATAATGAGGAGCAGTGGATCAAAAACACTGCTGACAATTTTGACATCACCATGGGATCTCTGGACTCTGCAGAATCTTCGGACCTTGTCAGTCTGTTTATACTGTACAACTTAACAGCGCACAGGGAATTAGACATTAAGGACATCGGGCTATACCGAGACGACGGGCTCATGGTAGTGAGGAGCTCCACAAATTTTAAAACAGATAAGATTAGAAAAAGTTATAAATTTTTTAAAATGCACACAAACTTTATATATATATATATATATATATATATATATATACACACACAGGGTGTCCATAAATTCCGTGTGCACTCTAAAAAATTATAACTTTATTTGTATTTGCGATAGAAACAATCTGTAAAAAATGTTATAAAGTTTAATGTACCTAGTTTTAAGTATAGCTAAAATAACTAATGTGATTTCAGGCATTACTGTAAATCAGCTGGCAAATGTTTTCCGTGAACTACAAAATCGTATTACCCTTCATATTGCTAATGATGGAGGACATGTGGAAACTTAAATAAAATTTCAATAAAACCTTTAAAAATATATATTTACTTCTTTCTAATCATTTTACAAATTATTTCTATTGCAAATACAAATAAAGTTTTAAATTTTTTAAAGGGCACACAAACTTTATGGACACCCTGTATTTTGGTTTCAAAAACAGTCTCTCAAATTTATGCACACACACACACACACACACACACACACACACACACACACACACACACACACATTTGAAGCCAAAATTAATGTTTTTTCAATGGTATGCTGATAGGAAGTCATTTAAGGCAAGCAGGCTTTGTAATAGAGTGCTCAATATCAGAAATAGTGATGATAGAATTAGTATGAAAGTTTTTTTTACTTGGTAGTGTTTTCATCTGTTTTGAAGTTTCATGGTCACTTAGATGTGACTTCTCATCAAGGGCAGAGTTTAACTGTTCTGCTGATATTCCTTATTTTTTTCTTGTATTTATATATTGTGCTATGAGTGTGTCATTTTTTTTCCTTTTTTACTTCATTGGAATCATGTTATGTGGTTGTTGACTTCTTTTCCCCTTCTTTTCTTTTACTTAATTTTTTCCTCGCCTTTTCCGTTGATCACTGGTTTACTACTAATCTTTCCTACTGTTTTCTTTTTGTTTTGTTTTTTTTTTTTATCATGGTTTAGTGTTTTGACCATTTAATTTAGGTCACATTTGAATTTTTGTGTGTATGTTTGTGTGGGCATGTCTTTAGGCGTGTGTCTATGTATGCATGTATATATATATACGTTCAAGTTTGTTTGTGTGTGTGTATGGTGGACTCTCCCGTTGTATTCGACGTATGAGGGTCAAGCAGCTCAGTTCCTAGGAACCAACAGCCCAGACACCAGCACATATGATTTGATTTTCGTGGTGAAGGCTTTGTGCAGAATGAAACATTTTTTCAAGGGCCAAATACAGAGACCTGGTGCACTACATGCCACAAGTTGCCCAAATGAACTTCCCCAGGTTTTGAATTCAGAATTGTCCTTCTCCTAGACCATTTGCCATCCAAGACTATAGTACATGGTTGCACGCACGCACGGACGGACGGACGGATCGATCGATCGATCTTGTTTAGCCACTTTTGGTTTGTGTGGGAGGGAGCAAAGTCCTACTGAAATACATATGGACACCATTTAGTCCCAGAGCTTGATCAGTATCAAAGACTTTGGCATAATGGAGCCTTTGTTCATAACTCCCAACATCCATCGCAAATGATGGGGACTTGGTGTGCAGTCCATTACATCGCCACTAATCATTCATTCTATTCACTTAGCCATTTTCAATAAGCTCTTTCCTTCAAAATTGCAATGATCAGCAAAACCCCAAACACAGCATGCATTTTCATTACCTGTGTTAGATTAGCAGCTGCCACATTCATTACCACATCAATTTTGTTTTAATTTTATATATTTATCTACTTTTTTTAACTTATCTATTTTTTTTTAAATTATATATATATATTTTTTTTATAGTTGGGTTCACCTTGTACAAGGCCCAAAGGCCACTCGAGATAGAGGATTATGTTAATTGGTAGTTTATATGGATAAGAAGGGAAGATAATGTTTGACTGGTTAAAACTGTAGTGACCAGTGAAACATCCTCTTAAGAGTCTGTTCTACAGGGCAGTGGTTAATGGGAAGAAGCTGTTCAAGTGGAGCTTACTTCTTGCTGATGGAATACGAAGACCCATTTTTTTTTTTTTTTAGTTTTATATATTTATCTATTTTTGTAAAAAAAAAAAAACTTTTATATATTTATCTATTTTTTTTTTTTTTTTTTTTTCAGGTTCATAAAGTGGTTCTGTTGGCCATTTCTCCCAAATTATTGTCCCAGGCAAACATCAAGGCCAACTGCTTCATTCGAGTTAACCTTCCCGAGGAAGTCAGCCAGTCAGCCTTGGTTGCTTTTTCAGAATACATGTATCATGGTGTATTAACACTTGATCCCATACTACTCCAGCAGCTACGAATAATCGCGCTCCAGCTAGGAATTCGGGAACTGGAATTATTATGTGATACTCACTTATTGTATTGTGATCTTCAAAATTCTGTTGTTGATTCTGGTTTGACTTCACCTGAAACTTGTCCTTCCTCATTTCTTGCCTTGCCTGCTGAGGCTTCCACCTCAACAGGCACCAACCAGAGAGTCACTGCAGAGGTAGAATTTAAAACAGTCAAACAAGAAGGGATTTGTGAAGAAGTCACTTCAAATTCTTCACTCAAAAACTTCACACTGCCAGTCAAAAAGGAACCCATTGACCAAACAAGCAACTGTTCTGCTGAAATCGTTTTAAACGCTTCCCCCTCTCCTAATGTTAACAACGATTTGAGAAACCGCAACTACAAGCCGAACAATTTAGAGGAGCCTGTCTTATTTGGGCCATACAATAATGAGGCCTTCCATTCCCAACCTCCAGACTTTGACCTGTTGACTACGCCTCTTCGCCAAGCTGCTCCTGATTGCCTGTTAGAATTGAATGACATTTTACAATTACAGAAATTCTTCAAAAAATCCGATCTTCCCAATTTCAACCCAAGTGATTGTCTTGACAAATCCACATTGTCACTTAATCACTGCGTGTCACAAAACAATGAGGTAGCTGATTCTAACTCTGCAACAAGCACAGACAATCCTCTTAGGCCAGATTGTGGAGACCAGTCTAAAAAGCATTCAGAAGGGACCTCACAACCACTGGAGGTTTTAAAAGAAACTACTGAATTGTTGACATTTCAAATAACAGATATCCGCAGTGTGCAACAGACAATTGACATTACTTGATGATTAAGTCACTCACAATATTATGGAGGTCACACACACACACACACACACACACACACATATATATATATATATATATATATATATATATATATATATATGTGTGTATCTCTATATATATATTGGGAGGAAGAAGTATGACAAAGTGGAAAAGGTTTTCATATAATGCATTTCGTCCTTTAGGCTTCATCAGACTAAGTTCATGCTTATGTTGATGCAACTACACATATGCATGGACGAGAGATGCTGGGAATTTTAAATTAAAATTTTTTTTTTGTTTTAAATGGGATTTGGGTATAAAATTTAGCTTATTTAATCTAAATTCTTTTCCTTTTTCTTTACGGTTCCATCACTTTTGTTATTAAATATCCCACATTGTTATAATAGAAGATCTGCCAAGAATGGTGAAACGTAAGACCCTGGATGCAAGTTTACAGTGGATGATCTCATGATTAAAACACTTTCTAAACATTTTTGTCTTAGTAAATTGTTTTCTCTTTTAATTAGCATTTTTTATGTCAAAATTCTGGTCAGTCTAGTTACAGTGAGCAACTAAAGCATTTAATGTGTTGTAAAAGGTCCCTTTTATATAATCTTTTATATGTTTATATAATTTTTTATTCAAATTTCTTGAGGTTTCTTCATTGTATTCCTTGTGGCAATTATTACAGGTAAATTCCTCCAAGTTCAAGCTTATTATTTTGTTTTGTCTTTTATTGTTTTAAATGTAATTGTGACAAGTTTCATGTTGAGTTTTAGATAAACTCTCTTAGTTGTGATAGATTTAATGGGTAGAACAATATATTTTTTTTGTTTCATTGGATTTGTCAGGAATTTTGTTTTTCTATTTTTAAATATTTTATGAGCCTTTTGTTTTGCATTGAATATGAAATAGGATAGTGTATGGTGTTGAAAGTATTATCAACGTATTTCCCCTCTTCATGTAAATATTAAGGGTTGCAAATTCTGAGTGCTCATTAGTCGCATAAAACTTAGTCTGATGAAGGACAAAACATGTCACGTGAAAAATTTCCACTTTTTCATACTTTTTTCTCCTAAAATTGTTCCTGATCTATAAAAAACTTACATATTGTTTTATTTAAATATATATATATATATATATATATATACACACACACGCCGGGTGTTCATAAAGTTTGTATGCACTTTAAAAAATTTATAACTTTATTTGTATTTGCGATAGAAATAATTTGTAAAAAGGATTAGAAAGAAGTAAATCTATATTTTTAAAGGTTTTATTGAAATTTTATTTAAGTTTCCACATGTCCTCCATCATTAGCAATATGAAGGGTAATACGATTTTGTAGTTCACGGAAAACATTTGCCAGCTGATTTACAGTAATGCCATTAGTTATTTTAGCTATACTTAAAACTAGGTACATTAAACTTTATAACATTTTTTACAGATTATTTCTATCGTAAATACAAATAAAGTTATAAATTTTTTAAAGTCCACACAAACTTTATGGACACCCTATATATATATATATATATATATATATAATTTTTAATATACTTATTTAAGTTAAGCCATCTTCAGAGGGACTATTGTAATTGAAGTTTGATAACACTGACCTGGGAGACTTGTTAAATATTACTTTGTGGTAAAAGGCCTCAGTTGATATTTACTAATCTTATTACTAGCACAGGTAAATATCATGGGGTAATTGGTTATGTCTGAACACACTCAGAGTTGTCTGTAGCTAGAAAAGGACTCCTTCTATTTCTTAATGAACGGGGGTTAAATAAATAAAAATTAGTAAACATGTCAAGTGATGCACTGTGTGTGGCATGTTGTCTCTGATACATATGTGTCCAGTCTAGGCAATAAGAATTAAAAACCTCACTGTTCCCTTTATTATGATTTAAGATAAAAATAAAAACAGCAACTATTACACAAATGCATCACATGACATAATGTAAAAAAGTAGTGAGTATGTATTTTATCAGAATTCTTTACAGTTTAATATATTCTTCTTAAGCAGTATCAAACATAAGTAATCTTATAAAGCAATATCTAATGGTTACTCTAATAAAAACTTAAATGATATATATTTTTTTTCTAATGGTAATTCTAAGAAAGCAATTAGATGACATTATGTAAGCATTTAAATATGCAAGTTAGCAATGAATGTGTAAATAAATTAAATTTTCTCTAATGAAATAAACCACAAATTGTCTTATATATCATATTTTCTTGTGCATAATATGAGAAATTCTAAACAAAATTTAAAGGCTAAATGTGTGTGTGGATCATATTATACACAAGAACACATTTACTGAAATTTTGAAAAACCTTTTTATTTGAAACAGCAAGATTGCAAATATGCTCAGTTTTACTCCTTAACATAAACTTTTATATTTTGATTTTCTGTGTTTTTTTTTGTTTTTTTTTTAAAATAAAGTTTTCACTCTTAACAAAAAGCCAATATTTTTATTTTTATAGTTTATTAATACATATAAATATAATAGTCATATCAAACAGATTAGTATGATAGATTAATTAACACCTTAAACTGTATAAGCAGGATGACTAATTAGCACCTTTACATGAAAATTAAAAAATAAGTTTTGAATCAAAAAATTAGGAGAAGGAACATGCAATGGCCAAACATCCAGTTAATCTCTATACTTCAATATCGTGAAAATTAAATATTTTAGTGTATGACATTGATATTTTAATGGATAATATGGTAAAAAAAATTTCAAAAAAATTTACAAAGGGATAGCTATACTGTGGGGTTGTATCATACTTAAGGATGTAATTTATTCCCCGTTTTTAGCTTCAGAAATAAAGTAAAACAAGAAAATGTAGTAGCTATTTCTATTTAAAAAAAAAAATAGATGGTTTTATATAAGAGTTCAAATATCTATGGTAACAGCAAATACAGGCTGTCCATAAAGTTTGTGAGCACTTTAAAAAATTTATAACTTTATTTGTATTTGTGATAGAAATAATTTGTAAAAAGGATTAGAAAGAAGTAAATCTATATTTTTTAAGGTTTTATTGAAATATTATTTAAGTTTCCACATGTCCTCCATCATTAGCAATACAAAGGGTAATACGATTTTGCAGTTCACGGAAAACATTTGCCAACTGATTTACAGTAATGCCTGAAATCACATTAGTTATTTTAGCTATACTTAAAACTAGGTACATTAAACTTTATAACGTTTTTTACAGATTATTTCTATCGCAAATACAAATAAAGTTACAAATCTTTTAAAGTCCACACAAACTTTATGGACACCCTGTATATTAAGGAATTTTATTTTCATCATCAAAATAAAGTTATTTATGCAGAAATGTTCTCATGGTAATTTTACAAAAAGCCATGGATGCCATTATGTAAGTGCCCAGATATCTACAGCAACAGGGGTAATAAATTTAATTAAGTAGTTTGTTTTTTGTAATCTAATTAAACTAATTAGCTTTTATAAATAAATTTCTGCTGGTATTTCTACTAAAACCAAAACTGGTGAGCCGATTTCAAATTCCAGTTGGTTTGTTACATTCACTTTGACTCAAATACTCTTAGGAAAGATATGAATCCATCTCCCCCTACTATGGATTAAATAGGATTTGTCTATGGCAATATCATTGTTATTCTCAATAAAATTGTTGATATGCAATATTCACTTGAATTATTCTTAAAATCCCCCAAAATTATTTGGCTTTCAATAATCTATAAAATATTGATAAGCTGTAAACAAAAAAAAAATCAATTTATTAAAAATCATAGATGATGTTACATAAAGGTTCAAATATCCCAAGTAGCAGTGAACGTTTCAAAGAGTATAGAACATTATAAATGATTTAAATTGAAATAGTCGAAATAAATAAGAATGCTTCTTTTTTGTTTTCATAAACAAGGAACATTTATAATAATTTGACAGAAGGCATGTCTTGAAATTGCTTCCAAAATAATGAAGAAAGAAAATGAGTCACATGGTTTTTAATAGCATGGCTGACTGCGAAAAGATAAAACCTGTGATTTCATTATTTCCTTTCAAAATCAGATGATATCACTTTGATTTTCCCTCTGAAAAATATGAATAACTAAAAATTCAGATATGTTCAAAAATATATATGTAAAAAGACTATGAATAAAGACAAACGGAAAACTTACCTTAGCCAATGTGTTTCGTCATCTGATGGACTTTATCAAGGAAAGTCCATCAGAGGAAGAATCACATCAGCTAAGGTAAGTTTTTTTTTTCATAAATAACTGTCCTGATTTTTGTGTAATTCAATCTTCTGTACGAGTCAGTTCTTTATCATGAAACCATCAGTTTTTTTCTAGTTAGTGGATGATCATATTTGGTTCACAAACATGGCTTTATAGCTTAGGAAACACATTACTGGAAAATTTTTCTAAAAATCTGTCCATGTCTTAAATTGACTCTCAATAAACCTTGAACATCAAAAGCAAAATATGAAACCATATTCATTTGATAAAGAAATACAACAAACTATTTGATATTTTCATTAAAGTTTGCATAAAATATTAGGGTAATACAATAGTTTCTGGATTTGGCTGAAAATAAAATCCTTTTTTAGACAAGTGACTTATATTAAGTGATCAATTACAAATTCAATTAAGATAATTCTTTTGTTTTTGAGGATAAAATCACATTAAGAATGCAATGTATTGAGCAGAAAATTCTTTGTTTTGAGGCAAGACGCCTTTCTTGTTTTAATTTTTACATCTCTTTATAATTGGTGTATCATTTCTCATCCAGGAAATGCTGTAAAGATCATAATATACACATATATATATATCAGAGATAGAGCATATTTACGTGTGCTCTATCTCTTATATTGAGCACATTTACCCATTTCATCTACCTTAAAACTATATTTTATTTTGCTATCCCTGCATTTTTTAATTTTTTAAACTGTGAAATTAATATCAACTGGAAAGCAGGGAGATCAATTCAAATGTGTATTAACTAAAAAATGACTGGCAAACTTGCACCTTCCTGCTTAGAAAAAAAGAAAATGGTGTGTCAAACTTAAAAGGATGGTTTTTCCTTTGACACTGCTATTATTTTAACTACCTTCACTTCTTGGCAATGTTTATTGTTTTAAAAAGTGATGCTTAAAATTGTCATAAAACTAGGTACCCCCACAAAAATACTAAAAAATCAGCATACCCTAATGAAAACATAGTTTTATTGTCAAAATAGTTATTATTAAGAGGAAGGATCAAAGTATTTTTTTTGATTGTTTAATTGAATTTTTTTTTCCTTTTTAAAAATTTCAATTAAAAAAAACGTGTTTTTCTTATGTCAGCAGTTGTACTAACTTTTAGCATAGAAAATTTTAGCCTCTTTTTTTTGCATTGACAGACACATTTATTTGGAAATTCTTGCAAAAATCAAATAATTATTGGATTTAAATGAAATTTTCAGGATTTATTCACAAATGAATGAAATTTTTTTTTTTTTTTTTTTTTTTTTTAGAAAATCTTGGTAATTTTTTTATTTTCTATGAAAACTTGAGAAATACATTGAGATAATTTATAGTGACTATATTAATTAAAAGCAGAATTTTTTTCTCTATTCTGAATAAAAACGAACAAAAAAAAACTCAGTACAGCTAAGACATTATTTAATTAGATAAGCTCTTAATTGCTTTTATGAATAATATATATTAAAGACAATATTGTCTGAAGAAAAAAAAATTTGGTGAAAAATGAATTTTTACAAGATTTGTAATTTTTTTACAATTTTGAATTGAATAATTTAGTTTTAATTTTTTAAAATTCATTTTCAATTAGATAATTCTTAGATATTGTTTAAATGTGTGATTACATGCAGAATTTCTGAAGTGTGAATGGGCAATCTGATAAATCTAGCATTTAAAGGTCACATGTTTTAAGGGTTGCCCCCCCCTATAAACTTTGTCGTTTGCTCCACCATACTTAACTATGAACACGTTCGGCTGTAGATCGACGGTCAATAAATTGATTAACATGCCAGAAAAAGAAAACCCTGTGGTTAAGAAATGTTTTTATACAAAATTTTATGCTATAAGTAATATTTGTTTCAAATCAGATTAATTTAACTTTAAATTTGCTAATTTTCCTCAAATAGCATTTCAGAAATATATATTTTATTTTTGCAGGATTTTTAAAACGGAGAATTAACTTTTGTTTACAAATCTGTCAAAATGGCCGGTTTCTTTTCTTTTTTATCCATTGTACTGGAAAAAAAAATCGACTCCGATTATAATTTCTGTTTGAAATGCATCACAGAATGTTTTTGCTGACTGGAAATAGTAAATTTTAAATCTTTTAACTTGCAATTAAAGCTAAAATGAAAGCTTCAAGAAACGTTTTTCATTTTTAAAAAATCATTTTAAAACTTATACCAAATTAGCGGAAGTACCTATATAAAAGCTAAATAAGGTCCAAGTTTGCCAGATAACTTAAATTTAAAATTTAATGTCTGATTGAAAAATCCATTTCAAAAATTTTCTTCTACACAGCAAAAAATGCTGTCAACTGCCTGATTTATTAAAAAAAAAACTTGATTTTTTTTTTTTTTTTTTCTTGGTTGGGTGGGAAACATTATCTACATTAAAAATGTATATATGTAAGTTGCGAGACCACAGTCCATTTTGTTTATATTTGTGGTCAATCAAAATGGCGGAACCCACATCCGGGAGTGCCGCACACAATCCACCAGAAGCACTTCCGGTTCTTCTAACTGGCTAAGTTAGAACAAAACTGCCTATTTATGAATTGTGTGCATGGACATATTTCATAAACATCTACCATCTACCATATAGCATATTATTTTTTTTGTTAATATAAATAATAAACCACAATTACTGCCTCAAATAGATTTAAGATCTCTTCATTCTTGCAGCCAATACGAGGCAAACAAAATAATTTAGAGCTTCATTTTAAAAAAATCACTTTTCTACTTATTTTTTATTGTATTATAAACATTAATTTATCTGCTTTTGGCAAATAAACTTTAATTTTTCTATGTAATTTAGCCATTACATATTTGACAATTCAATCTAATTTCAGTCAGCACTTTTAGGCTAGGGTGTCAATGACACTGTGAACCCTCGAGTAACCCTATGCTTTTCCCACTGCCTAAGTATTGCTAAAGTAAACACTGCTTAAAAATATTAATATAGTCATTTTTCGTCCTGTCATAACTGGCAGTTAATTAAGAAGTTTTGCTTAATTGTTTACATATTCGACCATGGAAAATCTTGAAAGAAAAAATGATTTTTTTTTCCTTTTTAATTTATTCAAAAGAAATGTAAAATTATTCTTTATATTTGTTGTTTTTTCAAAAAGTTGTAAATAAATTTGTTTCTTTTTTTTTATATGTGTGTGTATAGGTTTTTATTTTGTATGTAATAAAAATGAACATTGAGGTCAACATCCAACGGCAACAGTCTGTTTTATGCTTAAACGCAGTTGTCAGGCTTTAACACAAATATAGCATAAATAGGAAAAAAAAAACAACCGTGCCTGTACCTCCCCTAAAAATCGATACTCAAGGTTTAAATTGCATTATAAAAATGAAAAATCTTTCTTGAAGCTTTTATTTTAGTTTTAACTCGAAGCTAAATTTAATATTTTCAATAAGCAAAATACTTTGCTGTATTTCAAACCGGATTTAAATTGATTGGAATGTTTTTTGTTTCGTTTTTTTTTTTCTTTTCTCGATTTTTAAATAAAATCGTCCATATTGACAAATCTGTCAACACAGCCTAATTTATTAAAACATATTTAAAAAATATGCTTTTCAGAAACTTTATACGCGGAAGATTAACTGATTTAAAGTTTAATTAATCTGAAATAAAACACATTATTTACTTTAAAATATTGCAGAAAATAATTTATTTAACACAGGTTTTTTTATTTTTATGAAGTGTTGAGAGATCGATAATTTAATGTTTGATATTTTCAAGTAAGGAGCCCATAACTATAAATTACTTGACGAATTCAAGGTAAACGCCTTTTTTTTATATAAGCTTTTTTTTAATTACCCAGTAATCTTAAAAATTAAAAATACTTACTAGCATTCTAATATTTTATTGAATTTTAAGTACTTTGGCTTTATAGCCTTACTTACGAAGACGCTTGTTGAAGAATTGTTACCAATAAATTTTAAATTTACTATAGTTACCGCTCTTATTTTCTGATAATGTCATGTATTGACGAGCGCATGCGCGCACACACAAATTAAAAATTAATACTGGGAGTCGATGAATTGAAGTAAATTATTTTTTATTTATTTAAATAAAGTTTTTACTTAATAACAATATGACCTAACCGCTACAAATTAATACAGAATTTTAAAAGACTTAACTATTTAAGAAAATGAAACAATTCTTGAATTTATTTATCGAAAAGATTTTTTATGACAATAGTAACCATATATTTTATTCATAAAACTAAAAGCAATTAAAAGTTTTTTTTCTAATTAATTAGTGTCTTAGTCTTACTGCTTTTTTATCTTACGATTCAGAGCAAATTTTCTTTTAACTAGGGGTCAAGTTTAACCAAAAGAATTTGATGATTTAAAATAAATTCTCCTGGGACTTGACAACTAATATAAACATAAAACTAAAAGCGTTGCAAAAAAGATAGTATCGAAATTTTTAAAAATTAAATAAGTGAGGTTAATGTAAAAAAAAAATTAAAAAAAATATGTATATTTTTAATAAGCTCCTTTTTTTTTTTCTTTCTTTTTTTTAAAAAAAAAATGTTTCAAAAGTAATTACATTCATTTGTGAATAGGTCCTGAAAATTTAATAAAAATCTAACAATCTGATTTTTGAAAGAATTTCAAAATCAATGTTTTTCACAAGAAAAAATACTCAAATTTTCCATATTTATGGTCACCCGTTGACGTCAGAGAAACAAGATTTTTAGCCAAAATTTCGAAGCTTCTAAAAAATAAAAAAAAAAGTGGGTGGGGGGGTTGAAATGACAAATCCTTTGTTTTTTTTTTTTTTTTACTTAATAATAGATTTTTATAAAAAAATTTTTAAGTTTGGGACATTTTTTTTTTTATTTTTTTATTTCCAACGTGTATAGTCATGAAACTTTGGAGGTGTGTATGTATGTATGTATGTATGTATGTATGTATGTATGTATATATATATATATATATTAACCTGAAACTGACTGTCGCCAATCGGTGTTGACCTCGGTGTCTATTATATTTACATACACTCAGTACCTGATATTGACCATTTTTACCCATAAAAAAAATATAGCATACCTTAAAAGTATGCTTTTAGCATATATATATATATATATATATATATATATATATATATATATATATGTGTGTGTGTGTGTGTATTGATTTTCTAAGCGTAGCGTAGATGTGGCACAAGACCGAAAGTATGGGGCATCTAGTGAGGATTGAACTCACTTTTCAATCGTAACTGATCTAGCACGACAAGCTTGCTAACCATTACACCACGCTGAGGTGCCTTTTTTTTTTGATTTTCCAAGTGTAGCTTGGATGTGGCACAAGGCCGAAAGTAAGGGGCACCCAGTGAGGGTGTTCACTTATGTATAATATGTATCACTTATATATAAATGAACAAGCCCCAAAATTGGTGAAACTTGTGCTTGCGGCCATTGCCAACACAAAGGCTGTCAAACGAATGTCCTTAAAGTGTCAAAAGAAAATTTGAGAACCAATAAAGAAAAGTGCCAACAGAAAAAAGCCGAGGAAAACTAGACTTAAAAGAAAAAACATTGTTTGGGGCAGATCCAGCTGGTTTGCGTAGACATTTCCTAACCTACGATGAGTGTTGTGTTAATCACTTTGAGACGCGCAGACAATTTCATGCAGTGGAAACATTCCTCTTCACCTGCTCCAAATAAAGCCAGGGTCGTTTCATCTGCAGGGAGTGTGATGGGGCTCATAATTTTTGGGATACAAAAGGCGTTGTGTTTATTGGCCATCTTCGAAAAGGGCCACACCATCAATGGAGAGTACTGTGTCAACTTCCTGAGACAGTTACGAAAGGCTATCAAAACCAAACACCCCAAAAAATTGACGAAAGGGCTTTTGTTTTATCAGGACAATGTTCCAGCACACAAATCCTTGGTTTCAATGGCAGCTGTGCATGACTGTGACTTTGAACTAATTGATCTCCCTCCCTGTTCTCTTGATTTGATTATCATCTGTTCCCCAACATAAAAAAAAACACTTGGTTGGGAATCAGTATCGCAGTGATGATGACGTCATATCTGCGGTTGATGACTTTTTTGCCCACTTACACATGCCTCTAAAGTAGATATTCAAAAGCATAGAGTTTGTGGGTAAATTGTGCTCTGACGGCTACTTTTCCTACCTTGAAAAATTCGAGATGGCCATTGTGATAAAATAAAATAACAATTTTATATTAAATAAAAATTATCCTGAGGTCACTTCTTAATTTTACTAGCAAAGTTGTTCTCGGTCTTTCCTTATCTGATTTATATCTGAGGGTAAAAAACAATCTTATTTCGTCCCTGAAGAAGTATTTCAATGTTAACAAGCCTTCTCAAACCTACAGAAAATCTTTGTTTGCGGGGATATTTATAGCTTGTCTAGGAATGAGACCCAGTTATTCACATTTAGTCTCCTGTTTCGTTTTTTTGTTCTTTATAATAAAGGTTCTTTGCGTATCTGCTTTGAAAAATTTTTCGGGTAGCATATGTTGAAATATTTTTTAAATACTCAAAATCCAATAAAAATTTTCTGTTCAGTTGCTCATTGCCCATCTAACAGTTGAAATCGCCTACCGTTGGGTGATATCAACCAGGTTAGGAAACTCTGATTAACATAAAAGAAAAACAAAATTTACCGTATTTGACGGCATATATGACGCACGGGTGTATAAGACGCATCCCAATTTCAGCAGGGCAAATCAAGAAAAAATTAGTAATTAGTAAAATTATTAGTAAATGGTTCAGCTTAGGCTATATTTATGAAGTATTATTTTGGTTAAAGAAGCCATGATTACAATTAAACGAAAAATAATCGGAAAAAAGAACACGAGCCTATAAAAACGTTATTCTATACAAAGTTAAGAAAACAAAATAAAAATCAAGCAATTATTACAAGTTACCATTAAAATTTGATTCATCTTCAAATCCATAAAATTCGTCGTCTTCGTTATCAAAACTCTGATACCCATTTTCAATACTTCTATCATCGTCGTTAAATAGTGTGACATCTTCTGTTCCATTGAGAGCATTGCCAATGCCAAACTTTTAAAAAGATTTCACAAGAATTTCTGGTCTAATATTATCCCAAGCTTGCTTCACCCATTCGCAGACTTGTACAATGCTGGGCCTTTTTATTCTTCCTATGAGTGGAAGGTCGTGATCAGGCATTGCCATCTACGTGTTCCATTGCTCTTTCATGTTTTGTTTGAATGGTCTATTCAAAGACACATCCACGGGTTGCAACTAACTCGTTAGCCCGCTAGGAATAACCGCTATCTCTGCCTTCAATTCTGCCATTTTCTTTTTAATGGATTCAGTCCTGTGCGCTCGGAACTGATCCCAAACTGGCAGGGAGAGCTTTCATAATAGTCCACCAGGACGTCTTTCCCATACAACTCGTAGCCATGAATGTAGACCAGCTTCGTCCATCCAGCCTTTTCGTACACCTTTTTGTATTTTATCTTTTGGTATAGTTTTTCTCAGAAAAGGAGGAAGTTTTGTACCATTAGCGCAACATGCAAAATTGACCGTATATTGGATCTTCTCATGGTTTGTGGTTTTCATTGTAATAGTCTTGGGTCCCTTAATACTCGCGATTTTGTTTGATGGAACATCAAATGTTAGAGGGATTCATCCATATTTCCTATCTAGCCTAGTTCAAAAGGATTTCTTTTTCAAGCATGTATAACAAATTTATAAAACTACTATTTTGTCACCATAGTCAGCTGGCATTCTCTGCGCAATTGATATTTTTGTACGCATTGACAAACCTTTCCGTTTCATAAAATGATAACACAATTCTTCTGTTCCTATAAAGTTTTGAATCCCCTTTTCGTTCGCTAATCTTCTAGTCTCGTTCCTTATCATTTTCGCAGTAACGATTCTGCCTGTACTCCTCTCATATACAACCCACGTTTTAATTTCCTCTTCAATTTTAGGCCAGTGTGAGGCTGGGTGGTGAAGGCTACAGTTTCCTTTCTTCGCTGCCCACAGGTTATTTTCCTGCAACTGCAAGTAACATATAGGCGGAGGGCCAAAATATTTTGCAGCTGCTCTATTTCCATGCTATTTAGCATAATTTATTACATGAAGCTTGTATGCAACAGTGTAGCTTAACCTATTTCTTGTTGTTGTCATATCTGAAGGAATGAAATTCAGTAAAAAATTTTCCTTTATATGATCTGTACAACCTGCGTCTTGTAAACGTTTCAGCGGAATAATTAGGATATAAAAATTCTGATTATATTTATACTAATGCAACCGGAAGTTATCACAAGAAAAATATTAATGAAACAAATATATTTTACAAGTATATAATTTGAATTTATTGCATATAATTTTAGTGAAACAAAGTACTAATATTAAACGTGATGAAATTAATATAATGAATATTATCAATGATAACACTTTTAATCTGCATAATAGGCTTTTAAATAATGACAATAGGTATATGAAAGTTACTTTAAAGTCTAAGCTAATCGGAGTTGCCAGGTAGCTAATTTCGGCCGACTATTGCGAATTTTAAATCTACATATGGCATATAACACGCAGGGGAATTTTAAAAGATATTTTTAGTAAAAAAAAAGTGCGTCAAATACTGTACATAAAAAAAGTAATTTTCTCTCAGTTACCTTCTATTCGTTCTACAAGGGAGGTAACTTCAGACTAACTAATTTTAATTGAATAGTGTTGTTCACCTTCTCTTTTTCGCAAATTACTCACATTTTTTGCGAATGTCTTGTAAGCAACAAAATAGATTATCATTAAGTTCGGATCCAGTTTGTGGCGCTGCTGATAAAATCCACACTGTGAATTTTACGATTGCTAAACTATCTCTTGCAAGTCAAATGGTATACGTGATATACACGCTCGATCGATCTCTTTCTGTTCATGACTGACTAGGCAGAAGATTTTTTCTCTCAGTAGGTTGCCATTTATCTCTGCGGTAGACTGGTTGCTAAAACAAAGCTGTAGGAGCCAGTCTGACCTTCTATTCAAGCCATAGCTTAGTGGAGGGGGTGAAGAAAATAGATTGATTCATACATTTCCTGAAGGCATTTCGGAACCCGACTCGAATTTGAATTACGTCACAGCAGACGCCTCCTATCTCTTGTGATTCTTCTTACTCCACTGAAGCGAATACTCCTTAAAACACCAAACACCAAATCGTAAAGTTTAACAACCCACTTAGAAGAATGTTTGTGGCATTGCTGTGAATTATCACACAGAAGGAAAAGAACAATGGGGCGAAAGGTTAATTGATCGATTTGTCTGTCTAACGGTATATCAACTGCTTCATGGGTCATTTAATGCCGAAATTTAATTTTCTTGGGAGTTTGGAAGTAATAAAAAATGATATATGTTATTCTGCTTTCACAACTGAATACATGGTAGATAATACTCTGCTTTTGCGTGAACATCATTACTAGAGTATTTTATATTGTAGTTGTTTAAGTTATATTTTGGAATACAGTTTGATTGTAGGATATTATATGCATTTATATCATAAAAGTTCTTTCATATTAGTTGTTTAGTTAGCTGCATATCAACACATCTATGGGTTATTTAATGCCAAAATCTAAATATTTTGAACATAATTGTATACCTTCAGCCACAGATAAAATGTATTGTTGGTAATTCTGCTATAAATAGGTATTATTGGTAATTTCTTTTATATAAAAATGTATTGCTGGTATTTTTTTTTTACTTTAAAATGTATTTTTATACTTTCATAGTATTTTGTTTTTGCTTGGGGGTTCGTTCACTATTTGTCTACAGCTGGGACCCTAACAGGTGCTACCACCCTGAGCCAGGGTTGACCTGGGAACAACAGCAATTAAGACGTGGTCACGAAAGGGTAATTAAAAATGAATCGATGTAAAAGTTTCTACTGTTAAAAATTGATGAATGATAACAGTCTCTCATTTTGACCGAAATATATCAAGCAAGACTCAAAGACAAAAATGATAAGAAATTCTGACACTTTATTCATGGAGTGATTCTTGGTAAACACGGGCTTCAAAACATAGAATTATGATCGAAATTATGAACGCTATTTCCAGGGAACTCATTTTTGTGGGTTTTGGGTGTTTATGTTGCAAGCAGAAAATTTCAACCTGGAAATGTTTTTGATTTTTTAAAAATTTTTTATGGACGAACACTTTTGAATCTGGAGGAAATAACAGGAATTCTGGGAAACACAAGTGTCAACAAATATTGTTCCTTTGATTCATTTTAAGGAAAATGTATTACTACAAGAACAAAATATAGGTTAAAGATTTCGTGTCCAGTCTTCGAGAAACCAAAGCCAATTTGGTGTCAAAGTGGCTTATCCAATGTTATTGATTTACGAATTTGAATCGTACAGTGTCAACTGAAGAGAAAGCCTCTAACCCATTCATTATACACTTACCATGTCTCTAAAGCATCATAAATTGATAAAAGCACAAATATGTGAACAAAACCTTTGGGTGAATTTTTTTTTTTTTAGCGGGGAGAGGGAGGTGGATTGAATCTCGATTAAATCATTCTAGAAGGCAAACAATTTTCTTTTACCTGACCAACAATTACGTTTATTTTAATTATGTTATTTAATATTGCTGGGATGGAGAAGGCGTTTATCTCCCCTTTTTACAGAACGAATTTTATTAACGTTTTAAGTGGCTCAGAAGGTCGCATAATGAGAACCCGTGGGTGACGACAGAAAGTTACTGATTAGCCCACGACGGAGACAGAACTGATATCCAACGGCGATTAAGACAACGAGTGAAAGCTCTGCACCCTAATTGAGGAACATGAAACATATCACTCTGGTCTGGTTGCATTTCTACTTGGGCCATTATGAATAGAACATTTTTTACATCTGTCCTTTCACAGACTGCTTGCTTGCTTCTCGTATGTGGGTTATAATTTCTCCGTGTGTGGCCAGTTGCGATAATTATAGATATATTTGTGTCAATTGCTTAAGAAGTAATGAATTTTAAAAAATTCAATTATCCGACAGATTTTATTATTTAAACAGTATGTCTATTGGATATTCATATTTAGGTAGACGCTCCGTTTGTTTATTAAAACGTAAATTTATTTATTTTCGTCTACCACCCTGAATATTCGAGCAATCCTATTAAAGAAAAGATGCGCCCTCCAGCAGGATTCGAACCTACGTCCTCCTTAACAGGATAAAGAGTCGTTAGATCCGACGTGCTTTCGACCATCTCGGCCACGAAGGGTCTTGCTGATTGAGCCAAGTCGAATGGTGCCTTATAAGCAGAAATTTCTTCAAAGATTCTCAAAACATTCATATCTGTCCAGTTTCGTATCCGAACGTAAACAAAGCAATTTTTAAAGAAGTAATGGATTTTTAAAATTTATTAATCCGACAGATTTTATCACTTTAAACATTATTTTTAATGGATACCCATATCTGAGTAGACATTTTAAATGTTTTTTATTTTCGTCTACCGGCCTGAATATTAAAAATTCTCTTAGAGAAAAGAGGAGAACTCCCGTTTTTCTTTTCTTTCTCAAATAGTTGGGCCTGTAGACGAAAACAAATAAATTTTCTGCTTAATAGATAAATGGAGAGTCTACTTAAATACGAGTATCCACTAAAAATAACGTTTAAGTAATAAAATAGATTTGTATATAACATATTGTATGATATATTTCTATATTCTCGTGCTGTATATAAAATGCTTTCAGGCACAATTCATTTTTGATGTTAATTTCTTTGATTTATTCAAGCCCATCCTTCTTTCGTGTTAAGGTGTTTATATAATGGATAAACTAATGCCTAATGTGGGCCCTGGAAAGTAGAGAAAACGAAGATATTGCTTCTTTCTTTCCAAGTACCTCATTAATATCAATAAAATATAAAAACCAATTTATTTTACATGAGCAGTAACTACGCATAGACATTCTAATAGCATCTTTTTTTCCTTTGGATTCTGATTAAAATAAATAATTTATTAAAATCCCAGAAAACCGAATTAGATAACTGAAAACTTTCGGTTCCATTTTTATTTCCTCCAAGACTGCCAAACTGTTGAATTTCTTGTGTTTCTTATTTCTCCAACGCTCAAATTCTATAAACCATTTTTTAAAAAATTCTAATTTGAATTGTTTAGTTACTTCAACCTGAAGAAATCAAAAGTGTGAAGAGTGAAAATTGGGGCAGAGGGAAAGGAATGGTCGAGTGGAATCTCATTCTTGGGCACAATGGACCATAATCTTCACAGCACCGTCTCGCATGGTCCGGGCATGTTCAAATGCTTTCAGACTGTCCTCAAGTTTATATCGATGAGTTATCAGTGGCTTCGCGTTTACTTGGCCTGTGGCGATCATCGACAAAGCAGTTGGGTAACTGAAAGGGAAAATGAACCAAAAGTTTTATTTTTCAGCGTATAAAATGCGGAAAAAAATAAAATAAAATAATTTTCAAGTTGGTACAGAATAATAATTTGTTTAGTGCTAATACCCTAAACATATTCTGCATATCAAAGACTGAATCATTTCCTATAGATTTTTTTACGTAGCCTTATATTCAGCGCCTTTCTTTACACAAGGAATATTTATGGAAGAAAAATACGACTCGATGTCAAAACAAAGACATTTTTTTTTGCCTATTGCGATTTACTAAACACAGAATTCACTATTCAGTCGTAAATGATATAGCAAGAAAAGTTTGCTAACCATTATACCACTTAGAAGTACCCTACTAAGCGAAGTTTAGATGTGGCACAAGGCCGAAAGTATGGAGCACCTAGTAAGGACCGAATTCACTACTCAGTAGTAGTGAGACAGGCTTACTGACAATAACACCAAGGTGTTAAATAATAGTTTAGCTGACTTGCCTTTTCCGGGTGTCCTCAGTGACACATGACACAGTGGATAAAAGCGTTGGTTGCATCTAGCGACTTGACCCAAAGAGTTGTGAGTTCAATAGCTGGCTACTGCAGTAGTGAACAAACACTTGGAGAGTTCAGTTAAAGGGAGATAACAGAGACATCTGAAAGAGGCATGGCATGTGGAACTAGAAGAATCTACCCCGGTGGACGAAATAAAGGGTTCAGTTCGAAATTCGAATCACTTGAACAAGTCCAGAGCGTACAACGGCCGAAACGTTGTGAACATGGCAATAAACGCGAGGACGACAGTTCGAACAATGTAAATAAGAAATAATTATTGATAATTTGTTTTTATATTACTGTTGCCGATTAAGCTCTACAGACAGGTCACGAATATATATATATATATATATATATATATATATATATATATATATATATATATATATATATTGTGCAGAAGCGGATATCCAAATCGGCTGGGTATCCAATGAAAATTTAGTTTATATTTAATTTGAATAAAGTGTTTATTTCATGTTTCATCTGTTTTCATATATTTAAAATGTCTCTCTTTCTCACATTTCTCAGTACGAGGCTCTATAGCCCCCGCCCCACTTGTGTTTTAGGGGCATACAAATCAAGGAGTTGGCCACGGGCGTCACTAAATGTCGCCAAGCTTCTGCACGTCACTGATATATATATATATATATATATATATATATATATATATATATATATATATATATATATATATATATATATATATATTTTATAATAAAAAGAAAGAACAGTAAAATATTATATAATCCGGTGCTCTTATTGATATTTTTATTTTTACGAAACAGTGCTCAATATAAATTTACAGAGCATAAATATTATAAATTGACTGATTTAAAATAGGGTTTCTTCGCTACACAGGAATTACCATGTTTCAAAAACCGAGGCTAAAAACTTCAAATTTAATTATATAATTAAATTAAAAGCATTAGTTCCGTTTCATCCTCAAGCGATATATATATATATATATATATATATATATATATATATGTATGTATGTATGTATATATATATATATATATATATGTATGTATGTATGTATATATATATATATATATATATGTATGTATGTATGTATGTATATATATATATATATATATGTATGTATGTATGTATATATATATATATATATATATATGTATGTATGTATGTATATGTATATATATATATATATATATATATATATATATATACTTCAAACATTATTATAGTGGATGTTCCGTATTTGAAATAGACGCCCTATTTTTATTTATTAAATAGTTTGTATAGCGCGTCTCTTTCAAATATGGTGTATCCACTCAAATAACGTTTGATGTAATTAAATTGTCAGATTAAAAAAATAAATCCATTAATTTTATTTTATTATATTTCGGATGCATAAATTTTTAAATCTAAAAGTAAGAGATCTCAGAATAAGAGGCTAGGTAAAGAAATTCAAATTCTCCGTTTGTTCTTCTTCCCGACCATATAAATCCAGGTTGATTTTATATGATTTTCAGGAATAAGCAACACACCACTCGTTAACTAATTAGTTTTCCAGTGTTTTGTAACTTCCAATAGAAATGAAACATAAAGGAGATAACTTAAGTGTTTGGTATACAAAAATGTAAGGGAGATAATTCAATAATTGCTAAAATCAAACACAAAAGAATTTTAAATTAAAATTTTGGCAATGTTTAACCTACGAACCCGCAAAAAACAGTGTGTCAAAAGAACTGATTTTATTTTGACACCACTATTACTGTATACTTCCTCGACAATGTTTGTTGCTTTTAAAAAGCCATGTTTAGAATTTGAATAACAACAAAAATTTTGTACGCTGTTTGGTTACTAGATTATTTATAAGATTAAATTTGACAATGTAAAAAAAAAGACTGCTAAAAAACTGTCAAAAAGGACAGTTATTCCCTTGACACTGCTATTATTGTATAGACTTTTGAATTGTAGTTGATTCATATATTCTTTATAATTTTGAGAAAATTTTATAAATTTTTGAATAAAAAGATTTGTTTTCATATTTATGTAGAAACCTCCACAGAAACGTAATACTTTAAAAAATAAAATGAATTAAAAAATAAAAAAAATAAAATCTTTCTTGGAGATTTTATATTAGTTTTAATTTCAAATGTAATATTTCCAATAAGCAATATACTTTGCCGTATTTCAAAACTAATTTAAATTGACCTGAAGGAGTTTTTGTTTTGAAATCACTAAATATCGTTGATTTTGGCGCCGTTTTCAGCCATCCGTTATATCACGATGTAAATCTCGTTATTAAAAAATCTTTCAAAAATAAAATATACTTTTATGAAACTTTATTTCAGGTAGATTAGATAATTGAAAGTTTAATTAATCTGATTTGAAACAAAAAATTACTTTAAGTTAAAAATATCGCATAAATGTATTTTTTAACAAGGCGATAACTGTTTATTTAAGGAGTAATGACGCCTACACACACCACGCCCACAATTTACTCAACAGCAATTGGACAATAAATAAACAGTACTATTCGTAAAGACAATTTACGCATCGCACGAGCCGCATAAAAATTCCTCGTGTTTTGTTTCAACCAAACTCACTATAGTAAAAAATCAACAATTGGTCGATTTTAGGCCAATCATAGAAACCGACACTTTCTTCAGTATTCTTCCCGCGCTCGTTCTGGGAGCCTACTTTATTGTATAAAAGCAGAAGTTTAAGGAAAAAACTTCAGTAGAATATTAAATTCCACAACCAAAACCTCGTACGTGTATTCTCGCAATTTTTCTACTCACACACACACACAGACATTAACTACATTCACACACACAGGGAACTGTCTGTTATCAAAGCCAAGCGAACTATTCAGAATTTTAACATTTTTCTGCACAAACAAAGAACTTTCAAATTCAAAGTTCAAACATTCTTAAACACTAAACAAATATCAACAAAGAAACTCCTTACAACATACACTTGTATTTCCCACACGGTACAAGGGAAATCATTTTTTACGACTTAATCTTTATTGTCATTGTATATGTATTTGTTTCAATATACGTTTTACTTGTTGATCTTTCAATCATCTCTTGTTGTTCTTTTCTGTGTTTTCTTTGCAAATTGAATGTGGAGTGTTAATGATAAAAACGCAACCTTCGACAAAAACCTTCTGATAATTTCTTACCAACCATTAACATACCACAAAAGTGTTGATAGCTTGATTGACAAACAAAAGTTTATCTAATTTTTTTCTACGCGTGTACCATTTTTATATAATTTTTAACTACCCAGTGATCTTAAAAATTAATGAAAAATTTATAAGTAATCTAATGTTCTATTGAATTTTAAATACTTTGGCTTTAAATCTACTATAGTTATCGCTCTTATTTTCTGAGAATGCCGTCTATGGACGCTCGTATTTACAAAATTTGGCACATTCATACACAGGCATAGACAAATTCAAAATTCTTTTAAAAATACCGGTGGTCGATGAATCGTAGTAATCTTTTCCATTTATGAAAAGTAAATATAGTTTTTACTTAATTAACAATGTCCGCTAATCGCTATAAATTAATACAGCATTTTAAAATATTTAAAATTTTATAAATTATCCTAATTTTCAAAAAATGAAAACAATTCTTGTAAAAATTTATTATTCATCGAAAATCTTTTTTTTCTTAAAACAGTAGTGACTATAATATATTTTATTTATGAACGCAATTAAAAGCTTTTGTAATTAAATAATGTCTTAGTTTTATTGCATTTTCTATTTTACAATTCATAGAGCAGCTTTTCGGTAACTGGGGGTCCTATTTTACTAAAAAAACAAAACAAAACAAAACAAAAACCTAATGATGGTTTAAATTCTTCAAAGAGATCTGCGTATAAGTAATATCAACATTAAGTGGTACGAAATTTAATTTTTCGTATTTTATAAAATGGAGTAAGTCGGGTGGAGGTGGGGATAACAAGATGTAATTAATGTTTTTTGCAAGATTTTCTAAAAACGAAATATTTCTAAAATAATTCATTTGTGAATAAATTCTGAAAGTTTAATTTAAAATCCAACAATTATTTGATTTTTTGCAAGAATTTCTAAATCAATGTATTTTACATCGCAAAGAAGACGCTAAAATTTCCTAAAAAACTGAAAAAAAAGGAAGATTTTTAATAAAAATTTCGAACGCTCTTAAAAGGATGAAAAATATATAATTTAATAATAAAAAAAATTCTTAGATGTTTCCTCTAACAAAACAAAAATTTTGACGATGAAACTTTTTAAGTTTGGGGGATTTTTTTCATCATGGTATGCTCATTTTTTAGCGAATCAGTGGAGGTACCGATAATATTTATGACTTTATGGTAAATAATAAATATTGTATTGTAGGTGGTTCATATACTTTTATAATCTTGTAAATATAAAATGAATCTTGTAAATAAACAATTTAACAACTAAATATTGTGTTACATTTTCATTAATGCAATTCTAAATATAGTGTTTTAAAAGATAAACATTGCCAAAGGAGTTTAGAGAGAACAGAATAAGAGCGGTGTCAAGGAAAAAACCGTCCTTTTGATAGGCCGTTTTGTTTCCGGCTACGAAGGTTAAATTTTGCTAAAATGCTACCAATAAGAAATAAACACTAAACAGAGACTTAATAATAATAATATTTAACATTATTTTTACTACTGTATAACAGGGGAAAAGTAAAAAAAATGTTAAAAAGAAATTTAAATTTATACAACTCTGTAGAAAAATTGACACTGGCTAGTGGGTGAATTTAGTTAGTCAAGTGTGATAACAAGAGCAGCAGACAGATTTGAATTAAGGTTTTACTGATATAATAATTGTGTTCAATCCTTGGGCTGGGTAGTGTAGACTCAGTAGAAACAGGGTGAGCAATGACAGAGCAGAGTTCAATAAGATGTCCACAGACAAGAACAACGCATTGAGAACAATTTATCTCTGGATTAAATAAAGGGTTCAGTTCAAAATTCACTGAATATTACCTGAATATACAAACATTCCCTAAGCGCTGCTTATTATGACGCAATAAGAACTGCCAGTAAGAAAATTGTGTTGCCCAAAATGGGGAGGAACTTTATTACATCTCCCAAGCTTACAGCACAGTCAAAGCTAGTGTAAAAAATGGTGACTGTTTATATTGCTTGAAACTTTTAAATCGAGGAGGGAATCATTTAAAATGTTGGATTTATCTGGTCATAAACCTTTGATTCTTGTAAGCTTTGACTCTTGCTATCTTAGTGATCTGGTAATCCCAGATTATGTTAAATCCAAGAAATGTTAAAGAAACAAATTAAGAAACAGATTATCCAGATTTAAACTTGGTTTAAAAGTTAGTTTCCCATCAAGACACTATTAGGGTTCGAACCCTAATGATGAGACCGAATTTCAAATACAGATTTTTAAGGCATATGTTTGAAAGTGTACAGAAAAAGAATACCATTATCTGTGACTGTCCACTTACCAGTTGGCATATCTGAATGTCCCTTTGATGTCCACTTCCCTGACAGCTGCATTTAACAAAGGCACAGTGACTTCATCGGGCTGCATACCGACCATCACAACACACCCTCCATTTGCAGTCGCCTGTAACATCAATAACATTAAAGTAATCGATGTCAACATTGTTTTGTACTGACATTCAAACATGGAATTTGGTAAACATGGAAAAATGTGCCCGCCCCCCAAAAAAACGGAATGTTAAAAGAGCAGTTTCCCCATGACACCGCTTTTATTTTAACTACCTGCACTCCTAGGCAATGTGTATTGTTTTAAAAAGCGATCATTAGAATTGGAATAAAATCTAAACATTTGATGAAAGTGAATTTATACATATTTTTATGCTTGAGAATTAAAAACAAAAATACTAAACCCTATTTATTTATTAGATTGATTATTTACAAGAATAATTTTATATTTACAACTTTCTATAAACCAATACAATTAAAAAACTAATGCAATATTAAAAACAATTTTTATTCATTAATTTATAAATATTTACTAAATTATTAAAATATGTGAATCAACTATAAGTAAATCCTTATTATTTACCATTTTATAAAATTTGAATCAATTGGCAATGAGCTGATGTTTTGCCAACCATTCCAATGAACAATAAATAAATAATGTTTCTTATTTTTGTTGTCAATTCTCAAGAACAAAGAAAATGTATAAATTCAGCTTCATCAAATGTTTAGGTTTCATTACAATTCTAATCACCGCTTTTTCAAACAATAAACATTACTGAGGAGTGAAGGTAGTTAAAATAAAAGCGGTGTCAAGGGAAAAAAGCGTCCTTTTGACACTCCGTTATTTTGCGTGCACGAAGGTCCATGTTTGTCGTTCTTTTAATAGAGCATTATAACTTTCTTAGGGATTGTTATCTTTACTTTATTAAAAAATATACAGAAGAAATATCAACTTTAATTTATACTTCTATGAACTTAGGAGTCATTTGTAGTATTAAGTATTTTCAAGTAGTTATCATTTTGATATTAACCACACTCAATATTGCTTAATCACATGCACGTCTCTTTAAGTCCAGATGAGTAGATCAGTTAATTTATAAATGTTTACAAGGCTTAGAATAGTTTGGTACATCATAAAAATGGATAAATAGGGTCAGAAAGTCGAATGTTGCCACAATTTCCCAAGTGAAGCGGCCTTTCTTAGAACATTCAACAGGATTAACAGGATTGAAACCCTGATAGCACCGAAAAGAAAAATACAGGCCTATCTAACCTCTGAAGCAAACTCTTAGGTAATTTGGTAGAATGCTAAATGGTAGGAGTTAGCTTGTATCGTACTGATCTACCACAAACGAGAAAATATCCACTGCCTTTTGAATCCTAGCCGTTTAGCAGGAGTGAAACACCAGAGAGAAACACACTTCAATCTAAGCAAGCATCTAGCTAAGTAAGGCACAAGCTCACATAGTAGGAGGGGGTTTGTATCACACTCTAATCTTTCTGATGGCGCAGAAGTATTGCCTTAAAAATCACCATTCGAAACCCTCACTTTTTAGAAGAAATGAAGCATCAGAATTAACCGGCTGAGAGAAATATTACTGTCTAATACGCTGAGAAGAATTTTACATTTAGCTAAGTATGGCACAAGGCTGGAAGGAGTTTAGGATAACAAATTTAAAGTGTGTTAATGCCATGTTTTATTGCATAGGCGATTTTCTTCATACAAGTTCCTTTCTTTATTATCTAGCCATGAATCTTTTAAAAGTAATTTAACCATAATCAAGGCGATGATGTCACCAAGACGCACTAGGGGTTATTGAGAGTGAACGAGAATGAGAAGACTTTAGTGAGTAGAAAGGACAATAAAAGAACAGATTTCATGAAGACAGAAGACGGCGATAATGCCACTAAGACGCAAGGTCTTATTGAGAGTGAACGAGAATGAGGAGACTTTAATGGGGAGAAAGGACAATAAAAGAACGGGTTTCAAGAAGACAGAAGATGGCGATAATGCCACTAAAACTCAAGGTGTTACTGGGAGTGAAAGAGAACGAGAAGACTTTAGTGAGGAGAAAGGACAATAAAAGAACGGGTTTCAGGAAGACAGAAGACGGCGAAAATTCCACTAAGACACAAGGGGTTATTGAGAGTGAAAGGGAATTAGGAGACTTTAGTGAGAAGAAAGGACAATAAAAGAACGGGTTTTAGGAAAGCAGAAGCTGGCGGTTGATGTTGCATTTACATTTTTGATGATCGTTGGTGACAGTGGCACAAGAAACCGGAAGAAAGTTACACGGGCAAGAAGTACGAGAAAAGGAACTGTCGAAATAGAACTGAAGGTTGCATCTTGCTATTTCAAAAGTAAAACGATGAGACTCTCTTTGCCAATCTGGTAGTAGAGAGTGTGGCACAGATAAATCCGGAATTTTTACGCTCCATGACGTCACAGCGCAGCGAAGTTTCGAGATTGCTATTAGAAATTACTACACCTCAGTAGGTGTCAAGCCATTGACGCACGAGGTGCTTAGTAATTGACATGTTTTCAGAATACGATTGTCGAGCTGTTGTGGAGAGCCATCACCCAGAACACAAAGACAAGGAAATCATTGAATGGCTTAAATACCCTAAATACCATTGCAAAGGCAAATGGGGCCTCAGACGACAAGGACAATTACAGGACAGACTCATAAGAAGCGCTCTGGCACCACCAGCAGAACGCCCGAGTTCGTCGCTGACTTTGCCAAGGTTGTCAAAGAGAAACCCGACAAAAGCAAGAGGAAAATCGCCTACGAAATAGGCACCAGCAGGCGAACAATCGGGCGTATTGACAAGGACTTGATTTTTTAAAATCGAGTTCATCCCAAGTAAGGTAGTAAAGCCACTAAGACCCAAGGAGTTAGTCGGTGTAGAAGAACTAGAAAACAGAAGCATCACTAAGAAGCAAGAAAACTAGACGATTATTCAGGAAGACAGTAGGTAACGATTGGCATTGCAGGTAAATTTTCGAAGATTAAAGTTAACTGGAAAGCATGGAGCCAGGAGAGAGTTCCACAAGCGAGAAAAGAAACTGTTAGCATAGAACTCATGGTTGCATCTAGCCATTTCAACTGTAAAATGATGAGACCTTCCCGCCAATCTAGTACTGCGCTTAAATTCATAAAGTCTACATACCATAGAGGAGAGTTGATCAGAACATTTACCATGAAAGTATTTATAGAAAAGGAATAGGGAAGCTACGTTATGGCGGTGGGAAAGGAACTTTAAAGAAGACATTTAAGCAAGAAGCCGGAACAGACTTCCAAAAGCGAGAACTGTTGAAGTACTCACCAGTATAAAATTACTGTTAGCATAGAATTTACAATTACGTATAGCCATTTCAACTGTAAAATGATGAGACCTTGCCGCCAATCTAGTACTGCGTTTCAATTCATAAAGTCTAGGTACCATAGAGAAAAGTTCATCAGAACAATTAACATGAAAGTATTTATAGAAAAAGCACAGGGAAGCTTTATTACGGCGTTGGGAAGGTGACTGAAGACAAAATGCCAGGCCAGAATCAATAACATTAGAGAATTTTTGTATTTTATCAAGAATCTCTAAATACATTGCAGAAGCACCAGACGAGATGTGATAGTAGAATTCAAAGCATTGGCGAATGGCAGAGGTGTAAATATGTAAGATATATATATATATTTTTACTTCTATGTAATTTCAGTCCTTCTATATGGCAACGAATGTTGAATAATTTCCTCACAGATGAAGTGGAAACTTGCAGCAACAGAGATGTGGTGCTACAGAAGGATGCTGAGTATACCATGGACGAAGTATGGGAACAACGAAAAAGTTTTAAGGAAAATGTAAAAAAGGATCAGAATGAGACAACTGAAATTTCTAGGACACACAATGAGGAAAGAGGGCGTGGAGAATTTATCACTCATAGGATATGATAAAGGCAAGAGAAGGATAGAGAGTAACCTACCCAATAAGCTTGTGTCAATAGATGACAGAACAGCGACTGGGACGGATAATAAAAAGACAGAGATTGCGAAGAGCTACAAAGAACAGCGACTGGGACGGATAATAAAAAGACAGAGATTGCGAAGAGCTACAAAGGACAAGAAGTTATGGAGAGCCATAAACGCCAACGTCATGAAGAGATACGGCACAATAAAAGGAGAAGACGAAAAATGCTTTTGGAATTATAAATATTCCATGTAATTTTTTTTACGGAACAAAACCGACTTAAAGGAAGAAATAAAAACGAAAACTGAAAACTTGGAACGATTCTTACCAACATTGAAGTCTTCAGACCGGCTGGATTGCCACTGCATTCAATGGAAATTTCAGGATTTTGGCCCAAAGTCACTTCAATTTGGGAAGCCAGTTCTTTCGGAGTCCCAGCCCTCACAGACAATACATGGTCTACTCCTATCTTCTTGGCAAACTCCAAGCGATTGCTGTCTATATCTAGTTTTGTATTTGAAAAGGAAAATAATAAAAAAAAGCATTATCAAGTCATATAAACAAAAACTGATGGTCGAGTAGTTTCGATTGGAATTCAGTGCTGAGGATGTTGCCCTATTGCATTTATCATCCAGTCTTATTTACTTTATTCGAACTAATGTCCTCATCTTTTCAGTCTGAATTAAGGCGTTATCATTACTTACACTATTTATAGACGGATTATTTTCTGTTGTTGCTATCACAACGTCGTTTCTCCCGTTAACCTAAGGTCACAAGTTTGCGCTACGATGGAGAACATCTCGTCTTGTTCTGTTTTTTTTTTTTTTTTTTTTAGAAATGCTCAGTTATTGCGTGTTTCTTTTCCATTGCGCTCACAAGATCAACACCCGAAGAAGGCCGGAGGGCACAACGGCTGAAACGTTGTGATAACAACAACAAAGACGAGGAGAATAGTCCGAATGTAAAAAGTCCTTATTTTTTTTGTTGTTTTCACAATGTTTCGATCATTGTATTCTCTTGCCTTCTTCAGGCATCTGTAGATCTGGCGAAGGCAGGTAGCTAAAATAACTAATGTGATTTCAGGCATTACTGTAAATTAGTTGGCAAATGTTTTCCGTGAACTGCAAAATCGTATTACCCTTTGCATTGCTAATGATGGAGGGCATGTGGAAACTTAAATAAAATTTCAATAAAACCTTAAAAAAAATATAGATTTACTTCTTTCTAATCCTTTTTACAAATTATTTCTATCGCAAATACAAATAAAGTTATAAATTTTTTAAAGTGCACACGAACTTTATATATATACAGGGTGTCCATAAAGTCCGTGTGCACTTTAAAAAATTATAACTTTATTTGTATTTGCGATAGAATTAATCTGTAAAATTGTTATAAAGTTTAATGTACCTAGTTTTAAGTATAGCTAAAATAACTAATGTGATTTCAGGCATTACTGTAAATCAGTTGGCAAATGTCTTCCATGAACTGCAAAATCGTATTACCCTTTGTATTGCTAATGATGGAGGACATGTGGGAACTTAAATAAAATTTCAATAAAACCTTAAAAAATATAGATTTACTTCTTTCTAATCCTTTTTACAAATTATTTCTATCGCAAATACAAATAAAATTGTAATTTTTTTAAAGTGCACACAAACTTTATGGACACCCAGTATATATACACTATATATATATATATATATATATATATATATATATATATATATATATATATATATATAGAAAGAGATAGATAGATATAGATTTATACAAGCATTTAGTTGATTTTTGTGGACTGCCTGTATATATTCTCACTGAAATGTCAAACGCTTAAATATCCCACCGTTATATGATTCTGCTATTTTTGTCTCGCGCTCATTTGCTGCACAAAATAAGTAAAAGTCTCTACAATTTTTACCTGTAACGCAGATCTTTTTGGCGCCCATTGCCTTCGCTGTCAAATAACAAGCCAACCCGATCGGTCCTGGAAAAGAAAGAAATTGGTAAAAAGAGAAAGAGGGAGGAAGGGGGAAGAGAGAGTGAGGAAGCGAGAGAGCGTGTGTGTGTAGGAGGGTATGTGTCTGTGTGCGTGTGTGTGTGATAGTAGCGATATCAGTGTCAGCTGATATCTTATTAAATGGAAACGGCGCCCCGCGGCGGTGTAATGGTTAGCCAGCTTGTCTAGCTAGAACAATTACGACTGAGTAGTGAGTTCGATTCTCACTGGGCGCCCCATACTTTCGTCCTTGTGCCACATCTAAGCTACGCTTGGAAAATTACTATATCTTATTAAATGGAAAACAACTGACGTGTTACAAAATTGGTTTCGGATATAGGTAAGCGGCTTGCACAAAGAAAGTCACCGAATGAAGATAAATTTCTTTTTTAGACAGAGATGACACAAGACAAAGAACAATTGTCTATATAAGACAGTGGTCACTACCCGCGAAAAGCGGACCCACGGAGAATGACGTGAAATGGAAGACGCCCGTTAGACTGTTCACCTCTCTACTCACCTACGATTCATCTCTGCCTCGCCCGTCTACAGCAGTAACTTACAACCCTAGAATAAAATCTGCTTAGTTACACATTCTCATGGTCTTAATTCGTGGGTAACGATCTGTCCGAATTTTACTTTTTTTATTTTTATTTTTAAGCCATAAACGTTTGTCTGGAAGAAGCTTTGTCTTGAGGACGCACCTAGTGTCTGGTCTGAGTTGAGCTTCGAGAAGGAACCGGATTTAATCCCAGGCGTCTGAGGCGTTCCGTTCCCAAAAGAGAAATACCGAGATGTTTTGAGCGGTTTTCGCCCTATGTACGCGTGGAATCCTATTTTAAGCACGGCTTTGTGTCACACTCTATTCGAGTAGGTACGCGGACAGATAGTCCCGATTAAAAAGCTGCGTAAATTAGTTTTTTTCTGTCAATTGCAGCTGTACATTTTTTAAAACCAATTCAACCCAAGCAAGGTGATAATGCGACTAAGACCTAAGGAGATGAAAAGGCAACCGGAAACCTAATCCTAAACAGGGAAGGGAAAATCTTCTACACCTGTTTAAAAAAACAAAACAAAACAAGGGAGATGTGTGAACCGGACGATAGGTGAACCTATCTATTTCTATTGATGGGAAAAATAATAATTAATTAGAAAATAAAATTTCAGAGTCCAGACGGAGTCGTTAGAAATATAAAGTTAGTGTAGACTAAAAGAAACCGTAAACCAATCCTAAACAGGAAACAAGTGACAAACCCTCTACTCCTGTTCAAAAGACCGGTGAGGTGTGTTAACCAGGCAATAGGTGAATTTATCTACTTCTATTTAGGAGAAAAATAAATATAAATTACTATCATAATTCTGCTTGTCCCTACCTTACTTAGTTCGCGCAACCGTTACGCCCTGCCAATACCTAATAAATAATGGACTATTCCGTTTTGATCACGTGGAAAGACGGGAAAAAGCACTAATTGGTTTCAGTGAGAAAATCAAGAGAAGTGAGAGAGAGAATCAGATGACGCTGATAAGAACAGATACTACACTCTAATCTTAGCCAAACGGTCGCGAAGCGTTTATTTTTCAGCGCACCCACGTCGCTACCGAATGTGACACAAGGTCGAAGTTTAAAGTGGCAATACCGTGGACAAATTGCCCGAACCCACTCGGCATTTGGCCTTTTGGGGACGTCTTAGGCGCTGGACACTAAAACCATCACCTCCCCGAAATAGAGGTACTGCCTGGTGAGAATCCCCCCCTTTCTAGCTTGGGCTTAAAATTACTTGAACTTTCCCGAGTGAAAAGGACGAGAAGCGATGGTGACCGCAATAAAAAGCGTTTCAGACGCGCAGTATCAAACGACGGAAACCGAGTAAGACAATCGCCAAAAATCCGTTTACCATAAATAAAATACCATTGTCCTCTGAATTATTTGAAAATTATTGTAGAGAGAAATGTTCGTAAGGCGGGGATTTATTGTGGAGCTTACACAAAACCTAAACCAGTGTATCTTTTTTGTTTTGTCTAATGGGTTTATATCAAGACCTGCCGTCCGTAATGAAATGTGTGTAACATCATATGTAACATCCCATCTTCATGTGAAAAATTCAGTGGCATCTTCGTGACTACATGACACCGTAAGTTCTATGCTAAACGTTTCTTCTCACGCACTTCTCGTTTGTGGAACTCCCTTGCGGCTTTTTGCTTTCATATCAATTTTGATCTCTCAAAAATTTAAATGCAATGTCAATTATCATCTTATGTCTTACACGTATTCTTTCACACTCACTAACGCACTTGCGTGTTAGTGGCTTTATTGCCTTGCTTGGTGTGAAATGATTAAAAGAAAATTGCAATAAGAACGTTGCCTGTTTGAGTTTTAGAAAGACAAATGTTTGTTATTTGGGGATCAAATATTGTCACTATTTGCTTAAAGGATTAAAAATAGGTGGGAAGTCAAAATGATTTACATTTTATTCAGTTTTTCAACTACGCCTCCACCGAAGAAAAAAGAAGAAGGGTAAAAGTACTGTTGATTTGCGCAGGTCTTTTCATTCACTGTTAGCAGCATATTCCAGTGACGCCACACAGATTTCATCACGAACCACTGTACTTAACTGGTAACTGTTTTGATTGGATCTGAACGTCATTTCTGGAGAAAATTCAATTCATTTTTTTAACTTTTAAGGAGAAAGCGATTATATTGGCTTTAAAGTGGAAGTTCGATCACCAGTTCGATTACCCCCCCCTCTTGTCCACCAAAGAGTTACAAACGACCGTCAGATGACTTTGCCAATATATAAGTATATAATGAAAAGATGAGACATGTATAATTCTCTTCGTTGTCTTACTCACCGGATGCCTTAGAGATAAGACGTGACTTGTTCCCCTTTGGTCGACTTTTCACTCCTCAGCGAACCATATGTTTCATTGAACACAAAAAAGCACAGTGCACACCATACTCTAAGCTTATTTGACTAAAACTAACAGATATATATGTTAATTCTACCAAACCAATAAATAAAAGCCTTTTACAATATTCCGTAGGAGCATTACACATATCTACATATGAAAAGGAACATCTCTACATACACACTTTCCTTCAAACTTTTTGTATTTTTTTTTCTATTTAGTTAGCTTAGGCAATAAAATATATTGTCAATTATACGTAATTGTTTGTATAATAATTCATACTTTCTTGCATGAGGAACACTGCAATGCGTTCAGGCCAGTAATACCCTCAGTACTAAATATTTGAAGAACAATTGATAATCCAGAAAAAGTGTACCATCAAACATAGGCCCACTATGTTATAGTTTTATAAAATGAGAGAAGTCTTGGTTTCGCTATAATCTATGGGGTTCGGTGGGGACAGCTTCAGGTTTGCAATGTTGTGTTTGTGGGAAAGGGGTTTGTAGAGAATAAGACATTGCGCACAAGAATCTGAGACAAAGTTCCTTATTTTCAAAATGTTTAGCCCATCTTGTACATAAAATGTCACAGTCGAAGCTTATCTTCGAAATTTTTAGATTTTGAAACTAAACAACGTTTTCTTTAAACCTGTTCGCATCGAAGTCAGTTAATAATTATGGTCATCTTCAGGTATGAGAAACACACGAGTTTCAGGTTTCTAGTGAAAATAAAAAAAATAGTATAAATTTAGTATTAAATACTATGAAATAGTACTATCGTCTATATTAATAAAACAACAAACTTACCGGCCCCCGAAATAAGCACTGTGGACCCGATAGTTACACACGCACGTTGGCAGGCATGAACTCCAACTGAAAGTGGCTCCAACAAAGCCCCCTCTTCTGTACTTACATTGTCAGGCAGCCTGGAACATACAGAAACGAATATACAAAGCTTTGATGTCAAAAGAGAATTGGATTTAGAGAATAAAGGAATTATTAAACATTATTTACACACATCTTTGAAAAAAAAAGCAGCTCCATAATAATTCCATTATTCCTCTTTTATTTGTCCCCATCTATGACTGCTAGATACTTTAGCATTGTAGTCAAACACTGTAGGCTTTGTATAAACTGTGAGTAGTCAGAAGTGATTTAGCTAAGAGGAGACATAATACAAATATATATACCGAGTACATTCATGTATGTCTTTATAAATTTCTCACCCATCTACTACTTTACTCTTGCAGAATATTCTCAACGTTCTTCCACATATCATCTTCATCTGTGAGGGAATTGTCCAGCATTCATTGCCATATAGGAAGACCGATATTACGTAACAGTTCTGTAATCTTTTCTTTGTTTCTGTTGCTTCAAGTCTCTTCTTCATCTGTGGGGAGATTGTCCAGCATTCACTGCCATGTAGGAAGACTGATATTACGTAACAGTTCTGTAATTTTTTCTTTGTTTCTGTTGTTTCAAGTCTCTTCTTCATCTGTGAAGAGATTGTCCAGCATTAATTACCATATAGGAGGACTGATATTACGTTACAGTTCTGTAATATTTTCTTTGTTTCTGTTGCTTCAAGTCTCTTTTTCTGTTGTGAGGAGATTGTCCAGCATTCACTGCCATAAAGGAACACTGATATTACGTAACAGTTCTGTAATCTTTTCTTTGTTTCTGTTGCTTCAAGTCTCTTCTTCATTTGTGAGGAGGTTGTCTAGCATTCACTGCCATGTCGGAAGACTGATATGTTACAGTTCTGTAATCTTTTCTTTGTTTCTGTTGCTTCAAGTCTCTTCTTCATCTGTGGGGAGATTGTCCAGCATTCACTGCCATGTAGGAAGACTGATATTACGTAACAGTTCTGTAATATTTTCTTTGTTTCTGTTACTTCAAGTCTCTTCTTCATTTGTGAAGAGATTGTCCAGCATTCACTGCCATGTAGGAAGACTGATATTACGTAACAGTTCTGTAATTTTTTCTTTGTTTCTTTTGCTTCAAGTCTCTTCTTCATCTGTGAAGAGATTGTCCAGCATTAATTACCATATAGGAGGACTGATATTACGTTACAGTTCTGTAATATTTTCTTTGTTTCTGTTGCTTCAAGTCTCTTTTTCTGCTGTGAGGAGATTGTCCAGCATTCACTGCCATAAAGGAACACTGATATTACGTAACAGTTCTGTAATCTTTTCTTTGTTTCTGTTGCTTCAAGTCTCTTCTTCAGTTGTGAGGAGATTGTCCAGCATTCACTGCCATGTAGGAAGACTGATATTACGTAGCAGTTCTGTAATCTTTTCTTTGTTTCTGTTGCTTCAAGTCTCTTCTTCATTTGTGAGGAGGTTGTCCAGTATTCACTGCCATATAGGAGGACTGATATTACGTAACAGTTCTGTAATCTTTTCTTTGATTCTATTGCTTCAAGTCTCTTCTTCATCTGTGAAGAGATTGTCCAGCATTCACTGCCATGTAGGAAGACTGATATTACGTAGCAGTTCTGTAATCTTTTCTTTGTTTCTGTTGCTTCAAGTCTCTTCTTCATTTGTGAGGAGGTTGTCCAGTATTCACTGCCATATAGGAGGACTGATATTACGTAGCAGTTCTGTAATCTTTTCTTTGTTTCTGTTGCTTCAAGTCTCTTCTTCAGTTGTGAGGAGATTGTCCAGTATTCACTGACATATGGGAGGATGGACATTATGTAAAAGATCAGTATTTATTTCTTGTTTCTAACAAAATTTTCCTGTTTCTAAATACTTTGCTTAGGTTTTTGAAAACGTCTTTCTCTGTCTCAAAGCACCTTCGAATATCGGTGTTGCATTTTCTGTTCTTTGTTGAACCACTTCCTGGCTATTTAAATTGATTTGATTTTGGTATGTCCAATTTGCAATTTGCATGTTGGGTTGTTCCTTATGCTGAAAACCATGCATTAACTGATGTTCAGCATTCGCCGGCATGATGGAGGACTGATATTGCCTAAAAGTTCAGTACACTTTTCTTGGTTTCAAACGAAATTTTCCTGTTTCTGAATACTTTCGGTAAACTAATTAGGCTGAGAAAGATATTGACTACTTTTGCTTAAGTGCAAAGATCTTTCTACTGAATCCCTTTTTGTCGGGACCTGGGTATGACGATAAACTACATCCGCGTCCTGGATAAGACGATAAACTACGTCCAGCAGCAAGGCCTCTGATCAGGAGGTTTTGAAGAGCGTGGAACCACTTTTTAATTGCTGATGTTCCCAGGTCCACCCTGACCCGGGGTGGTAGCTCCTGTTAGGGTCCCAGCTATGGGCAAATAGTTAGCCCCTAAACTGGGGTAAAAACACTATGAAAGTGTAAAAATTGGTTTTAATACCAGAAATACTTTGTAAAAATTTTTTTACCAGCAATAAAGTTTTGAAGAAAAAAAGCTATTACAAGCAATACATTTTTGAAAGAAAAATATTACCAGAAATAGATTTTTGACAAAACAAAATATTACCAACAATAAAAATGTCGGCATTAAATGACCCATTGAGGTTGATATGCCGTAAAACAAACCAAACCAAACCTTTTTGTCGCTGACACTATGACTGGGATGCCCACACAGAAGTGTCGGAGTATGTATGTTTTCATCTCAGTCTCAAGTATTCTGGTTTTGAGCAAGTTTGTCTTACAGATTTGAGAACTTGAGTTCGATCCTCGCTGGATTTCTCGCACTTGCAACCTTCTGATTATCTAAGCTCAACGTAAAGGACAATTTGGGGAAAAACCTTTTGTACTTACTTGTGGCAATAATCGGCGGCGTGGCAGTAGTATCTTGCTAGGTTCCCGTGGTTTGGAGGCGTGGCACAAAACCGCATGATCGGACAAAGATTGTAACGTCCCGACTTGCAATATTTACAAGAACGACACGGCAGTCCAGGTTCTATCGCTACGCGGTCGCCTGTGTTGAAAATAAATCAACGATATTGCTAGATCTGTAAAATAGGCTCAGATTCGAAAAGAGATGTAAAAGAAGTGAATGATATACATTTAAAACATCACAGCTGATGAGTTAACTTGCCAGACTTGCACCTTGCTTCTTTTTAATTAATTATTTTGATTTATGAGCAGCTGTTGATATCAGGTAGATGCAGTTAGGTCAAAACTGCTTACGAAAAATCTTTGAAAATTACAGAAAAGAAAAAAAAACATACAAACACTTTATTCCATCAAATTATTCTCATTCAGTTTCTCAATAAGGAGGGAATTACCCAGATTGGAAGGGATTTTCGGGTAACATGGTGGGGGACTGGGGTTATAGATTTACAGATTTAAACTGTTGAAATATTGATCTTTTTACAAACTCGAACGTTAAGAAACGCAAAACCCTCCCCAAACAAACCAAATAAAAACAACAGAAATAAATCACTTAACAGAAAAAAGTCTGTTAGAGATTTTCAGATTGATTCAGAGAAGGGAGAAATTTTCTGGTAATAAATGTCTCTAGGTACTATTTAGCATCATGAGTAAAGGTACTTATAAGTAAATTGAATAAAGGTACTTGTAAATATCTTGCAAAAAAGTACATGTAAATGACTTAGCAATGGTTTATATAAATTACTTGAATAAAGGTACTTATAAATGGTTTGGATACAGGTATATATAAATGACTTTAGTAAATGTACTCTTAAATGATTTCAATAAAAGTACATGTATACAGGTACTTATAAATGACTTGAATAATAGTGCATATAAATGACCTTAATGAAGGCATATATAAATTATTTGCATAAAGGTACTTATAAATGACGTGAATCAAGGTACTTATAAATGGTTTGAATAAAATGATAATAATGAAGAGTGTATCGGCGTTGGGGAATTGACGAACTTAGTTCAAAGCCCGGTCTTCACTGTTGTACAATTCACTTTCGTACAAATGAATTCTACCCTCCAGATATAGGTGAAATAGCAGGATAGCGTGGGCTCTCTGGCAGTCAGTCTAAGGGAAAGGGAACTCGGATTTCAAAACTGCCAAAAGATCATGGCATTTTGCTGATAATAAAGTAAAGGGATCTGTGGAGAGCCATGACTACCTACGCATTGAAGGGGTATGACATTAAGAAAATGTTATCTTTGGTCTCTGGTGGCTGCCGTCCAGGAAAAGGTTTCCTCTGAATTCAAAACCCGTGGAGAAGGAAAATGGGAAACCACTTCCCACTATACTCCCCAAGAACTCATGTCAGTTTATAGTTATTACTATAAAACGTTTATTTTTTATTGGTTACACGTGTGTAAGTTGACATTCCTGTTTTTATTTTCATTAATCAGGGAAATTAATATCAGCTAGCTTAGATCAAGAAGACCCACGAAAGGGAGGTACAGGAGTCGAAACTGTACCTCCCTTTTTCCATCAGGGAAACCATTCCGATAGCAGAAACATGTCACTAACAACTTGACTGCAGGGAAACAAAGCAAAATTACTCAAGTAATGCAGATTTTTCGTTGGCATTTCTTCGAATACATGTCTACCCGTTTCATACCCGAAACGTATGTTTTTTTTTGTTTTTTTTTAAGTACATACAGTTAAAATATACATTCGTAATTCTATCTAACAAAAAAGAAAACAAAAACAACAAAAAACAAGCAGCACGAAGTTTGGGGTCAAACAAATAAAGTTACTGTTAACTTAACTTAAAAAACAAAATACAAACAACCCCCACCCCCCGCAAAAAAAACAACTTACCTATTTCCAAGCAGGTGACCCCGTCGCCGATTTTGCTGACGATTCCGCTGGCTTCATGCCCCAACAACATGGGAGCAGACAAGATAAAATTACCGATGCAGCCGTGTGTCCAATAATGGACATCAGAGCCACAGATGCCTACGTCCTGCATTGCGAGTTGAACTTCTGCAAATGATAAAATCCAGCAATGTTAAGGATTTCTTATCAAGGGAGATAATCCTGTTAAAAAAATAAAATTGAGAGCACAAAACCGTATAAAAGAATAAAGAGCAATCAAAATGTCCAGGGCTTAAAATCAAACAACTTTCCGTCTTGGGTATGACGATAAACTACATCCGCGTCCTGGGTAAGACGATAAACTACATCCGCGTCCTGGGTAAGACGATAAACTGCATCCGCGTCCTGGGTAAGACGATAAACTACATCAGCAAGGCCTCTGATCAGGAGATTTTGAGGAGTGTGGAATCACCTCTTAATTGCTGTTGTTCCCAGGTCCACCCTGACGCGGGGTGGTAGCACCTGTTAGAGTCCCAGCTATAGACAAATAGTTAACCCCCAAACTGTGGTCCTGGTGGTCCTGGGTATGACGATAAACTACATCCGGCATCGGGTAGGTGGAGCTCGACATCCTGGGAAGGCAGTTCATCTAGGAGAAAGAAAACCCTTATTTCAAACCTTCGCTGACCATAGAAAAGGCTTCACGAGTAAATCTCGAAGAAAAATCCGGAGACAGGCAGTTCGCCGTTGTACCCAACCCGTTCTGGCAGCTCCTTCAACGGCACCGGTCTCAAACTGTAGCGGCCCTATCGTTACTTTGAACTCACCGGTGACGTGTAGAGGGAGGACGTGCTACATGGGCAACAGCATGTCCTCCATATCACATCGCCCAAGCTTGCATCCGACCACATACTTATGCTAGAGACAAAATTATTCATGAATACTAGCAGGACCAATAAAAAACTACACGGATTTACTAATATCTATTTAAATACTGCTTTCTGTACTATTCAGCTCATGACCATTTTCAAATAGTAGGTACCTCCAAAGAAACGCGGTACCTGAGGTTTAAAATAAATTTTAAAAAATGAAAAATCTTTCTGGAAGCTTTTATTTTAGTTTTAATTTTAAGCTAATAGATTAAATTTAATATTACTAATAAGCAATATACTTTTCTGTATTTCGAACCTAATTTAAATTGACTTGGAGGAGTTTTTTTTCTAATCTCTAAAAATAGTGCGTTGTTAACGCCATTTTGATTCAGCTGTCAGCACAATGTAAGTCTCTTTATTAAAAAATCTTTCAAAAATTAAATGTTTTTCTAAAACTTTATTTGAGGAATATTAGTTGATTTAAAGTATAATTAATCTGATTTGAAACAAATATTACTTACTTTTAATTTAAATTATCGCAGAAATGCATTTTTTTAACAAGGTGATAGGTGTTTAAGGTGTTGACAGCTTGAATGTCAGGCGGAAATTTATGTAATGTTTTTCTACGATGGACATATCTGTAAAAATTATTTGAAGAATATAACGTGAGGGTCTTTTTATGCAATTTTTTAAATACCCAGTAATCATGAAAATTTAGGGAAATATTCTAAGTAATCTAATGTTTTATTGAATTTTAGGTACTTTGATTTTAAATTTACTATATTTATCGCTCTTATTTTCTGATAATTTCGTGTATGGACGTCCGTATTAAAAAAAAATTGGAACGTTTATAAACACACTGAAGAATTCAAAATTCTTTATAAATATTGGGGGTCGTTGAATTGTAGTAAGCTTTTCCAATTATGATTAATAAATGTAGTTTTTACTTTATAACAATACCACCTAACCTGTACAAATTAAAACATAAAATTTAAAACTTTATAAATTATTATAATTAAAATATTAAAAAAATGAATAAAATTTTGTAAAAATTCATTATTCATCGAATTTTTTCTTAACACAATAGTGTCCGTAATATATTTTATTAATAAAGCAATTAAAACTTTTCTAATTAACTTCTCTAAAATTAATTTCACGAAATTTCATAAAATTCACTAAATGGTGTGTGTGCGTGTGTGTGTGTGTGGGGGGGTGCTTCCCACATTACACTAAAGAAGGGAATCAGTATTAATCAACTGTTGCGGAGGCTGGGCTCTTTTTGAACCTGGCCCGGTTGACGAGTTGACTACAGTTGACGAGTTGACTGACGGTCGAACTCTCTACCTCTGAGCAGAGAGGAACCCGGACGAGGCTCCGCCGAAGGGCAGAGTCTCATTCGGGGAGGTTGACCAACCCGATCCCGTTTATACGGGTTCTACGGGCATTTTTTGGTCGAGCCTACAGGTTCGGTAATACCCCACTTTAATCCCAGCCTTGTGCCACATCTATCCCTCATGGGGGGACAGTAAATACTGTTGCCTCCATTAAACTGACCTTGTGTCACATCCTTACAGCGTGGAGTGGCAAGAAAATGCAATCGCTTCTCGGCCTTTTAGTAAGGAGAGTCGACGTAGGGCTCTTAGGGTGTCCAAGTTTCCATTCGATAGTTTTCTCGGACCACCGGCTCGTCCGGGTGCGAGTAAACTTAGATAAGCCTAAGCCTAGATTGAACGGTTACTGGAAGTTCAACACGTCTCTGCTCGAGTCGAAAGATTTCCGTGACCAGTTAGTACTAACCATACAGAGGGAAATGACGGGGAGTGTGGTTGGGAATAAGTGGTGGGGCCATCTTAAGTCAGTCATTAGGTCGTTTGCAGCTGATTATAGTCGACGGCTCAACAAAGATAGATTAGCAGCGCAAATGGCAGCCGAAGCTAGATTAGAGGGTGCCATCCAATCGGGAGATAGTGTGGAGGTCGCAGTAGCTAGGGCCGAGCTGGCCTCCTCGCTTATCAAGAAGGACCAAGCTCTGGTAGTTAGGTCTAGACTAAAGAGAATGTCTGCTGAGGCGACGAACATGGCCGCTGAACTGCGGCAAGAGGAGTTGCGCAGCGCTTCGGATCGATATCTTCCCAGTGTCACGACACCGGACGGACGACAAGCGACCACAAACGGAGGCATCTGCGAGGCCTTCCGGTCTTATTTCCGGGACCTCTTCACCAGGGAACCCGGACTGAGTTCCGCTCAGTTCGACGCCTATCTGGCCGACTTTGCTCGCCTCGAGCCGGTCGAAGCGGATATGTGCGAGGGGGCCATAACGGAGGAGGAAGTCTGGGATGCGCTTAAGCTGACCGGTCGAGACAAGGCCCCGGGAATAGATGGACTTCCCTATGAGTTGTACTTGAGGCTGTCGCCCGTTTTTGTACGCCTGCTGACACTGATGTTTAACCACTGGCTGAAGAATGGGAATATACCCCGACGCTTCACCAGGGGCGTCATCAAGTTGTTACGCAAGAGCAAAAACGGAGGGGATGGGATAGATAATTTCCGCCCCTTGACTATACTAAATGCAGATGTCAAGGTTTTGGCGAGGGTCTTGGCCAACCGTTTGCAGCTTGTCCTGTCTAGCCTGATTGGCCCTGAACAGACTTGTGCTGTGAAGGGCAGGACTATTCAGGACAACCTTCACATGATACGCCAGATCATAGAAAAAGTCGACGGAGAAGCCGCGCTGATCAATTTGGATCAGTCCAAGGCATTCGATAGGGTGGACCACCGCTTCCTCGAGGCTGTTCTCGCATCTGCCGGCTTCGGGCCGCACTTTCGCTCCTGGGTCCGGCTCTTGTACAAGTCCCCTGGGGCCCTGGTCGAGGTGAACGGGGTGAGGTCGGAGCCTTTCTCTTTGTCCCGCTCTATTCGTCAAGGTTGTCCACTTTCGCCTATGCTTTATGTCCTTGCGTTGGAGCCCTTCCTACGCAAGTTGAAGGCGAATCCGGTCCTTCGCGGAATCTCGGTGCCTGGCGCCACCAACGCTGCCAGGTATTCCGCCTATGCCGACGACGTGTCGGTGTTTGTTAAAAACACCACCGAAATCCACGAGGTTGGCAAGGAGATCTGTAGGTATGAGATGGTAGCGGGGGCCAAGATCAATCGCGATAAGTCTGTCGGCTTGCGGTTGGGCGAGTGGGAGGGTGTTCCTCTCCCCGGGCCATTCAGCTGGACGGACGGCCCCGTCAAGATACTCGGTATTTGGTTCGGGCCCGGACTCCAGCTGGACACCAACTGGTCGGAGGTTCGGAAGAGGGTCGAGGAAGCAGCTCGCCTGTGGACTCGAAGGAACCTGTCCTTGAAGGGGAGGGCGGAACTGTGCATCTCGCACATCTACCCGATTCTCCTTTACCGTCTCTCCGTTCTGCCACTCCCGTCCGCCGAACGAGTCGTCCTCGTTAGAGTCCTTTTCGACTTCCTTTGGAGAGATAAGGCTCATCTGGTGCGTCGCGAGGTCTGCTGCCTCCATCCTACAGAAGGCGGTCTAGGTATGCCATGCATCGAGACTCGTCAACACACGCTGCGATTGACTTTTCTGCAAAAGATGTTGTACGAAGATGGCGAGGATGAGGAGCGCGTTTTCTGGAAGGAAGACGCTCGCCGAGCCTTCCCGTCTTTGGAAAGTGTGCACGCGGGACAGGTAGAGGTAGACAAAACACCTGAAGCCGAATGCCCGTTCTATGCGGAATGTCGAGATGCGCTGCGCTGCCTTTTAGAGGTGAAGGATCGCCTCTCCGACACCGAGGCGTTGTCTCAGAAGGCGTTATATCGGGTTCTAGTTAGGGTGGGGGCTAAAGACAAACTCCGGGACGAGCTCGGTCTTACGAACGAGGAGTTTCGCTCCGTAGTGCCGTGGGCGCCCGGGTTGAAATGCCTCAATAACGACGAGGCATCACTCACCTGGCAGGTGTTGCGAGGGGCTCTCTGGGTCGGCAAGAAGCTTTACGCAGCGGGTCTGGTGGCCACGCCAATGTGCGTGCGCTGCGGTGACTGGGAGGAGTCCATTGCGCACGCCTTCCTTCACTGTAGTGTCGTACACCCGCTGTGTCGGCTGATTGAAGGCTACATGGTTCGCATCTTGGGCGGAAAGTTCTTTGTCCTTGATGCCAGCACCGTTTGTTCCAATGTGGTGCCGCCTATGTCAAAGGACATGTATGTACTCTTGTGTTTGCTTGGCATCATGCGAATGGTTGTGTGGACGACGCGACAGAAGGAATTTCACGGAGACGAGAGGTTCTCCTCTTCTCAACTGGTCGCTTTCTTTAAGCATCAGCTTAAAGTCAAGATCAGGGCGGAAAAGGTGCGTCTCTCTTCGCTGAAATTCGGCAAATGTTGGGTGTGTGTTTCGCATTTGGTGCGTGTGAGAGGAGCTGACCTTGAGTGGTTGTTAGACGCAACTTAGGAAAAGGATTTTGGGCCACGGCTTGAAACCTCAGTCTCCCCAGACTTGACCAAGGTAAGATTGACCAACTCTGTCAGAACTAGCTAGAGAATGCAAGTGTTTAGGCTCCCTCATTTGTCCCACATGTATTTATTACCCCATCCCCGCCCAACCCTTTTTAGGTGACAGATGTTCTTGTTCTCTGGAGTGACCAGACATGACCAATGTCTGTCATTTCTTCCCAGTTAACCAGGATTTCTGCCGCATTTTCACAATTGGGTGGGACCCGATACTAACAGATTTATTTATTTTTCAGGTCTCATTATGTATAGTCATTGTATCCCCCGCCCTGTTGTTCTGTAAATAAAATTTCATATTAGGATTCTAGGGGAATACTTGAGGTATTTTGGTATTTGCGGTGCGAGAGTTTCTGTTACAAATGTGGTATTATGGTGAAAGGATTATTGTCAGTACGATTGGGTCCATGAGAGCGTCTACCTAGTTATGAGTTAAGACTAGAGAAGACCACTCCTTTTCCCCCTCCCCCAACTTCGCCCTTGTGGCACATTTTGTTATTTTATAGCAAATAAATATTAAGATCAAAGTGTAGTATCTGTTCGCAGATTACTCGCTGAATGATCGCCTTTAGGCCGGGAGCGATCACTGATACAGGCCGGTCGCAGGGATTCGTCCCTGCGCTGGTAGTATCGGGGCTACGTCTGACTAGCTATGACCAGCTCTGACCAGCTTGGACAAGCTAAGACCAGCCATGACCAGCTATGACTAGCTAAGACCAGCTTGGACAAGCTAAGACCAGCTAAAGCACTGCGGCCCGGGTGAAAACTCGGGTCCACTCCCCCTCCCGTCCCACGTTAAACCCCGACCTTGTGTCACAACCTGACCGCGTGGGAGGTCAAGTAAATCCACGGCCTTTTGGCTAAGATCAAAATGTAGTATCTGTTCTTATCAGTGTCATCTGATTCTCTCTCTCCACTTCTATCTTACCTTCTGTTTTTTCTTTCATTTTTTCACTGAAACCAAATAGTGTCTTTTCCTTTCATTCCACGCGTTGAAAACGGACACAGTCCTTTATTGATGCGATATTGGCAGGGCTTAACGGTCGTGCGAAGTAATGAAAAGGGACAAACACAATTATAATAGGATACTGCCTCCTGCTATTGGAGAAATGGGCAATGATAGGTAACTGTGTTTGCTCAAGAAATGCCAAGACTCACTCAGTCATAAAAGAGAAGGCAGGTCAGAATTATGTGGTAAAAGTTTCTCGAGGTGAAAGTCGCCTTTGCTCTTTTTCTTTTACAATGTTCTTCACCCTGTACAAGGCCCGAGGGCCACTCGAGGTAGAGGGTTACAGAATGAGAGACACAGATTATGCGGATATGTGTGGAAGATAACGGCTAATCCTAGACTTGAACAGGTTACAATTGTATTGATCGGGGAAACATCCTCTTGTGAGTCGGTTCCACAAATCTGGTTCGTGGGGAGAAGCGGCTCGAGTGGAAGTTAACATCTCATCAAAGGAATGAAGGTGGTTCGCTACAATTTGCGTGGCAGGGCGTGTCTTAGCCGTGAAGGTTGGAAGTGGTGGGACTAAGGAGTGCAGGTTGAACATTTTCCATGGAAATAGCTATAGTGCAGCGAGTGGCTCGCGACATTTCGTCTGTGAGAGATGGTTGTTGGGAAAAAAAAATAATTCGTCACCCACAAGGACGCGGAGACGCCTTTGGGTTCTATCGAGACTGGAAGGTGAAGATTGGGCAGCGGTATAGAGAATCGACCTTTTAGCGATGTATCGTATGTACGAATTCCACTTGCGGTCCGGTCTGAGGGGACAGCCGTTCATCGCAAAAAGTTCTCGGTTCGATCGGCGATGGAGGAATGCCACTTGTTTGAGGTGAAATTGTCGGAGCTATCTCCTCCTAAATTCCGAAATTGTCACCAGGGGTCACTCCCCCTATACTATAAACACTGGGCGACTTCTCGCCTCGTTCTCTCTTTCCTTCAGGCCTCGTGCCGCATCCCACCTCGCGTGGAGGTGAGGTAAATCCTCTTTTTCATTCCAACGACTACAATGTAAGCTCTATTAGAAGATCCGCGTCTTCCCATTTGTGGGAGACGCCATGAACATTATACACACATACACGTACGGTCGAACATACACCAAAGAACAGACACAAACGTTCACACACACACACACACACACACACACACACACACACACAGAAAAAAATATTATTGTCTATGTCCATTGTAAAATTGTTTTGTTTAATACATATATTTGTTTATATATATATATATATATATATATATATATATATATATATATATATATATATATATATATATATATATTCCACATTAGATATCTACCTCTTTATGTAATATATATATCGGTTTTTGTCTTCTTTATCTTCAGTTGGACTTAATTCAAGTCCGACCATTTTCTTGTAGTTGGACCTTTTAATATTCTACCAGGAGTTACACACGTGTTTCTAATACAACAACACGTAAACACACACGGTCCTCTACGAAATGATTAAAAAAATCAAATGAAATAGTGCCCACCAACAGAAGAAATGGCAAGAATGATTATTATTCTATTTCCAAGAAAATATCGATCCGCACTAAATTACCAATAACACAAGGGAATAAGAATATGTCCAATGTGCTTAGGCGATTCCTTTATTTCCAGTATAGTACTGATCCTAATTTATCAAGGTTTTATCAATATGACTCATCTTGTGGCTAACGGGGTCTGCATTGGAGAGACATACTCTACCACATTCGTCACAGGTAAATAGATGGATTGCTGGATCAATTAATTCCAGTTTCCTAGCTGCACATCTGATATTTGCCAAACTCGTATTTTCGTGGAATATCTTAGAATCTTCATGAATAGGACGTTTTTCTGTTATATCGATCGCAAGCAACAGTTTCATAATGCGATCTGATACATGGTTTATTTTGTTTAACGGCATATCAACCTCGATGGGTTATTTAATGCCGACAACACTTTTAGGATAGATTCGTATGAATAGAATATGTATTCTTTGGTTTAGATTGGTTTGGTTTATTTTGTTTTACGGCATATCAACCTCAATGGGTTATTTAATGCCGACAACACTTTTAGGATAGATTCGTATGAATAGAATATGTATTCTTTGGTTTAGATTGGTTTGGTTTATTTTGTTTTACGGCATATCAACCTCAATGGGTTATTTAATGCCGAAAACATTTTTAGGATAGATTCGTATGAATAGAATATGTATTCTTTGGTTTAGATTGGTTTGGTTTATTTTGTTTTACGGCATATCAACCTCAATGGGTTATTTAATGCCGACAACATTTTTAGGATAGATTCGTATGAATAGAATATGTATTCTTTGGTTTAGATTGGTTTGGTTTATTTTGTTTTACGGCATATCAACCTCAATGGGTTATTTAATGCCGACAACATTTTTAAGATAGATTCGTATGAATAGAATATGTATTCTTTGGTTTAGATTGGTTTGGTTTATTTTGTTTAACGGCATATCAACCTCGATGGGTTATTTAATGCCGACAACACTTTTAGGATAGATTCGTATGAATAGAATATGTATTCTTTGGTTTAGATTGGTTTGGTTTATTTTGTTTTACGGCATATCAACCTCAATGGGTTATTTAATGCCGACAACACTTTTAGGATAGATTCGTATGAATAGAATATGTATTCTTTGGTTTAGATTGGTTTGGTTTATTTTGTTTTACGGCATATCAACCTCAATGGGTTATTTAATGCCGACAACATTTTTAGGATAGATTCGTATGAATAGAATATGTATTCTTTGGTTTAGATTGGTTTGGTTTATTTTGTTTTACGGCATATCAACCTCAATGGGTTATTTAATGCCGACAACATTTTTAGGATAGATTCGTATGAATAGAATATGTATTCTTTGGTTTAGATTGGTTTGGTTTATTTTGTTTTCCGGCATATCAACCTCAATGGGTTATTTAATGCCGACAACATTTTTAGGATAGATTCGTATGAATAGAATATGTATTCTTTGGTTTAGATTGGTTTGGTTTATTTTGTTTTACGGCATATCAACCTCAATGGGTTATTTAATGCCGACAACATTTTTAGGATAGATTCGTATGAATAGAATATGTATTCTTTGGTTTAGATTGGTTTGGTTTATTTTGTTTTCCGGCATATCAACCTCAATGGGTTATTTAATGCTGACAAAAATCTTTTATTGCTGGTAATATTTTCATAATAATATTTGTGAAAAATCTGTTTCTGGTAATATATTTCCTTCAAAATTGTATTGCTGGTAATAATTTGTTTCAAAAAAGTATTGCTGGTAATAGTTAACTATTTGCCTATAGCTGGGACCCTAACAGGTGCTACCACCCCGGGTCAGAACAACCTTCCCGCAGATGTTACATGCAAACTCAGACTGCACATCTTCTGAGACCGAGTTGATATTTCCCTTTCCCTAAGAGTCCTTTTCAATTTCAAATGATCGACCTTTTTGATCTCAAAGCAATTGCAACCACCGAAAACTAACTTTCCTCAATCAAATCTAGTCTTTGCCTATATTTCCCAGCCTCTTGAGACGGATTTTAAGAGTTTTCAGGTTTTGTCTTTAACATCTTTTAACGTTTTGCAAGGTTTCTGTCTGGGGCGCTTACGAAGAGCAAACTCTCCGTAAAACAGGTGCGGAGGCAATCTCTCATTTTCCATTCTCTTAAGATGCCCTCCCCAGCGCGGTTGATTACGAATAAGCAGATTCTCTATGCTGGGTGTTTTGGCCAGTTGAAGAACAACTGCGTCTGGTGCAAAAGACAGACACTTGGTCTTTAAGATATGCCTCAGGAACTTTAGAGGAAATCACTTACAAACATATATACATGCATAAATACATACATAAGTAAAAGTATCTCACCTCCAGGACCAGGCTCAGGTATGGCTCGATATTCCTAAAGAATAAAAAACGACATTTGAATTTTACATTAATTATTTTACAAGAATCAAACCATCTAATAATTATCAATGTGTATTTATACTAGTTTTAACCTGTCAAAATTTCACGGTTTTCCTATTTGAATTTTCTGATGAATCTTAATTAAGTTAATGAATAAATAAGCGCGAGTTGTACGACAATAAAATATCCGTAGAAATTCCCCTATCGCATTGTTAAATATTTGAGCTTAACAACTTTAACAAAATATTACAATAACAATAATAAATAAGAATGCTGGTCGTTATTTAAGAAGTAAGGGGGTACAAATGAAAAGATTTGAAATTGACAAATTTTTCCATTTCACTGAAACAGATGTTAAACATTTCTTTCTTTCTTTCTTTCTTTCTTTCTTTCTTTCTTTCTTTCTTTCTTTCTTTCTTTCTTTCTACCCAAAATCTATGTCTTACGAACATTTCTCTTAATAATCTCTATATATAATACGACATATATATATATATATATATATATATATATATATATATATATATATATACACACACACATACACACACATAGACACATATATATATATATATATATATATATATACACGTTTTTTGTGTGTAACAAGTGAGTGGCAGGCCAACCCGGTGCAATGCTAACTTGGTCACATTGACGCCTACTGATAGAGCTATCGAAGCGGGTTCGTATATAAAATACGCCACATATATCTTCAAGTACGTTTTGTTCAATTTTAGAAATTCATTTTAAACATTAAAAATTATAATTAAAAAAAAGAGGGGGTGGGGAACAATTCTTGTAATAATTCATTAATTATTGAAAGAGTTTTTTTTTTATTCACACTACACACTCTTCATTTATATTATTTATGATAGCAATTAAAAGTTTATACAATTAAATAATTAGTTTTAATGCAGTTTTTCTGTTACGATTCGGAGCAGATCTTGTGGAATTTGGTAAATTGCTTGAGAAAAAAAATTAAAAAAGAATATCTGATGATATGTTGCTCTTTGCAGGACGAGAAATAAGCAGACTCTGAAAATCCAGATTGAATCTACGTACTGTCAAGGATTACCCAGACCTTCCAAAGTTTATACAATAAATATTGTGCTTTGGGAACTTTTGCAGTAAACATAATTTTGCTTGTAAATATGAAACATTTATGAGGATAATAATACGCCACGGATATCTTTCCTGAGGTGTTTAAATTGTACACTGTTTCAATTATTAAAGTTAACAATGAAGTATTTTAAATTACAATATTGTACCTGGATTAAACGAAAATTACTTATAATACATATTACTTATAATACATTCCTTCTTGCAGTCAATTTTGACGGCACGAGTACATTAGTTTAAAAATAATTCAGCAGACGATGTTTTTTTTTCATTTATCCGTTTCAATCGTTTGATATGAATGCTGTTGGTTGTTTTAAGACGTAAGAGTGTACGCGATTAAAACGGAATAGTCCATTATTTATAAGGTATTGGTGGGGGCGTAAAGGTCGAGCGAAGTATTGAAGGGAGAGGCAAACACAATTATTATATGATATTTCCAGTGTATTTATTTATTTTTCTTGTCCCGTCTGTAGTGGGAAGGGAGATAAATCAATTTAAGTTAATAAATTTATCAGTGATTACTTCCCTTAGTTTTTTTTTTTTTTAATAATCTATACAAATAAAATATTTATCTTCAATGAGACAAAATTAGTTCCCGAGTAAAATGTACCGGAGAGGGAAGGATAAAATAAGTACTGGCATGGGAAAATCAAAGACTGACCCTGTTGAGATGAAAAAGGAGGCCAAAAACCAATTGGAGTGGTTGGGGAATTCGACTTGGATTATAACAAAAGAGGAAACTGGGAACAGGCCGGGAACAAGACTTACTCACATTAATTAGGTAGAAAAAGAGCGTCTATCTTAACCAGGGGAGGGTTCCACAGGAAACCACCCCGTTGTGACCGTGGAGACTTAAGAAAGAAAATCAACGTTAGCCCCGTTCACACGAACCGAGCTCGCTACTTTCATCCACCTTTCGCTCAAATCTGTCGATAACAAATGCTTTCTATCATTCTTGATCTTGAGCTGATGCTCAAAGAATTTGATCAGATCCTGATAAGAATAGCATTCGTATCGCAAGATTCCCTCCATCCGAGTAGTCCAAATCACCATTCTTGAAATGGTCAGCAGCGTCAGAGTGTCTCACGCGTACGCAAGATCAATGAGCACGAGTTTTTCGGGGGCGATACGATCCGTCACCTCGCCGACATAGTCCCAGAAGAGACGCACTTGAGGACAATAGTAGAAAGCGTGCGAAGCCGTTTCCTCTAACCCAAGATCGCACCGATGACAATCAAGCAAATCAGCTAAGCCCCATTTGAAGGCTACATCTTTGAGAGATATCTCATTCCGAACCAATTGCCAGATAATCAAAAACTCAGGGTTGCTGTAGTAATCCGTCGCTGGCGCCAAAGCCAAAAAGAGCTCAAATCAACCGCCGACAAAGCGAGTCGCCCACAGAGAGGATCCTTCGCGACCTCCTCCATTAATTCCCGATACAAGAGTCTTCAAGGCCGCTCGACACTTCCGGGGCTTACGACGGCGTTCAGTTCTAGAAATGGAAGGAGTGATGGTAAGGCTAGGGAAGGTGTGCTTAACACTCCCACCCAAAATTGAGTCCTCTGTCAACACCTGGCATAGGAAAGCCAACCTCGGAGAATGTCGGTGACTCAACAAGTTTGGCATTCCCAGTACCCCATGACATGGGGTACTGGGACTTGGTCTCTGTTTACAATGCTTGTGACCACCACACAAGTAGGAGGAGAACAAGCGCTCGATCGCCTTCTTATGTTCCTTACAGAGATAAAGTACAGACAACCGGCAAAGGATAAGAGGAAAGATGTAAGTGGCACACGCCTCAGCCCTACCCTTTAAGGACAACCGCCTTCGGGGCCAGGTCCCGATCGACGTTCCGACCCTTGCCTGTACCTCTCATCAATTCTTCTTCAGATGGAGCCCGAGCCCGAACCACACTCTAAAAATTCAGTTCAACCAAAGGGCCCCAGAAGAGCGACCTCCTTCCAGGCGCTTGACCGCAAGCCGGAAGACTTGTTGCGGTTAATCTTAGCTCCCGTGACCATTTCGTACCGTTCAAGTGCCTTCTATACCACCTCAATGTCGCTGCGGCACGACACGAAAATGGATACATCATCAGCGTATGCGGAACCCTGGCTCGAGCCACACCAGGGACAGCGATTCCACGTAGGACCGGACAGTGGGCAACCCTGACGAAACGACCGAGACCGCTTTCCGTTCACCTGTAACATAGCACTGGAGGCTAATTCACCTGCAGAAGTCGTTTTAGAATCTGGCGGTCTGCGGGACAGCAGCCAGGTACCGATGCTCAACCCTATAAAATGCCTTGGACTGATCCAAATTCGTTAGACATCTTATTTAACCTATGCCTAAGTAACTGACCCTTGTAGTGCTCGCTACCCAAGTGCTCCAGAGTCTGTCTAGTTAAATCTATCTCAAAGGAATCCCCCAGCCTTCGTCCGGGACAGACTATCCTTGAGAGCCTTCACTTTTTAGCCTTATCTAGGGCGAGCCGTTAGTTATAATTAGTGATGAAGAACTTAATGCTGTCTTTAAGTCTCCCCCCCACCATTTATTCCCAATAACCGTCGCCACTAGTTCCCGCTGCACTAATCTGATTAGCAGTTGCCGGAAGTTCTGTCTGTCCAGTAAAGACAGATTGAACTTCCAGTGTCCAACTATTCTAGGCCTAGCACTTAACGCCATCCGGGCTCAGACACGCATCGACATGGACAAGATCCACCCTCGCACCCAGGGTACGTTTAACAAGCAAGGAAACACCTCTGCCCAGCTGGTCCCTGTATGCTGAATAGACAACAAAGATGCTAGACAGCACACGAGCATCGAACAAAATGCGTCTTTTCGATCGCAGTGACATCTACCCTGAAGGACAAGAGATCACGATCCCTCAAGCCATTCGCATTCAAGCTGGCTATCTTGAGAGACATTTTTCAAGTTGGATCCCCTAGTCACAGGCTAGGCGGAAACCTGGGCCCTCTCAGCACAGAATTCAGATATTTTTTCAATTCTCGGGTTATCACCTGGGTCATTCAAATTTCGGGGAAAGCGTCTTTTGCTTTGTAAATAGGATTCCCTACATTTGAATCTTTCCCCGTATCCCTTATCCATGTTATTACACCTGGGGCCCAAGGGAAATTACGGGGATCGTCCACCGACTTCCCGTCGACAGCGCCTATTTTAAATAATGGAACTATGAGGGTTTTTCCTGAGTGGAAAGGTCCTTTTCCAGTTCCCGCCTGTTTATCTGACAGACCTTTTCCTCTCTGAGCAAATGTCCTTTCTTTTTTTTCTTTGGACAGGTTGTGAGGGGTGGATGTGCAGTGGGACGGAACACTAGAAGGAGAAGAGGAAAGCTCCTTGATTTTGCTGGCGAAGCTGGGACGGATTGGGACTTGGTTTTGTCCATGTCCTTCACCTTCTTCGTCCAGCCCGCTTCGTTGATGCATTTGCTGTTGTTGTTGTTGCTTTTGTTGTTTCTGCTCTTTTTATTGTTGACATCGTTTTTGTTCTTGTTGTGGCAGTAGTTCCTGTTGTTTTGTTGCTCTTTTTGTTGTTTTTCAACCTGATGCTGTGGTTGATGCTGTTTCGCCTGCTCTGACCGCTTCTAGGTTTGTTGTGGGATATGCTGCTGGGGAGGAGGGCTTGCTGTATTCCCTTACCCCTACACCATCTCCTTCCAAACATTGGGGGAATTGCCAAACTCTTCCACTGCTTTCAACGTTGATGATGCTGGGTGAGGTTGTGGCGCCATATTCTTACCGAGGCACACTTTCGACATGTGTCTTGAGGCGATACACGACCAGCGGTAGGGTCAACGGCCTTCCACCACCCCCTTTTTTTTTTCAAGCAGATCAAACTGTTGGGTATTTCTGTGAATATTTTGCGGGCCATTGTTACCTGGTGAACAAAGTCCTCGGTAGCAATGACCGTCTTATTTATAATTGACGAGACATCCCCAACTTGTACATAACAGACAAAAAAGGCCCCATTCTGTACTAGATAATATCCACGGGCACCCATGTATTCAGTCTGTAAACGAACTGATTTTACCATTAAAATGCATACGGACAATGCTTGGTTTCTTGCTCAGTAGCCAGCAAGATGTCACATAAGGTATTTGATCTTCTGGCTAGTATCTTTGACCCAATCTTTAGACTCTTTAGCGTCTCCTCCATTGTCTCCATGCTGACCCGAATCAATTTCCGAAAACGGTTCGATCATCGAAACAAATCAGACCGTTTCCGAATAATCATTGGTCGCATCAACTCCAATAAGCCGAAGAGATTTATCCTTTATGTTAACATCCAGCACGCAAAACCTGCCCACCGTATCTGCGAAGCCAAGAGCATACGCCGCATTCAAAGACTTTCTTACTCGCTAGGGAACACATCTCGAGCGTCCATCAAAACACGATGAATGGGGGACAAACCTTGTAGACAGAATGCATTCACAGTCACGAGTTGAAAATCGGTTTCCCTGTACACGACATACATCCACCCCGGGATGCTGAATACCGCGAGTGAGCCTCGATTCGCGAGACTCCGACCTCAGCCCAGCGCGTTTAAACTAGCTAACCAGAGTGTCATTATCAGTTCGATTAGGGTTGTGAATCTGTATTGAACATTTTCGAGGTGAGGACACTGACGGCCTATCCCACTGAGCCATGGCCCATCACCATCTCACTTTTGATGGTGCCATCAAGAGACAGACCGCCAATGTCCCGCGGGAATGTTAAATCTAGGGATTTATTAAGTGACGGGTGAACAAAAAGCGGAAGTCTTCCTAAACTAAATTGATTTAAGTTTTTGAAATTGTGTTCATCTAAAAAGCCAACGGCGAAAACGTAGAAAATGCATCGTTTGCTTCTTGTAACATTACTCAAATCTTTTGAAATGCCTTTCTAGACATTATTACGGTCAAGTGTCTTTTTGCTTTAGGGAAATTTTTAGGGTCTTCAATGTCTTTTCCGTTGATTTCTTTAAAGTTTAACAAAATTTTTAAGTCTTTAATTTTCCTTGACTGTGTAATTGTTTTATCTGCCTGCTCAGGTGTCACTCGGCATACATCCGCTCGGGTATTGTAAGCGGGGTGGATTTTCTCTTTCTTTTTCCGAAAACAGCTCGATTCATTCATGTTTTTTTTCGGCTGATGGGCTGAGTTGTCTTTTCTGTTTCTACAATTTCTTGAATGAGTTTGTCGGAGTTAGCTCCTCCTTAATTCCCAAATTGTCACTAGGGGTCACTCTCCCTATAATATAAATACTGGGCGACTTCTCGCCTCGTTCTCTCTTTCCTTCAGGCCTCGTGCCGCATCCCACCTCGCGTGGAGGTGGGGTAAATCCTCTTTTTCATTTCTTCATTTCAACTACTACAATGTAAGCTCTCTTAGAAGATCCGCGTCTTCCCATTTGTGGGAGACGCCATGAACATTATACACACATACACGTACGTACGAACATTCACCAAAGAACATACACAAACGTCCACACACACACACACACACACACACACACACACACACACACACACACACACAGATATTATTGTCTATGTCCATTGTAAATTTGTTTTGTTTAATACATATATATGTTTATATATATATATATATATATATATATATATATATATATATATATATATATATATATATCGGTTTTGTTTGTCTTCTTTATCTTCAGTTGGACTTAATTCAAGTCCGGCCATTTTCTTATAGTTGGACCTTTTAATATTCTACCAGGAGTTACACACGTGTTTCTAATACAACAACACGCAAACCACACGGTCCACAACAAGGTCATAGGTTTAGGTGAAGGGGATGGATTGGGAGTGGACACAGAAGAGTTGTTTTTTTTGTTGGTGATTTGGTAGTGGGAAACTTTTTCAGGGAGGTCATTTGGGTTGGGTGGGAATTAGGGTCTGCTTTTTGAGTGGTGGGGAAGACGGTGCCGAGGAAGAAGGGTTAGTTCTTTTCACAGATGTTTCTGATGCGCTGTTATTCCTTATCGATTCCTTATCGAATCTTTCAAACTTCACGGTGCTGGGCTTGTATCAGAATCTTTTTTGTCTGATCTTTTCCGTAAATATGGCCGAAGCATCGCCCTTGGAACTTGTAGAGAGAGCGGGACTCTCTGTGCCTTATGCTGTGGTGGTTTCTGGGGACAGAGGTCCCGCAGTCTGGAGCTTTCCTTTGATCTTACCAACGATCTGCCATTCCCCCTTTTCCTTCTCCGCAACCGCACAAAAGCTTTTGGGGGCCGCAAAATGGACCCGACCGAGGGTTTCACCATACCGGTCCTGGTAGCTGGTATACCAATTACAGGTGAGACGGAAATAATAGATTCGGTCAAAGAGGATTTTGGTCAGGGTTTTGGATTTTCGAAATTATGATTGATCGTAAAGCTTTCATCTCCATCCCCAACTGTCTGGATATAGAGGGCTAGAAAATACCGGTCACTGTGACCGGACGTAAATCAACTACCTGGAATTGTGGATAGACTAGTCATCTCTCCTCTTCCCGCCCAGAGTAGAAGGCCTATGGAGTTCTGAAAATCCAACCCCGCTCAAGTTGTCGGAGGAAGCGCTTAGTATTTGCCCATATTGAGCCAAATAAGCGGATAAGTGCTCCCCTAAGACCTGAGGAGGGACCTAAAATACTGATAGTTTGGTTCTCCGCTTGCCTTCATATTCAGTTCTTATGATGAGATCCCGACTGGAAGCGTCCTCACAGTTGACCACAATGACAGACACAATTATCTTTCAACCTACTGTAATTCCTGAAGGTCTACCAAGAGCCCATCTTCTTTGATAAGATTTGCGTAGCTCTTGGCTCTCTCCAGGAACTCCGTCATGTTGATTATGTACTTCGGTGGGGACTTCCAGCAAGAGGGTGAGTCACTGGCCACTATATTTCCGTCTTTGCTTTTGTAGTTGTTGTTGTTGGAGTCAGTTGGCAATGCATTTTATTTGATACGGGCCATTCTTTGCCTCCTTACTTTTTTTTCAATATATTTGGTCGTCAATGTTCACAGTAGTCACCGTTGACTGAGAGTGTTTTTTTTTGTGGGGGGGGGGAGGGTTTTTTCACCGAACATTTATCGTCCATTTTGGCTTACTTTAAATAACTTTTCTTTTTTCTTTTTTTTTTTTCTTTTTAACAAAAACCGGAATTTTCTTTAAAATTAATAAATAAAAAGAAAATCCTAAACAGATACAGAATAATGAAAAACAAATGACATTAAAACAAAAAGACTGACCAAAGGTGATTTAACAAAAGGGTTTTGATTTAATAAATGGTTACACAAATTAAAACAAAGTCTTTCTCATTATTTACATTATTCGGACTATTGTCCTCATCTTTGTCGCCATATTTATTACAACGTTTCGGCCGTTGTACGCTCCGGCCTTCTTCAGGTAGCTGGAATGTCGAACTGAACCCTTTATTTCGCTCACTGGGGTAGACTGTTCTAGTTCCACGTGCCATGCTTTAATGGATGTCAGCTATCAGTTATCTCCTGTTAATTTCCCTCTCCTTAACCGGGTATTGGACTCACACTCTTTGGGTCCTGTCACTGGATCTAACTAACACCTTTATCCACTGTGCCATGTGTCCTTGAGGAAATTTGTGTATGAATTTCTTGGTATTATAAACCTAATGTCTTCAGCATCCATTTTTTACCAGTGTTCATATTGCAATCTTTGCTGTTATCATTGCGTGTTTTTACCAGAGCTCATATTGCATTTTTTTTGTTATTATCAGTGCAATGTTATTATCGCTTTTCTCTGGCACTCCATATTACTGGTTCCCATATTGTATTCATTTCTATGCTTAGTCGGCTCAGGAGATTTTTGTGGCCTAGCATATGTGCCGATTCCTTAAGTTTACGAATTTTCCAATGGTGTTCTTTGTCTATGATCTCAACCTGATCCCATAGAGGGCGGTGATCTCCCTTCTCTCTCCATATGTGGTAAGCCACGCCTGATTTTTCCACTTCCCCTCGTGTTACAGCTTTCTGGTGATCTTGGAGCCTCACCTTAAGGGGGCGGCCTGTCTCCCCATTATATTTCTTTCCGCAGAACTAGAACAGTCTACCCCAGTGAGCGAAATATAGGGTTCAGTTCGACATTCCAACTACCTGAAGTAGGCCGGAGCGTACAACGGCCGATACGTTGTAATAAATATGGCGACAAAGATGAGGACAATAGTCCTAATAATGTAAATAATGTACATAATACCTTATCTCAGAAATATAGACAGAAAGTCTTTCTCGAAAAGGAAAGCAAATTTAACAATGAAAAGAGAGAGCAAAAGACAGGCGAAAAAAAAGAGAAAGTTTGGCGTGAGAAATAAAAAAAAAAAAAATTAATGGAACAACACAACTAAAAAGGTTTTCGTAATTTTTTTTTTAAAAAAATTAAACCCAGCAAAATAAACAAGTTATGAAAGAAATACGACAGAAGAAAAAATATAAAAAAAAAGATACGTGTAAAAAATTTTACCAATTAAATGGCTGACAGAACACGAAAATAAAATAAAAAAAGATTAAACTAAAATTAAACTCGGAGACGAGGAAAAATAACTTTAGGGCACAAAAAAGTAGTAACACGTAAAAAAAAAATAAAAAAAAAAATGAAAGCCAGAAAGATTAAGCAAAAACGAGAAGATATACGAGACAATAAAATAAAATAATAAAATTAAGTTTACGGACGGCGGCTGAAAAATAAAAGATATTGAAAATTAAAATACAATATACACAAAATATAAATTAATAGACTAGTGAAACTAGATGTTAAACTAGCAGCAATAATAATAATAATAATAATAATAATAATAATAATAGTAATAAAAAAAAATAAATAAAAAAAACCCCCAAAAACTGGGATGGATGGGTCGGGTTTGTCTACCTCCCCAAACGAGACTGTCCGTAGGCATAGCCTCGTTTGGGTTCCTCTCTACTCGAAGGTAGAGAGTTAGACAAGTCTGTAGCGAGACTGACAGCGAACTGCCTGACTACGACGGACTTCTTCTGATTCACTTTTTCTTTATTTAAGGACTCTTGCCTAATTGATTTGTGTTTAGTTGAAAAAAATGTGCCCTTTTTTGTAATCCGTTTTTATTCTGTTTTTGACCTAGTAACAACTTGTCGGACACCGATTTAATTTTTCTTGAGAACATTAATTCTGCAGGTGACATGCCTGTTGATGTACTGGGATTCGTCATTATCTGGTATACTCTCAAGAATTTTTTGTAGTGCTTCTTCGCTCACGTTTTCATTACTTGCTTTTTTTCAAATCTTTCTTAAAAGTGCCCACAAACCGTTCAGCTTGTCCGTTTGACTTTCGGTGATACGGCGCCGTAGTAATATGTTCAATTGAGAACATTTTATAAAATTCTTTAAATTCGTAAGCAGTGAATTGTGTACCGTTATCCGAAACTATAGCATCAGGAATGCCGTATCTTGCAAACGTTTCGTGTAAAAATTCACTGTAACTGTGGAAGTTGTTTTTGCACTTACAAATTTCAAGTTACTTAGGAAAGCTATCCATTACCACAAGATAATGTGATCCGTTTATTAGACCTGCGAAATCTGTGTGCAGTCTTGACCACTGAATATCTGTCTTTGGACAAATTTGTAATTTTGTGGTTAGTGATTTTGCTACCAGAGCACAACCTCTGCGGTCTTTTACTAATTTTTTAATGTCTTGATCCATTTTGATCTAGTATTCTTCCCTGAAATTCCCGAATGTCCAGTATGAAATTCATTTAATATCCGTTTTTGTAATATGATAGATATTACTACTCTTTGTACAAACATCAGTAATCCGTCACATCGCGAGTAAGCGTTCAAGTCTGGATTGCATTCAAAAAATCATCTTTCTTACTTTCTTTTAGTCAATTTTTTTAATTTTCGAAATAAATATGTCTTGTTCTGGTTTTACTTTTATTTCTTCCAAGGGTCACATTGCATAATATATTTTTAATTTCTATTTCACTTTTTAATGACGCAATAACAGTGTCCTCAAACGGTTCAGTATTTTTTATCATCAGTCTTGATAAACCATCAGCATGTCCTAATTTTTGGACGATTGGTATTTCATCCTAAAATCGTAATTTAATAACATGCATAGGAATTCCTTTTTACGAACTATAAATTGATAATAGATGTCTGTGGTCCGTCTGTAAACGAAAACTCTTTCCGTGTATAAATTTAGAATTTTTTCCCTGCAAATATTATTGCTAACACCTCTTTTTCGATCTGACTAGTTTTTTTGTCTGCCGGTAGTAGCGAAAGCGAAGCATGTATCACAGCTTTCATGTTACCGTTATAATATTTATGTAGAATCACTGCTTCTATGCCATAGTCCCTGGCAATTACGGTTTCTGCGCTAATGATAAACTTGACGTTAGTATTTTCTTGATTTCTTCAAACGCCTTCTGACACTTATCATTCCAGTTCCACTTTACACCGTTTTAAAGCAAATTCTTCAGCGGATCTCTTAAATTCTGCATATTAGGTATACAGATTTGATAACAGTTTTGCTCATCCCAGAAATGATTGTACCCTAGTGACGTTTGTTGGAGGAGGCATATTCCTAATTGTACTTGTCTTCGACAGATCTGGTTGACGACCATTTTCGTCAATGATTTGTGCTAGGTACTTGATTTTTAGGCGAAAACAATTCATACTTTTCTTCACTGAGTTTGAACCCGTACTCTCGTATTTTTTCAAAACAACAGCAACAAAAAAAAAACTCTTTTCACATGCCCGATATATTGTTCTTTGGGTGCACTTTTAATTAATATATCATCCAGATAAACGACTACGAAATCACAATCTTCAAGCATAGTATCCATCGCTTGTGGAAATATAGCTGGAGCTACTTTTATCCCTAAAAAAAAGTTGGTTGAACTTATACAATCCCTCCTGCATATTTATAGTTATTAACTCTGGACATTCTTCTTCAACCTTTGCAAATACGCTTCATAAATTTCTTCAGTTTAAATTCGCAAAAATTTCCACTGGCATTGATAATGGGTAGTTATGGGGTTCTAAATATTTGTTTAACCCTGTCGAAAAATCAGCACAAACACGAATTTTATATTTTTTTCTTTACAAACACTACTGGTGTTATCCATTTTGAATGGTCAATCTTTTCAATGACACCTATTTTTTCAAGTCTGTCAAATTCTTCGTTGGCTTGATCCAATGCTGCGAACGGTACACTATGTTTCGGTTTAAACAATGGCGTCGACTCATTTTTCACTTGAAATTTCGCATTGACTTTGGAACAACGATCCAACTCCTCCGACAGAACATGCGGAAAACATTTTTTCAATTCTTCCTTTAAATTTTCACATCGTTTTTTTTTAAAAACTGGTCGCTTGTTCACTTACATTTTTGCAATAATTATTTATAGGTAAATAAAATAATTCCATCCAGTCAGTACCGAATAAGGTTGTAGTATTTTTAACACTTAAGCCTTAGCTTTTACACGCTTGTTGCGAAATATGACGTTGCAAACCATTTCATCAATAAAAAAAAACAACAATTTCTTACGCGACATGCCACGTGCGATTTTTCAAAGTTGTTTTTAATATAGGTTTTCCGTTTGCTTGGCTTTGTAGATTACTGGGATATAATTACCAGTCTCTACTTGCATTTTGACATCCACATTATTATTTTTCACATGCACAAATTTTCTTTGGTTTTCTGTAATTATTTTTTCCGTCGCGACGCTGTGTACAAATTTTTTTTCTGTGAGAACTTTTCCTTCCTTCAGTTTAACAGTGATTTTTTATGTCCTACTTTTCCACACCTGTAACACTTTGAATTCTTAAAGGGACAGTCGTCTCCGAGATGTAACCTTCCACATCTGAAACGTGGATTAATTTTCGTTTTTCCACATTTTTTTTTCTTGATATTGTATTTATATGCATTCTTTTCTTTTAGTTTCGTCCGTATCACGTCTCAGATTTAGGATTCTCTGACATTCGTCCGATATTTCTTGTAGTGTTCGTTTTTGATTCTGTTGAAGTTTCGTTAGAATTCTCTCACGTATTTGTGCGTCATTTTTTCGCTGTTAACCCTTGATCGAAAATTAATCCTTTAAACATATCCAGAGTCATTTCGTTTAATTTAAATCCTTCACACTCCTTGTTAACGATTCCAGCATATGTGACAAAATCTTCGTCTTTTTTTTTCGTCAGATTTATACACTTCCAACGAGTATCGAATAACAAACTTTTCTCGCTAAAAATTTTAGTCAGAATATTTACTGTTTCTTCAAAGCAAATTTCTCCTGTTTTTTCGGTAGTATAAAATTACAGTATTTTTCATGTTATACTGGTGCTAACTTTCTCAACAAAAGTTTTCTTTTTTCTCGTCTTGCTAGTCGCTGCATTCTTCAATGAAAATTTGCTCGTAACGTCTAAAAATAGCAGAAAAGGTAATTCCATCATGTGTATGTGAATTCAGATATGGCATTTGCCACCACTTCGGGAGTAAAAGAACTTGGGGAATTTTCCGTTTTCTTTTGTATTATTTCAATTAAATTTTGTTATTGCTTCTGGAGGTCCAACAACTGCTGTTGTTGCTGTTTTTGTATTTTTATCACTTGGGCTAATAATTCTTCCATATTTAAAGAATATCTGTTTTTTTCCTTCTTTCTCATTTTTTTACCAAAGAGAGAGAAAAAAAACACCCCCCCCCAAAAAAAACAAAACAACGTCGTTCTAATTTCTCGTCGTCACTGTTATCATGTTCACCGAAGCAAAAAGTAAATTTTCCGTCATCGTATGACTTTCGATTCCTCGTTTACACTGTTTTAATTCGCTCCTAGCGGTTATAATATTATGTCTTGCTTAGGCTACCATCCGTTATATTAGAATTCTTCTCGACTTACACCAATGAACTGGTATTTACATAGTCTCCCTACCGAGACGAGATGTGACACAAAGCCGAGATTAGTGTGGGGAACCCGAGTGCGTACACCCGGGCCAAATTCAAATTTGATCTAGCCCCCGCAATCGCAGGATCGGAAAATTTGCATTGTCTGTTTTTTATTAGCCGAGTTTCCGTCAGTAGACAGAGCTCCAACTCAGATGCACTCTGTCCGAAGACAGAGAGCAAGACAATCGTGAGCCAGACAGCGGACTACCTGACTACGATCAACTGCAGACTAGATGCGATACAAAATCAAGTTTACTGTGGGGAACCCGAGCGTTTCCACTAGGGCCACTGGTCAAAATTTACCTAGCCCCCGCAAAAATACTTGCTTGTTTTTCTTAGCCGAGTCTCTATCCGAAGACAGAACCCCGACTGAGTCACTCTCAGCTTGAAGACTGAGGTCTTGTCACCCTCTGCCCAAAGAGAGAGGTCTTGTCTTGCTGCGAACCTGGGACTGACTGCGACGCGCTTCTACTGACTCACTTTGAGTTCTTTATTAAAGGCGTTTTGCCTAGTTCCTTTGTGTTTACTGGGGCTGTCTTATTTACTCCACAATAAAAATCAAGTAAATTTATTTCTCTTAAAAATTACAAGGGTTGTTTGATTAGTAAGGTTTCCAACCCTATAAAACAAGTTTTAGACCAGATGTAATTTAAGCGTTGAAAGATGTATGGAATCTTGATATATTTTTCAGAGTGTGTAACACTCCTTTGTAAGATTCATTTGGATTTAATATAATTTTGTATTACTTTCCTGGTAGTATTAGTAACATCTTGTACGGATGTATTGGTATTTGGTTGGTATTTTTGACATTTTATATTGATTGGTTAGTGTTATTAACATTTTTTATGAAGAATCTTTATTCAACAGTTGCGTATTAATTTACCAAGTAATTCTATACATTTAAATTATTTACTGGTTTCTTAAAGAAGCTATTTATTAATCAACTATAAACAAATTTTATGTAGGAAAACAACAAAGCATATATTAACTTGTCTAGTATTTTGTTAAATTGCCCCCTCCTCATTTTTATGAAAGCATTGGGATAGCCAAGGATACCTTTCCAAGCAAAGTGTTAAGAAACAAACACATTTACTTAAACTTAAAATTAACAATTACCAATGGACACTATTTATATAGCGATATAATTATGGCGGGATTGTTTCCGTATCTATTTTGTATTGTTTTATTCTTCTCGGATAGTTTGAAATTTTGAAACTGGATACATTATGACAACAAACGGAGGAATATCAAACAACAACCTGACTGCATGAGAATTGTCGCCCCCATTTTCAAAGCCTTTTAGCTGGGATGAAAGCTTCGTACTTATTCTCTTTATATTAGATGGCACAAGGCACCCAGTCCCGGGGATTCCAACCCTGCTGCAGCACCTTCCTCTTGCACTAAAGGAAGCTGGGTCGGTGAAATATCGGCGCCAGAGTTTCTGTGGTCGCAGGACTGGGTAATTTTGCCCTTTCAAAGAAGAGTTTTTTTTAAGCTGATGTTGCGGGAGTATGCTGGTCGTGTGTTTGCGTCAAAAACACGTATCTCCTGGTATATTTATCCCACAACAAAAATGTCGAACTCGGCATGTGAGTCCAGGTAATAAAATGTTTTAACAACAAATATATATATATATATATATAAAAGAGTTTATAAGTATGTATTATCAAAACAAGGGTAGACATAGACACAAGAGTATTGTGGCGTGTTACAAAAGAGTGAACATGAATGGAGAGAAAAATTTAAACTAGTGAATTGTTTGTTTGTTTGGTTGTGTGTGTGTGTGTGTGTGTGTGTGTGTGTGTGTGTGTGTGTGTGTGATGTTGTGTAGCAAGAGTTCTAGAGAATAGTGTTACATTGAAGAAAGTAAAGGGAAAGGTGCGCGGGCGTGCGCGGGCGTGCGCGGGCGTGCGCGGGCGTGCGCGGGCGTGCGCGTTCGCGCTTTTCTCCGTGTTCAACCTACATCTTACCGTCCCTGAGTAAAGTAGAAGAAAGAAAGTGACAGAAAATGTTACTTCCGATTTGTAAGCTTAGGGAGCGTCCATTAGCGACGTTTTTTTCATTTCTTTTTTTTTTTCAAGGAAAGTAAGTGGGGTAACTCCACACTGAGTAAAAACTTCTGAAAACGTGTATTTGTGTATAATACGACACCCCTTTTTTTATTTTAATTTTCGTTCATAATTTCTCGCAAGAAAATACGGTAAACGTCCTTCACTCCTATTAGACACCTACGGGGACACAGTTGAAGGAAGTCACATAAAAAAAAAGAAGTTTTGAGTGTATCTTTGATACATTTCTACGATTTCCCTAACGATGGAGGATGACGATGGGAATTTTCCCATCAATTTAATATTAAATAAATCAGCTGGATAATGTCACAAGCAGGCAGAATGACAAAGGAGAAAAAACAGATTCACAAACATTGTGTAAAAGAGGCGCGAAGAGAAAACACCATTTACAAATTAGACATTCAATATGTGTAAAAATTAGGCGAATAAATTCAGCAGACGCCCAGTAACAAGGCGGAAAGACAAAACCATTTCGAGGTCATGCTCTTTGAAGAAGCCCTGAACACACCACTAACGCCCATGTTCACCCGACAACGCCACAAGAGCACTTTGCATTCAAATCAGCGTGTTGTTTCGCAGAGAAAACCAAAACCATCCTAGTTTTGGAAAAGGCAAGAGAGAATTACGTCTCCCACGTGTTGTCATTTTGAAAAAATGTTCATCTGTAAAAACCTTCATCTTTTTCCTTTTACTGCAAATTCTTTTCATCCTATTACAACTTGGTAGGTGGACAAACTATACGTACGCGTCGGCATTCGTAATGATAGATTTAAAAAACAAAACAAACTTTTTCATAATAAAAGGCTGCAGAGCCACTCAATTTAGACTGTTACTAAATGAGGTTGTTGTATAAGCGTAAGCGTAAGAGAAGGCCAAAAGAGCAGTTTATGTGGGAAAGAAAACGGCTAACCCTAGAATTGAAGAAATTAATTGATTGACTGATTCATTTTCTACGGCTTATCAACCTTCGCAGGTTATTTAAAGCCAGAAAATATTTTTAGATTGTAAGACTTTATAATTATAATAATGATTTATTCATACAAGTCTTACTAATTAACACATAGCTGGGGGTAGGAGGAGGTGTATTCATACCTAATCATAATTTGATAAACAAATAAGAAATTATAATGCGGATATAAAGAGGGGGATCAATTTTATATTATAACCAATATATAAAATCATCCCTCATTTTGTGGCCAAGGTAGTTTCTATACATTTATATTCCAGAGAATGTAAATAAATCTAAAAAAAAATATGCCTGTGAAGCTAATCAGTATTTCATCAATTTATTGATTCATTTTCTACGGCTTATCAACCCTTTACAAGTTATTTAAAGCCTGAAAATATTTTTAGATTGTAAAATTTTAAAAATATAATAATGATTTATTTATACAAGTCTTACTAATTAACCCATAGCTGGGGGTAGGAAGAGGGGTTTATATTCCAGAGAATGTAAATAAATCTAAAAGACATGTCGCTAATCAGTACTTGATTGATTGATTCGTTTTCTACGGCTTATCAACTCTTTCCAACCATAAAAAATATTTTAAAAAAATATTTAAAGCCATAAAATATGTTTAGATTGTAAATTTTTTTTTAAAGATAATAATTATTTTACTAATTAACCCATAGTTGTGGGTACAAGAAGCAGGTTTCTACGCTTCCCCAGCGTATTTGCGCCTAAGTGAATATAACGAACTCAACTTGAATTCGATCTCTGTTCTCTGATTAACGGTTCTATGCCATTCTCCATTACACCACCGGCACATCAAATCTTACATCACCTGGTAATTCCAAGCGTTCACCCATCTAGATACTGACCAGGCTCGGGTCCTATGTCATATTTTGTCTTCTTAGTTCCTCTTCTTTTATTATTCTTTCTCCTTTTTTTTCCTCATATCCTCCAACACTTAGTAAACCATTACGTCTTAGTGACTTTATTGCCTTGCTTTTGGTGAAACGATTAAAAAAACGCGATTTTTGGCAACTAACACCTGTTAAAACGAGAAATAAAAACTGAGAAAAAGTAAAATTTATCAATTAGGAATGAGTAAATGTAATATTAGACCACAATTAAAAAGTTTATTCTAAAATCAAAGATTATTTTCCCAAGAACCAAACAGAAAGTAAACAAAAAAGGAAGAAAAAAATGTAGATAAAAAAAAAGCAACGGACTTGCGGCATAATATTTAATTTTCTATATAGCATCAAATTTTCATCAATCTTCACAGGGATGAAGAAGAGATTTTTCAGAAGATATAAGGCCTGAGAGCTACTCAAGTTACAATGTTACTAAATGAGGTTGTCGTTTAAGTGTAAGAGGAGGAGGAGGAGGCCAGAAAAGCAGTTTATGAGGATAGGTAGGAAAGAAAACGATTAACCCTGGAATTGAAGAAATTGATTTTTTGATTCGTTTTCTACAGCTTATCAACCCTTTGCAGGTTATTTAAAGCCAGAAAATATTTTTAGATTGTAAGATTTTAAAAAATATAATAATGATTTATTGATACAAGTCTAACTAATTCAGTCATTGCTGGGTGAGAGAAAAGTTGGATTCATGCCTAATCAGAATTTGATAAACAAACAAGAATTTATAATGTGGATATAAAGTGGGAGATCAATTTTATATTATAAACAATATATAAAATCATCCCTCATTTTGTGGCCACGGTAGTTTCTATACATTTATATTCCAGAGAATGTAAATAAATCTAAAAAAAAAAACATGCCTGTGTAGCTAATGCTAGGATTTCATCAATTTATTGATTCATTTTCGACGGCTTATCAACCCTTTACAGGTTATTTAAAGCCTGAAAATATTTTTAGATTGTAAGGATTATTTTTGGGGAGGATAATAATGATTTAGTGATATAAATTTTACTAATTAATCCATAGCTTGGGGAAGAGGTGTATTCATATCTTTCTCATGGTTATTTGCACGTAAGTGAAAATAACGAATTGAAATGGAATTGGAATTTGACTCTCCGATTAACAATTCCGATCCATTATCCATTACACCACCCGCACATCCAATCTTTTCGGTGATCGTACGAGAACCGTTTTTTCAAGGTGGTATGGCCGTATTCTCCTTGAAGAGATTATAGCCACTGGGAAACAGTCTCAAAGTAAAGCTGTTTGTAAAGAAACTGTCCGAATGGAATTTCTTTCTAACTAATAGAAATCAAAGAGATCGACGATCATTAGGCCAAGTGTAGGTGCTATGACGGATCTTGGCTGTGAAGGTCTGAACCAGTGGAACTAATCAATGTAGCACGTTGTAGAGTGGGAAATAATTCATCACCCACAAGGCCATGTAAACGCTTTTGAACTCTATCAAATGGAAAGTGGGAATTGGGCAGCCCCATCTCAGATATGGCAGTAATATTCAATTTTTGACCTGTTCTTGCACTTTTGATTGCATTCGGTTGGAGCAAAGGTAGCGATTGAATAAGTGATTCCGCTTCACACGTGACTGAAATCTATGACTTAGGCACATATTTTCAGAGGGAATGCTTCAACGCTTCTTTCTATATCATTTGTGTGTGGTTTGTGAATTTTAAAATTTTTTACGTCTAAAGGAAAAATGGGATGCGTTGTCGTCCCCTGATGCTCTTTTTTCCGAAAAGAAAAAATGTTTTACAAACAGCAAAAAAAGATAAGAGCCGTTTATAGAGATGGTGCCATAGCTGAGAGCACCGTGAAGCTTGTTGTGACGAAAAATGTGACACAAAAATTCGAAGGCGCATAGGAATAGCGAAAGATGCCTTCCAGGAATTAAGCAACGTATCAAGACATGGGAAAATAATGTTAAAATTTCAAAAAAAAGAGATTACAGAATTTTTCTGTAATTTTAAATCAAAGAAGGCAAAATTTAAGGTCTAGCCATCATACTGGGTCGGAACAAACGTGCGTAGAGTTTTTCGATGGGTTGCGTTTAAACACGTGACTGAAATTTATGACATGTATTATTAGATACTTTGAAGGTGACATTTTAACACCTTCAGTTCGTCGGTGGATTGTGAATTTGAAAAAAAATGGGAAACAAGATGGATTTTCATCATTTAATGCGCTTTTATTTCTGAAAAAGAAGAAAAAAAAGGCTGTCCAAAGATTAAAAAAAAAGATATGTGTCGTTTATTAAAAGAGTACCGTAGCTGAGTGTACTATTCGTAAATAGTCTGCTAGGTTCAGAAATTTTGATCTGTATGACTAAGAACGTTCCGGTGGGCCTGCAGTCGTTGATGATGAGCCTATCGAAGCGCTGATAAAAAATAATCCACGGCACAGGACATCGCAAAAAATAATCTACGGCACAGGACATCGCAGAGATACTCCACATGAGCGTTGTTAGGCAGTTGAAAACATTTGGATGCGTGAACCACTACAATGTTTCGGGGCCTCATGATTGAACAGAAAACAAAAACTCACTTGACCCTATTTCCATTTGTGATTTTTTGCACAAACCCAACAAGATAAACTATTTTTTGAAAAAAAAAAAAAAATGATCACAGACGAAGAATAATGCATGTCTTATGACAATGTTAAGCGGAAAAAAAAACATTTTGAAGGAACGAGAAAAATAAAAAGGAGGAATGAAGACAGAAGATAAATTTTTTAAGTTCGAATTTGACTGGAAAACCGGAAGAAAATCCGACAAGTGAGAAGTGCGAGAGAAGAAACTCTTAGCATAGAACTTGCGGTTACCTCTAGCCATTTTAATTGTAAAATGAGATATTGCCGCCAATCTCGTGCTGCGCTTATATTCATAAAGTCACCAGAACAATTACCATGAAAGTATTTATAGAAAAGACACAGGAAAGCTAAATTACCGTGTGTTTATGGTGTTGGGGCGATGGAGTAACTGAAGCCGATATGCCAGGTCAGGACCAATAAATTTACAGATTCTTCTTTGAATTTTATCAATAAACTTTAAATAGATAACAAGGAGCACTAGACCTTGGTGTGGCTGCAATATTCATTGCATGTACGAATGGTAGACATATAAATGTCTAAGAAAAATTGTTTAGCACGGTTCAGTGTACCAACTTCCCTAGAAGGCAACCTAAAAATGTATTTAATATCATCTTTCCACTTGTCAGCAGAAGCCTCAGGCCCGAGGAGGCGCAACGAGGTTAGCATCTGCCATCCTGATGGAAGGCAAAAAGTATTCTCTCAGACAAATGAGAGTGGATTAGTTTTTGGAGGCGTTAAAATTAACAAGTCACTCCTTGCCCCAGTTAACAACAGATTGTATGTCATTTTGAGATCATCTGCCAATTTGACCTTATCGAACCGATCAGCCTTATTGCTAAGACAGTAGTAAATAGTTGTGTCATCAGTATAGACACCAAGTTGAAAACTGATGACATCAGGAAGGAAGGAAGATAGATAGGAACATACTTAGATAGATAGATAGATAGATATGATTAGTCTAAGATAGATAAATAGATAAAAGACATAAATAGATAGATAGATAGATATGATTAGTCTAAGATAGATAAATAGATAAAAGACATAAATAGATAGATAGACAGATAGATAGATAGATAGATAGATATGAACAAACTATGATTAGTCTAAGATAGATAGATATAATTAGTCTAAGATAGATAAAAGACAGATAAATAGATAGATAGATATGATTAGTCTAAATAGATAGATAAAAGACATAGATATGATTAGTCTCAGATAGATAAAAGACATAGACAGATAGGCAGATAGATAGATAGATAGATAAAATAGATAGATAGATAGATAGATATGAACAAATTTCGATAGGTAGATTGATGAGACGTTGAATTCAAACAAATATTCTTCGCAATAGACCGATTAACGACAATAAACGATGATGTGTCCAGAACTGGCCAGTCGGAAGGATATCGTCTTCCATTAAGTGACTTCAAGTCTCTTTGGGGATCTGACGGAAATTGGTACAGTTTTGGATGTGATGTCCTACAACATTCATCGTACTTATTTTGATCGCTTCGAAATTCTCATAATGTGAACAACTCTCTTGTGTCAGGTCATCACCCAGAAAGATGCCAAGTACTGGAATTTTATTTACTATTTATTTATTTATTTATTTATTTCCCTCAATAGGAATAGACAGGTTCGCCTATCGTCCGGTTCACACTCTTCCCCGGTGTTTTGATGAGGAGTAGAGGTTTACCTCTTGTTTCCGTTTCCGTCTACTTCAACTCTAAACTTCTAACGTATCTTAATTTTTAAAATCATTTCTTACAATAGGAGTAGATAGGTTCGCCCATCGTCCGGTTCACACTCATTCCCGATTTTTTGAACAGGAGTAGAGGTTTATCCCTTGTTTCCTGTTTAGGATTGAATTCCCTGTTCCTCCTAAAGTTTTTTTCATTCTCTTTCACTCTCACCAGCTCCTTGCGTCTTAGTGGCATTATCGCCTTACTTGGATGAATTGAGTTAAAAAACTAAAACAAACAAAAAAACAGTTGGATGATGCTTTTAACTGATTAACTTTTCGTCTGGTATAATCGAAGAGCTTAGTGCGGGGATCGAACTCACTTCAGTAATCATTTTCTGGAAAATGAGTCGCCTAACTACTGTCCTAGGCCGTTGATGCCATATATATATTTATTCAGTTTGGAACAATGTCATAATTACGAAGCGTCGAGTGACGATCGAACTTTCTTTTATACTAATGTTCACCTAATAAAACGCCCAAGAGTCACTCAAGGTAGAGTTTTACCAAATGATGTTGTTCTAAGGGCGTTCAAAGAAGTTGCAAGAAGTGTATATTATGAGGATATGTAGGATGGATAACGGCTGACACACGAATTGAAGAAATTAAGATTTTAGTGATCTGGGAAGCATCCTCTCGAGAGTCCGTTCAATAACGCCACAGTTCTGCGGAAGAAGCTTTCTGACTAGAACTTTTTCCATATGAAAGGAATGGGGATGGGCCAACGCAGTGTACGTGGACTAGCGGGTCCTAGCTGTAAATGTGTGGTGGAAAAATGGATCGTATTTCACTCGAACACATATCATGGAAATAGCGAGAGGGTGGCGATAGGGTGGCACTGTTTCGTCTGTGGGGAAAGTTGTTGTAGGGTGGAAAACAATTCATGACGCACACAGTTGCGCAAACGCTTGTCGGGGCTGGAAAGTGAAGATTGTGCAGCTCCAGGTGCGAATGTTTTCAGGTTACTCGTCAAGTCACGAGTTTCATTATAGTATATTCGGACACCGTATGTTCTGCAACCAGGGCATGTGTCTTGGGTATGATAGTCTGACGGAGCCCATCCCTCTTTAAGTTGGTTTTTGGAATTTTCGAGTTTTCTTCCCCTAGACTGGTTGCCCCACAAGGCAAGAGAACACAGTTTGCACTACTAAACCTATAGCTAAGTGAAGAGTGATTTGTGCCTTTTCCTAGTGCATTAGTGCGAAGTGAGCGAAATAGAATAGCGTGGAAAATGAACTCGACACGTCGAAATCACTTTCCGCGTCGATATCAATTACAATACCCACACTTCTTTGTTATCCTAGCTTGTTAAAAATTCTTATACGGCAGGCGTTGTTGGCAGTTGAGTAAGCTCCCCCACGCAATTCACAAACTTTGTAGCTCGAGTTACTTTATTTTTGTGTTTTTAGATTTAGTTGATGACATTAAAGAAGAAAAAAAAACCTGAAAATTTTCACCGTGATGATATGAAAAACCCCACGATTATAGAAAGAGCAAATGTAGGTGTAACATTCCTACACAAAGTTTGCATCCAAAATAAATAAAAGCACCAAAAACGAACATAGTCATGTCTCACATAAGTGCATTTTATACGGTAAAAGTGTTGTATTTGAATAACAGTAAAGTACCTAATTCATCCTGCCATGCGCTATCTTTACAAAACAGATCAGAATAAAAGTGTATAACTGATATTTCGTGACTGGAGCTACCAATTCATCCCTTTTCAGCCTTGACATGGTTCAAAAGCTTTTACGTAGCCTTGTGGGGAATGAAATGTTCCCACCTCACAAGCGTTTCCCCATAGATGAAACGTGGCAGGCTCCTCGCTATTCTATCGCTATTTCAATGAGCGATGTTCAGGCAAACTACGATCTCTGGCTCTATAAGTCCAAACATTTACATCTAGGACCCGCCAGTCCACATACACTGAGTTGATCTATCCCCATTCCCTGGTAAGGTTGAAGTTCCACTCAGAAAGCTTCTTCCGCAGAGCTGCGGCCTTATGAAACAAACTCTCGAGAGGATGCTTCTCCGATCACTACAATCTTAACTTCTTCAATTCGAGTGTCAGCCGTTATCTATCCTTCATATCCTCATATTGATCCTTCCCTGTACGGCCTTACAACAACTTCATTCAGTAAACCTCTACCTTGAGTAACTCTTGGGCCTTGGGTGAACATTTCCATGGCAAATGTCCAAGACGAGATACATTCTTTAGTGCGATTAGTTCCGACCTTTATAGCTGAGACTGGCTATGCAACATCACAGTATCGAATCCTCGTCTTCTTCGTATTCCATTGGTAAGGAAGAAGTCACACTTAGACCGCTTCATCCCAAGAATCGTTCCTCTGTGAAAGAGACTCCCGAGAGGATGCTTTCCCCAGTTTAGTACAATTTTAACCTCTTTTAGTCTAGGGTCAGTCGTTATCTAATCCACATATCCCCATAATATACACTTCATAATTCCTCCGTTAAGCAACGTCGAACCTGGTCATTATCTAGATGGGTGACAGCTTGGAAATACCAGGTGCAGTAAGTATGGATGTTCGGTGCAGGGTAGTGGATACCGGCTCGAAATGAGGAATCAGAGAGTCGCGTTCGAATTTCAGTCGGGTCCGTTATATTCTCTTACAGAAAACACCATTGGGAAAGGTATAAATTCATCTCTTCTGTCGCAGCTATGGGTTAAATAAAAAAGACTCCATAAAAATTGTTAATACAATATTTACTGGGAAAAAGAAAATAAGAATCTAAAAGTTTGTTCTGCGGTAGACAACCAAGGCTGAAGGGTCCAGTCAACCCTGCTATTTAACCCATTTCTGGAAGGAAAGAGAAGAAATGGATTTATAACTTTTCCAAGGATACTTGCGTCTAAGTTAACGTATCGAACCTGAATGGACTTTGAACTCATAGTGCCGGATTCTCATTCTGAGCCGTTATCCATTACATCTCACCTCATATGCTTAGTATAAAATGTCAAACTTTCGCGGAAAATCGTCTGCCTAGTCAGACAGGAAACCAAAGATGTATGACCGAATAAGCGTGTATCACGTATGGCACTTGATGGTCTTGAACATTTTCTGTGTCGTATTACAAGTCTTATAAATATTTCATAGCGGATATTCCTATGTCGTATTACATGTTAAATCTTATAAATATATCATAACGCATTTTACTGTGTGGTATTACAAGCTAGGTTTTATAAATCTATCGTAACGGATGTTCCTATGTCGTATTACAAGTGAAGTCTTATAAATATACCATAACGGATATTCTTGTTTCGTATGAAAAGCTAAGTCGTGTAAATATCTCACAACGGATTTTCCTGTGTCGTATAACAAACTAAGTCTTATAAATATTTCATAACGGATATTCCGATGTCGTATTTCATGTTAAGTTTTATAAATATATCATAACATATTTTCCTCTATCATATTACAAGTTCAGTCGTATAGATATATCATAACGTACTTTCCTATGTTATATTGCAAGCGAAGTCTTATGAATATATCATAACAGCTATTCCTCTGTTTTATTACAAGTGCGGTTTTATAAATATATCATAACGGTTTTTTTGCATCACAAGCTAATTCTTATAAATATATCATAACGGATATTCCTGTGTCGTATTATATGCGAAGTCTTATAAATATATCACAATCGATTTTCCTTTGTGCTACTTAAATCGTCTAAATATATACAACGGATTTCCCTGTGTCGCACAACAAACTAAGTCTTTATAAATGTTTCATAATCGATTTTCTTGTGTCGAATTGCAAGTCTTATAAATATATTTTAATCGATTTCCTTTGTGCTACAACAAGCTAAGTTTTATAAATATATTATAACGGATTTCCCTGTGTCTTATTACAAGCTAAGACGTATAAATATATCATAACCTATTTTCCTGTGACGTACTACAAATCAAGACTTATAAATATATCAATACCGATTTTCATGTATCCTATTATAAACTAAGTCTAAATACATCATAACGGATTTCTCTGTGTCTTATTATACAACTCGTATAAATAAATCATAACAGATATTCCTCTGTTGTATTAGAAGTGAGGTTTTATAAATATATCGTAACGGATTTTCCTGTGTTGTATAACAAGGTACGCCTTATAAATATATCATAACGGTTTTTCCTGTATCGTGTTACAAATTGCGTCGTATAAATATATCATAACAGATTTTATTACAATCTACGTCGTATAAATATATCATAATGAATTTTCTTGTGTCCTATTACAAGCTAAGTGTTATCAATATCTCAAAACGGATTTCACTGAATCGTATTACAAGGTAGATTTTATAAATATATCATAACGGATTTTCCTGTGTTGTATAACAAGGTACGCCTTATAAATATATCATAATGAATTTTCTTGTGTCCTATTACAAGCTAAGTGTTATCAATATCTCAAAACGGATTTCACTGAATCGTATTACAAGGTAGGTTTTATAAATATATCATAACGGATTTTCCTGTGTTGTATAACAAGGTACGCCTTATAAATATATCATAATGAATTTTCTTGTGTCCTATTACAAGCTAAGTGTTATCAATATCTCAAAACGGATTTCACTGAATCGTATTACAAGGTAGGTTTTATAAATATATCATAACGGATTTTCCTGTGTAGTATAACAAGGTACGCCTTATAAATATATCATAATGAATTTTCTTGTGTCCTATTACAAGCTAAGTGTTATCAATATCTCAAAACGGATTTCACTGAATCGTATTACAAGGTAGGTTTTATAAATATATCATAACGGATTTTCCTGTGTTGTATAACAAGGTACGCCTTATAAATATATCATAATGAATTTTCTTGTGTCCTATTACAAGCTAAGTGTTATCAATATCTCAAAACGGATTTCACTGAATCGTATTACAAGGTAGGTTTTATAAATATATCATAACGGATTTTCCTGTGTTGTATAACAAGGTACGCCTTATAAATATATCATAATGAATTTTCTTGTGTCCTATTACAAGCTAAGTGTTATCAATATCTCAAAACGGATTTCACTGAATCGTATTACAAGGTAGGTTTTATAAATATATCATAACGGATTTTCCTGTGTTGTATAACAAGGTACGCCTTATAAATATATCATAATGAATTTTCTTGTGTCCTATTACAAGCTAAGTGTTATCAATATCTCAAAACGGATTTCACTGAATCGTATTACAAGGTAGGTTTTATAAATATATCATAACGGATTTTCCTGTGTTGTATAACAAGGTACGCCTTATAAATATATCATAATGAATTTTCTTGTGTCCTATTACAAGCTAAGTGTTATCAATATCTCAAAACGGATTTCACTGAATCGTATTACAAGGTAGGTTTTATAAATATATCATAACGGATTTTCCTGTGTTGTATAACAAGGTACGCCTTATAAATATATCATAATGAATTTTCTTGTGTCCTATTACAAGCTAAGTGTTATCAATATCTCAAAACGGATTTCACTGAATCGTATTACAAGGTAGGTTTTATAAATATATCATAACGGATTTTCCTGTGTTGTATAACAAGGTACGCCTTATAAATATATCATAATGAATTTTCTTGTGTCCTATTACAAGCTAAGTGTTATCAATATCTCAAAACGGATTTCACTGAATCGTATTACAAGGTAGGTTTTATAAATATATCATAACGGATTTTCCTGTGTTGTATAACAAGGTACGCCTTATAAATATATCATAATGAATTTTCTTGTGTCCTATTACAAGCTAAGTGTTATCAATATCTCAAAACGGATTTCACTGAATCGTATTACAAGGTAGGTTTTATAAATATATCATAACGGATTTTCCTGTGTTGTATAACAAGGTACGCCTTCTAAATATATCATAATGAATTTTCTTGTGTCCTATTACAAGCTAAGTGTTATCAATATCTCAAAACGGATTTCACTGAATCGTATTACAAGGTAGGTTTTATAAATATATCATAACGGATTTTCCTGTGTTGTATAACAAGGTACGCCTTATAAATATATCATAATGAATTTTCTTGTGTCCTATTACAAGCTAAGTGTTATCAATATCTCAAAACGGATTTCACTGAATCGTATTACAAGGTAGGTTTTATAAATATATCATAACGGATTTTCCTGTGTTGTATAACAAGGTACGGCTTATAAATATATCATAATGAATTTTCTTGTGTCCTATTACAAGCTAAGTGTTATCAATATCTCAAAACGGATTTCACTGAATCGTATTACAAGGTAGGTTTTATAAATATATCATAACGGATTTTCCTGTGTTGTATAACAAGGTACGCCTTATAAATATATCATAATGAATTTTCTTGTGTCCTATTACAAGCTAAGTGTTATCAATATCTCAAAACGGATTTCACTGAATCGTATTACAAGGTAGGTTTTATAAATATATCATAACGGATTTTCCTGTGTTGTATAACAAGGTACGCCTTATAAATATATCATAATGAATTTTCTTGTGTCCTATTACAAGCTAAGTGTTATCAATATCTCAAAACGGATTTCACTGAATCGTATTACAAGGTAGGTTTTATAAATATATCATAACGGATTTTATTACAATCTACGTCGTATAAATATATCATAATGAATTTTCTTGTGTCCTATTACAAGCTAAGTGTTATCAATATCTCAAAACGGATTTCACTGAATCGTATTACAAGGTAGGTTTTATAAATATATCATAACGGATTTTCCTGTGTTGTATAACAAGGTACGCCTTATAAATATATCATAATGAATTTTCTTGTGTCCTATTACAAGCTAAGTGTTATCAATATCTCAAAACGGATTTCACTGAATCGTATTACAAGGTAGGTTTTATAAATATATCATAACGGATTTTCCTGTGTTGTATAACAAGGTACGCCTTATAAATATATCATAATGAATTTTCTTGTGTCCTATTACAAGCTAAGTGTTATCAATATCTCAAAACGGATTTCACTGAATCGTATTACAAGGTAGGTTTTATAAATATATCATAACGGATTTTCCTGTGTTGTATAACAAGGTACGCCTTATAAATATATCATAATGAATTTTCTTGTGTCCTATTACAAGCTAAGTGTTATCAATATCTCAAAACGGATTTCACTGAATCGTATTACAAGGTAGGTTTTATAAATATATCATAACGGATTTTCCTGTGTTGTATAACAAGGTACGCCTTATAAATATATCATAATGAATTTTCTTGTGTCCTATTACAAGCTAAGTGTTATCAATATCTCAAAACGGATTTCACTGAATCGTATTACAAGGTAGGTTTTATAAATATATCATAACGGATTTTCCTGTGTTGTATAACAAGGTACGCCTTATAAATATATCATAATGAATTTTCTTGTGTCCTATTACAAGCTAAGTGTTATCAATATCTCAAAACGGATTTCACTGAATCGTATTACAAGGTAGGTTTTATAAATATATCATAACGGATTTTCCTGTGTTGTATAACAAGGTACGCCTTATAAATATATCATAATGAATTTTCTTGTGTCCTATTACAAGCTAAGTGTTATCAATATCTCAAAACGGATTTCACTGAATCGTATTACAAGGTAGGTTTTATAAATATATCATAACGGATTTTATTACAATCTACGTCGTATAAATATATCATAATGAATTTTCTTGTGTCCTATTACAAGCTAAGTGTTATCAATATCTCAAAACGGATTTCACTGAATCGTATTACAAGGTAGGTTTTATAAATATATCATAACGGATTTTCCTGTGTTGTATAACAAGGTACGCCTTATAAATATATCATAATGAATTTTCTTGTGTCCTATTACAAGCTAAGTGTTATCAATATCTCAAAACGGATTTCACTGAATCGTATTACAAGGTAGGTTTTATAAATATATCATAACGGATTTTCCTGTGTTGTATAACAAGGTACGCCTTATAAATATATCATAATGAATTTTCTTGTGTCCTATTACAAGCTAAGTGTTATCAATATCTCAAAACGGATTTCACTGAATCGTATTACAAGGTAGGTTTTATAAATATATCATAACGGATTTTCCTGTGTTGTATAACAAGGTACGCCTTATAAATATATCATAATGAATTTTCTTGTGTCCTATTACAAGCTAAGTGTTATCAATATCTCAAAACGGATTTCACTGAATCGTATTACAAGGTAGGTTTTATAAATATATCATAACGGATTTTCCTGTGTTGTATAACAAGGTACGCCTTATAAATATATCATAATGAATTTTCTTGTGTCCTATTACAAGCTAAGTGTTATCAATATCTCAAAACGGATTTCACTGAATCGTATTACAAGGTAGGTTTTATAAATATATCATAACGGATTTTCCTGTGTTGTATAACAAGGTACGCCTTATAAATATATCATAATGAATTTTCTTGTGTCCTATTACAAGCTAAGTGTTATCAATATCTCAAAACGGATTTCACTGAATCGTATTACAAGGTAGGTTTTATAAATATATCATAACGGATTTTCCTGTGTTGTATAACAAGGTACGCCTTATAAATATATCATAATGAATTTTCTTGTGTCCTATTACAAGCTAAGTGTTATCAATATCTCAAAACGGATTTCACTGAATCGTATTACAAGGTAGGTTTTATAAATATATCATAACGGATTTTCCTGTGTTGTATAACAAGGTACGCCTTATAAATATATCATAATGAATTTTCTTGTGTCCTATTACAAGCTAAGTGTTATCAATATCTCAAAACGGATTTCACTGAATCGTATTACAAGGTAGGTTTTATAAATATATCATAACGGATTTTCCTGTGTTGTATAACAAGGTACGCCTTATAAATATATCATAATGAATTTTCTTGTGTCCTATTACAAGCTAAGTGTTATCAATATCTCAAAACGGATTTCACTGAATCGTATTACAAGGTAGGTTTTATAAATATATCATAACGGATTTTCCTGTGTTGTATAACAAGGTACGCCTTATAAATATATCATAATGAATTTTCTTGTGTCCTATTACAAGCTAAGTGTTATCAATATCTCAAAACGGATTTCACTGAATCGTATTACAAGGTAGGTTTTATAAATATATCATAACGGATTTTCCTGTGTTGTATAACAAGGTACGCCTTATAAATATATCATAATGAATTTTCTTGTGTCCTATTACAAGCTAAGTGTTATCAATATCTCAAAACGGATTTCACTGAATCGTATTACAAGGTAGGTTTTATAAATATATCATAACGGATTTTCCTGTGTTGTATAACAAGGTACGCCTTATAAATATATCATAATGAATTTTCTTGTGTCCTATTACAAGCTAAGTGTTATCAATATCTCAAAACGGATTTCACTGAATCGTATTACAAGGTAGGTTTTATAAATATATCATAACGGATTTTATTACAATCTACGTCGTATAAATATATCATAATGAATTTTCTTGTGTCCTATTACAAGCTAAGTGTTATCAATATCTCAAAACGGATTTCACTGAATCGTATTACAAGGTAGGTTTTATAAATATATCATAACGGATTTTCCTGTGTTGTATAACAAGGTACGCCTTATAAATATATCATAATGAATTTTCTTGTGTCCTATTACAAGCTAAGTGTTATCAATATCTCAAAACGGATTTCACTGAATCGTATTACAAGGTAGGTTTTATAAATATATCATAACGGATTTTCCTGTGTTGTATAACAAGGTACGCCTTATAAATATATCATAATGAATTTTCTTGTGTCCTATTACAAGCTAAGTGTTATCAATATCTCAAAACGGATTTCACTGAATCGTATTACAAGGTAGGTTTTATAAATATATCATAACGGATTTTCCTGTGTAGTATAACAAGGTACGCCTTATAAATATATCATAATGAATTTTCTTGTGTCCTATTACAAGCTAAGTGTTATCAATATCTCAAAACGGATTTCACTGAATCGTATTACAAGCTAAGCCTTATAAATATATCATAATGGACTTTGTCTACCGTATTACAAGTTATGTCTTATTAATACATCATAACAGTTATTCATCTGTCGTATTACAAGTTAAGTCTTATAAATATATCATAACGGTTTTTCTTGTGTCGTATTAATAAGCTAAATCTTATAAAGGTATCATAACGAATATTACTGTGTCGTATTACAAAAGAATTATTATTAATTTATCATAATGGATTTTCTTGTGTCATATTACAAGCTCATTCGTATTAATATATCATAACCGATTTTCATGTGACGTATTACCAACTAAGTCTTATATATATATATATATATATATATATATATATATATATATATATATATATATATATATGAAGAAACATAGTCTTAAAGTGTGCTATATTTATGGGATAAAGTGCTCAATATCAGAGATAGAGCGTGTGTAAATATAAAAGTGGACATGGAAGTCAGCACTTAGAGGCGACAGTTGCCTGACGATTGCACTAGCATGAAACAGACTGTCGCCTCTAAGTGCTGACTTCCATGTCCACTTTTATATATATATATATATATATATATATATATATATATCATAACGGATTTTAACATCGGATGTTAGCGTAGCGAAGCCGTTGTCTCTTTGGAAAGTGGGATCAACCTTCAAATGCCTTAGAGAATATGAATTCAACTCTTCACCCCTCCACCGATATTTTAAATAGCAGGACAGACAGTGCTCCCTGGACATGGTTGGCAAACAATCCAGGAGAAGAGAACTCTGGATTCAATACCAGCTTAACTATTAATTCCATCCCAGTTAAATCTGAAACCACGACCGCAATAATCATTTGTAGTGGTCGGCTTTATCAGCATCTTAATCCCGTAATTTTTAGCAGTATTCATGAATGTATCAGTAGCCTAGCGGTTGTGTGTGTTTCCTGGAAAGGAAATTGCGTCTGGTGTGTAGACTTCAAATTCCAGCCAAATCTGCTGGTTTGGCACAACACAATAGTTAAAAATGCCTCTCGTGCGAGTGAAGCATCTTTTTTCGAATGGCGATACAGGATAAAAATATAAAATAACTTTACCAAGTAACAGAAACCACATCACTTACAGACTTTCAACAGCGGCAACAGCTAAAATGGATATCACATGTAACTAAATAAATAATGACATATTCACGCTATTTCAAACAAAAGTTTACAAAGGAAGCTCCTATCAATACTAGAAATAGCGATGACAGTTACTGCATTTAAGCACCTATTTTTCTGAAAAATTGTTTTAAGAGAGATATGTTATAAATGTCAACCGAGAGAATCAGTGCCTGCTTGGTCAATTGAATGTTCAATGTTTCCTTATAAAGAAACGGCTAATAGAGATGAGGAGAACAGATACTACACTTTGATCCCAGCCCGATGACCAAGGCGTGAAGATATTCACCTACCGCCCCACGCGGTCGGATGTGGCACAAGGCCGTGTTTATTGTGTGGTATCCGAGCCCGTAGGCTCGGCCAAAAATTCCCCGTAAACCGCGTTAGGGGGCGGGTAGCTGCATACCACCCCAGATGAGACTCTGCCCTTTGGCATAGCCTCGTATGGGTTCCTCTCTGCGCAGAGGCAGAGAGTTTGACAAGCACACTGTGGAAGACCACAGTGAAGAAAACTAACTCAAATAATAGCGATTTCTCATTCAATTAAATACTGAAATGTGTCCACGTAATGAAACGACCAATATTAATATTAGAAATCAGAAGAACAGATACTACACTTTGGTACCAGCCTGATGGTTAGCGAGTAGAGAAAATCGTAACTCGAGTAACCCTGACTGTTTAGTCATTGAATGCCGAATGTTTTCACATAAGGAAACGGTTAATATTACTATTACCATTACAAACACTCTTCGATTAACTACATCCGGCAGCAATCGGGAGATTGGACATGTTGATGAGCCTGGAAGCAGCTCTTAATTGCTGTTGTTCCCAGGTCCACCCTCACTTGGGTGGTAGCACATGTTAGGGTCCCAGCTATGGGCAAATAGGGAAATCGCCCTATTTAAAAACACTATGAAAGTATAAAAATATATTTTAATAGTAAAAATACCAGCAATATATTTTATATATATATATATATATATATATATATATATATATATATATATATATATATATATATATATATATATAGTATTTACATTAGTCGGACTATTGTCCTCATCTTTGTCGCCATATTTGTCACAACGTTTCGGCCGTTGTACGCTCAGGTGGTTTGAATTTCGAACCGAACCCTTTATTTCGATCACTGGGGTAGACTGTTCTAGTTCCACGAGCCATGTTTGATGGATGTCAGTTATCAGTTATCTCATGGTAATTTTCCCTCTGAAAGTTCTCCACCAACTGAGGACACATGGTACAGTGGATAAAGGCGTTGGTTAGATCCAGTGACAGACCCAAGGAGTGTGAGTTCAATACCCGGTTCAGGCAGTGGAGAACTTTCAGAGGGAAAATTACCAGGAGATAACTGACATCCATCAAACATGGCTCGTGGAACTAGAACAGTCTACCCCAGTGATCGAAATAAAGGGTTCGGTTCGAAATTCCAACCACCTGAAGAAGGCCGGAGCGTACAACGGCCGAAACGTTGTGACAAATATGGCGACAAAGATGAGGACAATAGTCCGACTAATGTAAATACTGTACATAATACCTCATCTCAGAAATATAGACAGATATATATATATTTTTTTTTAAAGCGTATTACCCCAAGCAAGGCTGGAGGCCACTATCACGCAAGGGGTTATAGAAGGGTTGGAGGAAGAGCAGATAGGAGTGGTAAAGGAGAGGATGTGGAGAAAGAGAAAGACAGTGGGTCGACCAAGGCAAGGGGGTTACAGAAGATTTGGAGCGAGAGCAGATAGGAATGAAAGGTGAAAGGATGTGGAGAAGGGACGTGGATAGATCAAGGCAACTGGAAATGTCGATTGACGCTACACTTAAACCGTTGGAGATTGTATTTGTCAGGGAAACAGTAATAGAGAAGAAAACAAAAACAATATATATATAGTAAAATTAGCAACCATACATTTTAAGGCAATATAACCAGCAATATATTTTATATTCAAATAATTTTGACATTAAATAACCCATAATGTTTGATATGCCGCTAAACAAAATCAACCGATCAACCAACAGGAAAGAACACTTTCTTGACTCATCTATATAATATCATGTAATTCCTTAAATAAAACTGTATTCCAAAATATAACTGATAAAAAAAAAAACACAAAAAATAAAACACAAATATTACCGCCTGTAGTAATCATGTTCACACAAACATATATATGTACAAAATCTGAGTATCACCTACCATGGATTCGACTGCGAGAGCAGAATAACATATATCATATTTTTATTACTTCAAAGCTCCCAAGAAAATTAAATTTCGGCATTAAACGACCCATAAAGATTTGAAATCCCGTTAAACAAATCAACAAATACACTTGAAAAAAATAGGTATCTCTTTCTCGTCTTCATTCCAGTCTAGGAGAAACATAACTCTGAATTTAAAACACTGTGCTAGTAATTCCACTCCGTAAAACCTTCTTGCTATGGAAACAAGAGCACCAACACCTAGAGTGATGAAGCTGTGTCCCTTATTGGCGAATCTACAGGGTTAATATACGCATACACAATGCTTATAAAATCCAGGTTTTTACCTGGAGTATATATACTAATTTCCGAGACAGGACCACCTGTCTGGCTTAGTAGATCGCAGCACGATAACATATTTGCTGCATTGAGAAATCGTAAGTTGACAATGTTCGTCCCCTTGACATTGCTTACTTAATTGCATGAGTTGGCGTTTTCAGCTAATTATAACCACGTCCCAGTTTGGAGTAAATAACACCTTACAAAATATTACTTTGGCCCTATTTTAAGTCGGTCGGATCCAAGGGAAACACGCCGGTGAATTGTAAGGCAAACATGCTGGATTTTGAGGTAGTTAAAATTCAGCTTGAGCAGCCCAGTTCGCGAATGAACTTTGACCTCAAATTTGTCTACAGTAAAAACTCGTTCCAAGTCAGTTGGCATGTGATCATTTGGCCGAAGTGTCTGATGTGGATGTGCGGCTGTGGTAACGGTTAACGGCGCGGTAAGTGACATCAGCGAGCCGAGTTCAAATTCCAGCCTAGACTGTTGCGTTCACTTTCGCACTAACGTCCCGGAAAAAGCATGAATATATCTCTTCTCGCTTTGTCCCCTATTTTTGGTTAAAAAGCTCGGTAGATTAGACTCTCTGGCCTTAGATGGTTGCTAGTTAAATAGAGGTATATTCCTGAATTCAGAACTGTGAAGGATGCAACGGAAGGATCCATAACATTTCGTAGATAATAAAAATAGAAGCTGTGGAGAGCCATGATCATCTAAGTTCTGAAGAGGCATAGCATTTAAAAAATAAATTGTCTGAATGGTGGTATTTTAAAAAATATTGTATAGTATATATACATTTTTTATTTATTAAGAGTAGCTTAGTTTGGCACAAGGATGTAAAAATGGAGCAACTAGAGAGGATCGAGCTAACAACTAACGTTCTACAAGTCCACACTGTTGACCATTAAACCACGATGGGCGCGTAAAGTTATTTACTATGCTTAAGTATGTTTGGCACAAGGCCAGAAGAATATGGCACCCATTGAGAACCAACTCACGACTAACAATTTACAAGTCCAGCTTGCTGACCATGGTGAAGAGCCCAAGATTTTTTTTACTACGCTTATGTTAGTTTGGTACAAGGCCACAATAAGGGGCACCCAGTAAGGATAGACGGGGACGCGAAACATTACCTTTGGCGATCCAAAATAGAAAAACTTAATTTAATTTTGGCACACGACCACATGTATCCAACACTCCATAAGGAGCGACCACATTATTTGGTAAAAAGGACCCGTAAGACTGGCTCGTTAACCATTACCCTACGCTAAGCATGCACAGTCTTACTAAGTTTTTCTTTTAAAATTAGCATAGCTGACACAAGGCTACAACATTGGAGTACTTAATAAGTATGAAACTCAATAGACAGTAGTAATGGTCTGCTATTTTAAGCTCGTTAACCTTTACTCCTCGTCGCGGGTCCTGTTTAACACAAGTTTGCATTTGTGGGGAACCCAATGACGATTGAAATCACTAAAGTAGTAATGGTATGTTAAAGTAACGCATTATTAGTCATTACCCTTCAGCAAGGGGTCATATTTTATAAGCTTAGATTAGCCCGGCGAAGGGCAACAAGTGTAGAACATTTGTCGAGATTGAACTTACGACATAAAAATAATGGCCTGCAGAGAAAGCCACCAAACCCGTAAACTATTCACAAAACACAAAACAGTCAGGCACAAGGCTACAATTATGGAGCACCTTCGATGAATTCCTACACATGTTTCTATAGTCGCTTGCTAACCACTGCTCCAAGGCAAACGCTACCATTAGCCAATATGTGCCTATAATATTTTTTTATTTTTATTTCACAGCGAATGAAGTAAGCGGTAGCAAGTTCATTTTTGGAACCATTAGAAAGAGGTGAATTTGATCCTCACTAGGTGCCTTGAATGCGTGGTCTTTTTATAAATAGGAAACTGTAGTCAAATTCTCGGAATATAACTGCTTTTGCGTGTTCGATCCTGAGCAGTCGAACAAGGTAAATTTATTTTATATAAAAACCGATTAGTTTTCGGATTAAAAAGGTATAAACAAAAAAAACAAAACAAAAAAAAACATTTTTTTTATCTGATTATAATTTATGTCTATAAAGTAGATGGAAAAAAGCAGATGTAACAACAACACAATAATAATAATAATGATAGTATATAAATATGTATGTGTATATATATATATATATATATATATATATATATATATATATATATATATATATATATATATATATATATATATATATAAATATATATATATTTGTGTGTGTGTCTGCGTGTGTGTGTGTGGGGTGTGTGTGTGTATGTGTGTGTGTGTGTGTGTGTGTGTGTGTATGTGTGTGTGTGTGTGTGTGTGTGTGTATGTATATAAAAATTAACTCACCATTCGAAGATCCCCCTTAGATTGGAGGACTGCTGAGAGGTTACCGTCCATCGCTGAGTGAAGATAGGAGAAACACTGTGTCGAGTGAAGCCAACTGGACCTCGACTGAACAATTCAGCTTAACAGCGTTTGTCGCCCAGTGAAACGGTTGCAGTTAAAATTAGCCTGGGAGTCGTGAAAGTTGAAACGAAATGGCGTGATTTACCTAATTATGTAACAAGTTTCTGTTGCTAAATCCTTTTGTCGGATTTCACATTTTTATTCTTTTTCCTCAATTTACCTTTACCGATTTTGACATCATTTTCAAAGGATTTCTGACTTTTTTTTCACCCTTCGTTTATCATTCCACGCTTCATTCCTTTGTCGTTCTTCGTTTTCATTCCATTTTTATTTTTCCTCTTTCATTTTTCTCATTCTTCTTGTCATTTTTTGTTCACACTCATTTTTCTCTTCATTCTCTTCTCATTCTTCTCTCTCAATCTCATATTGTTTTCTTTTGTTTTTCATTCTTCCCTTTTTCATTCTTCTCTTCAGTCTTTTATTTTTTCGCTTTCAGTCATTTCTCATTCCTACTCTCGTCTTTTTTCATTTTTCTTTTCTATCTCTTCCTTTTGTCGCTTTTATTCTTTTCCCATTCTTCCCCTTCCTTCCTTTTTCTCCTTTTCTTTTTTTTTCTTCGCCTTTATTCTCTTCTCATTTTTCCTCTACCTTTTATTTTGAGTTTTCGCTCTCGTATCTTATTTTTCTTCTATTTCATTCTTTTTCTCTCCTTTATTTTGTTTCTTTTCATTCTGTCCTTATTCTTAATTTTACTCTCATTTTTCAAAATTTGTTCTTTTATTTTTCGTTTTCATTCTCTCTCATTCTTTGTCTTCCTTCTTTTCTCGTTTTTATCTTTCTTCTTTTTTCATTCTTCTCTTTAGACTATTTCGTTTTTCTTCTTTTCTCTTTCTTCTATTTTTCGCTTTCATTCTCTTTTTATTCACCTACTTCTTTTCTCATTCTTTCAGTGTTTTTTTTTATCTTCGTTTTCATTCTTTTTATATTCTTCCTTTCGTTTTTCATTCTTATCTCCAGAGAATATTTTATATTCATTTTCATTCTTTCTCTTACTGCTTCTCGCATCCCCCCAGTTTCTTGTTTCATTTTTTTCTCGTTTTTCTTCTTCTTTCTTGTTCGTCCCTCTATTTTTTTTTATCTTCGTTTTCATTCTCTTATCATTTTTCATTTTCTTTCTTTTTTCATTCTTCTCTTCTGTCTTTTACTTTTCGTTGTTTTTATTCTCTTTTTCTTTTTCTTTGTTATTTTTCTTCACATTTTTCTCTTTTCACGGTTTTATTTTAGCTTATATTTTTCTGGTTTCATTCTTTTCTCATAAATAGGTTTCGTTTTTTCCTAATTCTCATTTATTTATTCTTTCGTTATTCTTCTAATCGATCGAACATTTTTAATTTTCCAGCTATCACCATTCCTTTATTCCTTTCATTCCTTCATTCCATTATTCCATTATTTTTTTAAATTCATTCCTTCTTTTCTAAATTTCCATATTTGTCTTCTTCTTTTTAATTGTTTATTTTCTTTTTCTTAAAACGATCTTATTTTTCTATCATCATTATCGCATCTTTCTCTTTCTTTTCCTCTTCTTTTCTCCCCACCTCTCATTATCTGACCTTGCCTGCTTCTCTTTCTGCAAACCAATGATACATTTCACCTCCCTTCTTCTTTCACTTTCTCCCTCCTTCGCGTCTCTCGCTCACTTTGTCTTCTATAGACTCATATGCCTCTGTCCATTCCATGTTCTTTGTCTTGATTGTTTTGTTTTTTACGGTTTATCAACCTTTTGCAGATTATCTAAAGTCAGAAAGTATTTTAGATTGTAAGAATTTTTTGTGATAATAATGATTTACTGAACAGTCAGTTATGTGCCATGCTTGATACACGCTTAGGCGATTATGTATCTTTCGATACATGACTGACGAGGCAGATTTTTTTCCCGCAGTTGGTTGCCATTTTTTCTACGGTAGACCAGTTTCCATCCAAGGCTATAGAACCCGGTCTGTCCTGCTATTTATCCATAGCTGAGGGGAGAAGAAGAAGATTCATACCTTTCCCAAGGTTATTAGCCCGTAAGTGAATTTAATGTATTCGACTGGAATTCGAACTCGGTTCTCCGATTTCTCAGTCCGAGCCGCTACCTAATAACTGGGGTAGAAGAGGTGGATTCATGCTTTTCCCAAAGGTATTTGCGCGTAAGTGAATATAGCGAATATAGCTGGAACTGGAACTCGGCTCTCTAATTAACAGTTCAGAGCTGTTACACCACCCGCACATCCAAACTTACAGCACCTAGTATTCCTAAGCGGTCACTCATCTAAGTACTGACCAGGCTCGACGTTGCTTAACTTCGGTTATAGTACGGGAACCGATGTTGCAACGTGATGTGGTCGCAAGCCCGTCCGTGTTCTTTTTCTCACAAGATCTTTTTCTAAGTATTCCGTCTTTAGTTTAATTTTCTTTCTAGATTTTAACAAGAGCCACTCAAAACAGAGTTACTGAGTGAGGTTGTTGCATGGCCGTGAGAAGGGAAAGTAAGTGTAGATTATGAAGATATGTCGGACAAATAACGGTTGACTCTGGACTTGAAGAGGTTAAAATTGAAGTGATCATGGAAGTATCCTCTCGGGAGTTCGTTCCACAAAGTATCGATTCTTGAGAAGAAACTGTCTGAGGGGAACTTCTTCCTTACTAATGGAATACGAAGATGATTCGATTCATACGGGGTATGGCATGTCCTTGCTGGAAATGCCTGAACTGGTGGAACTGAACATTTGCCATAGAAATAGCGACAGAGTAGCGAGAGGCTTGCGACGTTTCATAGTAATTTCCGCTGCGTCCTCTCTCTCTCTAACCCTGTTTCTCCGTCTCTATCTCCCCGTCTCTCTCTCTCCCTCCTTCCCCCTTTCTCCCCGTCTCTCTCGCGCTTTCTCTTGCCTTCTCTTTCTCCTAGTCTCTTTCCCCCTCTATCTCCCCGTCTCTCTCGCTTTCTCTTCCCGTCTCTCTCCCTCTCTATCTTCCCGTCTCTCTCTCTTTCTATCTCTCAGTTTTTTATCTAATCTATACTTTCCCTTCATTTTTTGTTCGATAAATCTTTTTCTATCAATGAGACTGCATCTTTATTAATGCCAACAGAAATGTGGATCTACAGAAGGATGTTGAGAATACCATGGACTGAACATATGAGTAATGAGGAAGTTTTAGGTAAAATCAAAACAAAGAGGACACATATTTAGAATCAGAAAGAGGCAACTGAAATTTCTAGGAGACATTAAGAAAGAAGGTTTGGAGAATTTGACACTCACAAGATATATTTCAGGCAAGAGAGAGCAAGGAAAGCAATGCATCTACCTAAAGAGCTTGTGTAATTGATTAGCATAACAGAGATAGGCGGAGATAACAAAGAGACAAACCTTAATTAGAGCTACAAAAGATAGAAAGTTGTGGAGAGCCAAGATCGCCCACATTCTGAATAGACACCGTACAATGAAGAAGAATTTTCCGAACGACTTCTGCTTCAGTTTCATTCACTTTCTTTCTCCCTAATCACTCTCTCCAGTCTTTCCTCTCTCTCTCTCTCTTTCTCTCTTTTTCTCTCTCTCACTCTCTCTCTTTCTCTCTCTCACTCTCTCTCTCTCTTTCTCTCTCTCTCTCACTCTCTCACTCACTCACTCACTCACTCTCATATCTCTCCCTTTCTTTTCTATAAATTCATCTTACTCACTCAAAGCTAACGTCTTTGCCCTACTCCTTCTTTTCTTTTCTTTTCTTCGTTCTCTTTCTTCTCCACCTTTTTGTTTCGGCTACAGAATCCCTCTTACTACCACCACGACATTTGGCCCAGTTCAAAACATTCAAACGCATCACTTTGCAACACCAAAAGAGCCAGAATGTTTAATCCAACCGTCTGATTAAATCTCCAATCGTAATTTGCCTGCAAAGGGAAAACATCTGTAGAGTAATTGGCCATGGTTAAATGTAATTGGTAGAAATACCCAAACAGTATTGACAAACTTGCATTATTTACATTATTAGGGCGGTTATCCTCATCTTCATTGAATATTCACAACGTTACGGCCGTTGTACGCTCCGACCTTCTTCAGGTGATTGGAATTTTGAACCGAACGCTTTATTTCGTCTACCGGAGTAGATTGTTCTAGTTTCACGTGCCATGCCTCTTCCAGGACACATGGTCAAGTGGATAAAGATTTTGGTTAGATCCAGTAACTAGACCCAAAGAGTTATGAGTTCATATACCAGGCCACAGCATTGGTGAACCAAAAACTTGGAGAGTTGACTTAAAGGGAAATAACTGAGACATCCGGACGGGGCATGGCACATGGAACCAGTACAATCTACTCTCGTGGACGAAATAAAGGGTCCGGTTCGAAATTCCAATCGCCTGAAGAAGGCCGGAGCGTATAACAGCCGAAACGTTATGAATATGGCAATGAAGATGAGGATAACAGTCCGAATAATGTAAATAATGCAAGTAATCATAATACCTCATATCAGAGATATAGACAGATATATAGAGAGACATAGTTATAAAGGCCGGAACGTACAACGGCCGAAACGTTGTGAATATGGCAATGAAGATGAGAATAACAGTCCGAATAATGTAAATAATGCAAGTAATCATAATACCTCATTTCAGAGATATAGACAGATATATAGAGAGACATAGACATAAAGGCCGGAGCGTACAACGGCCGAAACGTTGTGAATATGCCAATGAAGATGAGGATAACAGTCCAAATAATGTAAATAATGCAAATAATCATAATACCTAATCTCAGAGATATAGACAGATATATAGAGAGACATAGTTATAAAGGTCGGAGCGTACAACGGCCGAAACCTTGTGAATATGCCAATGAAGATGAGGATAACAGTCCGAATAATGTAAATAATGCAAGTAATTATAATACCTAATCTCAGAGATATAGACAGATATATAGAGAGCTTGATCTATCATTCTATCCTTCTCCACATCATTTCCTCTAACACTCCTATCTGCTCTCGCTCCAAATCCTCTGTAACCCCTAGCGTGCTAGTGTCTTCCAGCCTTGCCTGGGGTGAAAAGCTTAAAAACCAAAACCAAAAATAAACATAGACATAAAGTCCGGAGCGTTGAACGGCCGAAACGTTGTGAATATGGCAATGAAGATGAGGATAAAGAGTCCGAATAATGTAAACAATGCAAGTAAACATAATAACTCCTCTCAAAGATATAGACAAGTATTATTGACAAAATTTGCAATAAACAATAACAAAAGAAAGAAAAGAGCAAAAATTTACGAAGAAAACAATATATATATATATATATATATATATATATATATATATATATATATATATATATATATATATATATATGTACAAATTAGGGAATGAACAGAGGGAGTAAAAATCCACAGTTCGTAGCATTTACTTTTTTTTAAAAAGTGCTCAATACAAAGTAGAAGAAAATATTATTATAATATTTTTCTTATTGGAGATTATAATAAAAACATTTTACATTGTAACACAAACGCTTTCTTGTTTCAATCTCTTATAATAATAATAATAATAATATATATATATATATATATATATATATATATATATATATATATATATTAAGACATTTTTTTATGTTTATACGTTCTTTTTAACGACATTCAGGTCGGTAAATGTCGGTAATACTGTTTATTATAAGCAGAGCATTTACTTAAATATTTGGGTCTATGAAGAGAACGTATATATATATATATATATATATATATATATATATATATATATATATATATATATATATATATATATATATATACTTATTTAGTCCCCCCCACAAGGGCTACATAAGGCACAAGTCCTGGTTTAATGTGGGTTTTCCGAGCCCGTATATATATATATATATATATATATATATATATATATATATATATGTATGTATGTGTGTGTGTATGCAAGAAAAAAGTAGACAAAGCATCAGTAATAAGGCAAAAATATGGTGTTAACACACAAATGGTGGTACAAACACACGGCGTTCTGATTTAAAGACATGAACAAAAATATGGCGGATAAGTCGACGTGGTTTATCCTAATGGTTAGGAAGAAATCCCAGCATGCATCTGTAGGATTTGTCTATAAATTTGGGAGAGTGGGTGATTTGCATTAATTCCTACAAGGATTAGAACCAAGAACATCGTTTAAATGTTTCGCCTTTAAAATTTATAACATCACAGCAGAAATCAGCGTAAATTCGTTTGGCATTGCCACCGAGTTTGCAATTTGAGCGAAAAATATTTTCACTGCCAGTTAGAAATGGCAAGAAAAGGAAGATTCAGAAACTACCATTTTCCTCTTCTCCATTTTCAGATGACAGATTTGTACTGAAAAAATTACTAATACATATATTCTGTTTAATGCTTGCTCGCTTTAATTCCTGGCCACTGGCGATCACCTTTTTCTTTATTTCCAATGCAAAAAATTAAAGAAAAAACATGAAGGTAGTTCAAATCTCTTATCTCTTCCTTCATAAAATTTCATAAGGACTATTATTGACGTTAACGAAAAAGACAAGACTCTTACTTCCCAAGTTCACAAATTCAAAAGCTCGAAGGTCGTTGGAGTGTGAAAAGCAAGACCTACCTTAGGCGATGCTGGTTTTCTGGGCCCCTTAGACAAAATATTCTGATCTAAATGAAATGTTCACAAATTTGAGATAACATCACAGGTTTAGAAAAGACATTTGAATAAGATAAATATATCTAGTTCAGGAAAATATATTCTTTGGAAAGAGGATTCTCATAGATTTTTAAGGGTTCTTTCTTTCTTTCTTTCTTTCTTTCTTTCTTTCTTTCTTTCTTTCTTTCTTTCTTTCTTTCTTAGCAGCTGCAGCAACGACAGTATCGGTAGCAGCCGCAAAAACAGCAATCTTTATCTCTTCTGCTAATTAGATCCCAGATAGCAACCTCTATACATGTGAAACAGTCAATCCCTTTTGACTTTTCAGTCCAAATTTCCATTTATATAGTAAACAAGTCATTCCAACCGAATCAAAAATCAACCCCCCGGGTCGGGGGGAGGCGTATACTTCTTATATCCATTAGTTAAAACTCGAGGGTCAATATCCAATCAAACTGCGCCCGCTTTCAACTTAAATTTGGCGGGGGTTTCAGACAACAAAGCCGAGACTTTTGTGTAGAAAATTTTACAAATGTTTAAACCGTCTTTTTTTTATTAATTTGTTTTTATAAACCGTCTGACTTCATTTTGGCCTTTTTTTTAAAAAAAAAGGAAACTGTGTGTCTTACATTATCCCCTTCTTTATGTGTCATGTCCCCGCGGAAAGTAGGCGGTTATGGCACTCCACAACTTCCTATCCCTTGTAGCTCTTAGTAAATTTTGTCATTCTATTATTTATACTAAACCTTGTTCTGACATCTACATACTCAGGCTCACTAAGTATTTTACGCGTTGATTTTCTCTGTCTCTTTTGCATTCAATCTGACCCGTGAGTATCAGATTTTCCAAGCTCCCCTTCCTCATTACATGCCTCAGAATCATGAGCTGTCTCTTCCTGATGTTAACTATAAGTTTCCTTTTTGTTTCCATTTTCTGTAAACTTCGTCGTTGCTCACATGTTTAACTCATGGTATCCTCATCATTCTTCTGGATAACAACATTTATGTTGCTTCTAGTCTCTTATTGATCTTTAAGGAAATTGTCCAGCATTCACTTCCACGTAGGAAGGCATATATCACATAACAATTCAGTACTCTTTCCTTTGTTTTTAACAAAGTTTTTCTGTCTCTTAATACTTTGCTTAGCTTTTGGAATGCATCTTTGGCTCTCTGTTGTGGAGATGAATACACCACTCCAGAATATGTCTTGGACTCTTCCAAATAGCATATATACTGTCACCGAGAATCGCCAGCAGAGCTAGCCTTATATCCTTACCACAGAATTCCGTAAGACTACGTCGACTCCAAACGACATTATATATCATGATTGTCTTATCTTCATTCAATGGAATGAAGACATAATACTATCAAAGTACACATTCGGATTTCAGTATCACATTTTCCGTCCTCTGTAAAAACACTTCCCAGATATTTAAATTTACGCACTTGTTGTGTTGTAGAGTAGCTGAACACCCCCACAAGATGGACTGGTCTAAGAATGTTGAAATTCACAGCAAGATACCATCATTTGACAACACAAATTTCCAGTGTAATACCAACAATGACCGAGGATTTGGGTTTAAATAAATTTACAGTCATATACCAAGAAATTATTGGCGAAGACTCAACCTCGGATTAAATCTGCACAACAGATTGACAAGTTAAAAACAAGTAAGAATTTTATTTGTTCAGTAAATTAAACATGGAAGAATTAAAAGAAGAAATGATGGAATTCATGAAAATCCAGCAGAAACAAAATGAATAGCTGGAGGAACAACGACGTTTGGACAAGGAACGCTCTGAAAAATAAAACGATTGGTTGGAGGAACAACGATGTTTGGATAAGGGACACTCTGAAAAATAAAACGAACGGTTGGAGGAACAACGACAATTGGACCAGGAACACTCTGAAAAATAAAACGAACGGTTGAAGGAACAATGACGTTTGGACCAAGAACACGTTAAAAAATAAAACGAACGGTTGGAGGAACAACGACGTTTGGACCAGGGACACTCCGAAAAATAAAACGATCGGTTGGAGGAACAACGATGTCTGGATCAAGGAACAACGATGTTTGGATCAAGGAACACTCTGAAAAATAAAGCGAACGGTTGGAGGAACAACAACGTTTGGACCTGGAACACTCTGAAAATTAAAACGAACGGTTGGAGGAAAAATGACATTTGGACCAGAAACCCTCTTAAAAATAATGCGAACGGTCGGAGGAACAACTTCGTTAGGATCAGGAACAATCTGAAAAAACAAAAAGAATGGTTGGAGGAACAACGATGTTTGGACCAGGAATACTCTGAAAAATAAAACGAATGGTCGGAGGAACAACAACGCTTTAGACCAGGAACACTCGGAAAAACAAAATGAACATTTAGAGGAACAATGACGTTTGGACCAGGATTGGTCTGAAAAATAAAACGAACGGTTGAAGGAACAATGACGTTTCGACCAAGAACACTTTAAAAAATAAAACGAACGGTTGGAGGAACAATGGCGTTTGGTCCAGGAACACTCCGAAAAATAAAACGGACGGTTGGAGGAACAAGGACGTTTGAACCAGGGACACTCCGAAAAATAAAACGAGCTGTTGGAGGAACAAGGACGTTTGGACCAGGGACACTCCGAAAAATAAAACGAACGGTTGGAGGAACAACGGCGTTTGGACCAGGAACACTCCGAAAAATAAAACGAACGGTTGGAGGAACAACGACGTTTGGACAAGGGACACTCCGAAAAATAAAACGAACGGTTGAAAGAACAATGACGTTTGGACCAAGAACACTTTAAAAAATAAAACGAACGGTTGGAGGAACAACGACGTTTGGACCAGGGACACTCCGAAAAATAAAACGAACGGTTGGAGGAACACTGGCGTTTGGACCAGGAACACTCTGAAAAATAAAACGAACGGTTGGAGGAACAACGACGTTTGGATCAGGAACTCTCTGAAAAATAAGACGTAGGTTTTGAAAAAAAAAGTTCGAATTGTTACTGTTGAAAAAGGAAAAGGATCAAAGTAATGGAAAGTCTTTTTCTCAAGATTTGGAGACAAATTCAGTTGGTTAATTATTTGTACAGTCTTCTGGAGGAGTGAAAAGTTTAAAAGAACTTACTCATGGTATGTTTAACTACTTGTTTTCTACAAGGACTTACGGCTTCAGAAGATGGCGATATTAGTGTAATGACAAAAGTACGCAGGTTTAGGTTTTAAGAAATCTAATATCAACTGAGAAAACAAGGTTCGCGTATATTGTCCTTTTATTGTCCCAGTAAACAGAAATAGCTCTCTCAAATAGGAAAGTAACGAAACAAGGGGAGACTACTCTTGATTATTCATAATATTCTGCCACATTTCCTTTTAATCGTACGGGATGAATTCATTCCATTTTGCCGGCGTTCTGCTGGAACATCTTGTTAAGTCAGCATTCTGGGTTTCTGGGTTTCTGGGTCCGAAGACTCGCTTTGACTGGCTTTCTCCCTTCGTCTCGTGTTGAAAAACAAAAAACAAAACAAAAAAAAAAAAACACGTCTCCTGTGTGCGAGCTGCTGTGATTCTGATTCTGAATCAGTTTGGGGATGAGCTCGCTTCTGAGCTATCGGGCGATCATCCACTTCTGGCTCTCCCCTTGAGACGATACGGACTCAGCATTCGATACACGCAGCCCCCTCCTCGCAAGCTATATCAGGTTTAGGTACATCTCCTGCGGGTGCAAGGTCTTTCAGGGATGTCGAATTTTGGTTAACTTGCAAGTGGTCTAACACAGGTACATTGATGTAGTCACTTCCAGTTGGAAAAGCAGACCTGAGTGATTTAATGGAGAGAAAAAGAAAAACGGGAGAATTCAATTCTTCACCTCGCTATTTTGTCATTCTTAATTTTATTAGTTGTTCTAGTGTTAAACTTATAAATGTAACGACTTTTGATCAGTGATCAATCGAAAATGTCGTCCTATCAAGTAGAGCCTCTATTTTCTGAGTGCCTCCACTACAGCATAGTCTTCTGTCTCCGAACGCGTCAAGTCCCTGTAAAAATGCAACAGAGGCAGAAATTGCACAGTCAGATGCATCTGTCTCTACCACTAGAGACAGATGCATCTGACTGTGCAATTTCTGCCTCTGAATGGCGGGATCTATCACCGTAACTGCTGAGTTACTTTTAAGACGTTTAAAAGTCTCTATTGCTGCTGAAGAAAGAGAAAAACTATCCGCTTGTACCAATGGATGTATTTTATCTGACAAACAAGCAATCCACTGGGAGTAATATGCAAACATACCCATAGCTCGTTTTAGAGCACGCATATTACTAGGAATTGTCAAGTTTAGTAGAGGTTTCAATCGTTCCGGATCTGGTGACAGAACCTTTATTCACGTTGTACTCCAGTAAATTAATGGTCTCTATGCCCCCGCCAAAAAAACAAAAACAAACAAAAAACAAACAAAAAAACATTTGTCGGTATTTAATGTGGGATTACATTTCTCAATAGCCACTATGTATTGTGAATTCATCCCGTACGATTAAAAGGAAATGTGGTAGAATATTATGAATAATCAAGAGTAGTCTCCCCTTGTTTCGTTACTTTCCTATTTGAGAGAGCTATTTCTGATTACGATTGTGATCTGCATGGTTGCATTCGCATACGGTTAGGTTGTCAATGCATGCGAAAGTTCCTTCCGATCTTTCGTCACCAATAATTTTAGCCATAATTCGCTGGAAGCTAGCAACACCATTCGTTACCTCGAATGGTACCCTTTTAAACCGATAGAGGCGACTATTTGCCTCAAAAGCTGTGTAGGCCCAATCAGCTGGTTTAATAGCCACTTGGTGAGAGGCACTGCTGAGATCTAGCGTGCTAAACACTTCGTATTTGGCAATTTCACTTATGATTCCGTCTATCCATGGTAGTGGGTAAGCATCTAATAGGGAGAACGTCTTTATGGTTTGAGAGTAATCAATTTCTAATTTCGTTTTGTGGTTCTCAAAAGATGTTACTAATACCTGTGCCTTTTATGGAGACTTAATTGTTTTAATGATTCCTTCGTCGAGCATTCTCGTAATTTCAGCTTTTATAAATTGTTTGTCCTCAAGTGAGTACCGTCTTGACTTCATTGCTATAAGCTTACAGTCGTCTGGGGATAAGTTATTGAAGAGTGACGGATACGGGACATTGACTTCTGTTAACCCACAAATACTGAGGTTCTGGTTTGGGTCCTCCAAAAGGAATCTCGATACGAGAATGATGTTGTAGAAAGTCATGCCCCAGTATCACGTCACTGCAGAGGTTCTTCATTATCGAGAGTTTGATGTTTCACTATAAAGTGTTTCTTAACTGTAAGCTAACAGGGCAGTATCCAATCACTGATGATAGAGAAGCATTTGCCATAGACTAGCATGTAGAACGGAAAAATCTTTCACTGATTAAACTTCTCAATGCTGAAATTAATATAACTACCAGAACTGCCGGTGTCAATTAGCGCATCAGTAGCAACGCCATTAATTGTAATCTGCATTATCCTTTTTGAAAGGCAGCCCGGAGAAGCAGCTGTGGCAGTAGAAGTCTGATTTTTAGAGGGTGTGAACTGACAAACTTTTGAAAAATGTCCAAACTTCCCACATTTGTGACACCTAGCATCTCTAGTTGGACAAGTGGACCGAAGGTGTTGACTGAGTCCACAAAAGTAGCATTTATAACCTGTGACAGCAGCAGTGGTAGACAGTTCTGAAGAGTTTTGAGTGTCTGGAATTTTCTGGTTAGAAAGAGAAGTCACAGAGAAGGGACTTGGCGAATCATGTACGTAAGAAGAGGAGTGTAAATGAGAATAGTGAGCATTTGGAACAGCACCGACAGTATATCAGTCTGTAAGTAGAACACGGACTGTTTTGGGGCTACCTCAAACGTATTGGCCTGCTCGCAAGCTGTTTTTAAATTTAGATTGGCATTTTCAAGGTGTCTTTGCCTTAACTGGGCATCCGTAGACCGTTGATAAAAGCGTCCAGAATATGCTCATCTTGAATTTCTTTGGTATTCATTGGCCGGAAGTTACAATCCTTGCTTAGCGTTCTTAATTCTTTTAAGTACCGTTCCAACGATTCACCATTTAGTTGGCGTCAGGTAGCCAGTTTATGTCGCGAGAAGATTTCATTCTTTGGTTTCTGGTAAGTAGCTTGTAGCATGTTTATAATCTCCTCATAAGCTGGACAGTCCAGGATTATTTCATGTACTGTGTGGAGTATATAATTAGTTAAGAGTCCAGGCTTGTTCAATGGCCGATGTGGGGTTTCTGCATGTACTGCTTTATAGAGGTTTTCGAACGTCACTTGCCAATGCGCTCAACGCTTTTCAGAGTCTGTAGTATCAGGTTCTACGTCGAACATCTGTGGGCGCATTAATTTTCCATGATGGAAGGATTCTCAGTTGAATAAATTGTAATGACAAAAGTACGCAGGTGTAGGCTTTAAGAAAACTTTATTCAACTGAGTAGATTTATTGTAAAAATTTACAATTTTGGCACAAGGCCGGGAAAAAAGGTAACGGGCTGAGGCTGGTCTTCACTGACTATCCTATACCTAGCTAATCCGATTCACGGCCCATTCACTCATTACAATTTGCACATTCACAACAAGAACTTATCCGTCACCAATCAATCCTCCATATACCATAATACCGCATACACTCATGGGGCCTACAAAACGCACCCAGTGACATAAAAATTTCTGATTATAAAAAAAGTATACATAAAAATCTGATGATTCACAAGGAGAGGAGAGGGGATGAGGCCTAAAACAAACAAAATATAGAAACAAACTAAATAAACATAACTGATGTTAGTAGGACAAGTCCAACCCTTAAAAAAGAAAGAGGCCGCTGTATTCTGCCCTTACACACAATCAAGAGGTTCTCTCGCTAAGGGATAGAGAAAGGAAAAAATAAATACGGCCGTGGAGGAAGCTGACCTAGTCGAGATGAAAAAAGTGGGGTCACAGACAAACTGGGGAGGATGGGAATCTCGACTAGAATCATAACGAAAGAAGAAGCCAGAAACAGGCCAGGAACGACACTTACATTAACTAGGTACGCAAAAGTGATCTATCCTAACCAGGGGAGGGCTCCACAGGTTATCACCACGATGTGACTTAGGTAGACGTAAAAAAGAAAATCAAGGCTAGCCCCGTTCATACGAACCAAGGTCGCCTCAGTCACCCACCTTTCTCTGAAGTCTGTCGAAACCAACTGTTTTCTATCAGTTTTAATCTTCATCTTGAGCTGGTGCTCAAAGAATTGCATCAGATCCTGGCAATTGCCTCGCAACACTTCCTCCTGTCGCGTCGTCCAAATCAAAATTTGGGTCGTGGCTAGCAGTGATAGAAACAACATTCGTTTCACCTCAGAATACGGGGGCGAGAGTGGACAACCCTGACGAACCGACCAAGACAGCGCAAAAGCGCCCGCCAGCTTCCCGTTCGCCTGTATCACAGCAATGGGGGAGCGATACAGAAGGCTAATCCAGTGGCAGAAGTCGAGTTCGAATCCGGCGGCCTGCAGAACAGCAGCAAGTTAGCAGTGGTCAACCCTATCAAATGTCTTGGACTGATCCGAATTGATCAGCGCGGCTTGATCGTCGTCTTTTACACCCTCTATGATCGTGCGGATCAGATGCATGTTGCTCTGAATTGTTCGGCCCTTCACAGCGCAAGTCTACTCAGGTCCCAACAGAGTCTCGGCAATTGACAGGAAACGCTCCGTCAGGATCTTGGCCAAAATCTTTAACTCTGTGTTTAACAGAGTTATGGGCCTAGAGTCATCTAAATCCCTTGCTCTTTTTCAACAGCGTGATCACACCCCTCGAGATCCGATCGGGGACGGACCACTGGCAGAACCAGTTGTTGAACACGACTGTCAAAATCGGAGCAAAGATGTGCGACAGCCTCAAGTGCAATTCATAGGCAAACCATCCAGACCCGGCGACCTTCTTCAATGCCGCGTAGACCTCGCCTCCGTGGTCTCTTACTCACAGCAAGCCGCTTCAGTCGGCGAAAGCCAAGGAAAGTCAGCCAAATAGCTACGAAACTCTTCGTTGTGGAGATCAGGCTCCTTGGTAAACCGGCTCTCTAAATGCCGCCAAAACGCTTCGCACTTGTCGTCAGTCAACCTCAGAGTACAACTATCCAGAGTTTTGACCTCCCGAATGTAGCGGCCGGAACCTCGACGGATCTCTTCCTTCCGCAACACTGCGCCTATGTTCACCGCTTCGGAAGACATCTTGCTTAACTTACATGTAATTACCTGACCCATGTAGCGCTTGCTAGCCAAACGCTCCAGGGCCTCCCTAGTTAAGACTATCTTTAGGAGATCCACCCAGCTTCCATCCCGGAAACACTATCCTTAAGACCCTTCACCTTGTTAGCCTTATCTAGCGCGGGATGTTTGCTAAACTCGGAGGTGAATGACCTAATCCTATCCTTAAGTCTCTCCCACCACCTATTCCCGATATCGCCCTCACTATTTCCCGCTGCACTATGTTAGCTGTTACTGGAAGTCCCGCCTGCCCAATAAAGACAGATTGAACTTCCAGTAACCAGCCATTCTAGGCCTACCATCTAACACCACTTGGGTATAAACAAGTTTGTGGTCCGAAGTAGCCTAATTAGTGGAACGTGGGACAATCTAATAAATCTACATCGGCCCTTCTAGCTAACATTCTATCCATGTAGCTAGCCACCTGGGTAGACGGCCACTTAAGTGGACACTCCACATTTCCCACCTCTGAGTGATCTATTGACGAGACCAAATTCGCCGATCAGATCAACCAAGTTACGATCGTCCGCCTTCCCGCTAGCTTTCTGCCTCCTGTCTATCTTGGGGGTCCAGGACTGCATCAGTCCCCCATTAAGACTAGGCTAGTGAAATCCATCAGAACGGCCCCAACTGCCGAAAAAAACGAGACCCGCTCCTCCCGGTCGTGGGCGCATAAACCGCAACGACTCGAAGCCAACTACTTTTCACAGCAATATCAGCCACGATCAACCGGCCCTCGGCATCTATATGGACAAGGTCCACCTTTGCATCCAGTGTGCGTCTAACCGGTAAAGAAACCCTAATAAAATAACAATTAACCTATTCACATACCAGACGGAAAGCTGCGACGGTAAGGACTCGGACGGATTGTCGCAAGCTCCCTGTACCCAACTCTGTTGTTATCCGACCATCTGGAACAACCGACGTCCGTAGGGTATATTAATTTAACCGCCCTTTATACGGAGGGATGGAATAATATGTGGACCCTCCCTGAACAGAATTACAAGAAATGTCCATTTTGAAGGAGGGAATCGTCTAAATGCGGCAAAAAAACGCCATAAGCATTGCAGAAAATCCTAAAATAAAAAGGATTCAAAAATGAAAAATACATTTAACTCAACTAAAATGGAAAGCAAAGATATAAAAATTAAAAGAAAGTTTGTAAATATACAGATGAACAATAAAAATATTAAGTTCCAATTGGATACCGCTTCAGATCTGACATTGATAAATGAACAAACTTGGAAAAAATTGGCAGACCAACTTTATTGCCGACAAAAAGTATTGCTCACTGCATTACAGGAACTGAACTGAATTTTGAAGGAGAATTTTACACAAATGTGACATTTATGGGCAAAACTATAAAATTAAAAAAGATCATTATGAAACTGTTATGGGAACTTACACATAATATTAATGGAGTATCCCGTACACTATAAATACTGCGCCTCAAGAGGAAGCAGCAGTGACATTCAGTCCTTTTTGGACGTCTCAGCTATTCGGTCGAACTCTCTGCCTCTGAGGCAGAGGGGAACTCTCTGCCTCTGGGCAGGGAGGAACCCGGACGTGGCTTCGCCGAAGGGTAGAGCCTCGTTCGGGGAGGTTGACCAACCCGATCCCGTTTATACGGGTTCTACGGGCAATTTTTGCCCGAGCCTACGGGCTTGGAAAGCCCACATTAAACCGGCCTTGTGCCACATTTGACACACGTGGGCGTGTTAATGAACATCGTGAGACACAGAGACAGAATGTGAGTGAGTGAGTGAGTGAGTGAATGAGTCAGTCAGTCACAGAGTGAGTCAGTCAGTCAGAGACAGAGTCGCGTCAGACGATTACTGTAAGACATTGGAATAGTGATACTGGTCGAGACAACATAGTTCTCTCTAACCTAACCTGATTGTTATTACTAACACTTCTACTTCTTTTGTACATATTCTGTTTGTAATATATCTGTGTTATTCCATACCTGTGTTCGAGTTATTCTTCATTTTCTTCTACCTTGGACCATCACTGTGGTACAAGGAACCTGGACCATAACAGAAACGAACCCAGAATGCATTGGAATGAATCATCCGACCTTTTTAGCCAACCAATTAATTCGTTATGCTATAGTATCAATGTTAATTTTAGCAGTGTGGAAAATTAAAAAATAATTTCAGATAAAATTTCCTTAATTTTTTCCTGAAAGTTTTGGCAGGTGAACAAAAGAGACATTGAAACTTAAAGAGAATGTGACGCCTATTTTTAGGCCGAAAAGAAAAGTACCTTTTGCAGCCAAAGCCTCCTTTAGTAAAGAATTAGACCGCTTAGAGCAAGTAGGCGTATTGAGCAAAACGGACTACAATGAGTGGGCAAGCCCTACTGTTTATGTGAAAAAGAAAAATAATAGAATTATGGTCTGGACAGATTTTTCTACAGGACTGAATGATTGTTTTGAAACATATAATTACCCTCTGCCAAGCCCGGAAGATATATTCGCGAAATTACATGGGGGGTCTTTATAGATTGAACAGAGTGCCATTCGAGATAAAGGTCGCACTGGGCATTTTCCAGCAAATCTTGTATACGATATTGAATGACGTTGACTTCACAATGGCCTACCTTTATGACAACTGAATTAAGAATGAAAGCCGAGAACAACTTGTCGAACATGTTAAAGAAGTCTTTAAAAAAATAAAACAATATGGCTTGAAACTTAGTTCGGAATTTGAGTCCAACTGCTGAGGATCTCCATCAAAGATATAGATCAGTCAGTCAGTTATGTACCATGCGTGATAAACGCTTAGGCGATCATGTATCTTTCGATACATGACTGACGAGTCAGATTTTTCCCGCAGTAGGTTGACATTTCTTTCTGCTTGGTGGGGGAGAAGAAGAGGATTCGTATATTTAACCGAGAGTATTAGCGCGTAAGTGAATGTAATGGATTCGACTGGAATTCGAACTCGGCTCTCCGATTCCTCAAATATATAGGCGGAACTGAAACGGCTTAATATCTGTTATCAGGCATGATGTAGTCGGCTGATATTACTCAATCCACCTGCTTGTGTCTCGTGCAGAATAACCGACTAGTTATAATTGAGTACAGTGCCAGGGAGCTAGCTACACCCATATCCCACCCTATTATACATCAAATATATAAAGGAGTCAAAATCAGTTTAAAGATTAATAGAATTCCTAAACTCAGACAATCCCGTAATCTTCAGCTCCAATGTAAATTCATTTAAAATCATTAGACTTGTATATATATATGAATACATTTGGGGAACCTCGAGACGGTGTAATGGTTTAGCAAGCTCATTGGCCCCTTTTATTTCTGTCCCTATTTTTTCTTTAGGTTAATTTCCCCATCCCTTTCCTCGTTAGGTGGGCAGTGATGTCAGTTCTCTGGTGGATGCGGGGTGATTTTCGTTTTGTCGCCTGTGTGTGTTTTTCGTTTTCTGTTGTCTTGTTTGGTTGAGTGCGTGTCTGCGTGAGTGCTAAGGATGAATGTTTTTTATATTTTTATAGGCCCGCATTGAATTCGTCCAGTGAACTGATATTTCTACCACATTTACGTATTGTGTGTGGGGGGTTATTACTAACAATGATTTTGTTTAGTTTCTTGTAAATAGATTAATTCATATTGTATATACTCATTGGTGATCTTTTTAATTTGTTGTTATACCCTCCCCCACCCCGAACATACGACGATTTGTACATATGGAGACTATTTAGGATTTTCATTGAGACACGAGGTATTATGGTGGATGTAGTAAGAAAGGTTAGTAAGAATTTTTGTTTTGGTGTTAGGAATATTGTTTGTATGTTTGGGTCAGTGCTTGTGGATAGTTAATTTTAAAATTAAGACAGATGAAGACCGTCCTTTTCCCCATCCCATTTTTTGGCCTTGTGCCACATTTTCTGTATATTTCACAGAAATAAATATTGTAATAGCAAACTTGTGTTGCTAGAACAATTACGACAAAGTAGTGAGTTCGGTCCTCACTGGGTTCCCTCCCCCTCCTTGCGGCTTTGT
>OZ038492.1:19232347-19319847 GCA_964036315.1 Acanthosepion esculentum | reverse complement strand
TGTCTTATCAAGTGATGGTGTTGAATTAATTAACCACCACTCGCAAGGGGAAACGCTGTTACATAAGCTGGAATGACCAATCAAAATACAAGTATACGAGAATTCAAAAAACTTGATAACTATTAAATGCTTTAAATTTGGGGTTATACCAAAATAGGATTTATTCTAACTAATAAGTATTAAATTATACGATAAAATTTGAAATTAAAATTAAAAATTACCCATTTTAAAATCTAAATTTAATCTCTATTTAGTTTAAAATTATAAAATTACTGAGGAAAAAAGAAAAAATACATATATTATTCTATTTATTTTGTTTTTATTGAAATTAAGTTGGAATAAACGTTAAGATCGTCTGCTCTTAACTTCATGACAACATGGATATATTTGAATTCTAAGCATAGACAGAGGATGATGACATCTTGCGAAAGACAATGCATACACAATCAGATTATAATACATAAGCACGCAGACATATTTATACACACACAAAAAAGTGACGAGACAGGAAATATCTCCACGACCCTTTACAAACCCTCCTCAACCCCCCCACATAATATACACAATTAAATATGCAAGCAAGTTACCATACACATAGACACCGATAAAGACACGTACATAAACCCACATACATTGACATAGACATTCCGATACAACAATCAAGAAATATTCAAGATTGAAAGTGTTATTAAACGAATTCTAACCACTTATTAAAATATAACTTATACGGGCAAATATACATAGATAAAAATGGTCTAATAGAACAAAGAAACAAACAATAGGGAAAAAAAGGACATTAAAACAGATATATACGTATAAAAATAACACCATCAAATACACACAAATATATATAAAAATCATATATGTCTATATACGCCCTACTGTACATTAGGGGAAAGAAAATAAAAACTACCTACAGATATATGTGTACAGTGTACACACATTCTTCACTACAGACAGAAGCACAGAAAAGCCTACCTATAGACAACATTACACACACATGCACACACACACACACACACACACACACACACACACACACACACACATATATATATATATAAATATATCTCCACATATACACACATACATATACGCATACGCATATGCATATATAAACATACAGAAGCCAACATAAATATATTGTTATGGGAACTTACCCATAATAATAATGGACTATTCCGGACATTATAAATACTGCGCCTCAAGAGGGAGGACACAGAGGATTATTGTAAGAACATTGGAATAGTGATATTTGTCGAGACAACATAGTTCACTCTAACCAAATCTGATAGTCATTACTAATACTTCTACTTCTTTGTATATATTTCTGTTTGTAATATATCTGTGTTATTCCATACCTGTATTCGAGTTATTCTTCATTGGTTCTACCTTGGACCATCACCGCGGTACAAGGAACTTGGACCATAACATATATCAACCCACACAGCAACGTAAAAAATAAACAAACCAAATATAAATATATATACATACATACACACATACATATATATATATATATATATATATATATATATATATATATATATATATATGTATACATATGCATATATAAACTTAAACATACAAACATACATATATACAAACACATATACAAGCACACGCATATATATATATATAAAAACCCCATACAAACGGATACTTAAACATGCACACACACACACACACACACACACACATATATATATATATTTATTCATTATAATTTTATCGTATAGACAAAACCATTTTACTCACTACAGAGATTCAACTTGGTTTCAGTGCATTTCAACTGCACTTCGACGGGTGAGAGTCGAAAATCGTTATGAACAATCCTGCTTGTAGGCAAGCCGTATATGAAACGTCACTTCCTTTTTTTTTCATTTGTTCGAGAAGAAAACATACATAAAAAAAATAAAATTAGGGTGTCGGAGTGAAACAGTAGTGCTTGTTGATAGCAGTTTGGTGATGAATGGACCGGGTATTTAATGTTGATTGGTCAGTAGAAATTTTTTTTCCGCTGATAAACATCGGTCAAGAGTTTAGGCACATCCTCTCACAAGCGTCCTAAGAGTGAGAGGTATGGGAAGGAAGATAGAGATAGGGAATAATATTACATTTGAGTAGGTAAAAATTGTGGAGTTAGTTCTAGTAGTAATTGGGAATGTTATTATTTGGCTTACTATGAGATTTCTAGAGTTGAATTGCATGTATTTATGTTGGGGTTACCACTATTAACTTCGAAGTGGTGATCTCCTCTAAGAAAATAAGGAATCTTAATATAACCTTTTATAATCAAATTTTTGAAATATTCCTGGATCGTAGAGCGTGTAGAATAAGTATGGGTGTAAAACGATTTAATTGAAATTATTACCAGTAATATATATGAAAAGAAAGAAATTAAAGATCATAATTATATTAAGAGAGGTACATAAGAGAGTAGGGAATAAGAATTTAGCAAGATCGTAGTGTTAGATCCTTAGTATGCCTACAGAAAACGGTTGTTTCATATCTTTGGTTTAATAATTGGGTATTATTCAAGAGTTCAATGATACATATTTTCTACTGTAAACATAAGAAGCAAGGTTCACTTAGCGAATTGCAGATTCTGGCTTGTCTTAGGATTTTCCATTTAACCATAGGTGTTTTTCCTTCTACCTTGAGTTTCCAAAAATATTTCGAAAGTGATGTCATATTTTGTTTGGCCGTATTTGTAAAGGAGTTCAAGTGATTGTAATACCTATCCTTAAAAGGTCTGCTAGTAGACCCCACATACAATTTAATATCGCTGGGATTCTCATTTGATGAGATATAGGCCATATACACTATGGATTTGGTTAAGCACCTGTTTAATAATGGACATTGATCGGGGATTCTACAGTTACATAGTCTTTTTTCCTGGGGTGTATTAGAACTTGTATTTAGGTTTCGTTTATTATCTCTATAAAGTTTCAATATTCTATTGTTATGTGATTTAATAATTTTATCTAGATTTCTAGAACAGCTATAGCTAATTTTTAAGGTATTGCGGTTGAAGATCTGGCTTAATTTACTCTCCGTAGGGAAGTGCTTGTTAATTAGATTTAAGAATTTGTGTCCTAATTTGGTACGGACTAACTTGTTGAAGGGAGGTGTATACCAAATTATTCTCCTTCTTCTATTGTTTTTTTAAGAATAATTACAATTTTCTCTATATTTTATTTCGGAAGATCTGTAACCACTGTCGGTAAGGATTTTGTTATAGATAATTTTGTGTTTATCGAATATTTCTTTGCTAGAAGAGTGCTTGTTTATATGGCGTTCAACGGATGATGGAATATTAATAACTGGCGTTGGAGGATTGGAATTAGGGTTTATATAAATGGGGTTAGCATTATTTTTTAAGAAGGGTTGGAAATTATTTAAGTGTAAGTTTAAGGTTACGTCTAAGAAGTCTACTTGTTTTATATTAGAATTAATTTTCACCTTGAGGTGTAAAGATTTAAACACTCTATGCATCCATTTCCTCAACTTGTCAACTTTGCTACCGGTAGAATTATTCACTACCATCAAACCATCGTCTCTATAAATCCCTATATTATTTACACAAATTTCATTGTGAACTGTGAGATTGTATAGAATAAACAGTCCTACCAAGTTTGGTGGTAGTGAATAATTCTATATAACCATGTATAAATACCCCTATCAACACATCCACATATACACATATATAAGTACGCTCACATCAAAGCATATATATATATATATATATATATATACACACACATACAAATACACATACATATAAATATACATATATACACACATACACCCGCACCTGTACACCAAACCAAAGTTTACATAACTACACATACGCACGAATAAGCTCACATATGATAGGTGTCAACACACACACATACACGCACACAGCCATACACACATATATATATACATATATATACATACATATACATACCTATAATTATAAGTACAGATATATAAACACATGCACATAAATATATACACATTCAACCATATACATACATATATATATACATACATATACACGGACACGACAGAATTGAATAGACACGAAGATAAATTTTATTTCTGATATTTTTAATAACCAAGATAAATTAACTTAGTGATGTGGACCCGAAGTAGGGGCCACGGAAGGAAAACACGGAACACGGGTTAGAGGTAAGAAAGATATATTAAACAGAAACGTTACAAAGAATAGTATAAGAGTAAGCAGAGCTTATTATCCAGTGGTGTCCGATATTGGTATCGTACGCGGATGCGCATTACTGGTGCTACTCCCATGATACTACCATTCACATAATAATATAGTATTGGGAGAGTCCATGATGTAAGAAAGTATCGATCACACCACCCCTATTCCAAGAGTTTTCCTCTTTTCTTTTTTTTCTCTTTTTTTTTCTTGAAGGAAAAAAAGAAAGAAGTAAAACTATTAATACTTCTTCCTCTTGGGATTCACGTCGAGTGGTTGAGTAAATTTTCTCTTTCTCCCCGAGCGTCGTATTTCCGGAGAGACTTGGGGCGTGTCAAGATCGAAATGTTCGAATATTACGTCGATCGGCTCTTCGCAGATATTTTGTGGTGATTCCTCAGATTCCTTCAAACGGCATTTCCTGAGCTGGTTCATATGGCGTTTGTGTGTATTTTTCGGTCCCTGGACAATATAGACCAGTTCGCCAATTCTCTGTTTGATGTTGCCTACTTCCCAGAATGTTATGTTGTTTTGGTAAGGCTTAAAAAGGACTTTGTCGCCAGGATTAAGGTATTTCTTAGGGAGCGAGACGGTTTTCTTGAACTTCGCTTGCCGTGGAATGAGTTTATCAAAGACGGGTTTGATTTTTCTTGCGAACATTGTTTCTACAGGCGAGCGTCCCATAGGCGTGTTAGGATTAGGGGTTATCCTATACACCTGCAGAAACTGTTGTAATGCTCTATCCGTCGGTGTTCCTAGTGCTTTTTTAAAGCTCTTTTTAGAGTGTCCACGAACCTCTCGGCCTGACCGTTCCACCTGGGGTGATACTGAGGCGTCGTAATGTGGTCCACTTGATACGACTTGCAAAAGTCTCTGAATTCACTTGATGTGAATTGAGTGCCGTTATCAATCACTATACAATCTACCACGCCAAAACGCGCGAATAGCTCGTGTAAAAATCCGATCATGCAGTTGGTGGTTGGTTTTTTACATTGCAGGACCTCAGGCCATTTTGAGTGGCTATCCACAACAATAAGGTAGTACATGTTGTCTAGGGGCCCTGCACAATCCATATGAATTCTCTGCCATGGATGGTCTGTGTTTGGCCATGGTTTGCACGTCGTGGTCGGAGATTTTGCTGCAAGCGCGCATCCCTTACAAGATTCTATCATGTCTGCTATGTCTTTGTTCATATTTGGCCAATATACATAGCAGCGCATCTCCGGATGTCCCATGTGAAAATCCTTAAGGATTTTTCTTTGTAGGCTATTTGGAATCACTACTCGGTCATTATACAATAGAACATCCTCACAGAGGGAGAAAACTTCAGGCACATTTAGGTCTTTGTTGCGAATTTTGTTTTTGATACGTTGGATGAATTCATCCTGTCGCGACTCCCTTTTTATGTCGGCCAAATTAACTGGGGGTTCTCTAATTGTATTCGCAATCATATTTTTGATTTCATAATTCGTCCTTAGTGTAGCAATGATGGAGTCTTCAAAAACTTCCGTATTTTTAGGAATGAGTCGCGATAAACTGTCTGTATGACAAATATTTTCAGATTTTAGGAATTTGATCTTAAAATTGTAATTCAAAAGAATCGTTCCCCAACAAAGTAATCTATTCGCCGTATAGACCGGTAGGCCTTTCTTGGAACCAAAAATTGTTATTAGAGGTTTATGGTCCGTTTGCAGTATGAACCGTCTAACATGTAGGTATCGATGGAACTTAGTGACGCCGAATATTATCCCTAGATCCTCTTTCTCTATTTGGGAATATTGTTTCTCTGATGGTAGTAAAGATCTAGATGCGTGTGCTATGGCTTTTCGCGAACCATCTGGCAGTTTGTGGAGAATGCAAGCACCGATGCCGTATGGGCTTGCATCAGTTGCGACTATGATGTCGAGATTAGGGTCGTAGTGGGTAAGAGAGAGATCCGAAGTAAGTGTTTTCTTGATCTTCTCGAATGCGTCTTGGAATTCAGGGGTCCATACCCATGCTTTATCCTTTTTTAAAAGTTCGTTGAGAGGTCCTCTCAAATTCTGCATGTTCTTAATGAAACCTTGGTAGAAGTTAGCAAGGCCGAGTAAGCTTTGTAACGATTGAACGTTAACTGGGGCCGGCATGTTTCTGATTGCATTGGCTCTTTCTGGATCCGGTCGACAACCGTCTCTATTTATAATGTGACCTAGGTATTTGATCTCTGGTAAGAAAAAATCACACTTTGCTTCCTTAACCTCTTGTAACTTCTTGAATACGTTTATTATATGATTCCGGTGCTCTGCCGACGTTTTACTGGTCACCAGTATATGATCCAAATAGGCTGTTGCGTAGTCAAGGTCGCCAATCATGGCGTCCATGACCTGCTGAAAGATTGCAGGCGCAACCATGACCCCAAAAGCCAGTCTGTTATATTTGTACAGACCTTTATGGGTGTTTATGCAGAGCAATTTAGAACTCTCTTCATCCACCTCTATCTGAAGGTATGCGTCTGAGAGGTCTATTTTGGAAAAGATTTTTCCGCCATTCAATTTGTTGAAGATTTCTTCAGGGCTTGGGAGGGGATAATGATGATCCTGCAAAGCATCGTTTAGCCCTGTGGAAAAATCTGCGCATACTCGTATTTGGTTGGACTTTTGACATAGACTGTAGGTGCTTTACATTCGCTAAAATCTGTTTTTGATAGAATACCCGCCTGTTCGAGTCTATCTAATTCTTTGTTGATCTGCTCTAGAGCAGCGAAAGGGACATTCCGTTTCTTTTTGAAAACTGGTCTTGCACCGTCCTTCACCTTGAAGTTAGCTTTAAGTTTAGAACATTTCCCAAGGCCGCTAGAAAAAACATGGGGAAATTGTTGTTTGAGTTCCTTTTTGAGATTTTCCGAATTGGACGTTGTACTTTTTATTTTTCAGCAAAAAGTGCTCATTGGGCAATCCCATAGATTGAATTTTTCTATCCAATCTGTTCCGAATAGGTTATCTGAATTTTCTAGTACGTAGGCTTTCAGCTTTTTGGTAACTCCGTTTAGTGTTACTGTAAGGATCACCTGGCCTAAGATGTTAATATTCTCGCCAGTTACGGATTTTGCTGTTTTATCTGTCTTTAATAGGGTCGGCTTGTTTAACTTTTGTCAAGTACGCCAGTTGATAATCGAGAGGTCAGAACCCGAATCAAGCTGGAATTTTATAGAGTTATTGAAAATATTAACAGTCACATATTTTCTTAAATTCCTATCGATTCTGTTGTTTCTTGGGCTTGCCTAATTTTACTTTTGTGTTTCCTCGTCTTGTTGGCGTACCAGCACTGAGTTAAGTTATGACCATTTTTATTGCAATTTTTGCAATATGTTTTCTTCTTGAATGGACAGAATTTCATCCAATGCCATTTTCCACAATGGTAACATGGTCGGGGAGGTTTCTTTAGCCTATTCGTATTTTGTTTATTGCGGGATTTAGAACATGAGATTTGCCTTTTGTGTTTTTGCGGGGAATAAGAGGTTGGGTTGCTTCTGATTTTTCTAATCTGAGCCACACCTGATTCCTCAATCGTTTTTGAGTCACACTTGACAGAAATTACTCTTTGACAATCCTCTGCTAATTTTTGGAGAGTCAATCCCTGTTCGTTTTCGAGTTTGGTAAGTACCCAACGTCTGACCTCGGCGTCTTCTACTGATACTAGACCTTGTGCGAATATTAAGCACTTAAAATCGTCGGCAGTCAGCTCGGCTAGTTTGAAATCATTACAGAGCTTGTTTACCGACGCTGCAAACGTTAGAAAATCTTGCTGGTTGTCCGTGACTGTGTTCAGGCATTTCCAACGTTTGTGGAACAAGGTTATGTTAGGCCCGAATAGTTCCGTTAGGAGTTTAATAGTCTCTGAGAAATTCAGGTCCGTAATTTTCTTGGGTAATATATAGTCTATGAACCTAACATGTTCGATAGCTTCTAGTTTCCTTAATAACAGACGTACCTTTTTTCAATAGGCCATTGTTCACAGTCTACATTGAAAATATCGTCATAACGCCTGTAAAAAGCCTCGAATGTTTTGTCTACCTCTGGTATGTATTCGAATGTTTCAATCGAGTTGTAGATTGTACTCTGTGAAAATGTGAGTTTTTAGAGCCGTTACATGAATTTACAAGTAATTCTTCAAGGTGTTTTTGCTGTAGTTCTGTTTTCTGAAGTGTAAATTGTTGGAATTCTATTTGTTGTTTATGTAACTCCATAAACAATTGTTGCTATCTTTCGTCTGATTTTTGTTGGTGGAGTTGCTGTCTTTCTTCGCTTTTTTGTTGTTGAAGTTTCTGTTCTGTTTGTTGGTCCGACTGTAATTTGAGGAATCTTTCTTCCAATTTCTGCTGTCTTTCATCTGATTGTTGTTGGTGGTCCATCTGGACCTTTAACATTTGGACAATTATTTTTTGGAATTCTTCCATATTTAGATAATATGTAGAAAAGTAATGAAAGAACACACAAAACAGAAATAAATAACAGCAATTACTGTTGCTTTGAAAACCCGTGTACCAAGGGGAGGGTACACAAGAAAATCTAGTAATTTAATAAAAATTAATAAGAACTACTTACTGGTTTAGATCTTTCGAGATACCGTGGTTCCGTTAATTTCAATGTGACCATTTAAATTTTCTCCACACTTATATTTTTTTTAGAAGTGTGGGGAGAAAAATATCACTTAGACAGCAAAAAAAAAATAAATACACTGGATTTTTTTTTCCTTCTTTTGGGAGAATTTGCTTTGCTTTTTTTGTTTTTTTTTTAGAAAAAGCTCACCTCAATCAATTTGAGGGGAGGGTAATTTTATGCACGAGATGTGTAGGAATTCAAATCAATTTCATAAATTTTTTTAAACACTTTGCTAAATGTGCGACTTGGTGAATAGTTTTTTCGAACTTGAGTCAAACGTAGTACTTCTAGCTCTTGAGTTTGTCAGTTTGTTTTGTGCACAAGCTGGGTTTTTTGTAAGCAGTCGTTCTCGATACTTGGTTGCTCGTTTATTGTTTGCACATACTTGAGTAACTTTGAAAGGTAGCTGTGTATTGTGTTTCGTTCGCTGATGTAGTAATGCCAGCTCAAATTCTAGTTCAAAACTGATGTGGGAACCAGTGGAGTTAAACGAGTCCTCTGTCGCCACTGATGTGGGACTGGCGTTTTGGGGTTTCGGTGTGGGTGCGTGTCTCGAATCCTCTGTCACCACTAATGTGGACCCGAAGTAGCGGCCACGGAAGGAAAACACGGAACACGGGTTAGAGGTAAGAAAGATATATTAAACAGAAAAGTTACAAAGAATAGTGTAAGAGTAAGCAGAGCTTACTATCCAGTGGTGTCCGATATTGGTATCGTACGCGGCTGCGCATTACTGGTGCTACGATATTTAACAACCCCCCCACACGGGTCGAATGTGGCACAAGGCCGGTTTAACGTGGGCTTACCGAGTCCGTAAGCTCGGCCAAAAATATGCCCATTTACAACCCGTATACACGAGTTTAGTACTGTCTACCCCCCCGGACAAAACTTTGCCCTGCGGCAAAGCCTCGTCCGAGTTCCTCTCTGCCAAACAGAGAGTTCGACAGCAGAGCACCATTACTGGTGGTACTCCCATGATACTACCATTCACATAATAATATAGTACTGGGAGAGTCCATGATGTAGGAAAGTATAGGTCTCACAACACTTAGATTATTTGATTAAAATTGCAGATAACAATACTGGAATATGCCACGAACTAAAGGAGCATCAGACCTATCCGAATTTCAGCGAGGACGTATCGTGGGCCAACATGAAGGTGGTCTTACTCAAAGAAAAATAATTGAAAATCTTTCAATACCCCTTTCTACTGTTAATAGAGTGATCGTACAATTCACCAGAGAGGGCAAGAAGTGCATAAAACCTCATCCAGGCCTCCCTGGGCTCTCTGAAAGAACCATGCATCTTATCGAAAGAAATGTTGAACAGGATCCACGTTGCAAGGCCTCTGACATAGCAACACAAGTTGATGTCAGTCCCAGAACAGCTGTCAGGTATCTTCACAAGCTGGGCTACTATGGCAGAGCTGCGAGAAGGAAACCACTTCTCCGTCCAGCAAATATCAAACGCAGAAAGAACTGGGCTCATGAGATGGTGGAGAGACCTGTGACCTTTTGGACCACTGTCATTTTCTCTGATGAGTCAAGATTCGCATTATTTTCCGACAGTGGAAGAGTATGGATATGGAGACTCTGTAGTCAAGAGTTTGATTTAAAAAGACTGCAGCCAACGGTGAAACATGGGGGCCTTTCAGTAATGGTATGGGGTGCAATTTGGAGTGATGGTCGCTCAGAGCTGGTGGAGTGTGAAGGAAACATTAATTCAACCAAATATGTTTCTATATTAAAGAAAGGGCTCCGTCCAATATTCTCAAGTAGTAGAATGAGCAACGTTGACTCCCTATTTATGGAAGATGGAGCTCCATGTCACACTGCTCAAGCAACGCAACATTGGTTGAGACAAAATGGGATCAATAAACTTCCATGGCCAAGTCAGTCCCCGGATATTAACCCTATTGAACACCTTTGGGGCATATTAGATCGAAAACTCCGCAAAAAAGAACAGGAAGCCATCTTCTAAGCCCGAACTTTTAGGATTATTGCGTGAAACATGGCAAGAAATCGCTTAAGGTGATATATCTGAATTCATCGCTAGCATGCCTAGAAGGGTCCTTGCATTAAAAAACGCAAAAGGGATGTCAACCAAGTATTAGTTATTAAATTTATGACCATTTATAATTACTTCATTGGTATAAATTATTTCTGTGAGCGACTATTCAATTCTGTCATGACTGTGTACTTTACTCCTGCCTCAAACAGAAATCTAGTGAGGCGGACAAAATTAACCTGGCAGCTCAAATTGAAAAGGACCTCCAATCGGTTATGGACTGGGGAGAGAAATGGATGGTCAACTTTAACGCCTCTAAAACAAAACTGCTCTCCATTAACCACCACAAGGATCCATCCCTGCATCCCATTAGAATGTCTGAGGACCAACTTCTCGAGAGCTCCTCTCTGCGGCTGCTCGGTCTCACGCTGTCCGCTGATTTGGAACAAATACATCGAGTCAGTTGCATCATCCACCGTAAGAAAAGTTGGTTCCCTGTGCCGAGCCAGGAAATCTTTCTCCCCGGAATCGATCCTCCAAGTCTATAAATCGACCATTCGCCCTTGCATGGAGTATTGCTGCCATATATGGTCTGGGGACCCTGCTGGTTGCATCAGGGTTCTTGATAAGATCCAGAGACGGATATGCAATGTGATTGGCCCTGGCCTGTCATCTCGTCTGCAGTCGATATGGATATCCTAGTGATACTCTTCATATTGTCATGCGCGATAAGATTATTAATTTTAGGAAGGATAAACAATATGTAGTTCAGAAATGTCCTATTTACCTGCGGCTTCCTTTTATTGGTTCACGGGGTGAGCTTCTGGCTAAGCGGATCTCGTCTGCTGTCCAACTGTGTTATTTTTCAGCTCAACTAAGAATTCATTCTGCGACTCGTTCTGCCTTTCCCTCTATGCGTAAAGATCCTCTTCCTCCCCATCATGTTTCCTCGATGATCTATTTATTCAAGTGTGGTTGTGGTAGCAACTACATAGGAAGAACGATCCAGCGCTTGGATTGTAGGATTAGGCAGCATGTCCCATTACGAGTTCTTAATCCGGGTCAGCTATTACTGAACATCTCATAAATAGCAGTGATTGCGTAATAAATTTTAGTTCGAACTGGTTCACTGTTCTGGCTAGTTCGCACTCTCCTTTTCATTTACAGGCACTGGAGTCTATGTACATACTGTCCAGGGATCCGTCTCTTTGTAAGCAGTGACTGTCTCCTTGGACTACACGTTATTACACTCTAGTGTTCGTCAATCTTACATTTTCCTCTCCCCCTCCTTTTTCCTCCTCTTCTTCCTTCCCTACGTTCCTGTTTTTTTTTGTTTTTTTTCTTTCGCTGCGCGAATTTGCGGTTTTTTTTTTTTTTTGTCTTCCCTCATACAAATTAATCATTTCATTTTTAATGTTTTAATTGTATGTAGGGTGTTTGTGCGAGTAAAAGTAATTTGAAATAAGTTATTATTCTGTTCCCAGTCGACCCTGATGAGCTAGGGAACGAAACCGGTTAGTCTGTCTTGTTTGTGTTTTCATCTCTTATTTTTTATTTTTCATAATGCCTTTAAGGAATAAATTTTACGTTTTCCTTGCAATATTACGGTTTTGTACCTCTAACAATTTCATTTATATATATATATATATATATATACGAATCAAATTTTGTCTAATGATTACTTTAATTCTTAACCATTGACAACGCCCTTTTTTCATTTCGAATACATACGACTTCAAAATATAGATAATTACTATATGCTACTTTTATATATTAACTCTATTCTCCCAATAATCTTTGCCTTAAATTCTGACCTTTGACAATCCCTATTTTCTGATTTAAACCCGTAACGTTCTTGCTGCATTTGTAAATTTTTGAGAAAACGGGAGCCAGCTAAGGAACACCTCTTGTGGCGGTCTAATTTAGAGATGGTGCCAGAAAGCAGTGCCGGGGTTATGTGTATGTTACTCAGTAAAGCCTCCGTTGTAGCGGAAAATCTGACAGAGGCACTGCAGATGAGTCGAGAATGGAATTGGAAGAGTGCTCCCTGGCAAAGGACTAACTTGGAAATTGTATTCAACGAACCGATTTCAAGTTGTGTTCTCGTCTGTCGCTTTGACTTTTACACAAATGCCCTTGGGGTAGGTAAGAATTCATGTCTTCTTCTTCAGCTATATATTAAGTAGCAGGATATACTGTACAATTCTGATTTAGGTGGCAGCCAAGCTAGAAGGTTGACATCTTTGTATTAACATCCGTGGAGTAGTTAAAAAGAAACCATTCAACTATCGTTTCGAATATGTCACATTTCTCAAATAAAACAACAAAACAATATTAGCATTAAGAGCCGTAGTCACTCACGTTCTGAAAGGAAACGGTCAGAAAAATAATAATTGTTGTTTGCATCACATTTGTCTTGTTCGGTTCCTGGCTTTCAGAATGGTATTCTAATTTCTAAGAATAAATTTTGTTATTCTGTGAATTCTTTGAAAGTAACTTTTTTTTAAGCATTTCACCCCAAGCAAGTCGGGAGTGCCACTTGCACGCAATGGGCTACAGAGAGTGGGGGGGGGGTCAAGAGTAAAGAGGCATGCTATAGGAAAGGATGAAGAGAAGGACGAGGAATAGATCAAGGCATCTAGAAATGACATTTGAATAGTTGGAGATTATAGCTATCAGGGAAGCAAGTAAGAGGAAGAGCGTTCCACTGACGAGAAGTGCGAGACATGAAACTATTGGAGTAGAAGAGACGGCTACATTTAACCGTTTCGACATTGAAAGGGTGGGACTGAGATGCCAACCTAGTAGCACGTTTAAATTCATGAAGTTTGGGAACCAGCGAAAGTAGCTCGTCGGAGCAGTTACCGTGAAAGTATTTGTAGAAAACACAGAGGGTAGCGACGGCACGTCTGTGAGAAAGTGACTGTAAACGAGATGCCAGATCAGGGCCAATCATATTTGTCTCTGGATTTTGTAGAGAACCTTAAGACGAACAGCGGGGGCTCCAGACCATATATGGCAGCAGTATTCCATGCAAGGGCGAATGATTTATAGATTTGAAGGATGAACTCAGGCGAGAAAAACTTTTTGGCGCGACACAGGGAACCAACTTTCCTTGCGGTGGATGAAGCTATTGATTCAATGTATTTGTTCCAGCTCAGGCCATCGGACAGTGTGAGACCAAACAGTCGCAGAGAGGCACTCTCTTGGAATTGAGCATCAGACATTCTAATGGAAGCCAGGGAGGTTTCTCTGTGGCGGGTAAAAGAGAGCAGCTTTGTTTTTGAGGCATTAAAGTTAACCAACCATTTCTTGCCCCAGTCAACAACAGATTGGAGGTCCTTTTCGAGACTAACGGTCAGGTTGGTTTTGTCAGCGATACCGGATTTGCTATTGAGGCAGGACTGTGATACTGCAAATGTTGCGCTAAGACCGGCGGCTTCCTGGGGTTAGTGTGATGCAGATTCTAAGCGTTGTCGGTAGTTTCTTCTTTCATTTCCGACCCGCCCTTTTTTTTTTGCAATCTGTCGTAAGAAGACGACCGGAGATCTATGCAGGGGAACACCATTGAAACCAGACGAACAAATAATATGAGAATAATTAAAAATAAATGATCCTACTTTATCTTATCTATTTTCAAGATAATATATCTCATAATAAATTCAATTTATCCAATATATTCAAAATAATATCTAATATTAACGAAAATATCTTAAACATAATAAACTGACGTGAAGTGGGGTGATTATAATGTATCAATTGCTATAGTCACTGCTTGGAAAGTTGGTTCACTCTGTGATGCCAAACAATTCTTCTCGTCCGATTCCATCATTCCCATTTATAAATCTGCCACTCCTACGTTCTTTGAATTTTGTCGCCATATCTGTCTGGTGCTCTTGCTATATATCTCTAGATTCTTGACAAAATCCAAAGAAAGGTCTGTAATGTAATCGATCCTAACCTGGCATCTCGTCGCCAGTCAAATTCTTACCGCCCTGACGTGGCTTTCCTCTATCTTTTTTACAAATATTTTCATAGATATTCTTCTGATGAGCTTTCCTTCTTGGTGCCTCGACTGCATGGCTTTAAGCGTTCTACTAGATTGGCAATTAGGTCTCATTTTTTTTACTGTTCAACTAGCTAGATGCAACCATATATTCTATTGTAATAGATTTTTTGCACTTCTCACCTGTGGAACTCCCTTCCGGTTTCTTGCTTCCTTTCGGCGTTCAATCTTAAAAAAATAAATGCCACACCAATCTTCTGTCTTCCCGTTAGCCGTTCTTTTATTGTCCTTTCCCTTCACTAAAGACTTCTCATTCTTTTTCACTTCCAGTAGCCGCTTGCATTTTAGTGGAATTATCACCTTACTTAGGGTAAAATGATTTTAAAAAAATCTAATAATAGGTTCAAGTTAATATCTAATATTATATTCAAGATAATATCTGATAATATATTAAATATAATATCTAATAATAATTTCAGATTACGCAAAAGCGTTTGATAAATTACGTCACAAAGAACAGTTGGAACTGCTAGGTCACGTTGACATATTTGGGAAGGATATTAGAATAATCCATGACCTATATTGGCAGCAAACCGCATGCATATGGATAGAAAAATGAGTTCAGTAAATACAGAAAGGGTTTTAGGACAAGGATGTGTCATCTCACTGGACTTATTCAAGAGACCCCTCTTGGCTGATGCTAACCTGCAAGAAAATGATTGTTATGCCTTCTCACGCACACATTCTCTGCTGTCATGAAGTGGAAAGACTATATTGAATCCATTTCTAGGTCAGCTACTAAATTGATTCACTGTGTAGTATAAGACAATTTTTCTCTCCAGAATCTATCTATAAATCTACCATTTGTCCAGGCTTAGAATATTGCTGCCAGATGCTATTTACCTTGAACTCCTGGATAAAATCCAAAGAAGAATCTGCAATATTATTAGTTCTGATCTGACAGCTCAGCTTTAGTCAACTGCCCATGACCGTAAGGTTACCTTTCAGTGTCTTTTCTATAAATGGTAATTGTTCGGATGAGCTCTTCGCTATGGTACCTAGACGTTTTTGAATTTAAACGCAGTACGAGACTGGGATCAAGATCTGATCGATTTACAATTGTGCTAGCTAGATGTAACCATGAGTTCTATGCTAACAGTTTCTTTTCTCACACTTTTCACATGTGGAACTTAATTCCAACTCTATGCTTACTAGCCAACTTTAATCTGCAAAAATTTAAATGCAATGTCAATCACTATCTACTGTCCTCCTGATTACTCTTTTCCCTTCCAGCTCATTATTAATGTTTCTGTTCTTAATTCTTCCCCACCCTGTAATTTCTTGTGTCTTAGTAGCTTTACTGCCTTGCATGGGGTGTTACCAATTAAAAAAAAAATACCGTGAAGTGTTTCTGAGAGAATTAGAAGTCCTATCAGGATTCATTATTTATTATGCCTTATATTGGGAAAAAGAAAACAAATTTATACTAAAACATTTTTCTATACTTCAAAACTGTGTATTAATCTTAGGATAAAATTGATGTTTATCAGTTTTCATTATGCCTCAAAGTGCAAAAAAACTTTATAAATTTATTATAAAACTTTTAAAAAACGTTTTTAGTCTTATATTAAGCCTTAAAACAAATTGTTTGACAATTTTATTTTTTACTGTGCTTCATATTGAAAGAAATTTATATTAATATATATTAGAACATTTTTAACATTTTAATGCCTCAGGATAAACAGCTTTTATTTATTTTTTTTTTTATTATACATCAAACTCAAAAAATATAAATTTAAAATATCTTTGATATTTTTAAGTCTCATATTAATCTTCAGTGAAAACAGAATTTATTAATTCTTTTTATTATTATATCTCATACTGCAAAAACGAATAAATTTATAATTTTTTATGTATCTTCAACACACGTGATATTAGATATTATGCAAAAGGGTTTGATAAAACACATCACAAAGAACTGTTGAAATTGCTAGGTCACCTTGACATATTTGGGAAGGATATTAGAATAATACTGGCAGCAAACGGCATGCATATGGATAGAAAAATGAGTTCAGTAAATACAGGAAGGGTTTTAGGACAAGGATGTGTCATCTCACTGGATTTATTCAACCAGTATAGCGATTCTGGGAGAATTAGATGTCCTGACAGGATATATTATTGGCGGTCACAATCTTAATAAGATAAGATGTTGATATCAGACACGGAATGGAAACAAGAAAAATCCTACAGAAGGTAGTTAAGGAAATCAAGAAGAAAGGACTAAACGGAATGGATTGTGTGGTTGCTAGCAAAAGGGACAGGCCAACATGCAAATTACAAACTAGGGATACCGAAATCAAACAGGTAAAATAATTTAAATATCTGGGAAGTGTTTCAACAGAGGACAGAAAGTGCGACACTGAAATCCGAAGATGCATTGGGATAGCGAAAGATGCCTTTTAGAAGCTAAGCAAAATATTAAGTAAAAGGAAAATCTCATTAGAAGAAGAAAGAAAGAAAAGATTACTGAACTGTTACGTTATATCAGGTAGGGAACGCTGGACAATCCACTCACAGATGAAGTAAAGACTTGAAGCAACTGAAATGCGGTTCTACAGAAGGATGATGAGAATACCATGGACAGAACATATGAACAATGATGAAGTTTTATAGAAAGTGCAAACAAAAATGAAACTTATACTTAACATCAGGAAGAGACAGCTGAAATTTCTAGGGCACCTAATGAGGAAAGAGGGCTTGGAAAATTTGATACTCACAAGAGGGACCGAGGAAAACAATGCATAGCCTACCCAACGCCATTGAGTAAATGGATGGCGGAGCAAAGATTAGGAAAGATAACAAAAAAAACAAAAAAACAAAATGTAACAAGAGCTACAAAGGACAGGAAACAGTGGAGAACCATGATCGTCAACGTCCTGAAGGAATACGGCACACAAAAAAAGACGAAGAAGAAGAATTTCAAGTTAATATTTAATATTATATTCAAGATAATATCTGATAATGTCTAAAATCATTAATATTATGATAAATTTAAGATAATATAAACGGCTGGATGTTTTTTTATAAAAATATGAAATGGTTAAAAATATCAAGTAACAATTTCTAGATAATATCTAATAATACATTAAAATACTATTTAATATTATTTTCATGATAATATCTAATAATGTTTAAAAGACAATATCTAAATAAACTTAAGATAATATTAATGTCTACATTATTATTTTATCGATAACGTTTTCAACTGAAGTTGTAATTAGTAAATGGCGTATTTTCCAAACGCCTATTAGTCTGACCTTATTCAACACATAACAATTACTGTGAGATATTCCACTGAACTTATGATGGCTGGAAACAGACCGGCCGAAATGACGTCATAAAACGACCGATGTTGATGGCAGACGTCTAAATAATGACATCGCTTCATCTTGAGATTAGAGAAAAACTGATATAAGCAGACGATAATAAACAAATGAAAATAATCGTTCAACAAAATCGGAAAATGAGGAAAACGCCTGAAACCAGTACTTGAGGTAAGTTCTTAATAGCCGAGGCACTTTAAATCATACCACTGACCACTGATCTTTGTCCATAAGGCACGAGACACATATTTGCAGTGATCTCAAACCATAACACTGACCACTGATCTTTGTTTGTAAGAACCGAGACACTTATTTGCCGTGATCATAATTCTTACCGGTGACCAGTGATCTTTCTTCATAAGGTCCGAGACACTTATTTGCAGTGATCTTAAACCTTACCACTGACCAGTGAGCACTGTTCATAAGGCCCGAGACACTCATTTGCAGTGATAGTAAAAATTAGAACTGACCACTGATCGTTCTTTGAAAGACCTGAGACACTTATTTGCAGTGATCTTAAACCTTACCACTGACCAGTGAACACTGTTCATAAGGCCCGAGACACTCATTTGCAGTGATAGTAAAAATTAGAACTGACCACTGATCGTTCTTTGAAAGACCTGAGACACTTATTTGCAGTGATAGTAAAAATTAGCAATGAACACTGATCATTGTCCATAAGACCCGAGACACTTATTCGCAGTGATCTTAAATCTTAGCACTGAGTAGTGATATTTGTTCATAAGGCCCGAGACACTTATTCGCAGTGATCTTAAACCTTAGCACTGAGTAGTGATATTTGTTCATAAAGCCCGAGAAACTTATTTGCAGTGATATCAAACCTTAGCACTGACCACTGATCTTTGTTAGTAAAACCCGAGACAATTATTCGCAGTGATCTTAAACCTTAGCACTGACTAGTGATATTTGTTCATAAGGCCCGAGACACTTATTTGCAGTGATATCAAACCTTAGCTCTGACCACTGATCTTTGTTCATAAGACCCGAGACAATTATTTGCAGTGATCTTAAGCCATCGCGCTGACCAGTGATATTTATTCATAAGGCCCGAGACACTTATTGCTGCTATCTTAAACCTTAGCACTGACCACTGATCTTTATTAGTAAGACCCGAGACACTTATTCGCAGTGATCTTAAACCTTAGCAGTGACTAGTGATATTTGTTCATAAGGCCCGAGACACATATTTGCAGTGATCTCAAACTTTAGCACTGACCACTGATCTTTGTTCATAAGACCCCAAACAATTATTTGCACTGATATTAAACCATCGCACTGACCAGTGATATTTATTCATAAGGCCCGAGACACTTATTTGCAGTGATCTTAATCCTTAGCACTGACCACTGATGCTTGTTAGTAAGACCTGAGACACTTATTTGTAGAGATCTTAAACCTTTGCACTGAACAGTGAACGCTGTTTATAAGTCCCGAACACTTATTTGCAGTAATATTAAACCATCGCACTGACCAGTGATATTTATTCATAAGGCCCGAGACACTTATTGCTGTTATCTTAAACTTTAGCACTGACCACTGATCTTTGTTAGTAAGACCCGAGACACTTATTCGCAGTGATCGTAAACCTTAGCAGTGACTAGTGATATTTGTTCATAAGTCCCGAGACACATATTTGCAGTGATCTCAAACCTTAGCACTGACCACTGATCTTTGTTTGTAAGAACCGAGACAATTATTTGCAGTGATCACAATCCTTACCAGAGACCAGTGATCTTTCTGCATAAGGCCCGATACACTTATGTGCAGTGATCTTAATCCTTAGCACTGACCACTGATGCTTGTTCGTAAGACCTGAGACACTTATTTGTAGAGATCTTAAACCTTAGCACTGACTAGTGATATTTGTTCATGAGTCTCGAGACACTTATTTGCAGTGATATCAAAAATTAGAACTGATCACAGATTTTTGTTTGTAAGAACCGAGACACTTATTTGCAGTGATCATAATTCTTACCAGTGACCAGTGATCTTTCTTCATAAGACCCGAGACACTTATTTGCAGTGATCGTAAACCTTAGCACTGACCACAGATCTTTGTTTGTAACACCTGAGACATTTATTTGCAGTGATCTTAAATCTTAGCACTGACCACTGATCTTTCTTCGTAAAACCCGAAACACTTATTTGTAGTGATCTTAAACCTTAGCACTGACCGCTGATCTTTGTTCATAAGGCCCGAAACACTTATTTGCAGTGATATTAAAAATTAAAACTGACCACTAATCTTTGTTTGTACGACCTGAGACATTTATTTGCAGTGATCTTAAGCCTTAGCACAGACCACTGACATTTGTTAGTAAGACCCGAGCCACTTATTCGCAGTGATCTTTAACCGTAGCACTGACCTCTGGTCTTTTTTCATAAGGCCCGAGACACTTATTTGCAGTGATCTTAAACCTTAGCACTGACCACTAATCTTTGTCCTCAACTGCTCCTTGTCTCTGATGGTAGTATTCTGGTCTGTATAAATTCAGGATTGCCCTTTGTTTATATATATATATATATATATATATATATATATATATATATATATATATATATATATATATATATATATATATTTATTTACATTTCTTCTAGACAAAAAAAAAATAAAATAAAATAATTGAATTAATTAAAAGAGAAAAATCGAAAGGAAAAAAATTCAAAGATAATAATACTAATAATGAACAAAGAAAAAAAAAACCAGACCAAAAAAATCAGAAAAAACGATGAGGTCAGGTGGCGAATGTCAAACAGCAGGACACACCAATTGTGGACGTCCGTATTTCTTATAATGATTGGCCAGGTGACCGAAATAAGTAATTAATGACTGTACATTTGAAGTCCGCTCGGCGCCTGTTCACTGAACACATCTCAGCATTCCTTTCCTGTGCAATAACCAGTCATTAAAAAAAGAAAAACAAAACGAAACAACAAGAAAAACTTTTCAGGTTTTTTTTCGTCTCTTTAAAAATACGACCGCTCATTCAAGCAAATCACGCGAAAAGCCTCTGCAGACATTTTCTTGATTTTGTTCTCTAAAAAGGATTGTTAGTCATTCCAAAACTTTGGCGATGTGTGATTAGCCTTTCTGGTCTTTCTTCTTGACTTTTTGGATACCCCCCCCCCAAAAAAAAACAACATAAACAAAAAAAAAAAACAAGACAAAAAAACCCCAAAGAAACATTGCAGTTGTACATGGCTTACGGCCGCATCACGTTGAAACACCAGTTCCTGTGTGATCAACAAAGTTAAGAAACGTCGAGCCTGGTCAATACCTAGATAGTTGACCGCTTGGGAATACCAGGTACTGTAAGCTTGGATGTGCGGGTGGTGCAATGTATAATGCCTCGGAATTTTTAAACGGAGTGCCGAGTTCCAATTACAGTCCAGGATTCACTTACGCGCAAATACTGTTGGAAACGTAATGAATTCACTTCTTCTTCCCCAGCTATGGGTTAATTATTAAAACTTCAGCATCTGTCTATATTTCTGAGATGAGGTATTATGTACATTATTTACATTATTCGGACTATTGTCCTCATCTTTGTCGCCATATTTATTACAACGTTTCGGCCTTTCAGTATCTGCCTATATTTCTGAGATGAGGCATTATATACACTATTTACATTATTCGGACTATTGTCCTCATCTTTGTCGCCATATTTATTACAACGTTTCGGCCTTTCAGTATCTGTCTATATTTCTGAGATGAGGTATTATGTACACTATTTACATTATTCGGACTATTGTCCTCATCTTTGTCGCCATATTTATTACAACTCAAGGACAGTGGATAAAGGCGTTAGTTAGATCCGGTGACAGGACCCAGAGAGTGCGAGTTCAGTACCAGGTTAAGGCAGTGGAGAACTTTCAGAGGGAAATTAACAGGAGATAACTGATAACTGACATCCATTAAATATGGCACGTGTAAGTAGAACAGTCTACCCCAGTGAGTGAAATAAAGGGTTCAGTTCGACATTCCAACTACCTGAAGAAGGCCGGAGCGTAAAACGGCCAAAACGTTGTTATTAAAACTTGTATCGCTAAACCATTATTATCTTTCCCTCTCCCTCACCCCCAAAATTCTTATAATCTAAAAATATTTTCTGGCTTTAAATAACCTGCAAAGAGTTGGTAGAAGACGAATCAAACAATCAATGAAGCTGCACAGTTAATTTAACACACACACGCGCACACACACACACACACACACACATACATATATTACTTCAAACTTTAATATAGTGGATACTCGTATTTGAGATAGACGCCCCATTTTTATTTTTAAACAGTTTGTATTACATCTATCGGCCTGCGTATTTGAGAAAACTTAATAAAGAAAACGTTCTCTTCGACAGGGAACGAACCAGCGTCCTTCGTTGTAGGAGAAACCGTCATTTGATCCGGCGTGCTTTACTGCCTTTACAGAGGTTGTCACAGGAAAGCAGACTTCTTCATTAAGATTTTTACTCCAATGCCCTATATCTGTCGAATCTCTTATCCGAAACGTAAACCAACCAATAATAAATTCGTGGATTCATTTCTCATCCGACATTTAAACAATGTTTGTTGCGTCTATCGGCCAGAGCATTCAAGGAATCTTATCATTTTGGGGTTAAAAATTGAACGTCAATGTCAAATGCGAGTATCCACTATAAGGACAAAGGTGAAGACAATCGTCCGAATGTAAATAGTGCAAAACCTCATCCCAGAAATACAGAAAGAAACTGTTTTATACATTTACAATTCCGTCGGACACACACGCGCGCGCACATACACACACTCGCAGACACACACACACACACACACACACACACACACACACACACACACACACACACACACACACATATATATGATTAAACATTTAAGATTTAAAAGTGAAACCGATATTTTCATATAGCGCTCAATATTATAAAAATAGAGCATTGACAATATTATTTATTATATATACAAAATAAATAAAAGTTAAGTAATACTTCCGCATATATAAAAATATTATATATATATATATATATATATATATATATATATATATATATATATATATATATATATATCACAATTTTCAAACAAATTGAATCGGAGGAAAAAATTTTGAAAAAAAAAGAAAGAACCAGAAACCGAACAGGTTGGCTTGATGCAAAGTTCTATACAAACATATTCTTTTATCGCTCTTTTCAGTTGTGGAACTTTCTACTGGCTCCATGCGTTCCAATCAACTTTGATCTGCAAAATAAGATGAAAAAAGTATATTGTAACAGGAATTCCCTCCAGCATAATTATTGCAGAGGAAAATTGTATTTTGTTACAGGAATTCCCTCCAGCATAATTATTACAGACGACAACTGGATTTTGTTACAGGAATAACCTCACGCATAATTATTGCAGTGGACAATTGTATTCTGTTACAGGAATTCCGTCCAGCATAATTATTGCAGATGAAAATTGGATTTTGTTGAAGGAATTCCCTCCAGCATAATTACTGCAAACGACAATTGTACTTTGTTACAGGAATTCCCTCCAGCATAATTATTACAGAAGACAATTGGATTTTGTTACAGAAATAACCTCCAGCATATTTATTGCAGACGACAAATGGATTTTTTTACAGGAATTCCGTCCAGCATAATTATTGCAGACGACAAATGGATTTTGTTAGAGGAATTCCCTCCAGCATAATTATTCCAGGCGACAATTTTATTTTGTTACAGGAATACCCTTCAGCATAATCATTGCAAGGGACAATTGTATTTTGTAACAGGAATTCCCGCCAGCATAATTATTGCAGACGACAATTGTATTTTGTTACAGAAATTCCCTCCAGCATAATTATTGCAGACGACTATTGTATTTGGTTACAGGAATTCCCTCCAGCATAATTATTCCAGGCGACAATTGTATTTTGTTACAGGAATACCCTCCAGCATAATCATTGCAAGGGACGATTGGATTTTGTTACAGGAATTCCCTCCAGCATAATTATTGCCGACTACAATTGCATTTTGTTACAGAATTTCCTCCAGCATAATTTATGCTGATGACAATAGGATTTTGTTACAGGAACACGCTCCAGCATAATTAATGCAGACGACAATTGTATTTTGTTACAAGAATTCTCTCCTGCATAAATATTCCAGGCGACATTTTTATTTTGTTAGAGGAATTCCCTCCAGCATAATTATTGCTGACGACAATTGGATTTTGTAACGGGAATTCCCGCCAGCATAATTATTTCAAGGGACAATTGGATTTTGTTACAGGAATTCCCTCCAGCATAATAATTGCAGACAACAATTGGATTTTGTTACAGGAATTCTCTCCAACGTAAATATTGCAGATGACAATTGGATTTTTTTACAGGAATTCCCTCCATCATAATTATTGCAGACGACAATTGTATTTTCTTACAGGAATTCCCTCCAGCATAATTATTGCAGGGGACAATTGGATTTTGTTAGAGGAATCCCCTCTAGCATAATTATTGCAAAGGACAATTCCATTTTGTTACAGGAATTCTCTCCTGCATAATTGTTGCAGACGGCAATTGTATTTTGTTACAGGAATTCCCTCCGGCATAATTATTGCAGACGACAATTGAATTTTGTTACAGGAATTCCTTCCAGCATATTTATTGCAGACGACAATTTTATTTTGTTACAGGAATTCCCTCCAGCATAATTATTGCAGACGACAATTGTTTTTTGTTACAGGAATTCCCTCCAGCATAATTATTGCAGACTAGAATTGGATTTTGTTTCAGAAATTCCCTCCAGCATAATTATTGCAGACGACAATTTTATTTTTTTATAGGCATACCCTCCAGCATAATTATTGCAAACGACAATTGTATTTTGTTAAAGGGATTCCATCCAGCACAATTATTGCAGACGACAATTGGATTTTGCTACAGGAAGTCACGCCTGCATAATTATCGCAGTCGACAATTTTATTTTGTTACAGGAATTCCCTGCAGCATAATTGTTCCAGGCGACAATTGTATTTTGTTACAGGAATTCCTCCAGCATAATTATTGCAAACGACAAATGGATTTTGTTACAGGAATTCCCGCCAGCATAATTATTTTAGACGACAATTGGTTTTTGTTACAGTAATTCCATCCGGCATGATTATTCCAGGCGACACTTGGATCTTAACTTTATGCGATTTTGTAAATTGGTTTGATACTCGGGACGCAAATCAAAACATTTAGAGGATAATTATTCACATTTCATCACATTCATCGCAATAAAATCTGTGATTTTCTTCCTTTATTTTTAGAACCCATGACAGAAAATAAATCTGTTTTACTCAACCGGCAACCCCAATGAATTACGAGATCTTACGATATTAGATGTTTGCCTGAAATATGCTTTTCGTTCAGAAACATGGACCCTTTCAAAAATGGGATAAAACTTAGTTTAACGGTGAGTGGTCGACACTCTTAATAATGACCAGTATAATTTCTAAATACCATATCCATTATGGATCACGGCCTTGCACTTCTGTGTCCTGCTGATGACACTCAAGAATCGCTTCAACTTGGCCTCTACCGGTGTTGGATTACCGCCGCCTGATGATAATCACATGTGGTGACATATTGAATTACTGCCCTCTGACGATAATCCGAAGCAGCTCAAGATTTGAAAGCTTCTTCCTATTTCCTTTCTCGACGTTTTCTTCTCGTTCTTTTGGCATGTAAGTACCTCACAGAAGCATACTGCAAGTTACTTTGAACTCTTCACAACTTTAACTTCATTTTTCATTTTACTTTTTGTAACATGTTTGTTTAATATATTCATTAATTCATGATATTTAAATTCCATGTTTTTTTTATTTTTACTCGGACTCACATGAGTCCGCCAATATTGTTTGAGGGACAAATGTACCAGAAGCCTATAAATTTTACCAAAAAAAAAAAAAAAGTTCACACCTCTATCCTGGTATGACGATAAACTGTATCCGGCAGTAAGGTCTCCGTTCTGGAGATTGTATTTTTTGAAGATCGTGGGGTCATCTCTTGATTGCTGTTGTTCTCAGCTCCAACAGTATATTGTTATAGTAAAATGACCAACAATACATTTTTCGTAAAATTACCAATAATATATTTTTGTAGTGAAATTACCAGCAATAAATTTTATGATCTAAAATCTATATATTTAAAAAAAACATACCTTTTACTCTGAAAGTATAAAATTATGTACAAAATATTGCCATTAAATAATTCATAAAGGTCGATATGCTACTCAACAAAATCAACCAAATGCACATCTCGCAACAAAAGCAGTCAGTTCCTGCAACACCGGTCATAAGTTATGTTTATATAAGCTTTCATTTGGCTTCAGGTTCGAATAAGAACAGAAATATAGATAAAATTTTTAATCTGTATTACCATAAACCATATTCCAGTTCAGGTTGACTTTCTTTTTCTTTTATATGTTATGGTAATTCGGGACTTGGTAGATCATGGCTCTCCACAGCTTCCTATCTTTTGAAGCTATAAGCTTATTTTCTCTCACAGTCTCTGTTCTGCCATCCGTTTGCGCAGGCTAGTTAGACAAGTTACTCTTTGTTTCCTTGTTTTCAATCTGTCCTGTGAGTATCAAATTCTCCAAGCCCTCTTTCCTCATTATGTGTTCTAGAAATGTCAACTGTCTTTTTTTCTGATTCTAATTATAACTGTCCTTTTTATTCCCATTTTACTTAAAACTTCCCCATTCATCACATGCTCTGTCCATGGCATTCTACAGAAGCACATTGTCTCGAGCTCTGACTGTCCATCATTCCCAGCCAGTGTATTCACACAGTCGATGAATTCTAGAAACCGTAGACGGGGCAGTTATTAATAGGATAATTTTTGGCTGGTCTTAATGAACTTAAAATATGTGTGACACTTCTCACATTTTACGTCGAAGCCAATGAAATACTTTTGCTAGTTTAATGCATTAAAATTCCAAATGATGTTAATCAACGTAACCCGCCTCCATTTTGTCTTTCTTGTAATTCTTTAGCTAATACCCACTTTTCCGTAAAAGGAACATCTCCATTATGGAGGAATCGTTGTGGACTTGTGCTTGTGTCATATTTCAATATCACTCGTGTGGATCATGAGGCCGGGTTCATTTGTGTGTTTAAGTCGAAATAAAGACCCCCTTTGTTTATTTTTCTTCTCACCCAAATTCTGTAGGCTTTGGTGAACATCAAAACGAGAATGATTAATGTGAGTGTCGATGTGACAATTATTTCAGAGGTATGGGCCATTTGATGGAAGTTTTTACTCCTCCTTTGATCGTTTGTTTTATTAAACGCTATTTGTGTCCTGTTTGCTGGGGTATTGGTATCTGGAGTTTTTCTTGATGTTATAAGAGAAACTAGTGTGCTACTTGAAGGTTTCGTTGGAGTGTCTTTCTCAACAAGTGTTCGATTTATTTGCTTCATTGGTTTTATTGTTTCAGTTGCTGAACTTTTTTCAGTTACTATGCCGCTTCGCGAAGTTTCTAGATGCCTTGTTCTATCCATTGTTTTTTGTGAAAGACGATGAGTTGTTTGGTCAATGATTGTACTTATTCTCCGAACTACAAGTGATTTTCTTTTCGTTGTTACGTATTCGGTCGATTGATCTACAATGGAAGCGGCTTTTCCCATTGTGCTTACGCTGAGTGGACTCTTCAGACGGATCTTGGCGAACCCTGATTCTAGGCTATTCCCTTTTATCCCTGGAGATATTCCTGTGCTCAATGGAAATAGCGATCGTCTTTCCCAACTCACTGCTAACGGAAGTTTCACTGACATATTTGTTTGTATCGATTGTTCTCTTTGCCTTGTCAGTGCGTTCAAAGATGCTATTATTAAAGATTCCAACGTTGGATTTGTACCCATGTTTCTACTTGGAGACAAGTCGACTGAGACGGATGGCGTTAGCTCGTATGACACCAGCAAGATCCAAAAGTTAATTATCTGTAAAGAAAAAAAAGAAATAACAAGAACATTGAACACATCGTCTCTTAGTATATATATATATATATATATATATATATATATATATATATATATATATATATATATATATATGTATATATATATGGATAATATTGGTGGTCAATATATATATACACACACACACACACACACACACACACATATATATATAAAATATATATACATATATATATATATATATATATATATATATATATAAAATATATGTATATATATATAGATAATATTAGTGGTCAATACACACACGCACACACACACACACATATATATATATATAAAATATATATATATATATATATATATATATATATATATATATATATATATATATATATATATATATTTATAATATAAATTCCCAAGAGGATAGAATCCAGGTAGAACTGAATGTCCAGTACAGAGCCAGAATATAATAAAAAAGGCTCAAACACTAATATTCCCTGGTTATAATTTATTACATTGGAATCGTAATCACGATCCAATTCATCAGACCTACAAATTCAAAAAGCGTTTTGAATTTGTAGGTCTGATGAATTGGATCGTGATTACGATTCCAATGTAATAAATTATAACCAGGGAATATTAGTGTTTGAGCCTTTATATATATATATATATATATATATATATATATATATATATATATATATATATATATATATATATATGTATATATATATATGTATATATATATATATGTGCAGGTATGCAGAAAAATAGGAAAGAACACGTTAGGTAAATAATTTAGATGTACGCCAGTTTATTAGAAAAATAAAATTAAACAAATTTGAATGTAACAAAAACTGTTACTATATATCGGAATTAAAAAGTCTTATATAAATGGTTGATTAGTACTGTTAACAATAATAATACTACTTATAGGAAAAGACGCAGTATTTTTCAATGTTCAACAATATAAAAATATAAAATATTTACAAAACAATTATGAGAAAACGGTTGTACTGGTAACCAATGCGTCAAAACGAATGAAACGCCGCCCGCGTGAATGGCAGGCAACCTTTCTTAAATTGCGCTCTTCTCTTCACTGTTGAAAAATATTGGTACATACCAAGAGCTTTAGGAGGCCGATTTGAACTAACTCTTAAAACTACAACTATCGGATTGGAAGCCTACCTCACAAAAACTCTCTTCTACAAATAGTAAAACACCAAACCCACTCTATCAATAATGAAGCTGCACTCTTCAAGAAACAGCTTAATATACCTAAATTCCTACCAACAAAGACGAAGCAAATCCCATCTTCGTCAAACGAGTAAAACAGAAAGCAAAACAAAATGGCCAAATAAAATCAGAAAAAAACAACAACAAAAAAAAACTGGGAGGACAAGGCGTTACATGGCAAATACCAAAAAAGAACGAAATAAGTATATGTGGACCAATAGAAAACACATCAGTGGCTGAGGAACACTGGGTTTAAAGCTGACACAGAAGGCCGAATTATTGCAGCTCAGGACCAAAGCTTCGTAACCAGATCCTATCACTGTTACATAATCAAAGAGGGAACTAACCCGAGATACAGAATCTGCGGAAAATATGATGAAACTGTCGACCATATTATCTCAGGATATCCGGAACTAGCAAAAAATGAATATACCACAGACATAACAAGGTAGCGATATATGTTCACTGGAAGATATACAAGAAGCACAAAATCGAAACCACAAAGAGATGGCATGAGCACCAACCAGACAGTTACCTAAAATAACGATGTAACTATCCTCTGGGACATGCAAATTCAAACTGACAGAGAAATAAAAGCCAACAGACCTGATATTATCATAAAAGACAAGAAATTCAGGAAGTGTATGCTTATTGACATAGCAGTAACATCTGAGAGAAACACCCACAGGAAAAGTATCGAGAAATTGTCCAAATACAAGGACCTGGAGATCAAGATTAACAGGATGTGGGGAATGAAGACTGAGATTGTACCAATAGTAATCGGTGCTCTGGGCCTCTTGAGAAAAGTAATAGACAATTTTACTAACAGTGTCCCAGGTAACATCAACATATAAGTTGCCCAGAAGATCGCCCTACTAAGAACATCCCATATACTAAGAAAAGTGCTATCAGTTAAATGACAATTCTTCTATAGGGCCTAAGAGCCATAGTATGGACCCGGCTTTACAGGATACAAAACAGGAAACATAACATAAACAAATGATGGTAATAATAATAATAATAATAATAATAATAATAATAATAATAATAATAATAATAATAATAATTGTGTAACCCAAAATGCAGATTCTGTGATAAATATCCAGAAACAATTGATCATCTTGTATCAAGTTGCACGATATTGGCACCCACTGAGTATAAAACCTGGCAATACAGAGTGGGCCAATATCTGCACTGGAAAATCTGCAACTTCTACGGGAAGGAAACTGAAAGAAACTGGTATGAACACCACCCAGACCCGGTTACGGAGATAGGACCTGTTACAATTCTATGGGACTACACAATACACACTGACAGAACAATCAAAGCCAACCGCCCAGACATTGTTATTAAAGACCACAAACAAAATAAGTGCCACCTTATTGATATGGCAGTCCCTGCAGACTGCAATGTATCTTTGAAGATATTCGAAAAGCGGTCAAAAACAAGGACCTTGAAATCGAAATCTCAAAAATGTGGCACGTGGGAACATCAACAATCCCTGTTGTAGTTGGAGCCCTTGGACTGGTTGGAAAAGATTCCAGTAGACTAATTGAAGGGTTCCCTGGAAGTCCATGCCTCAAAGAGATAAAAAAATTGTTCTCACAAGTACAGCCCACACTTTACGAAGGGCTTTATCCATGTATATATTTTTTGCAGTGGAAAGTGTCATGATGCCATTTCTAACCTTAGGTCTCTGGTCGGGACCCGCAAAGAAATGTGTAAACGCCAGATATCAAAGATAATAATAATAATAATAATAATAATAATAATAATAATAATAATAATAATAATAATAATAATAATTTATACCTACCAGTCGCCACATTTCCGCAGATGACCTCATGGTAGGTTCTAAAAAGTATCAAATTTTCCCCAGTTAAAAATGGACTTTTTTCGTTATAATTATATTCTGATTGAGTCCCTTGTTCTCACAATGTCATAAATTTCAAATATGTTGGCATGAATTCGTTTCTTGTGGTTTAAATCCGTAGTCGATTAATACATTGAGACGTTAGCAACTGATAATAATATTTTGTTTGTTGTCAAAGAAAAACCAGCTTTTTCGACTCACAACTGATAAGAGCAATATCTTTCTGAACTTTGATCGTAAAAATTTCCACCACATCGACGATAAGAGCAATATCTTTTAGACCTTTGAGAGTTCCACAGCATCAATGAATATAGATACTGATACTGCAAATCTAAGATTTACATATATCATTATGGCTAGCTTCTCGTATCTGACGATGTCTGTCTGCTAGGAAAGCTAGCTAATCCCTATTGCAGACAACTGCTCAGGCACACCTGATTTTTTCTTACTCAAAGCGGCACGTGGCCGAATGGTTAGAATGTTCGCTTTCTGATCGGGGTTCGAATCTCAAAATGGTTGATTTGTCAGAAAGATGACGATGTGGTCTGTGGGAGACGTGCGACACATTTGGAAAATGCCTGATAACCAGATCACGGGTTGACCCAAGCTCTTTGAGTGAAATTGGGTTGAAGGAACCCTCTGGGTGCCGTAGATATTTATGCTAGCACGAAGTCACAAGTCATCGTGCCCGAGTGCTTGAGCGCGATGGCCTTGTTTAGACTGCTGATCGGGCCAGATTTCTCTTAGAATCTGTAGTTGCAGCATAAACCACAGTTATGCTCTGTGGGTTTTGAGCAAACTCAAATGTGCCTGGGCAGACGCCTGTAAAGGGGCATATGAGTGACCCAACATCCGTGGCAAGCAGATCTTAGTTACAGTTTTGTGAGAGAGCGCACAATCTGGCCTGTTCATCTGTTTAAACAAAGTCAGTACGTTCAGTGCCTCGGTCACAATGACTTGACCATTGACGGCTGCTGAACAGTTCCGTCTACCCGATTTCAATCACAAATTCAACCTCGTCTCCCCGATACGTTATTATCAAGACGTCACTCCACTGACAAATCGAGTATAGTGAGGAAGCTAACATTGTAAGCCTTAACCACGTGATCATATAAATACGTCATCATTAACTGCAATAAAAATAACTTGCTGTTCTCTTTTTAACCGACTGGACAATGTATCTGGCATCCGTCGGTCTTTTGTTTAAGTAAGTGCACAGCAACAAAAAATCACATACTTCGTTACTGTAGGTCATTGGTCATGACCCGGCATGTGAAACAAAATACAGGTCAAAAAGAATTTTTAATAACAACAATAATATTAATAATAATAAACTTTATTCAGTAATAAAGCATGCCAACAAATTCAAAAGGAACTTCAAATAGATGAAGAAGAGGAATTAAATCATAATACACCTACTGAAGTGACAAAGAACCTAAAAAAGAAAGAAAAATCAAATGCAATGTTATAAATACAGAAACAATGGCAAGATAAACCTCTTCATGGTCAATAGTCTCCCTGTACCAAAGAAGTTGGTGTTGACGAACCCCGTACCCATCAGTGATTACGTCATGCAAGTTGAAAACCTGAAAACGAAGGTTTTATTGTTGCTGCACAGGACCAATGCTTGCTAACTAGAAATTATCAAGCAGACATACTGAAAAATTATGTTAGCCTAATATACATATTCTGTGATAAATATCCAGAAGCAATTGACCATTTTGTATCAGGTTATACGGAGTTAGCACCGACTGAATAAAAAATTCGATTGGGCCAAAATCTGCACTGAAAAATCTGCAGCTTTTATGAAAGAAAACTACAAGAAACTGATATGAACATCACCCAGACCCGGTTAGAGAGATAGAGACCGTAACAATTTTAGGGGACTTTACAATCCACACAGAGCAATCGAAGTTAGTCGCTTAGACATCGTGATCAAAGACCACAAACACAGAACGTTCTTTCTTATTGACATGGAAGTCCCTGCAGATTGCAATGTATCTTTGAAGATCTTCAGAAAACTGTCAAAATATAAAGATATTTGAAGTGGATTGGTTACAAATATGGCACAAGATACAATATATATATATATATATATATATATATATATATATATATATATATATATATATATATATATATATATATATATATATATATAAGATTATATATATATACAGAGCAAGTAAATAAAAATCTCAACTGCAGCGGCAAAGAACCTAAAAAAGAAAGTAAAATCAAATGCAATATACTAAATACAGAAACAATGGCAAGATAAACCTCTTCATGGTCAATAGTCTGCCTGTACCAAAGGAGCTGATGTAGACGAACCCCGTACCCATCAGAGGTTACGTAGTGCAGATTTAAAACCTGAAAACGAATGTTTAATTCTTGCTGTACAGGACCAATGCTTGCGAACTAGACATTTCCAATCACACATACTGAATAATTGTGTTAAGCCGAAATGCAGATTCTTTGATAAATATCCAGAAACAAGTGATCTTCTTATATCAGATTGCAGGGCATTACTTTCCACCGAATATAAAACTCGGCACGGTGGGCCACTATCTGCACTGAAAAATCTGCTACTTTTATTGGAAAGAAACTACATGGAATTGGTATGAACATCACCCAGACCCGATTACAGACATAGGACCTGTAACAATTTTATGGGGCTTTAAAATACACAAAGACAGAACAATCAAAGCTAATCGCCCGACATCATGATCGAGACTACATATATATATATATATATATATATATATATATATATATAAATATAGGTAACTATACTCGTGTCGAAAAACCTTCGAACTCTTGATTTAACAACAGCCAAATCAATCACGAAGGAAAAGAAGGTTTTAAAAAAAGAAAGAGCCAGGAACATGAAAGTCTGTCGAAAATAATCGCACAGATACAGGTTCAAGGCCCAAAGAAAAAACCCCGATACGAGTAAACAACTAACTAAAGAGCTCAATACAAGCGTAGAGCAAACCTAGTCAAACCTAATGAGCCAGACACACCTACCAAGGTTTCACTTAGGCAGATCGTCAGGGTCGGCTGACGATCTGCCTAAGTGAAACCTTGGTAGGTGTGTCTGGCTCATTAGGTTTGACTATATATATATATATATATATATATATATATATATATATATATATATAATGTGCTTTCTTATTGACATAGCAATCCCTGCAGATTGTAATGTATCATTGAAGATCTTCTAAAACCTATTAAAATATATTGAATTGGAAATCTAAAAAATGTGGCGCATGATGAAATCAGTAATTCCAATTGTAGTAGGAGCACTAGGATTGATTGGAAAAGGTACTGATGGACTCATTGAAGGGATTCCTGGTAGCCCATGCCATAAAGAAATACAAAAGAAAATACTTACAAGTACAGCTCAAACCTTCAGTCAGTTATGTGCCATGTGTGATACACGCTTAGGCGATCATGTATCTTTCGATACATGACTGACGAGGCAGATTTTTTTCCCCGCTGTATGTTGCCATTTCTTTCTGCGGTAGACCAGTTGCCATCAAAGGCTATAGAATCCTCGCTGGGTTCCGCAACTTTCGGCCTTGTGCAACATCTAAGCTACGTTTGGAAGATAACTACAAGAGTGATATTTTTTGGCACCCAAGGTGGTGCAATGGTTAGCAAGCTTGTCTCGCTAGAACAATTACGACTGAAACGTGAGTTCGATCCTCACTGGGTGCCCCATACTTTCGGCTTTGTGCCACATCCAAACTACGCTTGGAAAATCACTATCTAACAAGTTTGTGTCAATGAGCGTGTAGCTGCTCGTAAAATTCAGGAAGTCGATCCAAATGAAAGACTATCTGACTACGGTGTCCGAAATCGGTAATAAGTGTTTCACGGGTGGTGAATTGTCGCTTAAAATAAAATTCACAAATCGATGTTGATTATGTTGATTATGATGCTGCCAAATGTCGAGGATAACCCGAACATCAGCTTTTGGAAACTTTTCGAAGAGCGAGAATAGTCGAAAGATACCATATGCAGAACATTCTTCTTTTTTCTATGTGCAGTGTCCCGATCATGGATCTCCACAATTTCCTGTCTTTTCTGGCTCTTCATAACTTTTTGTTATATCTCCTAAACCTTGTTCCTCCAACTATTTACTCTAGCTGGCAAGGTAGGTAATGTACTGTTTTCTTTTCTCTCTCTTGGCTTCAATTTGTCCTGTGAGTATCAAATTTTCCAAGCCCTCTTTCCTCATTACGTATCCTAGAAATCTCAACTATCACTTTCTGATGTTAAGTGTCTGTTTTGCTTCCATTTTCCCTAAAAAGCCGCCGTTGATATACATACGACACATGATAGCCATATTCTTTCGTTCATTCTCCTCTTTCTTTTATGTTCTCTTCCTTTCTCACTCCATATTCTTTCTTTCTACATTTACATTTTTTCTTCTTTCTTTCCATTCCTAATAGCTATTTTTTCTTTCTTTTTTTCTTTCTTAGTTTCTTTGTTTGTTTCTTTCTTTCTTTCTCTGTTTCTTTCTTTCTTTCTTTCTTTCTTTTCCTGTATTAACTTCTTTCTTCTTTTTTGCCATTCCTAATTTCCATTCTTCTTTCGTTCTTTCTTTCTTTTCCTACATTTACTTCTTTCTTCTTTCTTTTCATTCCTAATTTTCATTCTTTCTTTCTTTCTTTATATTCAACATCTACTTCTTTCTTCTTTCTTTTAATTCCAATTTTTTTCTTTCTTTCTTTCTTTCTTTCTTTCTTTCTTTCTTTCTTTCTTTCTTGTATTTACTTCTTTCTTCTTTCTTTTCAATGCTAATTTCCATTCTTTCTTTCTTTCTTTCTTTCTTCCTTTCTTTCTTTCTATTCCTACATTTACCTTCTTTCTTCTATTTTCATGCCTAATTTCCATTTTTCTTTCTTTCTTTCCTTCTTTCTTTCTTTTCCTGTATTTGCTTCTTTGGTCATTTTTCCATTCCTGATTTCCATTCTTCTTTCGTTCTTTCTTTCTTTTCATACATTTAATTCTTTCTTCTTTCTTTCTTTCTTTCTATTCCAACATTTACCTTCTTTTTTTTCCATGCCTAATTTCCATTTTATTTCTTTCTTTTGCTACATTTACTTCTTTCTTTTGATTCTTTTCTTTCTTTCGTTTCTTTCTTTCTTTCTTTCTTTCTTTCTTTCTATCTATTCCTACATTTACCTTCTTTCTTCTTTTTTCCATGCCTAATTTCCATTTTTTCTTTCTTTCTTTCTTTCTTTCTTTTGCTACTTTTTCTTCTTTCTTTTGATTCTTTTCTTTTTTTCTTTCTTTCTTTCTTTCTTTCTTTCTTTCTTTCTTTCTTTCTTTCTTGTATTTACTTCTTTCTTCTTTCTTTTCATTCCTAATTTCCATTGTTTGTTTGTTTCTTTCTTTCTGTCTTTTTTTCTATTCCTACATTTACCTTCTTTCTTCTTTTTTTCCATGCCTAATTTCTATTTTTCTTTCTTTCGTTCATTCTTTCTTTCTTTCATTTCCTTTATCTGCTTCTTTTTTTCATTCCTAATTTCCATTCTTCTTTCGTTCTTTCTTTCTTTTCCTACATTTCCTTTTTCTTCTTTCTTTTCATTCCCAATTTTCATTCTTTCTTTCCCTCTTTTCCTGTATTTACTTCTTTCTTCTTTCTTTTGATTCCAAAATTTCTTTCTTTCTTTCTTTCTCTCTTTCTTTCTTTCTTTCTTGTATTTCCTACTTTCTTCTTTCTTTTCATTCCTAATTTCCATTGTTTCTATTTCCTTCCTTCCTTCTTTCTTTCTTTCTTTTGCTATATTTACTTCTTTCTTTTGATTCTTTTCTTTCTTTCTTTCTTTCTATCTTTCTTTTCTTGTATTTACTTCTTTCTTCTTTCTTTTCATTCCTAATTTCCATTCAATCATTCTTTCTTTCTTTTTTCTTTCTTTCTTTCTTTCTTTCTTTCTTTCTTTCTTTCTTTCTTTCTTTCTTTCTTTCTTTCTATTCCTACATTTACCTTCTTTCTTTCTTTTTCCATGCCTAATTTCCATTCTTCTTTCGTTCTTTTCGTACATTTGCTTCTTTCTTCTTTCTTTTGATTCCAACATTTCTTTCTTTCTTTCTTTCTTTCTTTCTTTCATTTTTCTTTCTTTCTTTTCCTATATTTATTTCTTTTTAATTTTTTTCTGTCCATTCCTATTTTCAATTCTTTCTTTCATTCTTTCTTTCTTTTTATTTCAACATTTACCGTCTTTCTTCTTTTTTCCTTGCCTAATTTCCATTTTTCTTTCTTTCTTTCTTTCTTTCTTTTCCCAATAAAGCATCTCGTTGTTAACGGCCACTCATCGGAACGTCATAAGATTAATGCCGCCGTTTCACATGGTCCCCTCCTCGGTCCTACCTCATTTCAATTCTCTCTTAATGATCTGCCAATCATTAGTGAGTATCTATCAGGATGATGCCACAGTTTACAGGTGCACCTTCACAAATTTGGAAAACCAGAAGCTGTCAGCTCATCTCTACTCTGACCTAAGCCTCGTAGGTGGTGGAGTCAATGACGAAAGGAGTGAAATTTTCACGGATACTTCTTCTTCATGTGCCGTGTCCCCTCAGGGCCTAGACAATCATGGCTCTCCATAACTTCCTATCCTTTGTAGTCATCCATTTACTTCAAGTTCGTCAAGTATGGCATACGTTTTTTCCCGCTGCGCTTTTTATCTTCAGTCTGTCCTGTGAGTATCAGATTTTCCATGCCCCCCTTCCTCAATATGTGCCTCATAAGTTTCAACTGATGTTAAGTATAATTTTTTTTTTGTTTCCATTTTCTCTAAAATCTCCTCGTTGCTCACAAGTTAGGTCCATGGTATCCTCAGCATCCTTCTGTAGAACCACATATCTTTGGTGATTTTCCCGCATTCACTGCCATATAGGAGGACTGATATCATGTAACAGTCTAGTATTTTTTCTTTGTTTCTAGCCAAGTTTTTCTGTCTTTTAATACTCTGCTTAGTTTTGGAATGCATCATTGGCCATTCCAATACGTCTACGGATTTCAGTGTCGCACTTTGCGTCATCAGATATTTAAATTTTTGTGCTTGTTTGATTCCGTTATCTCCGATAGGTAATTTGCATTTGGGCACATCATTTTGCTGACGACCATACATTCATTTTGCTGAAGACCATTCATTCATTTTGCTGACGACCAAACATTCATTTTGCTGACGACCAAACATTCATTTTCCTGACGGCTATACATTCATTTTGCTGACGACCATATATTTATTTTGCTGACGGCTATACATTCATTTTGCTGACGACCATACATTTATTTTGCTGACGACCATGCATTAATTTTGCTGACGACTATACATTCATTTTGCTGAGGACCATACATTCAATTTGATGAAGACTATACATTCATTTGGCTGACGATTATACATTCATTTTGCTGACGACCATACATTCTGCCACCTTGCAGTTGATTTTTAGTCCTTTTCTCTCAATTTCATTCACTATCTTCTGTAGGAGATTTTGTAGTTTTCTTTCCATGTCTGCTATGGACACTGTGTCATCTGCATACCTTATGCTGTTAAGATTGTGACCACCAATAATGAGTCCTAGTCGGACATTTAATCTCTCAGAATTTGCTCGCCGATGAGAGGACTCATCCTTGTCTTACAGCCATTTCTTTTTTGTATATCTACTGAATTCATTTTCTATCCGTATGCAAACTCTTTGCTGCCAGTATAGATTCTTGATTATTCTATTGTGACCTTATCAAAGGCAGAGTTGCACTTATTAAATCAATACCGCATAAAATAGGCTATCTTCCGCCATTGTAAACAGTTCCCGTTTTATCAAGGAGCTTTTCGGCACTTACGTTTTAGCTTTTCTGTTTTCTTTCTTATCACAGACGTTATCCTGAAGAACACTTCGACCTTTCGCCCTACTACTTCAACACCATTCACGACTGTTTGTCACCAGTGCTTTGAGCTGACGTACGTATAAAAAAGCTAAGACTCATGTCTTCCCGTTCACCTGATAAGATAATGAGGCGTCACCTGCCGATAAATACAGCCAATGATCGATCCCTGAAGTCGGAGAAGCTCACAGGTGCAAAGAAACGGGCGAAAAGTGATCAACAAAATGGGGGAAAAAAAGCTGAACAAATGGAAAACAAGGAAATAAAAAGAAAATGGCATCTTATGTTTCGAAAGAAAAAAAAAAAACGAAAAATACAAGGAACAACAAACGAGTGAAAATAAAAATTTGAAGAAAAGCAAGGACAAGGAAGAGAAAATAAAGAAAGAACATATGAATGAGAAACTCTAAATAAAGTCTTGTATCCTTAAAAAAGGTTACAAAAAGAAAAAAGGTGATACTTGAGTGAAGGAACTGCAACACGCGCGTAGATGAAAGAAAGAGAGGTTTATTGTAAAAGAGAATACACTACTGAAAGACAGAGAATCGGGTGACAGGCTAGTAATATCCGAAGCAAGGATATCTACCAACCACCCTACGCGGTCAGATGTGGCACAAGGCCGAATTTAATGTGGCGTATCCGAGCCCGTAGGCTCGACCAAAAATTCCCCGTATAAAACGGGGTCGGGTAGCTGTTTCCCGAGACGAGACTCTACTCTTCGACATAGCCTCGTCTGGGGACCCTCTCTGCCCGGAGGCAGAGAGTTTGACCAGCACATCTGGAGACGAATCTCCAACTCTAGACTAATTCCCCAAGCAATTCCAATTCCCGAAGCAAGGATATTTATCTTATCCCCCCCCCCCACACCAACGTTACAGGATGCGACACAAGGCTGTTTTTAATGCGGGGTCAAAACCGAGCCCGTTGGCTCGGGAAAAATTCCCCGTAGACTCCGTATATACGGGTTCGGGAATCTGTTTACCACCCCAGACGAAACTCCGCTCTACGGCATAGCCTCGTCTGGGTTTCTCTCTGTCGAAAGGCAGAGAGTTCGACCAGCACAGTCGGAGACGAATCTCCAACTAATTGCCGAAGCAAACCTCCAGGTATATCCTGTGCTCACTATATATATATATATATATATATATATATATATATATATATATATATATATATATATCTACCGATATAGTCAGTCGACATAGGCGATAGGGAGTGTGGGACATTCCATTACAACACCTCTCCCTGAGCTAATTTTCCCATGAAATTTTGCTCAATAATTTTTTTTAGGGGTCAAGACATAATTTTTCTTTTTTAGTACTTCGTCTCACCAATTTTTGTGCTGGTGAGATTCGAGGTATTATCAGTTTTCGAGGAGCTGCTACTTCCGTCAATGGCGAGGTTGGGGATACTTCCATCTGTACTGGTGGAGATATGGGAACGGATATTTTGAATGCGTCATATATTATAAAGAAAGAAAGAAATATTCCAAATCAAAGAGAGAGAAATAAACACAGAAAAAAAAATTAAGTAAAGGGAGTGAGAAAATAAACAGAAAGAACGAAGGAAAGACTGAAAGAAAGAAAGAAAGACGTAAGAAGGAAGGAAATACTAAGTAAAGAAAGAAAGGAAAAATAGGACGAAACAAATGTAACGTCAAGGAGAAAAGAAAGAAAGAAAGAAAGAAAGAAAGGAAGAAAGAAAGAAAGAAAGAAAGGGAATTAAAACTTCAATACGACCAAAACCAAACTAGAAACCCTGCGACCCTTTCCCACAGAGGAAAAGTTGCTAGCCTCACATTACTCTATCGCTACTGCTATGGCCGATGTTCGAACGAGTTTCATTCCTTAGTTCCACCTGCGCAGACCTTCACAGCTAGGGTCCACTTATGCCCTGTTCACGGTGGCAAAATATCTCCATTCACTTCGTGTTCTTTTGTCAACGAGAACGTTCCTCTCACACAGCTTCTTAGAAAGGTTGCTTTGAGAAACATACTCTCGAGAGGATGCTTCCTTGACAACTCAAGTCTACAATAAGGAGTCGTACTATACACAGGAATTTTTTCTGGGTGGGTTAAAATCCATGCCCAAAACTTCAGTGCCCCCCCCCCCCCAGCTTATGCACGTGTATATGAGGTATAAGAATGAGAAACATTATACATCTGTGGATCATAGAAAATGTTTAATATTGGAAGGTATCTTTCTTGAACTCGTCAATGGTTATCTACTGTATTTTCTCGATCATCCGGACATCTTGGGAAAGGGGTTGAATAAAAACATGTTTAGATAATTCAAAATACCGAACAATTCACAATTCTGGATTATTCAAAATACCGGATAATTCAAAATTCTGGATAATTCCAAATATCGGATAATTCAAAATACCGAATAATTAACAATTCCGGATAATTCAAAATACCGGATAATTAAAAATTCCGGATAATTCAAAATACCGAATACTTCACAATTCCAGATAATTCAAAATTCCAGATAATTCAAAATACCGGATCATTCAAAATTCCGGATAATTCAAAATACCGGATCATTCAAAATACTGGATAATTCAAAATTCCGGATAATTGAATGCCTAAATTATCGGAAAAGAATTTTTAAAAAAATCAGTTTTTAAAATAAATTTAAAGTCTATATCAATAAATAACATTTTCAAACGCTTTGTCCAAGGTTTTGTCCACTTTGATTTTTTATGAGACAATACGTCAGTTTTTCTCTCTTTCTGAAAATTAAGAAAAGAAATAACCACGATATCATACACATGTACGTATACGCACGCATACAGGCATACAAGCATACGCATACACACGCGCACACATGCACACACACGCGCATGCACAAAAAACGCGCACACACACTCATACAAAGAAGAAGAAAAAATTAACCTATCACCAATGAAAAAGCGCATAAATTACTTGTTTTAACTTAATATAAAAAAAAGAAAATAAGAAAATCTGTAGACAATTACTGATATCTCCTGAAGAGTGGATCGAACGATTACAAAAAAATGTTCACCCACGAAACTCTGGAATCAGAAGTATTGAATATAAAATCAATCAGCGAAGTGAGAAATTGGATTGAGTTTGATTGAGCATACCAAACTTGTTTTTTCATAACTAAGTAAGTAAGTAAGTAACTAACTAACCAATCAACCAACAAAAGTTGGCTTTCCTACCATGATACCCTGGTTCGAATCTCACCTTGATTGATTTGTCCGGAAGGTGAATTCTTGATGTCATCGGTCTGAAAAAGTGATCTCTTTCCATTTGAAAAGTGCCTGAAAACCATACCACGAGTTGACCCAAGCTTTGTGAGTAAAATTTGGTAGACGCAACTGTTCGAAAGTCGTCCTCGATACTCGTGCTAGCGCGCGAACTCACAAGTCATCGTTGACCGGACTGTTGATAAATATACACAACTCTCCCAGACACTGTAATTAAGTGGGTGTGCTCAGTATAGTTGCAGCAAAAAAAAAAAAAAAAAAACGAAAAAAAACCCCAAAAAAACAAAAAAAAAAAAATCCACACACACACAAGTAGGATTTGTTGGTGCTGAACTAACCCAAATGTACCTGAGCAGACGCGTATGCTCGCAAAACGAAGGCAAACGGATATTATTTATTTATCTGGCGACCACCTCGTTGTAGGACTCAATCGTAACTTATCCTATGAAATACGAGGGTCATTCAATAAATTGAATTTTTCGGTATAAGGACTTCTAATACAGATAGAAGCTTACTTTTTAAATTTTTTTTGTTTTACTTCGTTTTCACATGGATTTAATTTCTTTTGCAGATTAAAAAAAAAACTTTCAGAGTTTTGGCGATTAACAAAGATGGCCGACCAAGAAGCATGCTCCAGGATTGAACAGCGGTCAGTTATCAAGTTTTTGGTTGCTGAAGGGTGCAAACCAGTTGAAATTAATAGGAGAATGTCAACTGTGTATGGTGCCACATGTTTCAGCCAAAAAATGTCTACAAGTGGGCTAAATTGTTTAAAGAAGGACGGAGCAGTGTTGAGGATGAAAACAGGCCTGGGAGGCCTACAGAAGTGAGGTATCCTGAGGTGATTGAATCAGTCAATGACCTCATTCAGTCTGACAGAAGGGTGACAGTGGATGACATTGCAAGGACTTTGAGCTTATCTGTTGGGACAAATGCAGGGGTCATCAGTCAGAAGGAGTCATCTTGCATCATGACAACGCAAGGCCTCACACAGCAGCCCAAACGGTGCAGACCATCAACGAGCTGGGCTGGAAACTGCTCCCTCATCCCCCTTACAGCCCAGACCTTGCCCCTTCAGACTTTCACCTGTTTGGTCCCTTGAAAGCGTTCATGAGAGGCCCGATGTTTAAAAGTGACGATGAAGTCAAAAGTGTTGTGAGCGACTGGCTGAGACTTCAGTCCAAAGATTTTTACGCTGAGGGAATACGGAAGCTTGTGCACAGATGGGAAAAGTGTGTGACAGTGCTGGGAGACTACGATGAAAAAAAAAGTAAGCTTCTATCTGTAATAGAAGTCCTTATACCGAAAAATTCACCTTATTTATTGAATGACCCTCGTAATAAAAGTGGAGAAAGACGCTTCACCGGTTCAATCCGACTCTCCGAGCAAGAACATCATGTACGCAAGAAGAACCAGTCATCATGATTGGATGCTGTCAAGCCGCAGGTGTTACATCAGAGTTTTCCTTCTCCTAGTTTGATGACATAACGAAGGTTAAGTGGCCCAATACTCCAAATCAGATTAAAGCGCGCTTGGAATCATTCCCTGCGACTGTGATAATTGATCCCATAAAAAGGTTCATCCTTCCTTTGACAGGTCTTGTTTTTTGTTACTGTTCGCTGTCTGACCACTCTCCTCACCATAAAGGTTTGGGGGAGGAAACAGTTTTGTCGCCGACCATATGGCAGGTAATACTGGGTTCAGTGGCGAACATACATTCCTTGGGACCCGAAACTTCAAAAGATACGAGGCCCCTTGCGCAACCAGCAACAATATATTCGAGAATCCAACTGGCAAAATGTAGACTATGAATAGATTCTGTCAAGCTCAACGACCCCATACAGCTGGGGGATTCGAGTACTGCAAACCCCCAAGAAAATTTTTAAATTTGACCAATTACAAGGTCATTTTGAGGCCATATGAAACGGGTACTATAGCCTATTCTAAGGCTAGCATTAGGTACTTTAATCCATTGGCTTATGGTTCTATCACTAAAATTGCCTTATTTTAATAATGGACATTAAAAAAAACATCGGTATTGTTGAAAAATTCACTGATTAAAAAAAAGTTGCTTGAGCGAACCCTCTGGGATTAGGTTCTTTGAAACTTAAGATGCACCATTGACTGGGTTACATTGTGTATACACACGTAGTTGCACCAATACATCGTTAGTTTAACCCAGCCTTTCCAACCATGAGAGATTTCAAAAGCATGTCTCCGTCCATGTGGGTGATGAGTTAATTTGTTTTCTGTCTTTTAACCCCTTTCCGATAGTCGACACGTTGCTTGCATAGCTCTACCCTATCTATGTTTTTATAGCAGATGTTCGGACGAACTATATTCCTAGGTTACCACCAGTCCATTACTTCGCAGCGAGGACCCGCCAGGCCGCGTACACTGAGTCGAGCCACCCTCATTATTTTCATATTCCATTGGTAAGGAGGAAGTTCCGCCCAGGAAGCTTGTTCTGCAGGACTGTTGCATTGTGGAAGGAACTCCCGAAATGATGCTTTCTCGATTACTACAATCTTAACATCATCATGTCTAGGGTTAACATTTATCTAGACTACATATCCCCATATTTTTCCCTCACCCTATACGCATTCAAAAAAATCTCATTTAGTAACATTCTACCTTGAACGGCTCTTGGGCCTTGTATGGGTTAAACAATAGTAAAAAAGAAGCTTAATGAAAGTATTATTTTACGCAAACAGATATATGTTTCAACATAATCTTATTTCCTCTGAATAGATTGAATTCAATTGAATTCATTTGCTAATAATACTCACAGACGAAGAACATTATACAGTGAAAGTTTCGGATCAAAATTATTTGTGAAGTTACGGACTTACTGACCTGCCAGCGTCTATGAGACACACGTGTGTTCGCACGAAGACGCACAGAGATGACAATTGAGTTAAATTCATGGCCGTGAAAGACAAGGAGATATGTTTGGACGTATGTTCCTAAAAATATGTCCTAAACGCGCTGTCAGGGGCGGACAGAAATGTCAGTAAAGACGGCTGTTCAATAAAGACGGCGGCTGTGTGTCAATAATTACACACTCGGCACAGATCACTGGTTTTTGTTGGTACGATGGGTTGAAATCCACTGACGTCACGTGGCCACTCGGTTGTATCGGAAAGTTTTTTGGCGGTTAGAATTAATTTGCTATTTAACGGGTCTTTGAACAAGTTTATCACAAGGCCGGCCATTCCATGGGTACTACAAAGTGAACTTCATTTGCACCTGTGTGGCTACTGTTGTGTGTGTGTGTGTGTGCGTGCGTGTGCGTGTTTGTGTCTGCGCGTGTGTGTGTTGGTGTGCGTGCTTCACAGGTGTGTGTGTGTGTGTGTGTTTTCTAGTTGCTATTTTATTTGGCATGCACCGCAATTTGCATGAGCAGGTTTTATGTAATCTTGGGATTCTTTCGTTCTTACAAATTCTTTTCTTTCTTTCTGTCTGTCTGTCTTTCTTTCTTTCTTTCTTTCTTTCTTTCTTTGATCTCACTTTCTTTCTTTATCTACTGACCTCACTACCCTTCTTTCTTTCTTTTTCATGCTTTCTTTCACTGATCACACTTTATTTTCTTCTTTGTTCACTAACCTCACTATCTTTCTTTTCTGACATCAATTTCTTTCTTTCTTTCTTTCTTTCTTTCTTTCTTTCTTTCTTTCTTTCTTTCTTTCGTCCTTTACTGACCACATTTTCTTTCTTTCTTTCTTCCCTTCTTTCTTTCTACCTTCAATGACCTCACTATCTTTCTTTCTTTCTTTCTTTCTTTCTCACTTTGATCTCACTTTCTTTGTCCTCTGTACTCACTATCCTTCTTTCTTTCTTTCTTTTTCATGCTTTCTTTCTTTCACTGATCACACTTCCTTTCCTTCTTTGTTCACTAACCTCACTGTCTTTCTTTACTGACCTCAATTTCTTTCTTTCTTTTTTCACTTTCTTACTTTCTTTCTTCCTTTACTGATCACATTTTCTTTCTTTCGTTCTTTCTTTCTTTCTTTCTTTCTTCACTGATATAAATTTCTTTCTTTCTTTCCCTCAATTTATTTCTTTCTTCACTGGCCACAATTTCTTTCTTTCTTTCTTTCTTTCTTTCTTTCTTTCTTTCTTTCTTTCTTTCTTTCTTTACTACCCAATCTTTATAATAATTATAATGTTCAGAAATCTAAAAATTCCTTCAGTCTTCATTAGCAGCGTTTAGTCTGAATTCACTTCATTCAACAAATCACTTTTGATGATATTATGACAGTTGCCGCGTCAAGTTTTATTATCTAAAATGGCCAAAAATAGGTTGGTTCTTGTTCATTGATTATAACATTGATCGTAGAAGAAAATAAGAAACATTTTCGGCATTATTTTTATTTTAGAAAACTAAATATGCGACTCAAATACAAAAGCAAAAAGTATGCAATATATGGAGAAGTTACTGTGAATGTTCAAACATGTCAAAAATGGTTTGCAAAGTGCCACCATGCTCCGCAGTCGAGTAGATCAGTTGATTTATTGTATCGCCAATTCATTATATAAGCATTTCAGGAGGATGAGTTTCTGGAATCGCCAGAAAGATGGCGGAAATTACCTTCTGTTTGAATTTCCGGGACGACGGCTGATTATTATTATTATTATGTGTCATTGCTATCCTGACGTTTCGAACGTTGTACCTTCTGGCCTTCATCAGGTTCTTGTCGATCCGGGTAATCAGTAAAGAATTTCTAACTAAAACCTTTATTTAATTTAGTGGAGTAAGCGTTGCTTCATGAACTTGGTGACATAATAATTGTGAGTTCAATCCCTGGATTGGGTAGTGTGAACATAGATTCAACGCAAACTGGGCGAGCAAATAAATGAATCGTACTAAATAAGAGTTAGAGGATATATCCCTAGACAATGTCAGCTGAACGAGAAGAGTTTACCCCCTTAAATAAAGGGCTCAGTTTGAAATTCCCCGAAAAGAATTGACAAGCACCCGATGAAGGGCACAACAGGCGTAAGATTGTAATAAAAACAACGTAGATGAGGCTATTAGTTCAGGTTTCAATTATGTAAAAAAATTATAGGAAGATACAGTTCAATAGTTAATGTCGAAATTTTGTAAAGTCTTTTAATTTTACTGAAGGCCCACACGCGCACACATATGGTGGGTGAGTGAATGACAAAATGAAAATAATTTTTCTAAACTTAATATAAAATCTGTTACAAAGACTTCGGACAGAATAAAAAGAATGAGTTAATACATAAAAAGAATAATAACCTAAAGTCTGAAGCAAAACTAGAGATTATTAAAGGTTACGGTGAGATGAAACCGGGGTTTGATGCACGAAACCGGTGTTTGATGTATTTCTTTCCGCTCTCTACGTATGTAAGATTCATTTCAGTGGTGTAACCATAGCCTGAAGAAGTCGAAGGTTTTTCTTCCATATTGTGAAAAAAAAAAAAAATTAAGGCATACAAATACGAATTTAACGGCGTAACAATAATGCCAACAACTATCTGTAATTGAAACAGACCAGACGATATGCTTCAAACTGATGTCATCATTCGCTTGAAAATAGACACCCCCACCCTACCTTGACTTAACCTCTTTCCGAAAGTAACTAATATGTTGATACAATATGTTCACCCTCACGTTCCTTATTGCAATAATTGGTTTCACTGTTTCTGTGTAATTAATATTACGAATGTATATGCTTATAAATCTCCGTAAATTTCAAGATTAGTTATTCAAAAATTCACTTGAGGATGAAACAGAACTGGTTTTTTAGCTTCTTTTTTTGAAACATGAGAACTCTTATGTAGCGATGGAATCATATTTTTAAAAAATAATTATAATTATAGAGCACGAAAATATATACATATACACATATATATATATATATACACATATATAGATACACATATTGACAAAAGCAGGGGAACTACTCACGGGAACGCACACAAACCCCACACAACTTAGGAAGTACGTGTGTATGTATGTACGTATATTGTGTGTATGTATGTTTGTATATGTGTATACTGGTTCCATGTAACTTGGGAAGTATGTGTGTGTACGTATGTGTGTATGTATGTGTGTGTATATACTGATTCCTTGTCGTGGGACGGTGTGTGTGCGTTTGTGTGTGTGTATGTATGCTCGTATGTGTACAAATGTGTTTACTAATTCTTCGTAGTGAGACAGTGTATGTATGGAGGGGGAATATGCACACGCATATATACACGCATGTTGACAGAAACACACGAAAATGGAGATGGATCTAAGAACACACAGGGGTCATTAAAACATTAAAAGATAAGATACCGACAACTAATTCATCATTTCTCAAACCAACCTTAATTGTTTTATGACCCTTCGCGCAGAACTCTTCACTGCCATTTCAAGAAAGACATTCGGATTACTAACACATAAACAGAGAATGTCTCATATCGAGAATATTTAGCATCGAAAAACATAAAGAAAAAATAATTATTTTAAATAATATGTGGAAATCTCCACCCTGATGACGGTTGCGAGACCAGAAACACGTGTAGTAAAATTATGGAAAATAAAACATAATATTAAAAAAAAAAACACATTACAACCAAAAACGTTTGCGGTACCTCTCTTCTTTTTAATATATATATATATATAATATTAAAAGAAAACACATTACAACCAAAAACGTTTGCGGTACCTCTCTTCTTTTTAATATATATATATATATATATATATATATATATATATATATATATATATATATACACACACACGGATCAGAGACAGATTTTTGATAAAGCTATAAATTTATATATATACCGTATTTTCCGGGTTACAAGAGACTGCGGCTTGGAAGACGCACCCTAATATTGGAAAGAAGCCAATCAGACTAGACAGGACAAGCTGCAAGCGGTTTGCTTAGATCTTCGCCAATATCTTTAACTCTGTGTTTAACATGGTTAAATGGCGAAAGTTATCTAACCCATCCCCACCGTTCTTGTCTTTACGCAGCATTTGATCACACCCCTGGGGAAGCGTTGAGGTATAGACCCCTGCTTCATCCAGTTGTTGAAAATCAGTTCCAGCAAAGGAACAAAAACGGGCGACTGCTTCAAGTAAACTTCGTAGGGAAGACCATCTATTCCCGGAGATTTATCCAGGCCAACCTGTTTCAGCGCTTCCCAGATTTCCGACTCTGTGATGGGGCCCTCGCACCCAGCCGTTTCAGTTGCCTCAAGGCAGGGAAAGTCAGCTAAATAGGCGTCGAACAGAGCAGGGCTCCCTGGTGAAAAGTTCCTGACAGTAATCCCGAAAGGTCTCGCATATGCCTGCGTTTGTAGTCACGGTCCGCTTATCCGGCAATATGACGCACGCGATATGTCGCCGAGACGTGCTCCAATTTTTCTCTGCACGCAATTCAGCGGGCATATTCGTCGCCTCAGAGGACATTCTTTTTAACCTAGCCCTAACTACCAGAGCTTGATCCTTCTTGAAAAGAAAAGAGGACAACTCTGCCTTATCTAAGGCTATTTCCCCACTATCACGGGATTTCACTGCCCGATCAACTTTTTGTTCTAAAGCCGTTTGCGCCGATTGAGATTGTGTCTCCGACTAAAATCAGCAGCAAACGTTCTAATTTTGGATTTTAATTTATCCCACCAGACGTTCCTTATAACCACCCCCGTCAATTCCCTCTGTATCATTAGTAGCAGCTGGTCCCGGAAATCCTGCTCACCAAATAATGAACAGTAATTTCCAGTAGCCAGCCAACCTAACCTTAGGCATATCTAAGTTTACATGGACCCGGACAAGCCTATGATCCGAATAAACTATGTAGTAGAAACTTGGACACCCTAAGAGCTCTACATCGACTCTCATAACAAAGACTCGGTCGAGGTAGCTAGCAAGCATCCCAGGAGCCGAGTTGCCACTATTTGTCCAAGTCCAAGCTACCTCCCGAGGGTGCTCATTACGGTACTCATGGACAAAATCAAACCCGTCGTCAAAGTCCCGAAATGGTTTCACCTCCCGGTTGTTAGTACCCGGATTTTGCCCTATACGATCTATATCGGGGTCAAGGAGGGCATTCCAATACCCCGCTAAAACTACCCGTCGAGATGTCGTCAAGAACGGCTCGATCTGCCGAAACAAAGCAGGCCGCCCAGAATGGTTATTGGGCGCATAAATCCCAATAAGACGCAGAGCCTTATCCTTTATGGTAACATCCAGCACGCAAAGCCTGCCCGCCGGATCTGTGAAGACAAGTGTACATGCAGCCATCAAAGAATTTCTCACCAGCCAAGAGACACCCCTCGAACGACCATCAAAACAGGCTGAATAAATGGAGAACCCCTTAGACAGAATGTCCTCACGGTCACGAGAAGTAAACCGGGTCTCCTGTATGCAACAAACATTCACCCCGAAGCGCTGATGGTCGCGAGAGAGCCTCACCCTGCGAGACTCCGACCTCAGGCCTCGGACATTTATACTTGCAAACCAGAGAGCCATAGTAAAAACCGATTAGGGTTGCTTTCCTGAATTGAACATGGTCGGGGTAAGGATACCGACCGCCTCCCCCATCCACCCGTGGCCCATCTCAGTCTTGATGGTGCCGTCTTGGGAGAGGCCGCCTATATCCCAAGGGAAAGTCAGTTTTAGTGCTCTATAGAAGGAGGGGTGAACAAAAATAGGGATCCTCTCGGCACAAAATTGTTTCATTTTTTTCAGTTTTTCGTTTTGTACAATAGCGATTGGTGGTGACATTTTAAAAGAGGATATAGCTTCTTCGAGCATGGCCCAAGTCTGTTTAGCCCCCGTTCCAGTTCTTATAAATGTAAGCACTCTTTCGGCGTTTGGGAAGTTTTTAGGATCTTCGATATCCTTATCCGCAAATTGTTTTATGGACAAGAAGTATTTTAGATCCTTTATCCTGTTGCCGTACTCCCTTGCTTTATTGGCTTGTACAGGGGATATTTTGCACACATCTTCGCCAGAGTTGAATATGTGTTTCTGTTTTTTTCTTTTTTCTGATGAGTCCTGCGTGGGGCTTCTCAGTCTCTTGCCGTGAGGAGGGGGCATTTCTGGAGTTTTAATTGAAGAAGGTCTGGGGTGTTGCGAAGAGTATAAGATTGTCTGGAGGGGCTGGGATCTCTACTGAGAAGGGTTGAGGGATGGGAAAAGGATGTGGATGGAGTGAACGCTCTACTAAGGGGGGAAAGAGGGCTGAGAAGAATGTGATGGGTTAGAGGATGTGGAGGGAAGGGCCTTTTTTGTAGAGGAGGAGATCTTATGCTGACTGGAGGTAGAAGGCTGAGGAGATTTTGCTGAATGTGCGGCAGTGGATGTGGAGGGAATAGTCTTTTTGATGTGGGAGGTTTTTGAGATTCGTTGTTGGTCTAGTTTTTTTTTTCTTAAAGTTTTTGAGTTTTTCGAAACCAGGATCGTATTTCTTTTTAAGCCTCATCTAAGGTCTGTTTGGAGACCGCCCCCCCCCCACTGTTGACAGAGGGAGTGGGGCTGTTTGTGTCTTTTGTCTCAGAGGCTTCAGGGGAGTGAGGACCCGCTGTCAGGCGCTTCCGTCTGGCCTTGCCAGCCACCTGCTATTCCCCCTCTCCCTCCTCCACAATTTCACTTGCAGCGGGAGAAAGCTCTTCGGGGAATGGGGGCTTAGGGGGAGGTGTAGGGCTAACCGGGGTTTAACCACTCCGGTCCTGGTGGCTGGCATGCCCATTACAGGCGTGGCGGATTTCAAAGACGCGGTCAGAGGGGGAGTTTGGTCGACTGGGGCCTGACTTCCAGAGGCCTTCTTCTCTGGGCAGGAAGAGGAGAGGTGACCAGTCACACCACACTTCCAACATACCAATTTACGGCTGGTCACTATGACTGGCAACTTCAGGCCCGCAACATCCAGACAGTTGGGGATGGAGATGAAGGCTTTACGGTCCAACATGATATCAAAACTCCATCCCCCAGTCAGGCTATCGCAGGAAGCACCCAGAATTTCTCCATACTGAGACAGGAGGGCTGCTTGGTGTTCCCCGATAACCCGAGGAGGGACCTCGTATATTGCTACTGGGTCCTTCTGCCTTCATTCTCTGTTCGGAGTATTTGATCTTTTGTTATTAAATTACGGCTATGGGTAGCAATACGTCCCACACGAAGAAGCCTTGGCCCTTAACAATACGTAGTGGCTTAAACCCCAGGGACTCTAGTGTTTTAACCACTGTGTCTTTCGTCGAACGACAAATTTTGCGCGTACGCTTGTCGACGACCAAGACCGACACAATTCTTTTATCGATCTTCTTCAGTTCTATGGGATCATCCAAGAGCCCACCTTCTATCACAAGGTGTGCGTAACTCTTGGCACGCTCCAAGAACTCAGCAATATCGATTATACATTTAGGTGGGGACTTTCAACAACAGGGCGAATCCCCGGCTTTAGTGGTATTATTGGTCTTGTCTTTTGGGCTATTCTTGGCCTCCATATTTTTGCCAGATTTTTTGGCATTATTGGCCACCGAACGCTTTTGGTGTTTTTGTGTTTTTTCTTGGACATTATTGGCCTCCATACTTTTTATGTTTAGATCACATACAACGGACTCCTTACTAGAGGATGAAGAATCTAACGGTGGGTATTCATCAAGATTGTTATTTTCAGGAGTGTCTTTTTGGGGATTGAATAAATGTTTCCTGACCGACTTTCTAAAGTCGGCCATTATTATTTCTTTTTAAGGATTAAGAAAGAAGGTCTTTTTCTTTCCTTCTTTTCCATTTTTTAAAGGTAAGGGTGGTGCACAAAATGAAAAATTAAATAACAAGTTCCGCCTATAGGCGAAACTAAAAATAAAAGGATAATTAAATCACACAAATATATACAATAAAACAGTTGGACGTGCAAAAGACAAAACCTTACGCAAAATACAGACGAGAATAAACGTTGAGCTTTAAAAATAGCGGACCAAAAAATTAAATATACAAAACAATCACAAATTTCCTTTAAAAGGTCTATAAAAAAAGTTTACACGTACGAAAAAGTATAAAAAATACACGAAAAAAGTCAAACAACAATAAAATAATACAGTAATAAGACTATCAAACACAAAGAAAGTTCGAGAAAAATACGAAACTAACAAATGAACAAAATCAAATATGGCCGCTGAAAATACCAAGTCAGCCCGTTAACGAAGAAAACAAAATGGAAAAAACGGACAGATTAGACAAAAATTACAAATACAAGAAAATTAAAACAAATATGTACACAAAATATTTGACAAGTACAACACAGAAGAGTTAAAGGATATTTAAAAAAAAGAACGAAAAACAAAGAACGAAAAAGAACGATATAACACGTAATAACGTAAACAGAGAAAAGTAAAGTCTGACGTAAATAAAACAAATAAACTGTAGCTGGGGATTACAGAAAATTTAAAGGAAACGCAAAATATAAAATATTAATTAAAAAAAATCAAAAAGCTAATAATAAAAGAAAGAGAGGAGGAAAAAGAAAAATGGTGAGGGTAAGAAATTGAAAAAGAAAAAAATCGAAATCTTTTCAAAGATCAGTCAGTGCAAAATTGAAAACGTCAGAAAAAGTAAAATAAAAACAGACTTAACAGAAACGAAATAGAGTTCAAAAATTAAATCCAGGTAATAGCACAAATATGGACGTGGAAAAAAACACCCCGGTCACTGAAGCAAAAAAGCCACGAAATTAAAACTAGCCCTGAGTCATTCAATGGAGAGATATATGGGTGCAGATCTGTTGGGCAGGTCTATTCTAGCAAAATGGACCAACCCACCTGCTGCATTAGGCACTCTCCTATAAATGAGGTAAAATTAGCTGGTTTGCTTTTCCAACAAGACACAAGAAGGCAGTTTTGACTCAGTTTCTTTCGAGTGTGTCGTGCTACGTTTTTGTGTTCAGCCAAAGTCTACATGACTGCTTTGTGATCTCACATCCTTTGGAGTGGATGTAGCTGCGATCCAGGAAACACACTTTGTTTGCGAGGTTGATACTCGTGTGCAGTCTAGCGACTTTGTTGTCTATTCAGCATATGGGGACCAGCTGGACAGAGGTGTTTCCTTGTTGGTTAAACGTTCCATGGATGCGAGGGTGGACCTTGTTCATGTGGGCGCGGAGGGCCGCTTGACCGTGGCCGATATTGCCGTGAGCAGTGGTTCGCTTCGGGGCGTTGCGGTTTATGTGCCCAACGACCAGAGTGAGCGTGTCGACTTTTTCCGTCAGTTGGGGCCGTTCCTGGTTGATTCGTCGCGCTTAATCTTAATGGGGGACTGGATTGCCTTCCTGGACCACAAGATAGATAGGGGGCGGGGAGCTAGCTGGAAGGCATCGGGCGATCGTAACCTGGTTGATCTGATCGGCGAATTTGGGTTCGTCGATAGATACCGGGTCGATCACACGAGGGAGATGTGGACCTCGGATCGTAGTTGGCCGTCTCTTCAGGTAGCCAGCTAGCTGGACAGAATATTAGTGAGAAGAGTCGATCTAGATTTACTAGATTGTCCCACGTTCCACCGGGTAGACTATTCAGACCATAGACTCGTCTGTGTCTGGATGGTGTTAGGTACTAGGCCTAGATTGGCTAGAAACTGGAAGTTCAATCTGACCTTACTGGACAGGGGGGACTTTCAGCAACAGCTGACTAGATTAGTGCAGCGGGAATTAGTGGGGCTGTTATTGGGAATAAATGGTGGGAGATGTTTAAGGATACTATTAGTTCCTTCACTGAATATAGCCAACGACTCGCTCTAGATAAGGCTAAGAAGATGAAGACTCTAGAGGATAGTCTGTCCCGGGCGGTGGCTGTAGGGATTCCCTAGAGATAGCCATAGCAAGAAGGCCCTGAAGCGTGAGGCTAGCAAGCAGGGTCATGTAGTTAAACATAGGTTAAACAAGATGTCTAACGAGGCGGTGAACTTGGGCGCAGAATTGCGCAAGGAAGAGATCCGTCGAAGTTTTGATCCATACATTCGCGAGGTCATTACCTCGGAGGGGCGCACTCTGAGGTCGACCAAGGACATGTGCGAGGCTTTTCGGCAGCATTTCGAGAGCCGCTTTACCAAGGAGCCTGGGCTCAGTAGCGACGAGTTTCGCAGCTATTTGGCTGACTTTCCTCGGCTCTCGCCGACTGAAGCAGCTAGCTGCGAGGGTGAGATCACGGAGGGCGAAGTCTACTTGGCATTGAAGAAGGTCGGCAGAGGCAAGTCTCCGGGACTTGATGGTCTGCCCTACGAAATGTACTTGAGGCTGTCGCACATATTTGTCCCGATTTTGACAGTGGTGTTCAACAAATGGTTCCGGCAGGGGTCCATCCCCAACCGGATTTCCAGGGGTGTGATCACACTGTTGAAAAAGGGCAAGGGTGTTGGGCGGGATTTAGATGATTACAAGCCTATAACTGTTAAACACAGAGTTAAAGATTTTGGCCAAGATCCTGACGGAGAGGTTGCAGTCAGTTGTCGCGAGCTTGTTTGGACTTGAGCAGACGTGCTGTGAGGGGACGAACAATTCAAAGCAACCTGCATCTGATCCGCACGATCATAGAGGGTGTAAAAGACGACAAGCGAGACGCACTGATCAATTTGGATCAGTCCAAGGCATTTGACAGGGTTGACCATCAGTACCTGACTGCTGCCCTGCAAGCCGCCGGATTCGAACCCGACTTCTGCAGGTGGATTAGCCTCCAGTATCGCACCCCCAGTGCTGGTGGTACTGGTGAACGGAAGGCGATCGAGCGCTTTTGCGCTGACTCGGTCGGTCCGACAGAGGTGCCCAGTGTCTCCCTTACATTATGCTTTGGCGTTGGAGCCCTTCATTCGCCGGCTAAGGGACAGGGCGTGTAGTCCGGCCCTACGCGGAATAACCGTTTTCCCTGGTAGTGCTCGAGCTAGGGTTTCTGCGTACGCCGATGACGTTTCCATTTTCGCTTGGCTTTGAAGGGGGGTGTCCTTAAAGGGTAGGGCTGAGGCGGGTACGTGTTGCTCCTCATCCTTTACTGCTTGGCTGTACTTCCTCTTTAAAGGAAATGTATGAAGCGATCGGGCGTTTTTTGATTACCCTCCTGTGGGGTGGTCGCAAGAATTGGGTTCGTAAATAAGCCTGTTACCAGAGTCCGTGTCATGGGGAGGCTTGGATTGCCACACCTGGCGAGTCATCGCCATGCATCAAGGTTGGATTTCCTGTGCCGAGTTTTGACAGAGGACTTGATTTTGGCGCCGAGTGTTAGGGACGCCATCCCTAGCGTTACTATCACTCCCCCCATATCTTGGGATAAGCGCCGCCGCGATTGTGGAAGGTTGTCGAGTTTCTTCAGTGAGTGTGGGGAGGCCTTGAAGGTCTTTCCTCATTCCAGTGACCTTTCTCGGCGTTGGAGACTATTGTATCATGAATTAGTGGAGGGGGTCGTGAAGGATCCTCTGTGTGGCCGGCTCGGCTTGTCGGAGTTGTCAAAGTTGCGCTCCTTTTGGTCTTGGGCGCCAGCGGCGGATTATCTCAGTAACCCTGAGTTTTCGCTTAGCTGGCGATTGATTTGGAATGTGCTATCTCTCAATGACGTACTCTTCAGATGGGGCCAGGCAGATTTGCCAGATTATCATCGTTGTGACCTTGGTTTAGAAGAAACGGCATCGCACGCCTTCTACCATTGTCCTCAGGTGCGCCCTTTCTGGAATTATGTCGGCGAGTTGACGGCTTGTATCGCTCCCGATCGACTCGTGTCCATCGTGCTCGCGTACGTGTATGACAATATGTCGCTCCAGTTCTCTGGGGTAAAACGGATGGTGTTTTTCACGTTGCTAGCCGTGGCTAGAATGGTCGTGTGGATGTCACGAAAGGAGGGAATCTTGCGAAATGATCGTTATTCTTATCATGATCTGATTGTTTTCTTTAAGCATCAGCTTAGTGTGAAAATCAGATCTGATCGAAAGCGTTTGATTTCGACAAATTTCAGTGAAAGGTGGGTGACTAAGGCGAGCCTGGTTCGTGAGGACGGGGCTAGTCTTGATTTTCTTTTTTTTAAGTCCCCTTAGCACAACGGGGCGGTTTCCTGTTGACCCCCACCAGTTAAGTTAGACACAATTTTGTGTTCCTAGTTAATGTGAATAAGTCTTGTTCCCGGCATTTTCTTCTTTTATGATTCATGTCGAGATTCCCAATCTCCCCAGTTTGTTTTTGTCCTCTTTTTTCATCTCGACTGAGTCAGCCATTGATTTCCCTATTCCGTCATTTATTTTTCCCTCCCCATTGCATTAGCGAGTGTGCGTCTTGATTCTATCTATTGATAGAATACAGCGGCCACTCTTATTATTTTGAGGGGTGGATGGTTCCTACTAACATTGCTTTGATTTTGTTTTATCTTTGGTTGACATTTTTGAGTTTCTTGTCGGGGTTCATCTCCCCTCCCCATCATTTCATGTTTCATGGTATTTTTAATTATATATATATATATATATATATATATATATATATATTACACATTTTTATACCATGGGGTGTTTTTGTAGGACCCTTGTGAATATGAGGAAAATAGCCTGAATATTAATAGTATAAATAATCCTTAATAATGGTTGAAAGAATAGCCGAAAGCGCTCGGACATACAGAATATTCCGACAATTTTACACACTTGATACGGACACAAGGAAAATTAAATAAAAAGCTTAACCAGAGTACCTTGCTAGTCATCTTTAATGAGACTTGAATACAAGCATACAAATCAAAACAATAATAAATGAAAATTGAATTATTACCATAACCTCCTACAATACCCTAATTGTACTTATGATACCACCGAATCAGATAAGAAAATGAAATAATGGTCAAGTAGTGACATATATAGAAGAGGAAAATGAGAAAAGAGATCAAAGGTTAAGGAGTCAGTGTAAAGTGATAAAAACAACAACAACAACAAAAAAACTAATAAGCACGCCATTCTACACATACGCACCTCAGCGTAACAAAAAAGCAAAAAAAAAAAAAAAAAAACAAGAAAAAAACCTCAAAAAACCCAACTTGCACCAATGTATAAAAGTGTATATATAAAAGAAAAATCGAAAAGTATAAGAGTGGACGGTATAATTTCTGAAGAGTCCGTCTACGGAACTCTGGAGTGAAAAACCTTTTACATATATTAATTCTTTCTTTCTTTCCTTTCACTCTCTCTCTCTCTCTCTCTCTCTCTCTCTCTCTCTATATATATATATATATATATATATATATATCCGTATCATGCTACTGGTGAGGGATAATATGTATATTTATTAATATATATTAATGTATATTTCATAGCTCTGTTGTATTACATCGAGCACTGTTTTATCAACACTACCACTATAGGTGCGATATATATATATATATATATATATATATATATATATATATATATATATATATATATATATGGGGTGCATTCTGGAATGTTTTAGACTTTTACATAAATTTTAAAGAAGATCAAAACTTTAATTTTCTTCAAAAGTAGGAACCTCTAATTTTAATGCACTTGTTGTACCGGCACACCTACTTCCTCAAGGCCCCATGGAAGTCATCCAAAGTGAAGGTGTCCAGGACCCTTTTTCACAGCCTCTGCCATCTTCTCAGTGTTTTTAAACAACTGCTCCTGGGGTTCTTCCTCAGCTTGGGGAACTACCAAAAGTCACAGGGAGTAGTGTCTGGACTGTAGAAAGGGTGAGTGACAGTTTTGATGCTCATCAACCCTCACCCTGCGGTCATCAACGCGTCTTTCCTTTTATTCGCCAATGAAAAGCCTGGGACCAAACTTTGCACAAATTCTAAGTATGTTCAAATTTTCATGATTCATTCTGTGTACAGTTGCCCCACTAAAACCAAACTAATTACTAATTGGTTTTATACACCCATGACGGTTTTCATCGAGAAAATAGCGGATTTTCTAGACCAGATTTGATGTTGTGATGTCCCTCTCTATCCCATATCTTTCATCGTCGCTCACTTCCTCTCGACCGATCTTGAACTTGTGCCAGAGAAAAACATGCTAGGCTTATACAAATTAATCCATAAGCAGTCGACTCAACACCGCCGACTCAAAACTGCCGACTGAACGCCGGGACAACTCAGGACTGAGACAACTCAGGATTAAAACCTTAATTAGTGATTATTCACTAATTAAGATTCTAATCCTTAATAATTTACTTTTATTCAGTTGTAAAAAAGTTATGATTTTTTTTGTGTTGAGTTGCCTCAGTCCTGAGTTGTCCCTGGCGCTCAGTTGGCGTTGTTGAGAACGCAAAAACGGCCCTTTTCAGGGCCACCTCCCCATTCAAATTGTTACCCCCCCCCCATTTGTGCATCAGCTGCAACCAAATGTTGTTATAATATTGATTTTCAGGTGGGCTGACTTTAAACTTAAACCTCTCCAATTGATCAGCAAAAATCCCCAGTAATGAAAGACCCGGTCAAAGACGGGTTATACTGCTAGTCTTTAATAAATTACTTTTATTCAGTTAAAAAAGAAAGTTATGTTTTTCTGGTGCTGAGTTGTCTCGATTCTGAGTTGTACCGGCGCACAGTCGGCGGTGTTGAGTCGGCAGTGTTGAGTTGTCCCTTCCCGTATTTTTGTAGCCTTAGTTGACAAGTAATTTAGTAGAATGACAACTGTGAATATGAAACTGGGATTAAGCATCTGAAAACAATCTTTCCGAAAAACAATCAAACAGAGAAGGACATCTATGCTCGTTACTTCTTGACAGAACACAGCACTTAATGACAATAATATTTGACGACATTCCTGGGATGAAGAGTTATTGTCCTCATCTTTGTTGTTTTTTTTATCGCAACGTTTCGGCTGTTGTACATTCCGGCCTTCCTCAGGTGTATACCTACAGTGAATCCCGAACTGATCCTTTTATTTAATCTACGTGGGTAGACTATTCTCGTTCCACTGCTCATGTCTCGGGAAATCTCGTCTAGTTCTTATTTTCATTTAGTACTGCTCTCTTACGTTTTTCTTGTGCTGAGTTGTCTCGGTCCTGAGCTGTACCGGCGCTTAGTCGGCGGTGTTGAGTTGTTCCTTCCTGTATTCTGCATCATTTCATAAGTTGCCGTAACTTTTCTAACCCCAGTATAAGAGAAAGCTTTGTTGCATAGCTCCCAAATCGTCTTCACGTCCCGACTGCATTCTGAAAACTTGCCAGCTGTGACAAACAGTGTTTACTAGGGTGTATTCAAAGAGCCTTTACAACCGTCTCCTTCAAACTGGAAGAACAAAGTTTGGCAGGGTAGCTTATTAGATATACAATAATGATGAGGTACGGATAGCGGATAGGATAGTAATGGATAGCGGCTCGGATTGAGGAATCCATTACATTCATTTACGAGCTAATATCCTTGGGAAAGGTATGTATTCTCGTCTTCTACCTCCAGCTATGAGTAAATAGTAGGGCAGATCGGGTTCTATAGCCTTGGATAGCAACCTACTGTGGAAAAAATCTGCCTCGGCTTTCATGTATCGAAAGATACATGATGGCATAAGCTTGTATCACGCATGACACATAACCGACTGAATGATATACTAAAATTAAAACAATCTAACACAGTTGTAACTACATCTTTTTAAAATGTGTCAAATCTTTTGGGATGTACGCACATAGAGACACACACACAGACACACACACACACATATATATATATATATATTTGATAGCAAAATAAAAGTTCATATGTCTTACGTTCCGACTTAAACTTTTACAGAAGCGCATCCCACTCGTCAGGGCAAAATAAATGTTGGAAAGATTTCAGTGAACCTCTGGACTGGAAGAGGTTAACATTGTAGTGATCAGGAAAGCATCCTGTCGGGAGACTGTTTCACAAAGTAGCAGTTCTTGGGAAGATGCTGTTTGAGTGGAAGTTCCTTCTTACAAATGAAGGGAATGAGGATGAGTTATCACCATGCATGTGGTAAGGCAGGTCCCAGCTGCAAAAGTCAGGACTGATGGAACCAAGAATTGTAGCAACACTTACTACGGAAGTAGTGATATAGTAGCAAAAGGTTTGCAGTGTTGTGTCTGTAGGGAAAGGGGTTGTAAAGTGGAAAATAATTCATCACCCACAAGGCCACATAGACGCTTCTAAACTCTATTAAGACAGGCAAGTGAGGCGTGGGCAACTGGAGCCCAAATATGCCAGACAAACTCCATTTCTGGTCTGATCTGACTCTTGTAAAGATAGAGGATTGTAGGAGGAGTCAGATACTTACTAGAGCCATACAATGAACCGACCTTTTTTGCCAGCATTTCTAGTAATAGGTTGTATATACGAATTCCACTTGAGGTGTGTGATGAGCTTGAGTCCCAATAAACATTCAAGGCAAGAAAAGGACCATCCATCTTGATAGGTGAAGTTTTGGCATCTGCTCTTTAGTTGTTAGAAACTTATTAGTTTGGTTTTGGATGGTTAATTTGATATAAGATGAAATTGGGAATTTGGTACCTGTTCAAATATTGATGTGACACAATAGATCATATATACGAATTCCACTTGAGGTGTGTGATGAGCATGAGTCCCAATAAACATTCAAGGCAAGAAAAGGCCCATCCATCTTGATAGGTGAAAGTTTGGCGTCTGCTCTTTAGTTGGTAGAAACTTACTAGTTTGGTTTTGGATGGTTAATTTGATATAAGATGAAATTGGGAATTTGGTACCTGTTCAAATATTGATGTGACACAATAGATCATATATACGAATTCCACTTGAGGTGTGTGATGAGCATAAGTCCCAATAAACATTCAAGGCAAGAAAAGGCCTCTTTAGTTTGTAGAACCTTTCTAGTTTGGTTATGAACGTCTTTTATATTACAAGACATTTCTTCCTCCATTGAGCCCCAGTACAGGAAGGGTAACATTTGTTTTCAGTTGGTGGTTTTGGGTAATATTTTCGTAGGTACCCGCAACGATTCGCTTAAAATTGCCCCCAACTTAATAAAAAATTTTTATCGTTAAATTCTTTACTATTAAGAGCAAAGACCAAAGGATTTTTTCGATTATTAAATGATATTTTTCAATACTTTAATATGTTCGAAATTTTGGTTAAATATTTTTTCTTTCTTCAGCGGGTGATCATAAATTAGTACGGGAAATCTGGGAGTCTTTATGCAGTGAAAATTACACAGATTTTGAAATTCTTGCAAAAATCAAATAATTGTCGGATTTTAGTGAAACTTTCAGTTCTTATTCAGAACTCGTTGGTTGATTTTGTTTAGCAGCATATCAACCTCTATGGATTATTTAATGCCGAAATCTAAATATTTTGAAACGTAATTGTATTCCTTCAACTACAGATAAAATGTATTATTGGTCATTTTGCTATAAAACATATTGTTGCGAATTCTACTATAAAATTGTACTGTTGGTTATTTTGCTTTAAAATTGTATTGTTGGTAATTTTACTATAAATAGTTATTGTTTGGTAATTTTTTATATAAAAGTATATTGCTTCCAATTTTATATAAATTGCATTGCTGGTAACTTCACAAAAAATAGGTATTTTTATAATTTCATGTTGTTTTATTTTTGCTTGAGGTTCACTATTTACGCCTAGTTGGGACCCTAACAAGTGCTACTACCACAGCAGCAATTAGGAGGTGGTTCACCGCTACTCAAAACCTCCAATCTCCCAATCAGAGGCCTTGCTGCAGGATGTAATTTATCGTCATACACAGGTCTTAGAACTGAATTAAATTATTTTTTAAATGTTTCTTTTTTAAGAAAAATATTCTTTTTACATCTGTTACACCCCCACTTATTTAATTTTATGAAATTTAGAGAAATTCATTTTTATAGCGCTTATATTAGTTTATATTAGTAATTGGAGAATTTAAATCATTAATTTTTTTTTGTCAAACATGACCCCCGGTGGCAGAAAATCTACTATGAATCTTAAAATAAAAAATGCAATAAAACTAAGACTTTTATGAATAAGATATATTATATAGACAATATAATCTTAAGAAATTTTTTCGATGAATAATGAATTTTTACAGGAATTATTTTCATTTAAAAAAAATTATTATAATAATTTATAAAGCTTTAAATCTTTTATAATTCTGTAGCGGCTAGGTGACATTGCTATTAAGTAAAAACTATATATACTAATCATTAATGGAAAGCTTGCTGATTCACTGACCCCAGTATTTTAAAAAGAATTTTGATTTTTTGTTTTGTATAAACGTGCCGATTTTTTAAAATACGGACGTCTATACACGACATTAAAATAAGAAAGGTAACATATTTAATCGGGATTTTCTAACATTTCCTCAACAAATGTCTTCGTAAGTTAGATGATAAAGTCAAAACACCTAAAATTAAAAAAAAATATTATATTACTTAGAATATTTTCCTAAATTTTTAAGATTACTGGGTAGTTAAAAATATGTATAAAAAAGCGTGTTCACGTTGTATTTTTCAAGAAATTTTTATAGTTAGGTGCCCTTTAATTAAAAATATCCAAACATTAACTATCGTTAAATCTATTACAACCGCCGTGTTAAAAATGTTTTTCTATGATATAAAATAAAGTAATGTTCGTTTTAATTCAGTTAATCTTCCTCGAATAAAGTTTCAAAAACGTCTATTTTTGATATTTTAAAAGAGATTTCAAGATATATGTTTCATTTTTAAAATTAATTTAAAACCTTAAGTATCGCTTTTTTAGGAACCTATATACAGGGTGACCCCCAAAAACGGGAGTTTTTGAAGTGCGTATTGCCAGATATGAGCAAGTGGCAACACTGTGAGACAATGACCTTGAGCAAGTAAACATTTCGCCATTTTAGTAACGAGAATGAAATTCACAGTATCCCAGCTGAGATGTTGCAGCAGTCAATGAGGAATCTCAACAGCAGATTTCAAGAATGCATTCGTACAGGAGGACGCCATCTACAGGACGTAATTTAAAAAAAATGAAAATTCCATCATTGTTTCTTAAATGGCATGTTTTAAGGTTTCAATTACTATGAATTAAATATTTTTCTTCCATCACTCTTGGTTTTATTGGATTGTAAAAAAAGTTCCCGTTTTTTTGGGTCACCCTATATTAGATTATTTCTATTTTCAGTTTATTTATTTTTATTTACTTTCATTGTATTTCATGAGCAGTTTGCAGCAAGAGTAGGTGTATCTGCGGCAAGACATCCTGACGGAGCCCATTCCTCTCCAAGCTAGTTTAGAAAACAGAGTTGTCCCTGTCCAAAGTTATACCATGTTACATTTTTTATCACTTGAAATGTTAATTTTAGTGGATACTCGTATTTGAGTAGACGTTCCGTTTATTTATTAAACAGTATCTTTATTTATTTATTTTCGTCTACCGGCCTGAATAAAAAAATCATTCTAAAATTCTCACAGTATTAGATTCTGTCCAATGACTCTGACCGCGATGTTGTCGGGAATTCTAAACTCCTGGCAGAGCCACCTTTGTCGGCAAGGTCGAAGACGAGTGCCCAGACTTAGCGCGACCAACTCCAAAGTCCCCACAAGTGGAACAAGCGGATGACGATTAAAACAGATCTCAACGGTTGAACCAGCGGGTGAAGAGGGCTACGCATTACGGACATGCTACAGAAGGCGCCACTCGAAATTATAACAGAATCAACGGCGGTCCTTTGCAGTTTCCTAAATGGATTCTGCATATCTCCTTTCATACGTGCCGCAGAGGAAGGCTCATGAAATCAAGTGAGTGGCTCACTTCCTGGTAAGTTGAGGTTCACCCTAAACAAATTCGGCCTTTTCTCCTACTCTGATTTTCATACAAATTTTGCAAAACCAAACGTCGATAGGGAATGGATGACGGGAGAAGGTTTTGGTGAAACTGGAAGCTTCAAGTCTTAACCTGCACGTTGGCGGTGAATTTACTCATCAACGCTATCATCATAATGGCGGTGAATTTACACATCAACGCTATCATCACAATGGCGGTGAATTTACTCATCAACGCTATCATCATAATGGCGGTGAATTTACTCATCAACGCTATCATCATAATGGAAGCGATAAGCAAAGAAGTATTTGAATACAAGATAAAGCCGATGACGAGATTCTGTCTAAATAGGAAACAGACTATTCTTTATCTTAATGCTATCAGAGTTATCTCCCTTTGGTATTCATGTTTGTGTTTTTCTGCGTTATCGTCGTCCTCCAAGTCCAAACCGGAGATGCTCTTAACAACTTGAGATATGCAGATGATTAAGTTTTGATAGCAGACAGAAAACTGCGGGAACTACGAGAGAAGGAAATCGGAATCTTTTCTGTTAATTCAAACTAATGTAATATAAAGTTACGTATCGCCAATATTAATTCACGCCTAGAAATTATAACTTTTAAATCAAATTTCTTCAGCTTGCCTCATAACAGTCCCAACCCTCAGAATGAACAATTACCAAAAATTAAGGAGTTATTCACATTTTCTAAGTGCGGATGATATTCGAGGTACTTACAAGGAATTTTTTATAATTAAAAAAAAATAAAAATAAATAAATTTTTTTTTTTATTGGAGTCAGCGCAAACTTTGAAAAAGCACATTCGAGTTGCTCACATTTGTAGCGATTGTAAAGGTCAACTCTACCGGAGTCCAATGGAAGGGCCTCGATCTGGGATAATTTGGTGTGAATTTTAGTAAATATATACGAGGGTCATTCAATGAATAAGGTTTAATTTTTCGTTATAAAGACTTCTAATACAGATAGAAGCTTACTCTTTTGTATTTTTTTTTGTTTTACTTCTTTTTCACAGGGATTTAATTTCTTTTGCAGATTAAAAAAAAACTTTGAGAGTTTTGGCGATTAACAAAGATGGCCGACCAAGAAGCATGCTCCAGGATTGAACAGCGGTCAGTTATCAAGTTTTTGGTTGCTGAAGGGTGCAAACCAGTTGAAATTCATAGGAGAATGTCAGCTGTGTATGGTGCCACATGTTTCAGCCAAAAAATGTCTACAAGTGGGCTAAATTGTTTAAAGAAGGACGGAGCAGTCTTGAGGATGAAGACAGGCCTAGGAGGCCTACAGAAGTGAGGTCTCCTGAGGTGATCGAATCAGTCAATGACCTCATTCAGTCTGACAGAAGGGTAACAGTGGATGACATTGCAAGGGCTTTGAGCTTATCTGTTGGGACAAACGCAGGGGTCATCAGTCAGAAGGAGTCATCTTGCATCATGACAACACAAGGCCTCACACAGCAGCCCAAACGGTGCAGACCATCAACTAGCTGGGCTGGGAACTGCCCTCTCATCCCCCTTATAGCCCAGACCTTGCCCCTTCAGACTTTCACCTGTTTGGTCCCTTGAAAGCGTTCACGAGAGGCACGAAGTTTAAAAGTGACAATGAAGTCAAAAGTGTTGTGAGCGACTGGCTGAGACATCAGTCCAAAGATTTTTACGCTGACGGAATACGGAAGCTTGTGCACAGATTGGAAAAGTGTGTGACAGTGCTGGGTGACTACGGTGAAAAATTTAAAAAAAGTAAGCTTCTGTCTGTATTAGAAGACCTTATACCGAAAAATTAACCTTATTTATTGAATGACCCTCGTATATATTTTTTTATTTTGGGGTAAATTAACAGAAAAGATGTGAAAAGCAAGAAGAAATGGCTAATGCTAAATTGCCAGATGACAGAATAGACAATTATAAGGAAGAGGAATAAGCCAAGATGTCAACGACGAATTGGAGAGACCAAAAATCAAGCGACTAAATATCTGGGAAGTGTTTAAATCCTAGAACACTAACCATGGGTATATAGTACTCAGCGCAAATTTTCCGAGTTTTAATTACAATTTTCAGTACCTGATTTTCTTACCTAAATAATATGTTTTTCAGTTCCTATTAATGTTAGCTCAAAGTACAAAGTTTGAAGTTCCTACATGTAAAATATTTCAAATAAAGATTTATATTTAATATTTTTTTTGATATTTTCAAAATCGGGTATGATATACCCATGGTTAGTAGTGGTGTAACTTTAATTGATGGTTAGTGTTCTAGGGTTAACGGAGAACAGAACTTACCTAAATAATATGTTTTTCAGTTCCTATTAATGTTAGCTAAAAGTACAAAGTTTGAAGTTCCTACATGTAAAATATTTCAAATAAAGATTTATATTTAATATTTTTTTTGATATTTTCAAAATCGGGTATGATATACCCATGGTTAGTAGTGGTGTAACTTTAATTGATGGTTAGTGTTCTAGGGTTAACGGAGAACAGAACTTACCTAAATAATATGTTTTTCAGTTCCTATTAATGTTAGCTCAAAGTACAAAGTTTGAAGTTCCTACATGTAAAATATTTCAAATAAAGATTTATATTTAATATTGTTTTTGATATTTTCAAAATCGGGTATGATATACCCATGGTTAGTAGTGGTGTAACTTTAATTGATGGTTAGTGTTCTAGGGTTAACGGAGAACAGAACATGTGACACTAAAATCTGAAGGTATAGTGAAAGATGCCTTCAAAAAAGCTAAGCAAAGCATTAAGAAACAGGAAAATTACAAAGAAAAAAGTGCTTAACTATTATTCAATATCGGTCCTCCTATATAGCCGTGAATTCTGGACCATCTCCTCACAGATATGGAAGAGACTTGAAACAAAAAATGTAATTCTAGAGAAGAGTTCTGAGAATACCATAGACCAAATATGTGAGCAATGAATAAGTTTTAGTGAAAATGGAAAAAAAAAAGGATACTGATACTTAGAATCGGAAAGTGACAGCTGAAACTTCTAGGACATAATAACGAAAGAAGGCCTTGGAAATGTGATGCTCACACGACAGATTGAAGGCAAAAGGAAGAGAGGATAGGACAAGGCGTTACCTAGCTAAATGGATGGCAGAAAAGGGTTTAGGAGAGAAAACAAGAAAATCTTTATGTAATATCGGTCCTCCTATATGGCAGTGAATGCCGGATAATCTCCTTACAGATGAAGATGAGACATGAAGACTAAGATATGTTTGTACAGAAGAATGGGGAGAATGCCATGGATAGAACATGTAAACAACGAGGAAGGTTGAAGGAGAATAGAAACGAAGAGGACAATTATACTTAGAATAAGAAAGGTATAGTTGGAAGAGAAGAAAAAGGGCTTGTCTTGGAGAATTTGGAACTCACAGAAGAGGAAAAGCCGCGAATAATCTACCCAACAAGCTCGTTAGGTAAATGAATGGAAGAGTAAGGAGGGATGGTTAACAGAATGTAAATGAATGGGAGAGTAAGGAGGGATGGTTAACAGAATGTAAATGAATGGAAGAGTAAGGAGTGATGGTTAACAGAATGTAAATGAATGGAAGAGTAAGGAGTGATGGTTAACAGAATGTAAATGAATGGGAGAGTAAGGATGGATGGTTAACAGAATGTAAACGAATGGGAGAGTAAGGAGGGATGGTTAACAGATTGTAAATGAATGGTAGAGTAAGGAGGGATGGTAAACAGAATGTAAACGAATGGGAGAGTAAGGAGGCATGGTTAACAGAATGTAAACGAATGGAAGAGTAAGGAGGGATGGTTTACAATTCTAATCACTACAAAGAATATGAAGTTGGGGAGAACCATAATTGTCTATGATCTGGAACGATACGTCGCAGAGAAGAAAAATAGTTGCAAACAATCCTTTAACATTCTTTAGTATATCCCATTCAAGGGAGGCAACTGAAGATTTTATTATCACAACTTATCTTTCGCTACGAATTATTTCCCTTTAACTAGTTTTAAGCTTCAGTCATAATGAAGTCCGTTCCACTACGACGCAGGGCAATGGTTAACGACCTTGTCTCGATCGATCTACTACGACTGAGCAGTGAATTCGATCTTCACTGGGAGCTCCATACTTTCGGCCTTGTGTCACATTTAAGTTATGCTGAGAAAAGCACCATAATTAATACCGTATATACTCGTGTATAAGGCGACATTATGTATAGTGCGACCTCTGTTCTTTTGCATTCATTTTAACTAGTTCAGAAAAATATTACCTGTGTATAGTGCAACTGGTCTCTCTTATATATATATATATATATATATATATATATATATATATATATATATATATATATTCGATGCGATGAGTAATATAAAAATTCCAACGTTCACAGCATTAATCCAAAAGAGGGCTAGATACCGATAGTAGAGCGATAATTATTTTTTATGTATTTATTATAATTTTATCATATAGACAAAACCATTTTACTCACTACAAAGATGCAACTTCGTTTCAGTGCATTTCAACTGCACTTCGACGGGTGAGAGTCGAAAATGGTTATGAACAACCCTGCTTGTAGGCAAGCCGTATGTGAAACGTTACTTCCTTTTTTCCATTTGTTTGAGAAGAAAAATATACATTAAAAAAAGGGGGTTTGACGGAGTGAAACAATAGTGCTTGTTGATATCTGTTTGGTGAAGAATGGATTGGATGTTTAATGTCTAATGTTCATATCCATCTTATTATAAGTTATTAAAAAAAATGAATGTCTTCATATTGAATATAGACATTTCTGTGTTAATTTCAATCTTGTCAAAATGCACATTTACAAAACTACCATTCGTCCTTGCATTGAATACTGTTGTCATATCTGGTCTGGTGCTCCTGTTATTCATCTAGAGGTTCTTGACAAAATCCAAAGAAGAATCTGCAATGTAATCGATCCTGACTTGGCATCTCGACTTCAGTCATTTTCTCACAAACGTGATGTCGCTTCCCTCTGTCTTTTCTACAAATATTTTCATGGCAACTCCTTTGATGTGCTTTTCCCCCTGGTGCCCCGACTACATGATATTAAGGGTACTACTAGATTGGCATCTAGGTCCCACCAGTTTACAATTAAAATAGTTAAATGTAACCGCCACTTCTACACCAACAGTTTTTTTCTCGCTCTTCCCAACCGTGGAACTCCCTTCCGTTTCCTTGCTTCCCTGATAATTACAATCTTCAAAAATTTAAATACAACGTCAATCGCCATCTTCTGTTTTCTCAGATCCCGTTCATCTTTTCTACTTTCCTCAATCTTTCATATTCTCAGTCATCTCTTTCGCTTTCACTCCGTAGGTTTAGGCGATATTTGTTGAGTTAGTTTAGATTTATATCTTTGGTATGTTATCATCATGGTGTGTTGTTTTGATAAGGAAAGGCTTAGGGTAATAGTAGCAATCAGTCGTCTAATGTAACATATTTAGGAAAGGAACTGGCACAGACTGCAACATAGTGTTGCCTGGGGGGTTGCCCACCGTAGTGGCTTGCAGGGAAACCGAGCATGCGCGACATAGCACTGCAAGAACCCCGATATTCATGCAAGTGTTGATCAGAGTAGCCTCTCAAGATGCTACGCAAGAAGAGTCTGGGTTCCTAACAACCAGTCGCGAACAGCAACCAGAAAACTGCCAACCCGGTACCCTCAGTATGAAGAGACATAGCCACCATCATCACATAGCGCAATATTAAAGCAAGAGACCGGGTTCCGAACTACCAGCCGAGAAAAGCAACCAGAAATCTGCTAATGTTTTCGAAGACAAAGCCGACAAAATAGACAAAAAAAAAAAAAAAAAATCGTTTTTGTAATTATAACATTACATTCTAAGGGGAATAACTCAGAAATCTCTCCCTTATTATTTCTGTTATTATCTCCCTTATATTGTGACGCCAAACTGACTTCAAATAATGGGTTGGTTGGTTGATTCTATTTCTATGGTCTTCCAACACTTTCTAGGTGATTTAAAGGCAGAAATATTTTTAGATTGTAATAATGGTTTTTGGTGGATAATAATGGTTTAGTAATTAACTTATAGCTGGGGAAAGGGAAGAAGAAATGAATTCATATATTTCCCATTATTCATAAGTGAATATGACGAACCCAACCGGAATTGGAGCACGGCTCTCACATGAACAGTTTCCAGCCATTATCCATTACACCGCCAGCACATCTAAGCTTATAGCACCTGATATTCCCAAGCGTTCACCCATCTAGATACAGACCACACTCAACATTGCTTAACTTCGGTGATCGTACATGTTTCAACATGATGTGAACGTAAGCCTCTTCAAATATTGATTTAATTTCATTTATTGCAACAAGCAACAGATTCTGATTGAAAAATTATGAACATATTGAAAATCATAACGTAGCTTTGAATAGTCACAAACACATGGTGGATTAAATTCGCTCAATCAGTGATGGATGTGAGGGTGGTGTAATTGTTAGCGCGTAAAGTGAAATCTCCAGGCACCAGGATCACGTCTCACTCTGTGCGATTTCAATGCCTAGTCACCAGTACAGTGTAAATTGGCGTATGGATCTAAATGCATGTGTACCTTCGGGCCGTAAGCGATCTTGACTGCCCACAATTTCATGTTTTTTTTTGTTTTAACTTGTTTTTGTTTTTGTCTCTAAGGTATTTCTATTAGTTCAATATAGAATTTATTGATCATTATAAAAAAATGAAAGAAAAACATTTAAAATTAATAAAATTTAGGCGATCTCTCTGGAAAGTGTGCAGCCATTTTGAATTTATTTAAGAGTGTTTGTTCTATTGTGGTTATGCAGTCGGTAGTGAAAAATCATTGAGTGATCTGTGTTAGCTTCATATTTGCAATGGCCACGCGTGTACATTTTCCAATGTTTTTTTTCCAAAGCATTGCACAACTCAACATCAACAGTCATTCGACACTCCATATTTACACTACCTGCTACTTTCACAAAGCTAAAGATGACGGTGAAAATTCAGACCATGGATGAGATTAAGGAGAATAGATGAAAATTCGGACTTTGCAGATTGTTTTAGAACGTGGAAGAGAAGCTGAGGCAAATTTCAAAGGGGGGGGGGTGCACATTTAATGTGGATTAAAGCTTCATTGCCTTTAGGTATGCTTTTCTATTATACTCTTACGAAAATGACTTGACGCATAAAAGCAGTTACGGGTTGTCAACCAAACTATAATCTTACGGTGAGATTAAAAAAAAAGAAGAATAATGCTATATTTTGGAAAGAATATAATTATTGTATTTGCTTGTGTATAATACGAGAATATTTGAACAGAAATTAAATACAAAAATAGTTGGTCGTAGTCTACGTTTTCATAAAGTTTTAGTCAGCTTAAAAAACCTCTTATTTAAAAGATCAAGATTGCAAAATCCACTCAGTCAACCCAATAAATAATAAAAGACAAAGTAGGCAGGGATTGAAACAATTGTTTTACAAACAAATCATATTTGATATGTTGGTAATATTTGTTCTATGGGAATCAGCATAATGGAACGTCTTTTGTCTCAAAGACAGGAAATTTACCGAGATTGATTTCAAAGAAATAAACAAAAAGAATACAGAGGATCTCTCCTGTTTGGAACTTTGTTTGCTGATTTCTGACCATGGATGAGATTAAGGAGAATAGATGAAAATTCGGACTTTGCAGATGGTTTTAGAACGTGGGAGAGAAGCTGAGGCAAGTTTCAAACTGGGGTGGGGGGCACATTTGAGATCTCTCCTGTTTGGAACTTTTTTTTGTTGAAATTCTTCCGCTTGAAAAATGGGGACCGTATTTCCTCTGCTGCGAGGTTATTGTTGCATATTTCTTCGTTGACACGTTTTTGAAATTAGAAAAGTTTTTCTAACGAGATAAAGTCTTTTTTTATTATGATTTTCTTGCTTTTTTTTATAAAGTTTTCTATCTACACTCTAACTGAAAGTCAATATATTTTTTATCTAAATATTATTTATCAAAACCGTAATCCATTTAAACGACTGCAGCTTAAATGAAAGGAAAAATTTCAGTTTCACTTTTAAAGAAGCCTGCGTTTTTGACACCGAAAAAATATCTGTTTTCAATATATTTGTTTTTGAATGTTTGGCCACTTATTAAATATTCTAGTGATCTAAACAAATAGAAATATTTTGGTGCAAAATGTGTCTTTATATTTTGTTCTGCTAGAGAATAAGACCTTTTCTGTTTAGTTTACCAAAAACAAGATATATTCGATGTAATGCTTCGTTTTTCTGACGATGAACGTCTTCAGTGATGTTCTTTTCATGATTCAATAGATCGCAAAGGAGAAAATCTTTCATATTCGACTTTCCTCTTCTGGGAGTTGGAACTGATTTTTCATAACCATGATCGTTTTCGTCTTTTGTTCACACGCAAAACCATTCTTCATCACTTGTAAATATGCGATGCCAAATTACGGTTGGCAATTCTGGTTAAAAGGCTGCAGCAGAGGGGGCTCGGTTCTCAATCAGAAACTCACGAGGATACCAAATTCCCTCTTAAAAAGTCTTTCCAATTAAACAAAGAAATTCATGATAAACGAAACTGTCGGGTAGAAGATATGATAGTCTAATTTATAGACGCAATTTTATACCATTGTAATTTGGTTCTGCTTCGGTTGGGTGGTTCGCAGAGGCGAAATACGTTACTACATTCTGAAAGCTATATAATCTTCCTGGCTATCCTGTTAAAATCATGGAAACATTATTCGGAGATCTTAAAGCGACTAGATGGTTAATTATTTTAATCAATCATTTTTTTTTACAATTATTGCAACGTAATGCAAAAAAAAAAAGCATTATTTAAACAAATGAGCCATAAATAATCAACAGTGCCTTTTTATAGTCATCTGTCATTTATATTTTATTTAATAATACACTGACTAATGTTTGAAAACATTCTTAGGTAGCATCACATGTATTATTAAACAAATGAGGCCATAAATAATCAACAGTGCCTTTTTATAGTCATCTGTCATTTACATTTTATTTAATAATACACTGACTAATGTTTGATATCAGTCTGAGGTATCATCACATTTATTATTAAATGAATTAGCCATAAATAATCAACAGTGCCTTTTTGTAGTTATCTGTCATTTATATTTTATTTAATAATACACTGACTAATGTTTGAAAACAGTCTTAGGTAGCATCATATGTATCATTAAACAAATGAGGCATAAATATTCCACAGTGCCTTTTGATAGTCATCTGTCATTTATATTTTATTTAATAATACACTGACTAATGTTTGAAAACAGTCTTAGGTAGCATCACATGTATCATTAAACAAATGAGCCATAAATATTACACAGTGCCTTTTTATAGTCATCTGTCATTTATATTTTATTTAATAATACACTGACTAATGTTTAAAAACTGTCTTAGGTAGCATCACATGTATCATTAAACAAATGAGCCATAAATATTACACAGTGCCTTTTTATAGTCATCTGTCATTTATATTTTATTTAATAATACACTGACTAATGTTTGATATCAGTCTGAGGTATCATCACATTTATTATTAAATGAATTAGCCATAAATTATCAACAGTGCCTTTTTATAGTCATCTGTCATTTATATTTTATTTAATAATACACTGACTAATGTTTGAAAACATTCTTAGGTAGCATCACATGTATTATTAAACAAATGAGGCCATAAATAATCAACAGTGCCTTTTTATAGTCATCTGTCATTTATATTTTATTTAATAATACACTGACTAATGTTTGAAAACATTCTTAGGTAGCATCACATGTATTATTAAACAAATGAGGCCATAAATAATCAACAGTGCCTTTTTATAGTCATCTGTCATTTACATTTTATTTAATAATACACTGACTAATGTTTGAAAACAGTCTTAGGTAGCATCACATGTATCATTAAACAAATTAACCATAAATATTCCACAGTGCCTTTTGATAGTCATCTTTCATTTATATTTTATTTAATAATACACTGACTAATGTTTGAAAACAGTCTTAGGTAGCATCATATGTATCATTAAACAAATGAGGCATAAATATTCCACAGTGCCTTTTTATAGTCATCTGTCATTTATATTTTATTTAATAATACACTGACTAATGTTTGAAAACTGTGTTAGGTAGCATCACATGTATCATTAAACAAATGAGCCATAAATATTACACAGTGCCTTTTTAAAAGTCATCTGTCATTTATATTTTATTTAATAATACACTGACTAATGTTTGAAAACAGTCTTAGGTAGCATCATATGTATCATTAAACAAATGAGGCATAAATATTCCACAGTGCCTTTTTATAGACATCTGTCATTTATATTTTATTTAATAATACACTGACTAATGTTGGAAAACAGTCTTAGGTAGCATCACATCTATTATTGTTATGGGAACTTACCCATAATATTAATGGACTATCCCGTACACCATAAATACTGTGCCTCAAGAATGACCAGCAGTCACAGCCTCAGTAAGTCAGTCAGAGACAGAGTCGCGTCAGACGATTACTGTAAGACTTTGGAATAGTGATTCTGCGAGACAACATAGTTCCCTCTAACCTAATCTGATTGTTATTACTAACACTTCTACTTCTTTTGTACATATTCTGTTTGTAATATATCTGTGTTATTCCATACCTGTGTTCGAGTTATTCTTCATTGGTTCTTCATTGGACCATCACCGTGGTACAAGGAACCTGGACCATAACTGTGGCGACGCGGAAACCCCCAAGGAAATACGCACTCTATACGCGGAGGGCTTACTTTTTTGCTATAATTTGCATATAACAGTGGCGACGAGGTAACCCGAAGGAAAAACAAACTCTGTTCGCGGAGGACATGCTTTTTCTCTACGTCGCACATAGCTAGTGGCGACCTGGAAAACCCCAAAAGAAAATCAAATTCTCTACGCGGAGGAAATACATTTTTTTTGCTATCCCTCTCACATATGCGAACACACAATGAAAAAATTTTCTTTTTGGATATCAAACTTCACTAGCAACAAAGGAATTTTTTTTTACGTACAAAGGTCACAGAATATCAGGTGACACAAAAATACGTCAACATGGAAGATTTCAAGTCAACCATTATGGAGCTTATCAAAATCCAATTTGCACAGCAGCAAAAGTACGAATAGAAACATCTGGAATTGCAAGAATTATTGCTACGTGTAATGTCAAATAAAGAGCAAAAGAGCAAAACCCGAGAACGAAACAGTTCTCTCACAAGACACTATTTGCAGTACTATCGAAGATTTCAAGCACGCACCCGACGAAGATAAAACTTTCGCAAACTACTTCGGAAGGTACGAAGATCTATATGAATTTGATTGCAAAGATTGGTCAGACGCACGTAAAGTACGTCTATTGCTAAGAAAATTAGGCACATGCGAATATACCAAATTCGTAGATTATATCCTTCCAAGAAAAACAAGGGAGTTAACGTTCAAAGAAGCCATTAAACTGCTAACAGAACTTTTCAGCCATAATACTTCACTATTCCACAAAAGATGGAAATGCATGAACCTTACAAAAAAGGACAACGAAGATTACATAACTTTTGCGTCCATTGTCAACAAATATTATGACGACTTCAAATTATCAGAACTCAGCGCGGACAATTTCAAATGCTTAATTTCCGTCCAAGGCCTGGTCTCAACCAAAGACACGGAAATGAGGCGCAGAATCCTTACTAAATTGGAGTGAAACTGATTTGACACTTCAAAAGCTAGCCGAAGACTGCCAGAGATGCATCAGTGTGAAGAAAGACTCAAAAGACATAGAAGCTGGCATAGCACACATACATAAAGTACGAAGTCAAACCAACTTACCCTCCTCACTAACAAACCAAACCGATCCCCCCTCAAGAACAGGTAAAACAAATTTTTTTATGTCTAAAAATCAATATAAAAAAAAAAATACCACCCAGCCCATGCTATCGCTGTGGGACTTGGCATTGGTTTAAAGACTGTACTTATCGTTTTAAAGCTTGTCTATCATGTAAAAAAATAGGCCACAAAATTTCTCACTGTTGGAATAGAAGAGAAAACAAAAGCAGAATAAAAATTACGAGGACTGACCAAGCAGATGAGACTAACATAAGAAAATACGTACAAGTTGAAATGCAAAACAGAAAAGTCAGGCTGCAGCTGGATTCTGGCTCAGACCTAACTATTATAAACCTACAAACATGGAGAAAACTGAACAAACCTGCCATGTTAAAATCGGATAAAATTGCTAGATCAGTTACGGGGAGAAAGATAAAATTCGAGGGTGAAGTAATTACAAACGTAACATTTAATGGAATGACGAAAAAACTAAAAATGTACGTCTTAAGAAATACCGAAAACGTATTCGGAACGGACTGGATGCAAAAATTCGAACTGTGGGATCTACCTATAAGTACGTACTGCCAAAATGTAAAAGGCTTACCAACCGAGGCAGACAAATTAAAAGAGAAACTAAAAACGAGTTTCCCCTAAGTATTTTCAGCAGGTCTAGAAAGATGTAAGAAAATGGCAGCTAATATCGAAATTAAGGAAAACGTTCAGCCTATTTTCAAGAAAAAAGGAGCGTACCGTTTGCGTCAATTAAAACAATTGATCAAGAATTAACCAGACTCGAAAACACTGGCATATTGACAAAAGTACAATACAGTAAATGGGCCGCTCCGACGGTCTACGTCAAAAAGACATCAGCCGAAATTCGAGTTTGCGCTGATTTTTCTACAGGTTTGAATGCAGCAATAAAGGACTGCCACTATCCTCTACCAGTCCAGAAGAAGTATTCACTAAATTAAATGGCGGAAAGTATTTTCAAAAATTGATTTAAGTGAGGCGTACCTGCAAATTCCAGTCGATGAAGAAAGTTCAAAACTACTATGCATAAACACACACAAAGGACTGTACAGATACCAAAGATTACCTTTTGGAATTAAGGTCGCGCCGGCTATATTCCAACAGACAATGGATACGATGCTTGCCGGACTAGAGTACACAATTGCATATCTGGATGACGTATTGATTAATAGCGAAAGCGTTGAACAACACAGGGAACATGTACAGGAAGTATTTAAAAGAATATAAAGCTATGGATTCAAAGTAAAAGAAAATAAGTGTGATTTTTTCATGAAGGAAATCAAATACCTTGGCCATATAATAGATCAAGAAGGTAGACGACCAGACCCTGAAAGGTCAACAGCAATTAAAAAAAATGCCAGTTCCGAAAAACATAATAGAACTACAAAGTTTTCTAAGATTAGTAAGTTACTACCAGGAATTCATACCTCAAATGCATAAACTTCGCGCACCACTGAACGAGCTGAAGAAAAAGTTTGGCAGTGGACAGATCAATGCCAAAAAGCATTTGACGAATTAATCAAAACGCTAACTTCAGATTTATTTTTGGCACATTACGATCCTAAACTAGAAATTATTGTAGCAAGTGACGCATACGCGCCTACGGAGTCGGAGCGTGTATATTACTTAAAATGCAAGATGGGTCAATAAAACCCATCGCATATGCTTCTCGAACGCAAGTACCAGCGAAGCAAAATTATTCACAAAAGAAGCTCTAGGAATTCTCTTCGCAGTCACGAGGTTTCATAGGTACATCTATGATAGACATTTTACTCTCCAGACGGATCACAAACCGTTACTAACAATTTTTGGTTCGAAAAAAGGTCTACCGGTTTAAACTGCAAATAGGTTACTTAGATGGGGAAGAATTCTTCTGAACTATAATTTCAGATTGGAATATTTACCTACGAAAGATCGGGCATGCGGATGGTCTGTCGAGACTTATACCAACAAAGACAGAGACATTGGAAGATACGGTAATCGCAGCCTTAAGAAACGAAGAAGATATCAGGACAGTACTATGTTGTACAGTTAGAAACCTGGGAGGCATAAAAAATGAAGCCAAAAACGACGAATTTATTAATGAAACAAAATCAAAAATAGCAGAAAAAAATGAGCAAATTTCGGACAGCTTTTCTCTATGAGACAATGTGTTACTTTACAACGAAAGGGTTGTAATTCCCAAAACATTACTGTTGTGGTAGGATCCACCTAATTTGCATAGTGGAGTACCGACTATATAAATATGGTTGGTACCGGGAAGAGAGGGGAAGGAATCAAGAGATTCAACCAGAGACTCTGCCCGACTGCGAATCAGTCAACACATTCTCCAGGAACGATCTTCCCAGGAATATACAAAAGACTATATGTAAATATTGTGTACACTTCCTTGTTTCAATACATTTTGTTCTAAGTACATTTTGTGTTGCATTATTATTCCATGCATTAGTCAAGTTTCAACAATTACAAAAGCGGATCTTAAAGGATTTCCATAGGGGACATCCTGGTAAAAATAGAATGAAGTCGCTAATGCGAAGCTATGTATATTGGAAGAATATGGATCAGGATATTACTCAGATGGTGGAAATGTGCAAAGGTTGTAATTTAGCAGCCAAAGCACCGCCAATCATACATAAACCATGGCCAGAGACTGATCGTCCGTGGTCAAGAATACACGCAGATTATGCAGGACCAATTGACGGGTTTTACTATTTAATCATTGTCGATAGCTATAGTAAATGGCCGGGGGGGGGGGGTTCGTTGCAAAAATCCTACTTCAGAAACGACCATGAATTGCCTCCACGAGCTATTCGCTCGGTTTGGTGTAGTGGATTGCCTAGTCACAGATAATGGAACGCAATTCACGTCAGCACATTTCCAAGGGTTTTGCGAAATTTATCAAGTAAAACATATAAAATCCCCGCCTTATCACCCAAGATCAAATGGGCAGGCGGAGAGATTCGTTGATACACTCAAAAGAGCGCTACGAAAAGCCTACGATGTGCCTACGGAGAAAGCATTACAGCAATTTCTTCAGGTATATCGAATAACGCCAAATAATGCTACACCATCAACATTATCACCAGCAGAAGTGATGTTTGCTAGAAAGATCAGATCTGCATTTGATAAATTGTTACCAAGTAAAACAAAACAAGTAACACAGTCCTACGCACCAAAAAGAAAATTTCTCCCAGGAGAAAAAGTTTTTTTAAAGCCTACAAAAACAATACATCGTATTGGGAGCAAGGGACAATTGACAAAAGAATTGGCAAGATGGTTTACATAGTTCAGGGACAAAAATTCTCAAATAGAAGACACGTGAACCAAATAAGGAAAAGACTGTTACAGGACGCTTACGGTCCACCCCAAGAAGAGGTAATGGACACGATTTTCGATACGTTTGATATAAAAAGACCGCAAAAAATACCAGAACCAAGAAAATCGTCTCGAAAAAGAAAGGTTACGGAACCTTTGTAAATAGATCCAAAGAAAAAGAGATATTAAAAACCCCTGATACGCAAAAGCTACGGAAGGGGGTGTTATGGGGACTTACCCATAATAGTAATGGACTATCCCGTACACCATAAATACTGTGCCTCAAGAGGAAGCAGTAGTGTGAGTCAGTCAGAGTCGCGTCAGACGATTACTGTAACACATTGGAATAATGATACTGGTCGAGACAACATAGTTCTCTCTAACCTAACCTGATTGTTATTACTAACACTTCTACTTCTTTTGTACATATTCTGTTTGTAATATATCTGTGTTATTCCATACCTGTGTTCGAGTTATTCTTCATTGGTTCTACCTGGGACCATCACCGTGGTACAAGGAACCTGGACCATAACAATTATTAAATAAATTAGCCATAAATAATCAATAGTGCCTTTTTATAGTCATCTGTCATTTATATTTTATTTAATAATACACTGACTAATGTTTGAAAAAAGTCTTAAAAAAAGAAAACAATAATTAATAGCTACAAATGAGAGGAAACTGTGGAACGCCATGATCGTCAACGTTCTATAGGGACACGGCACATAGGAGAAGCATCTTGTGGTGTTGGATAAAAGTAACCCCAATTCAACGTATCCCGTGCTCACTTTCGTCATTCGTTAATCGATATTAAATATACCTGTAATTTTTGCCCATGAATAAAATAATAAAGTGACAATCCATTTTCGTAAATATTCAATTTTTAATTTACTGTTGTAATAAGTGAAAGCAGCTTTATTGGATTTTGGGGGAGGGGTATTTATTTTTGACTTTTACAGAAAAAAGAATATAAAGGCTTAAAATAAAGATAATTGTCAGATGTTTCTTCTGACAATTAGAGGGCATAAAAGATACATTTACAAAGAAAAGACGTGGGTAATGTTTAACCTTCATGCTCGTAAAAACAAAAACAAAATCAGTGTGTCAAAAGGTCGGTTATTCCCTTGACACCTCTATTACTGTATACACCTTTTGACTCTCTCGGCAATACAAAATTATAAAATATGTGAACCAAATACAATACGTTTATATAGTATTTAATTTTTATAATGATTTTTTTTCATCTTATAAAGAAATACATTTGAAAATAAATTTTTTATTGAAAAAATTATAAAATATTGAAAAAATTATCAAACTATAGAAACCATCTACAATGCAATATTAATTAATAACTATGAAAACACATTTTTATACATAATTTTATAAAAATATCTATGAACCAGAAAATTTGAATAAACATGATTTTTGGGGGCATCATGCATTTTCTTTTCCGGTTATTTTAAATCTCAGATTATTTCTTCTTTTAATTTCTTATTCCTTTAGAAAATGGAAAACATAATAAATATTTCGTTATAAATGGTTCACATATTTTTATAACTGCGTAAATATAAAATTATTCTTGTAAATAAGCAATATAATAAATAAATAGGGTTTAACATCTTTGTTGTCACATCGCAAGAATAAAGAAAATATATAAATCCACTTTCATATTCATAGGGTTTTGTCAGAATTCTAATCATTGCTTTTTAAAACAATAAACATTGACTGTGTAATTAGCAGTTATTAAGCCTGGAATTATTTCCCTTGGAAGGACTTTGTCAATCAGGCCTTCTTTAATAAAACAAAAGAAAAAAAAAACAACAAATTTTTCAGAAGGTTTGATTGGTATTAATTTTATAGAAATATCAATGTACTATGGATCTATAAACAAACCTAATTTTCTGGATATAATATATTTTCTTTTCACATCCACTTTCATATACTTGGCTTATATTAAAATTCTAATCATCCATTTTAAATCAATAAACATTACCGAGGGAGTCAAAATGTATACAGTAATAGCCTAATCTTTTGTCTAGTCATTTTTGGCGCCGGTAAGAAGGTTAAACATTGCCAAAAATGTTCAGAAATACATTCGTCTTAAAATTACATCTTAAGAGGTCGTGACCTTTATCTCAAAGGCACAAAAAATGCATAATCTGGACAGCTTATCAATTGTCTCTGCTCATTTACAGACAGTTACCCATTCATCAAAGACGCACTCCTCACAGAGTACGTAACAGCACCAGTAGAACTTGCAACGGCACCTTTCCGTTCGTCGCACTCTGAGGGTGTTGTAACCGCGGCCACAGCAGAGCGTGTTGCAGTTATCTACATCGGTCCCTGTCCGATTGCAAAGACGACCTGACGTCCCGGGAGAGTCAATCTCGGGATTCGGCTCGCAAAAACTCGGTGATTTCTCGTAGTAGACGAGATCTGTTTTCCGAGGAAAGCGTCCACGATAGCGTCGGCCTTTCCTTCTCTTCTTCTTCCGTCTTCTCCGTCTTCTTTTTCGGCTGCTCCATTTTCGCTTCCGGGTGACCGTGCCCGAACTTTCAGGAAAACTGTTCTTTATTTTTAGGTCTGTCCCTGACGACGTCGGTGTTGTGGCTTTTGACCTGTGACGATTCCGACGTCGCTTACTGCCTCGCGTTATTAGTGCTTTTGCTGCTGTATTGTGAATGATAACCTGAAATAAATAAGCAAATTTGCTTTTCTACAACAGGAATTATAAGAATACAATACTTGGAAAATACACGTAAAGACATAACAGTATATATATATATATATATATATGTATATATATATATATATATATATATATATATATATATATATATATATATATATATATTATAAAATGGACAAAGTCCGACAATTATTTTTAAGACATTTTTATGTTTATACATTCTTTTTATAGATACAAATATTTAAGTAAATGCTCTGTTTTATAATAAACAGTATTAACAACATTTACCGGAGAACGAATATTTTCTATGAAAATTTCTCCGACATTCAGGCCAGTAAATGTTATTAATACTGTTTATTATAAACAGAGCATATACTTAAATATTTGTATTTATAAAATGAATGTATAAACATAAAAATGTCTTTTAATATATATATATATATATATATATATATATATATATATATATATATATATATATATAGTTGGATTGATGTGAGTTTGTGACACTGGGTTTCACGCCTTTGCGATCGTCAGACAAACTGATTAATTTTTAAATTTTTGATTTATATATGGTTGCATATATCGGTGTATTTATGGAAGTTAGAGGAAAAATTTTCGTCGAAACGCCACTCATACGCAAACATACATACACGCACGTACACTCATTGACGTACGCAGACACACACACGCACGCTCACTCACCGGAGCTCACCCAAACATAAACATATGTGAACAGTGTGAGAATGGGCATATATGCGCATCCATGTGTTATTGCTTACATACGTACGCATTTGGTCGCTGTATTCAAAGTTGGATTGTGTAGCGAATATTTCTTGTTTGTTGCGCTGTCAACGCACAGACCGTTTTTCTATTTTTGTTCGCTGAATAATGATTTCTCGCACGCACGTATATACGTATGATGGGGTCTGTGTAAGACTATGATAGGTAAAAATTGCTATTATCTTTAATTTCTTAAGGCTGTTTTGTTATTATTTTAAAGCCGGTTATTTGCATGTTTTTTTGGCGATTGCGCATATGTAAATGGTAGAAATTCCAATTTGTAATACTTATTAGTATTTATGCAGTGGTATTAATTTTGCCTGGGGAGGGAGAAGTAAGTATAATTGTGGACTGATACGGTAATGGTAATTATGGACTAATACGGCAATGGTAATTGTAATGTGGTAGTAATGGTGGAGGGAGCGGGTGATGATAATAACAATTGTAGCAGCAAAAAGTTATTGTAAAGTGGTAGAAGTAGCCGTAGTAATGCTGGTGGAATGATAATAACAATAATTGTAATTATTATGATCGTAGTTTGAACTAGAAAATAATTGATGGTGTTATGGTGTCGGTGGTTTCTCATTTCATGTTTATAGGGTCAATGGTATTATGTAGTCGTGTTTGTTGGTATTTTTTTTTATCCGTTTGGCATAAATTCTTATAATAGGTACTTATTTTCATGTCTGCATTTGGAAATTATTTCTGATCTTATACTTAGTAAATTCTTTTGTTGGGTATGATAAATTATTGCTACCTTTTCGTGTAGGCAAAGCACGCATTTCTTTGTAATGTTGTTGTAGGGAGGTGGTTTTTTCAATATTTTCCAGCTTATTCTTACTGTAATATTTCTGTCTTTTAGATGCCATATGAAGTTGGATAGTGTAGTGCTGTTTGAGTATTTTCTCTTGGTTAATGAAAGGTTGTGGTTGATTTTTCTCTTCTCGAATGGTCCCTCAGTAGCACCGATGTAGTACATTGTGCTCTTGTTTGCACTTACCTTGGCTTTATATATTAAATTCGTTTGTTGGCAATTTCCTTTGAGTGGACATGTTTTATTTATTTTTACTTTGCTACCCCACAGGTTGAGCACTCGCGCTGTTCTTTTTAAGCAAATGGATAAGTTCGACTTAGGATACTCACTGAAAAACATCCCTATACCCACCCAAGCTTCGTATAAACTTCAACTAACAGAGAAAATCGAAAATCTCATAAGAAAAATGAGATAGAAGGCATACTTCTTCCTCAACGACTCCAAAAAAACGAAATAACTGAAAAACCCGAGGTATTTGACGTCCATACAAGGAAATGCCCACCAAAATGTAAAGAATAGCTAAAATTCGAGGAAGACATGACAAATGTAGTAATAAACTTGAAGTTAAAAAACACTTGGACAATTTCCAGAAGAAAATTATAGAAGACAAGAAAAAAAATAATGAACTTCAATAAGATATTCATATTTGCTGACAAGACTACGAACATATTCACAATGGAACCCACAGCCTACAATAAACTCATAACTAACAACATCGCACAATTATACAAGAAGACAACCGCGAACACAATAAACATGATAAACCAAGAAGCTAAAGATATAGCCGTCAAATTAAAAATAGATGAAAGAATATAACGCATAGCCGAACAACAAGCTTTCATAACAGCAAAAGACCACAAAACCAACTTCGTGAAAAACCCACATTCCGCCTAATCAACCCTGTGAAAAGAGAAATAGGAAAAATCAGCAAAAACTTATTAGAAACTATCAAAATCAAGCTAGGGGAAAAATTATGTCTTAACCAATGGAAAAATACCAAAGCTGCCATAGGCTGGTTTACAACAATAAAAGTAAAAAACAAAGCTACTTTCATCCACTTTGACATAGTGGACTTCTACCCATTTATCACGGAAAACATATTGAATGAAGCTATACAACTAGCACAACAACATGTAAAAATTACGGACGTAGATATTAAAATAATCAAGCACTAAACCATGGGCAAAAAAACAAAATCCCGACCTATTCGATGTAACAATGGGTACCTACGATGGGAGATTATGTGAATTAGTAGGCATACTCAACCTCTCATACCTAGACAGGATCCTAGAGAAAAAGGACACGGGACTATATAGAGATGACTGGCTTATCCTGATAAGAGAACCCAATGGCCCCAAATTAAACAATTAGGAAAATATCGTAAACGACATAAAAACCATCGGATTTAAAATAGAAATAAATACAGGTACAAGAACAGTAAACTTCCATCTCAACCTGAACAATAATACATACGAACCTAACAAAAAAGATAATGACACCCCAACTTACGTACACACATCCTACAAGCATCCACCTTCTATTCAGCAAACAAATACTCATATCAATCAGCCGTAGACTATCTGAAAACTCATCTAAAAAAGACATTTTCAATAACGAAAAAAACAAACAAACCATACGACGAAGCACTAAAAGGAAGTGGATACATACAACAACTACAATACACACCTCCACAACCGAAACACAAAAACAGAAATAGAAACATTATCTGGTTTAACTCACCATACAACAAAACCATCAAAACAAACATAGGAAGGACATTCCTAAATTTAATAGAAAAGCACTTCCCTGAAACAAACCGATTAACAAAAGTATTCAACAAAAATTACGTTAAAATCAATTATAGCTGCACAAAAAATATAACACAAATAATAAAAAACCACAACAAAAAATAACCTACAATAATGCAACCAAGGAACCGCAATGCAACTGCAGAAATAAAACAACATATCCACTCTAAGGAAATTGCCAAAAAAACGAATATAATATATAAAGCCAAAGCTTACTTTGCCTACACGAAAAGGTAGTAATAATTTATCATACTCAATAAAAGAATTTACTAAACATAAGATAAGAAATAATTTCCAAATGCAGACATGAAAATAAAGACCTATTATAAGAATTTATGCCCAAGGGATAAAAAAATACCAACAAACACGACTACATAATACCATTGACCCTATAAACATGAAAAGAGAAACCACCGACACCATAACACCATCAATTATTTTTTAGTTCAAACTACCATCATAATAATTACAATTATTGTTATTATCATTCCACCAGCATTACTACGGCTACTTCTACCACTTTTACAGGCAAAATTAATACCACTGCATAAATACTAATAAGTATTACAAATTGGAATTTCTACCATTTACATATGCGCAATCGCCAAAAAAACATGCAAATAACCGGCTTTAAAATAATAACAACACAGCCTTAATAAATTAAAGATAATAGCAATTTTTACCTATCATAGTCTTACACAGATCCCATCATACGTATATACGTGCGTGCGAGAAAACATTATTGAACGAACAAAAATAGAAAAACGGTCTGCATGTTGACAGCGCAACAAACACAAAAAATATTCGCTACACAATCCAACAATGAATACAGCGACCAAATGCGTACGTAAGTACACAATGACACATGGATGCTCATATATGCCCAGTCTCACACTGTTCATATATGTTTATGTTTGGGTGTGCTCCAGTGAGTGAGCGTGCGTGTGTGCGGGCTTGAAAAAAGCAATTGAATTGAACAACCGCTCCCTGCATAAGAAAGTAGTTATTACTTTTCATAATT
>OZ038492.1:19184847-19227347 GCA_964036315.1 Acanthosepion esculentum | reverse complement strand
TAGTATTTACTAATTTTTTTAGTACATTTTCATCTTGTTTATAATTAGTATGCATTTGATTACGATATAGGAGATTAATATGTTTGAGATTAGTACAAGCAGTATTATGTACTATTTGCTTAGTATTGAGATTTCTAAGAAAGCATCTTATTTGTTAAAAAAAATATATGTATCAATATTGTGATTTTCTTTCTTCGTTTAATGATAAGGTTATTAAGCTTATCAGACGATATGAAAAGAGTTTATATAAAATAAATAAACAACACTTGTCTATATTATTTAATGAAACATGCATCAATATATATATATATATATATATATATATATATATATATATATATATATAACTTTTTGTCTGTAAAATCTAACTTTTATTTAAATATTGAGTAACTTAAAGAAAGAATGAAATATGAATGCCGTAAAATGACAAAGGAAAATCTCCGACGTGTTAATGAATCGTGCAGGCACATAATTGAAATATCTTTCGAAAAAAGGAAGACGACATATTGAACAACACATAAGAGTTAAATGTCTAGTAAATTAAATTTTCAAGTTTTATACTTTTAATAAATTATCCCTATTGAGTGTGACTTTTGCCTCACCATATATATATATATATATATATATATATATATATATATATATATATATATATATATATATATATATATACACATTACATTCGAAAAGGCCATCCCTGGTAATTTTTAAAAAATTAGCCCCAAAAGTAGTTGTTTTCTATTTTAAATAAGAGAAAATTATAATACATGGTTAAAAAAAAATGAATTTGTATTAGAAATTTTATTATGACAAAAAGAAAAGCATGATTAAATTTTGCTCTCGTCAAAATATCCTCCTTTAACCTTGATTACTGCAGAATGACATGATCCCGCTATGGAGTCACATCCAAAGCTGTACAGTGTCCATGATAGCAAAAGTTAATGAGTATAACCTTATCCTTGTGAGGAATCGCATACAACCCAGAATCGTATACATAATGATCAATATTAACGAAAAAACAACCGGATGCGGTTATAGAGTTGTATCCAAGCCGACATCATGTACATGATAGCCGATATTAACGAGATGCGCCTGATTTGAGCATGGAGTCGAATCTAAGGACGTATTGTGGACATGAAGTAAAGTATTAACCTGAGCTACCTGATTCGGGCACGTTGCAGATTCGGAGGCCTTATCGTGTACATGATGTCTAACATTAACCTGAGCTACCTGATTCGGGACGCTGCAGATTCGGAGGCCGTATCGTGTACATGATGTCTAACATTAACCTGAACTACCTGATTCGGGCACGCAGCAGATTCAGAGTACGTATCGTGCACATGATGTCTAACATTAACCTGAACCACCTTATTCCGGCACGCAGCAGATTCGGAGTCCGTATCGTGTACATGATGACCAACACGAACCTGAGTTACCTGATTCAAGGACGCAGCAGCTTCGGAGGCCGTATCGTGTACATGATGTCCAACATTAACCAGAACTACCTGATTCCAACACGCTACAGATTCGGAGGCCGTATCGTATACCTGATGTCCAACATTAACCTGGACTAACTGATGCGGGACACGCAGCAAATTCGGGGGCTGCATCGTGCACATGATCTCTAACATTAATCTTACCAACCTGATTCAGGCACGCCGCTGTTTCGGAGTCTGTAGCGTTTACATGATGTCCAACATTAACCTAAACCACCTGATTTGGGAAAGCTGCAGATTTGGAGGCCTTATCGTGTACATGATGTTTAACATTAACCTGAGCTACCTGATTCGGGCAGGCTCCAGATTCGGAGGCCTTATCGTGTACATGATGTCTAACATTAACCTGAACTAACTGATTCGGGCACGCAGCAGATTCGGATTCCGTATCGTGTACATGATGACCAACACTAACTTGAGCTACCTGATTCAAACAGGCAGCAGATTCGGAGGCCTTATCGTGTACACGATGTCTAACATTAACCTGAATAATCTGATTCTGGACGCTGCAGATTCGGAGGCCGTATCGTGTACATGATGTCTAATATTAACCTGAGCTACCTGATTCGGTCACTCAGCAGCATTGTAGGCCGTATCGTATAATGATATCCAAGATTAACCTGAACCACCCGATTCGGGCACGCAGCAGATTCGGAGTCCGTATCTTATACATGATTCCAACATTAACCTGAATTACCCAATTCGGTCACGCAGCAGAATCAGAGGCCGTATCCTGTAAATGATGTCTAAAATTAACCTGAGCTATCTGATTTGGGCACGCAGCAGATTCGGAGGCCGTATTGTGTACATGACGTCTAAGATTAAGCTGAACTACCTGATTCGGACACGCTGCAGATTCGGGGGCCGTATCGTGTACATGATGACCAACACTAACCTGAGCTACCTGATTCAAGCACGCAGCAGCTTCGGAGACGATATCGTGTACATGATGTCCGACACTAACCTGAGCTACCTGTTTCAAGCACGCAGCAGCTTCGGAGACCGTCCCGTGTACATGATGTCCGACATTAACCTGAGCTACCTGATTCAAGCAAGCAGCAGCTTCGGTGGCCGTATCTTGTACATGATGTCCAACATTAACCTGAGCTACCTGATTCGGGTACGCTGTAGTTTTGGAGGCTGTATCATGTACATGATGACTATCATTAACCCGAGCTACCAGATCCGGTCACGCTGCAGATTCGGAGGCCTTATCTTGTACATGATGTCTAACATTACCCTGAACTACCAGATTCGGCCACGCAGCAGATTCGGAGGCCGTATCGTGTACATGATTTCTAACATTAACCTGAACTACCTGATTTGGCCACGCAGCAGATTCGGAGGCCGTATCGTGTACATGATGTCTAACATTAACCTGAACTACCTGATTTGGCCACGCAGCAGATTCGGAGGACGTATCGTGTACATGATGTCTAACATTAACCTGAACTACCTGATATGGCCACGCAGCAGATTCGGAGGCCGTATCGTGTACATGATGTCTAACATTAACCTGAACTACCTGATTTGGCCACGCAGCAGATTCGGAGGCCGTATCGTGTACATGATGTCTAACATTAACCTGAACTACCTGATTTGGCCACGCAGCAGATTTGGAGGCCGTATGGTGTACATGATGTCCAACATTAACCTGAACCAACTGATTCGGGCACGCTGCAGCTTTGGAGGCCGTATCGTGTACATGATGTCTAAAATTAACCTGAACTACCTGATTCCGGCATGCAGCAGATTCGGAGTCCGTATCGTGTACATGATGTCCAACATTAACGAGAACTACCTGATTCGGGAACAAAGCAGATTCGGAGGCCTTTTCGTATACCTGATGTCTATCATTAACCTGAGCTACCTGATTCGGGCACACTGCAGCTTTGGAGGCGGAATCGTGTACATGATGTCCAACATTAACCTTAAGTACCTGATTCGGTCACTCAGCAGAATCGCAGGCCTTATCGTGTACATGATGTCTAACATTTACCTGAACTACCTGATTCGTGCAGGTAGCAGATTCGGAGACCGTATCGTGTACATGATGACCAACACTAACCTGAGCTACCTGATTGAAGCACGCAGCAGATTCGGAGGCCGTATCGTATACATGATGTCTAACATTAGCCTGAACTGCCTGATTCCGGCACGCTACAGATTCGGAGGCCGTATCGTATACCTGATGTCCAACATTAACCTGGACTATCTGATTCGGTCACTCAGCAGAATCGCAGGCCTTATCGTGTACATGATGTCTAACATTTACCTGAACTACCTGATTCGTGCAGGTAGCAGATTCGGATGCCGTATCGTGTACATGATGTCCAACATTAACCTGAGCTACCTGATTCGGGCACACTGCAGCTTTGGAGGCGGAATCGTGTACATGATGTCCAACATTAACCTTAAGTACCTGATTCGGTCACTCAGCAGAATCGCAGGCCTTATCGTGTACATGATGTCTAACATTTACCTGAACTACCTGATTCGTGCAGGTAGCAGATTCGGATGCCGTATCGTGTACATGATGTCCAACATTAACCTGAGCTACCTGATTCGGGAACGCTGCAGATTCGGAGGCCTTATCGTGTACATGATGTCTAACATTAACCTGAGCTACCTGATTCAAGGACGTAGCAGGTTCGGAGTCCGTATCGTATACATGATGACCAACACTAACCTGTGCTACCTGATTCAAGCACGCAGCAGATTCGGAGGCCGTATCGTATACATGATGTCTAACATTAACCTGAACTGCCTGATTCGGGCATGCTACAGTTTCGGAGGCCGTATCGTATACCTGATGTCCAAAATTAACCTGAGCTACCTGATTCGGGACGCTGCAGATTCGGAGGCCGTATCGTGTACATTATGTCTAACATTAACCTGAAATACCTGATAAGGGACGCTGCAGATTTGGAGGCCGTATCGTGTATATGATGTCTAACATTAACCTGAACTACCTGATAAGGGACGCTGCAGATTCGGAGGCCGTATCGTGTACATGATGTCTAACATTAACCTGAGCTAACTGATTCGGGCACGCAGCAGATTCAGAGGCCGTATCGTGCACATGATGTCTAATATTAAACTGAACCACCTTATTCCGGCATGCAGCAGATTCGGAGTCCCTATCGTGTACATGATGACCAACACGAACCTGTGCTACATGATTCGGGCACACAGCAGATACATAGACAGTATCGTATACACGATGTCTAAAATTAGCCTGAACTACCTGATTCGGGACGCTGCATATTTGGAGGCCGTATCGTGTATATGATGTCTAACATTAACCTGAACTACCTGATAAGGGACGCTGCAGATTCGGAGGCCGTATCGTGTATATGATGTCTAACATTTACCTGAACTACCTGATTCGGGACGCTGCATATTCGGAGTCCGTATCGTGTATATGATGTCTAACATTTACCCGAACTACCTGATTCGGGACGCTGCAGATTCGGAGGCCGTATCGTGTATATGATGACCAACACTAACTTGAGCTACCTGATTCAAACACGTAGGAGCTTCGGAGACCGTATCGTGCGCATGATGTCAACATTAGCCTGAACCACCTTATTCCGGCATGCAGCAGATTCGGAGTCCATATCGTGTACATGATGTCCAACATTAACCAGAACTACCTGATTCGGGAACAAAGCAGATTCGGAGGCCTTTTCGTATACCAGATGTCTATCATTAACCTGAGCTACCTGATTCGGGCATGCTCCAGATTCGCAGGCCGTATCGTGTACATGATGTCTAAAATGAACCTGAACTGCCTGATTCGGGCATGCTACAGATTCGGAGTCCCTATCGTGTACATGATGACCAACACGAACCTGATCTACATGATTCGGGCACACAGCAGATACATAGACAGTATCGTATACACGATGTCTAAAATTAACCTGAACTACCTTATTCGGGACGCTGCAGATTCGGAGGCCGTATCGTGTATATGATGTCTAACATTTACCTGAACTACCTGATAAGGGACGCTACATATTCGGAGGCCGTATCGTGTATATGATGTCTAACATTTACCTGAACTACCTGATTCGGGACGCTGCAGATTCGGAGGCCGTATCGCGTATATGATGTCTGACAATTACCTGAACTACCTGATTCGGGACGCTGCAGATTCGGAGGCCGTATCTTGTATATGATGTCTAACATTTACCTGAACTACCTGAATCGGGATGCAGCAGATTCGGAGGCCGTATTGTGTATATGATGTCTAACATTTACCTGAACTACCTGATTCGGGACGCTGCAGATTCGGAGGCCGTATCGTGTATATGATGTCTAACATTTACCTGAACTACCTGATTCGGGACGCTGCAGATTCGGAGGCCGTATCTTGTATATGATGTCTAACATTTACCTGAACTACCTGATTCGGGACGCTGCAGATTCGGAGGCCGTATCGTGTATATGATGTCTAACATTTACCTGAACTACCTGATAAGGGACGCTGCAGATTCGGAGGCCGTATCGTGTATATGATGTCTAACATTTACCTGAACTACCTGATTCGGGACGCTGCAGATTCGGAGGCCGTATCGTGTATATGATGTCTAACATTTACCCGAACTACCTGATTCGGGACGCTGCAGATTCGGAGGCCGTATCGTGTATATGATGACCAACACTAACTTGAGCTACCTGATTCAAACACGTAGCAGCTTCGGAGACCGTATCGTGTACCTGATGTCCAACATTAACCTGAGCTACCTGATTCAAGCACGCAGCAGCTTCGGAGACCGTATCGGGTACATGATGTCTAACATTTTCTTGAACTACCTGATTCGTGCAGGCAGCAGTTTCGGAGTCCGTATCGTGTACATGATGACCAACACTAACCTGAACCACCTGATCCAAGCACGCAGCAGATTCGGAGGCCGTATCGTATACATGATGTCTAACATTAGCCTGAACTGCCTGATTCCGGCACGCTACAGATTCGGAGGCCGTATCGTATACCTGATGTCCAACATTAACCTGGACTACCTGATTCGGGACACGCAGCAGATTCGGAGGTTGTATCGTTTACATGATGTCCAACATTAACCTAAACCACCTGATTTGGGCAAGCTGCAGATTCGGAGGCCTTATGTTGTACGTGATATCTAACATTAACCTGAGCTACCTGATTCGAGACGCTGCAGATTCGGAGGCCGTATCGTGTACGTGATGCCTAACATTTACGAGAACTACCTGATTCAAGCACACAGCAGCTTCGGAGACCGTATCTTGTACATGATGTCCAACATTAACCTGAGCTACCAAATTCGGGTACGCTGCAGTTTTGGAGGCTGTATCGTGTACATGATGTCTAACATTAACCTGAACTACCTTATTCCGGCACGCAGCAAATTCGGTGTCCGTATTGTGTACATGATGACCAACATTAACCTGAGCTACCTGATTTGGGCACGCTGCAGATTCGGAGGACGTATCGTGTACATGATGTCCAACATTATTCTGAACTAACTGATTTGGGCACACCGCAGCTTTGGAGGCCGTATCGTGTACATGATGTCCAACATTAACCTGAACTACCTGATTCGGTCACTCAGCAGAATTGGAGGCCCTATCGTGTACATGATGTCCAAGATTAACCTGAACCACCTGATTCTGGAACGCAGTAGCTTCGGAGGTCGGAAATGATTGTAATATAGAATACATTCTGATTATTTATTAAACAAATCCATCAAAACTTTCATTCACTCGAATGATTACATTTACTATATCCATTGTAATTGATTTCCTTCTAAGATATATTAATAATTTTAATATAATATTGCATTGAAAACACTCTTATTACATTTGTGCACTCATAGCGATATCTCTATAGACATCTCAAAATAAGTTTACTCTAGAAAATACGGATGATTGTCGTTAGTCAGAATGATATCGTAATATAACGTTTTAACATCTTAAGCAGAAAAACATTGTGTCTCTGCTTAACTCACCAGTCGACCGGCTCTGTGGTTGTGTAGATTAATTTGTGCTTGAATGTCTTTTGCTGTAACGCGGGCATCCAGAAACTTTTGCGCAAAATGATCCCCAAATTCGATATCATGACTGCAGCCGCCCCATTCCCAGTTGAGGGCGGGTCCATGCGACCTCATATCACAGCCGCACGAACGCAGCTTCCCAAGGCTGCAGGCTGTCGACACTTGATGAGTCACGCCGGCTGCACTCAGGGCATGCGCAAAAGCCGTTTCTCTGTAGCCTACAAAAATAAAGAAAGAAAAAACAAATGATCAGAACAATGTTTTGCATTTTTAGAATATTTAACACATTGTCAGGTGGTTTGATTCGATTTCAAATACATTACGGTCACAGGCATTAATACTTTGTTGAGTCTATGAATTATTCAGACGAAAATCTGAATAATTCATTAACTATGAGTTGTGACATAAATTCGTTCGGTTTTTATAATTTATTTGAATACTTATTATTTATTGACAGTTCTTGTCGCGTTAATTTTGATAATTTTAATAACTGGAATTGGAATGTGAATCTCCAATTAAAAATTTCGAGCGATTATCCAATATACCAGCCGAACATCCAAGCTTACATTACCTGGTATTTCGAAGCGGTCACCTTTCTACGTACTGATCAGGTTCGAGGTTGCTTAACTTCGGGAAGTGGTGTTTCAACAGGGTGTGACCGTAAGCATTAATAATTGAATAATGATAGTCTGAATTTATATAGATAAATGACGTGCTCAAAAAATTTGACAATTTTGAGTGAATTCTTTTTTTTAATAATCTCACCCCATGCAAGGTACTAGAGCCACTAACAAACAAGGGATTAGTGAGTGTAAAAGAATAAGAAAAAAGAGAAACATTAGTAAGGAGCGAGAACAAACGAAAGTAATCAAGAGGACAGTAGATAACGATTGAATTTGCATTTAAATTTTTGCAGATCAATGTTGGCTGGAAGCATGGAGTTGGAAGAGATTTCCACAATCAAGAAATGAAAAGAAACTGTTAGCATAAAACTTAGTTATATCTAGCCAATTCAACTGTGAATTTATGAGACCTTACCGCCAATCTAGTACTGCGTTTCAATTCATAAAACTTAGGTACCATAGTGAAGAGTTGATTCGAACAACTACCATCTAAGTATTTATAGAAAAGGCACAGGGAAACTACATTGTGGCGAAGGGAAAGTATCTGAAGCCGTGATGTCAAGCCAGGACCTATAATATTGCTGATACTTATTTGTATTTTATCAAGAATCTCTCGGTATATAGCAGGAGCACTGGACCTTATGTAGCAACAATATTCAAATCATGGACGAATGGTAGACTTATAAATATGTAAGATAGATTCAGGAGAGAAAAACTGTCTGGCGCGACACAGTGAACCAACTTTCTTAGCAACTGACCTCGCAATGGATTCAATATAATCTTTCAACTTCATGTAAGCCAAGAATGTAAGCCCGAGAAGGTGAAACGAGTCTCTCTCATGGAGGTTAGCATCAGCCATACTGATGGGAGGCAGGAAGGGATATTTCAGGTGATTGATAGAAGCTTCGTCTCTGGTGGTGTTAAAATTAGCAAGTCATTCCTTAACACCTTAAGATCACCTGCCAATCTGACCTTATCGAACGTACCAGGGCTTACTATCGAGGTAGGAGTTAATAGTTGTGTCACCAGGATGAATATTGTTATGGTCCAATATCCTCATTGCCACGGTTATGGTCCAAGGTTAGAACCAAGGAAGAACAACACGAACGCAAGAGTAGAAAATAACAAAGATATATTACAACAGAAATATAATAAAAGAAGTTGAAGGTGTTAGTATTAACTGTCAGTCTAGTTTAGAGTCAACTACTATTGTCTTGACTCGTTAGGTCTCGACTCGTTCCTATATTTAACAACTCTCCCACGTGGGTCGCATGTGGCACAAGGCCGGCTTAATGTGGGTTCTCCGAGCCCGTAGCCTCGGCCAAAAATATGCCCATTAGAACCCGTATAAACGGGTTCAGGGACTGTCAACCTCCCCGGGCGACACTTTGCCCTGCGGCAAAGCCTCGTCCGGGTTCCTCTCTGCCAAAGCAGAGAGTTCGACAGGTTTCGAGCACAGTCAGAAACTGCGACTCGACTCGTTCCTCGATATTTAACAACCCTCACACGTGGGTCGAATATGGCACAAGGCCGGTTTAATGTGGGCTCCCCGAGCCCGTAGGCTCGGCCAAAAATATGCCCATTTAGAACCAGTATGAACGGGTTCAGGGACTGTCTACCTCCCCGTACGACACTTTGCCCTGCGGCAAAGCCTCGTCCGGGTTCCTCTCTGCCAAAGCAGAGAGTTCGACAAGAGTCGCGCACAGTCAGAGACTGCGACTCGACTCGTTCCTCTCCTCTCTCCCAGATAGGCGCATTATTTATAGAGTCAGGAAGAGTCCATTATCGTTATAGGTAAGTCCCCATAACACCCCCCTTCCAAAGCTTTTGCGTCGCAAGGGTCTTTAGTATTTTTTTCTCTTTGGATTTATTATCAAATGCTCTGTGTCTTTTCTTTTCCTGGTCGATTTTCGTGGTTCAGACATTGTTTGCGGCCTTTGCATATCAAATGTGTCGAATATTGTATCACTTCTTCTTCCTGAGGTGGACCGTTAAAATCATCTAACAGCCTCTTTCTAATTTGATTTACATGTTTTTATGTGAGAATTTCGGGACCTGTATTATGTAAAACATGTTTCCGATTCTTTTTTCAATTGTATCTTGCTCCCAGTAGGATGTATTGTTTTTATACGTTTTGAAAAAAACTTTCTCTCCTGGGTAGAATTTTCTTTTTGGTACGCACGACATTGGTATTTGCTTTGTTTGTTTTGGTAGCCATTTTTCAAATACTGATCAGATTTTTCGGGCGAACATCACTTCCGCCGGTGATAATGCCAATGGAGTAGCACTGTTTGGTGTAATTCGATATACTTGTAAAAATTGTTGCAACGCCTTTTCTGTTGGCACGTCATTTGTTTTCCTTAACGCTCTTTTCAGTGTGTCTACAAATCTCTCCGCTTGCCCATTTGATCTTGGGTGATATGGCGGGGATTTGATATGTTTAACTTGAAAAGTTTCACAAAATTCTTGAAAGTCCGTAGATGTGAATTGTGTCCCATTATCAGTGACTAGACAATCAACCACTCCGAAACGAGCAAACAGCTCGTGGAGGCAATTTATGGTAGTTTCAGAAGTAGGTTTTCTGCAACGAAACACTTCTGGCCATTTGCTATAACTGTCTACTATGATCAAATAGTAGAAACCATCTATTGGACCTGTGAAGTCTATATGGATTCTTGACCACGGTCGATCTGTCTCTGTCTTATGGATGATCGGCGGTGCTTTGGCTGATAAGGAACAACCCTTGCATTTTTCCACCATGTGTAATGTCTTGATTCATGTTTTGAGAACTGATGTCATCAGGAAGGTCATTGATGAAAAAAATATCTCCCTGGGCGACATCTGCATTAATGAAAAAAGATCTAGAAGATTGGCCGTTGAAGACATCTTTCATTTTGATTTGTAAGAAAAGCTGAATTCGTTCAAAAATTTCGTCCGGAAATACTATACATAACCTTTCAACTTATGAAGAAGACCGGTGAGCCAAATATTGTTAAACGCTTCCGAGATGTCCAAAGCAACATCAGCCTGAGCTTCACCAGTCTTATCTAAAACTTAGTAGCCTCTTTCAGAAATAATCTTTAGTACATCAGCAGTTTACCTATAGAAACGAAAGCCATATTGCTTGTCTGAAAGAATGCCATGTGATTTGAGATGCTTAACCTATTCAGCATTGATTAAGGCCTCTAGTAGTTTACAAAAAGAGGGAATTTTGGTTTCGTTTGATTTGTTTTACGGCATATCAACCTCAATGGGTTATTAATGCCGACAAGATTTTTATTGCTGGTTATTTTTTTTATCTATCTATCTATCTATCTATCTATCTATCTATCTATCTATTCGTTTGGTTTGGTTTGTTTTACGGCATATCAACCTCAATGGGTTATTTAATGCCGACAAAATTTTTATTGCTGGTAATATGCTTTTCTTCAAAAATCTATTTCTGCGAATATTTTTCCTTGAAGAAATCTATAACTGGTCATATTTTTTCAAAGAATTTATAACTGTTTGTATTGCTGGTGTTTTTTTTTTTTAAGTATTGCTGATAATAATTTTTCCTTCAAAAATTATTTCTCGTAATAATTTTTTTTATTACAAATTATTTTTGGAATTAAAACCTATTTTTACACAAGTTTGGGTGTTAACTATTTGCCCATAACTGGGACCCTAACAGGTGCTACCACACCGGGTCAGGGTGGACCTGGGAACACCATCAATTAAGAGATGGTTCCACACTCCTCAAAACCTCCTGATCAGAGTCTTTGCTGTTGGACTTAGTTTATCGTCTTACCCAAGACGCGGTTGTAGTTTATCGTCTTACCCAGGACGCGGACGTACTCTATCGTCTTACCCAGGACGTGGATGTAGTTTATCGTCTTACCCAGGACGTGGATGTAATTTATCGTCTTACCCAGGACGCGGACGTAGTTTATCGTCTTACCCAGGACGTGGATGAAGTTTATCGTCTTACCCAAGAGGTGGATGTAGTTTATCGTCTTACACAGAACGCGGACGTAGTTTATCGTCTTACCCAAAACTCGGACGTAGTTTATCGTCTTACCCAGGACGTGGACGTAGTTTATCGTCTTATCCAGGACGTGGATGTTGTTTATCGTCTTACCCGGGACGTGTACGTAGTTTATCGTCTTACCCAAGACGCGGACGTAGTTTATCGTCTTACCCGGGACGTGTACGTAGTTTATCGTCTTACCCAAGACGCGGTTGTAGTTTATCGTCTTACCCAGGACGCGGACGTAGTTCATCGTCTTTCCCAGGACGCGGATGTAGTTTATCGTCTTACCCAGGACGCGGTTGTAGTTTATCGTCATACCCAGGGCGCGGACGTACTTTATCGTCTTACCCAGGACGTGGATGTAATTTATCGTCTTACCCAGGACGCGGACGTAGTTTATCGTCTTACCCAGGACGTGGATGTAGTTTATCGTCATACCCAAGACCCGGACGTAGTTAATCGTCTTACCCAAGACGTGGATGTAGTTTATCGTCTTACACATAACGCGGACGTAGTTTATCGTCTTACCCAAAACGAGGACGTAGTTTATCGTCTTACCCAGGACGCGGACGTAGTTTATCGTCTTACCCAGGACGTGGATGTAGTTTATCGTCTTACACATAACGCGGACGTAGTTTATCGTCTTACCCAGGACGCGGACGTAGTTTATCGTCTTACCCAAGACGCGGACGTAGATTATCGTCTTACCCGGGACGTGTACGTGGTTTATCGTCTTACCCAAGACGCGGACGTAGTTTATCGTCTTACCCGGGACGTGTACGTAGTTTATCGTCTTACCCAAGACGCGGACGTAGATTATCGTCTTACCCAGGACGTGTACGTGGTTTATCGTCTTACCCAAGACGCGGACGTAGTTTATCGTCTTACCCGGGACGTGTACGTAGTTTATCGTCTTACCCAAGACGCGGACGTAGTTTATCGTCTTACCCAGGACGTGGACGTAGTTTATCGTCATACCCAGGGCGCGGACGTAGTTTATCGTCTTACCCATGACGCGGACGTAGTTAATCGTCATATCCTGGACAGAAAAAGAGGTAAGAAGACTAATAGACCGATAGTTCGAACTGTTTACCTGATTTCTTAAAGACTGGAACAACAGAGAAGGATTTCCAACAAATAGGAAAGTAAGAAGAAGTGAGGCATTTAAAGTACAGTTGAGAGAGAACATAGGCTAGTTCGGGGAAACATCTTTAAGGACTATTGCAGGGATAACACCAGGTCCGCATGATTTGCGTGGATCCAGATTACAGATGATAGCAGAATTCATAGAAGGAGTTATATGCATAGCACTCAACAGAGACTCAGTGGAAGTCGGGCAAGAATTCTCCAGATGAGTCAAGAGTAGAGTTTGAGGAGAATTTACGGGCAAAATAATCTGTTCTATCAGCATAATATGTTAACACCACAAATTCGATAAAGGGAAGGAGACTTGAAAACTTATTCTTACTTCATACACTAACTCCAACATCGTTAGAAGCTGTACGGTGCTTCATTCTATCAGCATAGACTTAACTCCTTCGAGGACACGTTTACGTTTATTACGTGCAGCTACGAATAGGCATCTGTTGAAATGGATGGCAAAATTGCATGGGGAAATGGAAAACACTATATACATTATTCGGACTATTGTCCTCAACTTTGTTGCCATATTTATCACAATGAGGACACATGGCACAGTGGATAAAGGCGTTAGTTAGATCCAGTGACAGGACTCAAAGAGTGTGAGTTCAATACCTGGTTAAAGCGATGGAGAACTTGGAGAGAGGAATTAACAGGAGATAACTGACAACTGGCATCCATTAAACATGGCACGTGGAACTAGAACAGTCTACCTCAGTGAGTGAAATAAAGGATTCAGTTCGACATTCCAATCACCTGAAGAAGGCCGGAGAGTACAACGGCCGAAACTTTGTGATAAATATGGCGACAAAGATGAGGATAATAGTCCGAATAATGTAAATAGTGTACATAATACCTCATCTCAGAAATATAGACAGATACTGAAAGGCCGAAACGTTGTAATAAATATGGCGACAAAGATGAGGACAATAGTCCGAATAATGTAAATAATGTACATAATATCTCATCTCAGAAATATAGACAGATACTGAAAGGCTCAAACGTTGTAATAAATATGGCAACAAAGATGAGGACAATAGTCCGAATAATGTAAATAATGTACATAATATCTCATCTCAGAAATATAGACAGATACTGAAAGGCTGAAACGTTGTAATAAATATGGCGATAAAAATGAGGACAATAGTCCGAATAACGTAAATAATGTACATAATATCTCATCTCAGAAATATAAACAGATACTGAAAGGCTCAAACGTTGTAATAAATATGGCGACAAAGATGAGGACAATAGTCCGAATAATGTAAATAATGTACATAATATCTCATTTCAGAAATATAAACAGATACTGAAAGGCCGAAACGTTGTAATAAATATGGCGATAAAGATGAGGACAATAATCCGAATAATGTAAATAGGGTGCATAATACCCCATCTCAGAAATATAGACGGAATTGGAAAAGCGTTAAAAGTTATTTAGAGCAATAATAGATAGGAAGTATGAAGAGCCATGATCACGTGCAGAATTAAGCAAACACTGGATATGTGCAAGCGAAGTAGAGTAAAACAGCAAATAACTTAGTTAATAAAATTTATTGAATGGATTATTTTTCATCGTCTCACCCCAAGAAAGGCAAGAATGACACTAGATCGCATGGAGCGGGGACGGCTACAGGGAATGAAAGCGAAAAAGGATGAGAAGACTGAGAACAGAGAGGATTGAGTTGAGGAAAGGATAGAAAAGAAATCGGCTTTAAGAAAACAGAAGATGGCGATTGACGTTACATTAAAATCTGAAGATTGTAGTTATTAGGGAAGCAAGAAATCGGAAGGGAATTCCTCAGGTAGGAACTGTGAGAAAAGAAATTTTTAGAGTTGCCACATTTGCATCTAGCTTGGTTAACGAAAAGCGATGAGATCTAATTGCCAATCTAGTAGCACGCTTAAATTCATGTAGTCGGGGCACCAGGAAAAAACGCTCATCATAACAATTACCATGAAAATATTTGTAGAAAAGACAGACGGCCAAATTGGGAGTTGATCCATGAAATGAGCTACAATCTGTTGTTAATTGGGACAAGGAATGTCTTGTTAATTTTAAAGCCTCCAAAAACTAATTTGCCATGGAAATAGAAATAGAAAAGACAGAGGGAAGCCACTTCACGTCCATGAGAAAGTGACTGAAGCCGAGATGCCTGGTCAGGATCTGTTATATTGCAGATCCTTCTTTGAATTTTGTCAAGAATCACAACATGTACAGTAGGAGCTCCAGACCATTCGATGCACGGACGAATGGTAGATTTATAAATGTACAAGATGGATATTGACGAGAAAAATTTTCTAGCACACCACAGCGAAGCACTTTTCCTTGCAGTAGACGTAGTCATTGATTCAATATAGTTGTTGCTCTTCATGTCAGTGGGAAACGTGAGCCCATGAAGGCGTAGAGTGTTGCAGTCATGATGGCAAGAAGAAAAGGTTCCCTATGGTGATTAAATGAAATGAAATATTAAAACAAGGACAAAAACGGATAATAAAAAGACAAAGGATACTTAGGGCAATAAAAAGGGGAGGTAGTGAAGAGCCACAGTCGCCTGGAGAATTTAACACACATACGAATCAGAATCAGCGGAAAACAGCGAATGACCTAATTGACAAGTTGGTAAGAATGGATGCTAATGGTTCAAGAGTTATTTAGACCAACAAAAGACAGGAAGTTGTGGAGAGTCATGATCGCCTGCAGAATTTAACGCAAAGAGGTGATGTAGGAAGCAAGTGAAACAGTAAGAAAGAGTGTGTAAACGACTTCCCTGGCTTGTGTGAATGGATGGCAGAAAAAAAACAAAGACGGATGGTAATGGGTCAAAAGTTATTTACGACAAACAAAAGACAGGAAGCTGTGGAGATCCATGATCGCCTGCAGAATTTAACACTTACAGAACATACAAGGAAACATGGTGAGCAACATATTTCACGAGTTTGTGCGAATGACTGGTATAAAAAGGACAAAGACGAAATGGCAATGGGTCAAAAGTTATTTTAGAGCAACAAAAAACGGGAAGTTGTGGAGAGCCATTGTTTCCTATATTCGGAGAGAACATGATTCATGAAAGAAAAATAAGAGCATCTTTCTCAAAATGTCGGCTCAGTGGGTATTTTTTATATATAAAAATATCTTCCACTTGTCTGTCCTTGATTCGTTATCAGTGTTACTCAAGTCTACCCCTAGCTTCTTTATTTCAATAGCTTTTTTTCTTTCTTTTTGAAGAAAAATGGCGAGACATCTCTCTTCGGCACATGCATTAGCTTTCTTCAAAGAGTTTAATCTTATCCGCGAGATTTGGCCTCCTCACCCGCGGGGCCAACTGTTTCAGCATGTGGTTCTAACCAGCTACTTATTTATTTGACTTAATCACTTACTTTCACATAAATTAAAAAAAAAAAAATATCAAGGATAAAAAAAAATCGAAACAAAAACGGTGCAAATTTGTTTATTTAAGCTGCTATTTTTGTTCCGGATTATTTGCTATCTATATTTCATTTTATTTTCGCAGAAGAAGCTATGTCTCGCACGGTCGCTGGAAAACATTGAAACACCGAATAAAAATCAGAAACAAGGTTATTTCGAAATGAAGGTCGACCTCTTCAAATACTTGGGTTCTTTTGCCAAAGCCCGACATTGCCTGATAAAAAAGTTGTTGGTCTATTTAACGACGGTGTGAGAAAATAAAAAATTACGGTATCCTTAGGTCTCATCTAGCTCTTCTATCAAATTCTTCGTCTTTTTCTGATTATTAACGCTTTTTTCTTTCGTTTTCCTTCTGAGATCACGATATGTATTAGGGAATGTGAAGAGCGTCTAAGTGCACACCTAACCCAGGGAGGCGGTTAGAAAACGACCGATCGCTTGTGAGAATTTTATTTTAATTAAGAACTCTATTGTGGTGGAACTCGGCTAAGCTTATACTCGCTATTATACGCTATTGTTACATGGCGATGACTAGCAAACTAGATCCATTGACTATTGACTGTATGAAGGCGTCTTGTCATCCATTGTTGGATCCAAGTTGGATGTTCTATATTGAATTCTCTAGAGCACTTCGACGTAGTGTAATAGTTAGCAAGATTGTTGCGCCAGATCATCTTAAGACTGCATAGCGAGTTCGATCCTCACAAGGTGCTCTATACTTTCGTCCTTGTGTCACATCTAAGCTACGCTTAGCGAATCATTTTGGCGGGCTCTTCGACGTGATGTAATGCTTAGCAGGCTTGTCGCGTTAGATCAACTTACGAGTGAGTATTGAGGTAGATTCTATTCCCCACCCCCGGGTATTCAACGTTTTCCGCCTTGTACCCCATCTAAGTTACGCTTAGAAAATACTTTTGAGAGGCACTTCGACGTGGTGTAATGGTCAGAAAGCTTGCCTCTTTAGATCAATTACCACAGAATAGTGAGTTCGATTCTTTATGGGTTCTCCATAATTCAGGCCTTGTGCCACATCCTAGCTACGCTTAGTAAAATCGCTATACTAAATTCGATATAAATAACTCAACAAAGGTTGACGGGTTTTAAAACCAACCAACCAATAATACCCCTTCAAAATTATATATATTTTTATTTTTATTTGATCCCACGTGTAAGACATTAGATATATATACTCTCCAATTAATATGTGATTATTCGGTGATCATTTTATTTTTTAGACTAAAGTTCACCCATTACAAAACCCCAAGAGCCACTCAAGGTAGAGGTTTAAGGAATGAGCTGTGTGATATGAACGTGACAGAGTGTAGATAAAGGGGATTAAGAGGATAGATAGCGATTGATAATTTGTGAACGGATTTTTTATTCGACATTGTTTTTTATTAATATAAACGTCATTTTTAGGGGTCCACGTATTTGAGTTGCTATCTCTGTTTTTTTTTCTCTCTGTCAGTGGCAGTTCTTTCATATTTGCCACAGAGGAAGGTCATGCAATCAAGTGTGTGGGTCACTTCCTGGCAAGTTGATGTGCCAATGTTGAGAATTTGTTTACACAAATTCATGCCATTGGCACATTCTACTACTCTGATTTCCCTTCATCTCCAACTAACTCTTGCAAAGCCAAACGGTGACGTGGAATGGCTGGCGGGAGCTTCTATTCCTGAACCTGCACGTTGGCGGCGAATTTAGCCGTCAACACGATCATCATAAAAGAAGCGATCAGCAGAGAAGAAGTTACATTCTTGGAGACGAGATAAAGCTGACGACGACGACGACCCGTGACGCCATTTTATTAAGCCGTGATTATTATTAACTTTTCATATAGGAGCTTTTTTTATATAGGTTTTTCAAATGGTATGAACGTGTAATAATTCTGGCGAAAAGTTTATTACTTCATAATAATAATAATAGAAATCCGATTCAATAGATTCTTATATTATTTACATTGTTCGGGCTGTTGTCCTCATCTTTATTACCATATTCATAAGTTTTTCGGCCGTTGTACGCCCCGGCCTTCTTTGAAACCTTTATTCAGATATTTTGCTCTAATTCCACGTGTTATGCTTAGTTAATTCACCTCAATAACTTAATTCTTCAAGATTTTTGCTGTGCTTGTGTATTGAACTCAAAACACTTTGTGTGTCATCATTTTTGATTAATGATATAATTAATTTAACTGATCTAAATTTTATTTATATATAAATAATTTATATGATACTATGAAGAACAAATAGCTAGCCTTTTAGTTTTTATTGAATGTCCCAAATGATACCAAAGTCGAATTTAAGACCTAGCTCGCTCTAACCAACTGAGCTACGAAGAACAGTCGGTAAAAATAAATAAGAGTTTGTCATATTGACATCATTACAGTTCCTTAACCTATTTATAACTTATAGCATCTAGACAATTTGTAAAAGTTTGATGGGCACTAAACTGTAGCCTTTACTAGTCTAAAGGATAATCCAACACTAAAAGAATAATCCGAACCTAAGCTGCAGCCTATACTAGTCTAAGGGATAATCCGGACCTCGAATGTAGACTGTACTAGCCTAAAGAATAATCTGGCTCTAGGCTACAGCCTAAGGGATAATCCGGACCTAGGCTGCAGCCTAAAAAATAATCCGGCCCTAGGCTGTAGCCTGTATTAGCTTAATGTATAATCCAGTCCTAGGCAGCAACCTAAAGGACAAGTCTATCATAGGCTGCAGCCTATAAGGGCTTAAAGGATAATCCTGTCATAGGCTGCAGCCTATAAGGGCTTAAAGGATAATCCTGTCATAGGCTGCAGCCTATAAGGGCTTAAAGGATAATCCAGTCATAGGCTGCAGCCTATAAGGGCTTAAAGGATAATCCTATCATAACTGCACTCTATAAGGGCTTAAAGGATAATCCTGTCATAGGCTTCAACCTATACTAGCCTAATGGATAATCTGGCCATTGTCTGCAGCGTATACCAGTCTAAAGGATAATCCGACCGTAAGCTGCAGTCTATACAAGCCAAATGGATAATCAGTCTAGTGAATAATCCGCGAGGCCCCAGACTTCAACAAAAACGACACAATTTTTTGAAAAGACCGATTGCAGATTATGAAAATTGGATTACTTACAACAATGTATAGCGAAAAAGTTCACATGGAAAAGAAAAATAAGCTACCGTTAACCACTGGTCTGCAACTGAAGAATGTGATAAGGAATTGTGTATTACGATTTACTGTTCCCATTTGGATCCACTAAAGACAAGAATCAATGAGAAGCGTCCGGATTTAGCCAATCAGAAGTGTCGTCTTCCAATAGAACAATTTCAGATCTCACATCTCTTTGCAGATCTCCAAAAAATGCATTAATAGATTTTTTTAATCATTTCACCCCAAGCAAGGCAATAAAGACAATAAAAACGCATGGGATTAATGAGTATTGAAAAAATCTAAGAAATAGAAAAGATACTAACCCAAATCTAAACATGCTCTTTGGATATTTTAAAATGTCTCCTTTCTTAACGGAAATGCTTTTCTTCTCAAGCCAACATATTTATGAGCGATAAAAATGTTTTAAAAATTAAAAGAAAATGGTTGAACTCATTACGTTTTTAACAACATTTCACTTTCGTTTTGATAACATAAAAAAAAATGAACATCACTTATCATTCTTCATAGTTTGTTTTCCTTTCTACACTCCCCGTAGGAGTTTCGAATATTTTAAAATTTTCTATAATTCAAATGTGAACGCCTAATCTACAATACTTATTCTCCTTGTATAAATACAGGTTTCTCGGTAATTTTCTATGTTTGTCTTTGATAAAATTCCTCAAGAAAGTAAACGCATCGGCATAAGAGTTCCTCCCCTTCTCATTTCTCGTATACACAATTATATCGATAGACTCTTTCTCGACTGGACAATGTTATTAATCAACTAGCAGTATAACCCGTCTTTGACCGGGTCTTTCATGATTGGGAATTTTTGCCATTCAGTTGGAGCAGTTTAAGTTTAAAGTCAGCCCACCCGAAAATCAATATTAGTAACATTTGTCTGCAACTGAGGTACGTCCCCAAATAGGGGGTTAACAATTTGAATGGTGGGGGGGTTGGCCCTGAAATACTAAATAATATTATTGTAAGAATTTATTTATTTTTTATTAAAATTTTTATGAAAGATAATATATCCCACAACAGATAGTAAATAGTAAAAAGTTGCTGCGAGTTATAATGGACAAGAAGTAGTGGAGAGCCATTGTCGCCAACAATTTGCATCCAAAACCGGCACTGAAGAATTGTCTATCAAACAAAAAAAAATCATCAAAAATCGGATAAAAACCGTGGAAATGCATAAACATCTGATCACTCACACACACACACACACACACACACACACACATACATACCCACATACATAAACGCACACATACACACATACACACACACAGACATACACACACATACAAACACATACACATACACACACATACACACACATACACATACACACACATACACACACACACGCACACATACATACACATACACATGTTGAGAATTATAGATATAGATAGGGGAGTCAACCTATTGATTACTAATAATCAATATCTGTTTTAAAGATGAAGCATGTGTTTTTGTTGCCTCTCTAGTTTAAGTGGAGTGCAATAGTTAACAAAAGTTGCCACCTGCTCTTTGGCAGCTGCAAACGTCTGTTTGCGCGCTGCGGGATCTGATGTAGGACATCACAAAGATAGCTTGCTTTGTAATATTATCCGGTGTCCATAAAGTCTTCGGCATTGCTTGTTGATATTACGGCTTTTGCTCACTTTGCACTTGGTTTGTACAGACGTCAGCATTTAGACTTCAAACTTGCCTGCCGCATCTGCTCGACAATAAATGATTCGTCTACCTTTTGTCGTGTAAGTTAATCCGAGCCGTTCAAATCAGAAGGTTGATATTTTTACAATATATGAGAATCTGTTTTTCTTTCAGAGCGATCTGACATTATGATTGAACTTTTTTTCCCCCACCTAATACAAGGCATAGAATCCACTCAAGGTAGAGTGTTAATAGATGAGTTTGTTGTAACGGCATAGAAAGAATAAGAAAGAGGCAGATATTATGAAGACAGCTCGGATTCTTTCAGGCTTGGTTTGTTGTTTACGGTTTATCAACCTTTCGCAGGTTATTTAAAGCCAGAAAATATTTGCACGTAAGTGAATATAACGAACCGTACGGTGATTGGAACACAGCTCTCAAATTTTCAATGACCAGCCGCTATCCATTTCTACACCCGCAAATCCAAGTTTACAACACCTGTTATACCCAAGCGGTCACCTTTCTAGGTACTGACCAGGCTCGACATTGCTCAATTTCGGTGATCGTACAAAAACTGCTAGTCTGACGTGTTATGGTCATAGGCGTAGAATAGATAACGCTAGACTTGAAGAGGTTGAGATTGTAATGATCAAGGAAGCATCCTCACGGGAGTCTGTTCCACAACACAGGATTATGAAGATATGTAGGACAGATCTGGGTTGATCCTAGACTTGAAGAGGTTAAGATTGTAATGAACAGGAAACCATCCTCACGGGAGTCTGTTCCACGATATAAGATTATGAAGATATGTAGGATAGATACAGGTTTGATCTTAGACTTAAAGAAGTTAACATTGTAACGATCAGGGAAGCATACTCACGGGATTTTGTTCCACAATATAAGGTTATAAAGATATGTAGGATTGGTCAGGGTTGATCCTAGACTTGAAGAGGTTTAGATTGTAATGATCAGGGGAGCACCCTCACGGGAGTTTGTTCCACAATATAAGATTATGAAGATATGTATGATAGATCAGGGTTGATCCTACACTTGAAGAGGTTAAGATTGTAATGATCTGGGAAGCATCCTCACGGGAGTTTTTTGTACAATCTAATATTATAAAGATATGTAGAATAGATCAGGTTTGATTCTACAATTGAAGAGGTTAAGATTGTAATGATCAGGGAAGCCACCTCACGGGATTTTGTTCCACAATATAAGAATATGAATATATGTAGGATAGATCAATTTTGATCCTAGACTTGAAGAAGTTGAGATTGTAATGATCTGGGAAGAATCCTCACGGGAGTTTGTTCCACAATATAAGATTATGAAGATATGTAGGATAGATAACGATTGAGCCAAGACTTGAAGAGGTTAATATTGTAATGATCAGGGAAGCATCCCCTTAGGAGTCCTTTCCTCAATGTAAGATTATCAAGATATGGAGGGTAGACAATGCTTAAACCTTGACTTAAAGACGTCACGATTGTAATGATCAGGCAAGCATCATCTCGGGAGTTAGTTCCATATTTTAAGGTTATGAAGATATGCAGAATAAATAATGGTTGATCCTAGACATGAAGATGATATGATAGTTATCATCTTGGAAGCATCGCCTCGGCAGTCTCTTCCACGATGTAATATTATGTAGATATCATATAATATGTAATATTATGTAAATATAACGTATGAACCTAGACTTGAAGAGGTTGGAATTGTAATAATCAGGGAAGCATCATCTCGGGAGTTAGTCCCACAATATAACTTTATGAATATATGGTGGATTGATAATGCTTCATACCAGACTTGAAGAGGTTAATGTTGCGGCTCTCGAATTTTCAATCAACAACTGCTATGCATTACTACAACCCCAAACCCTAGTTTACAACACCTGGTATTCCCAAGCGGTTACCCTTCTAGGTACTGACCAAGCTCGACGTTGCTCAATTTCGGTGATCCTACAAGAACTGCTGCCTCGACCTGTTATGGCCGTAAGCGTAGAATAGATAACGCAAGAGTTGAAGAGGTTAAGATTGTAATGATCAGGGAAGCATCCTCTCGGGAGTCTGATCCACTATGTAAGATTATAAAGATATGTAGCATAGATAACGCTTGATATTAGACTTGAAGAGGTTAAGATTGTAATGATGATGGAAAGGATTCTCCCAGCAGTCTCTTCTACAACGAAACATTACGAAGATATGTAAGATGGATAACTATTGACCCTACACTTGAAGAGATTAATATTATAATGATCAGGGAAGCATCCTCTCAGGAGTCCTTTCCGCAATGTAAGATTAGAAAGATATGTAGGATAGATAACAGTTGATCCTAGACTTAAAGTTGTTAAGATAGTAATGATCTGGGAAGCATTCTCTCGGAAGTCTGTTCTCTGGTGTATGATTATGAAGATATGTAAGATGTCCTCCTGTCGTCCCGGTCTTTAAGAACTCTAGAAACCATTCTGACCTATATAAGTACCATCCCATCAGTCTCCTACCACTCTTTTGCAAAGTCTTCGAGGCTTTAATCAATGCCGAAGTAGTTAAACATCTCACCTCCCACGATCTGCTTTCTGGCAAACAATATGGTTTCCGCTTTGTCCAGTGTACCGCTTATGTGCCCGCGGCCAAAACTGAATATGTATACAAAGTTCTTGATAATAAAATCGAAGCTCAAGTTGCGACTCTAGATATGTCGAAGGCGTTCGACAGGTCTTGGCATTCCGGCCTTCTACATAAGCTTCAGGAATACGGTATTACAGGACGATTATTTGATTTAATCCAATCATTCCTGTTTAACCGTGAAATGAAGGTTGTCCTGAACGGGTTCTCCTTCCAGTTCTTTTCATACGAACGCTGGTGTTCGTCACTGCTCTATTCTTATCCCGACACTGTTTCTGATCTTCATCAATGATCTTCCTGTCGTCATCAGTTCTCAAGTCGGTATTTTCGCAGACGACACTACCATTTACTTCTGTCTCAATAGTAAAACCGGCACCGCTGAGAAAGTTAACATGGCCGTTGGTCTCGTTGATTGGGGTAGGAAATAACTTGTGAATTTTAAAGCATCCAAAACGAAACTGCTGTCATTTACCCACCACAGAGAAACCTCCCAGTCTCCTATCAGCATGGTTGATGCTGAACTGCACGAGAGCGGACATTTTTAACATCAACTTGATTCATCTATGCATGGAATACTGTTGTTATATATGGCCTGGTGCCCCGCTGTTTATCTTGAGGTTCTCGACAAAATCCGAAGACCGATATGCAGTGTGGTCGGTCCTGCCTTAGGGTTTCGACTCCAGTCACATTCTCTCCGACGTAATGTGGCTTCCCTCTGTCTTTTCTACAAATATTTTCATGGCAGCTGCTCTGACGAGCTATTTTCACTGGTACCCCAACTGCATGAATTTAAGCGTGCTACTAGGTTGGCATCTCGGTCCCACCCATTTACTGTCGAAACAGTTAAATGTAACTTCCTTTTCTATTCCAACATCTTCTTCTCTCCCACTTCCCGAAAGTGAAACTCCCTTCCTCTTACTTGCTTCTCTGATAACTATACTCTTCAAAAATTTAAATGTAATGCCGATGGACATCTTCTGTTGCCTTAATCTCCATTCTTCGTATTACCCTCCTCCGCTCTTTTTTATCCTTTCCTCACCCCCTGTTTCTAGTCTTTTCCCTTACATACATTCTCTGTAGCCCCTTGCGTACTAGTGGCACTCGCGCCTGGCTTGGGGGTGAATTGCTTAAAAAGGATAGATAACGGTTGATTTTAGACTTAAAGAGGTGAAGATTGCGATGATTGGTGAAGCAAATTTCAATAAAACCGTAAAAAAATATAGATTGCTGCGTGTATGAAGCTATTCTGTTTGTTTAATCAAGAACACTAACAATAATCAAAATAGCTTACACGAAGTATAATTGTTTAACATTGATGTACTGGGTGCCCATAAAGTTCGTGTGCACTTCAAAAATTTATAACTTTATTTGTATTTGCGATAGAAATAATTTGGGAAAAGGATTAGAAAGAAGTAAATCTATATTTTTTAAGGTTTTATTAAAGTTTTATTTAAGTTTCCACATGTCCTCCATCATTAGCAATACAAAGGGTAATACGATTTTGCAGTTCAAGGAAAATATTTGCCAACTGATTTACAGTAATGCCTTAAATCACATTAGTTATTTTAGCTATACTTAAAACTAGGTACATTAAACTTTATAACATTTTTTACAGATTATTTCTGTTAGTTTCAGAAGTTATTAACTTGTGCTGTCTAACTCGTATAATAATATCAAGTGCTTCTTTGATTTTGCTTTCGTAGAGACAATATTTTTTTTAAAGTGATGTTCACCGTGTATAAGGCCCGGCAGCCAAAGAGGGTTACAGAGTGAGAGGCATAGTTTATGCGGTGAAAAATAATTGTGGGAAACATCCTCTTGGGAGTCGGTTCCACAGAGAAGTGGTTCGAGGGAAGAAGTTGCTCGAGTGGAACTTACATCTCATCAATCGAATACGAACGGTGATTCGCTACAATGGGCGTGGCATGGTGGGTCTTAGCCATGAAGGTTAGAACTAGTGGAATTTTAATGTAATTCGTCTGAGCACTTTCCATGGAACTGGCGATAGAGGAGTGAGGGGTTTGCAAGGTTTCGTCTTTGAGAGAGGGATTGTAGGATGGAAAATAACTCATCACCCACAAGGACGCGTAGACGCTTTTGGACTCTATCGAGGCTGGAAAGTGAGGACTGAGCAGCTCCTGTCCAAGTATGAGAGCCGTACTCCACTTTAGGTCTGCTCTGTCTCTTATACACGTAGAGGATAGCACGAGGAGTCAGGTATTTACTGGAGCACTACAGGGAAACGACTATTTTTCCAGCATCTTTAGCGATGTACCGTATGTACGAGTTCCACTTGGGGTCTTGGTTAAGAAATTATTTATTCTTTTTCTCCATATCTCATTCTCTGGTGAAGCTTTAATAAAAATGAAACATATAAGATTGATAATGTCTATAGTGATATATATATATATATATATTACAATAAATCATTCATAAAAAATTAGATTAGTCAAGTTAATGATATAAAATGGCGAAATCCGTTCGCAAACAAAATTTTAAAGGCGGATTAATCTACAAATCACTCGATGAATGTTATTTAATGCACCTTTAAAATTTTGTTTGGGAAGGCATTTCGCCATTTTATATCATTAACTTTACTAATCTACTTGTTGCATGAATGATTCATTGTAATATAATTTGAACTGCATCACATATTTGATATATATATATATATATATATATATATATATATATATATATATATATATATATATTATCATTTCTGTAGTTCACTGCTACTAGCAAGAAGAAAAATGTTTTTCTCCTGATGATGGCCATATTGACCGAAACTAGCCGAGGAATCTAACTGAACTAATAAAAACAAAAGAATATTAATATACAAGCCAGTTTGTCTGAAGATTTTAATTTTTTTTATATTTTTTATTGTTCAAAACACACACACACACACACACACACATACACACATACACATATATATATATATATATATATATGTATATATATGTGTGTGTGTAAATATGTGTGCATGAGAGAGAGAGAGAGAGAGAGAGGAAGATTGAAAGAGAAAGAGCAAGACAGTGAGAGACAGAGAAGGACAGAGAGATATAGAAAGACAATGTGAGAGACAGAAAAAAGAGAAAAGAACAGGAGAGAGAGAGAGAGAGAGAGAGAGAGAGAGAGAGAGAGAGAGAGAGAGAGAGAGAGAGAGACAGAGAGAGAGAGAGAGCAAATTAGAATTATATAAACCGTGATGAGACATTCCGGGCCATATCTTAGTTCACATGACAAAGTCGGGTACCTCCTCCCGCCACCAGATTTAAGGCCAATTTCCCGATCTGATATCCTGACCCCATCGCCCCACGAATCAGAGTGACAGGGTTTTTGCATAAAGAGCCGACGCCGCCCCGTACCCTTAACCGGAATGCTTTTGCGTTGATAATTAAACAAAATTTCGTTGAGAAAGGAGGTACCGGCAAAGACAAAGAAAAGGAAATGGCGGACCACAAGACATATTTAATTCGGTATAAATAAACGGGGTTTGTCTTGGACAAACTAAAAAGGGTAGCCGGTACTCATATGTCTAACGGGGTATTCAGCGAAGGGTCTTTAGTGAAGTATTATCATCAAAGAGTTTATACGTCATCGCTGGGGACCGGATGAGGGTGAAGAACGAATGGCACCGATATGGTCGTTGTGTTTTGCAAGCCACACAATAGCGGCGACAACCTAGATTAGTCGAAAGAGCTCATATATATATATATATATATATATATATGTGTGTGTGTGTGTGTGTATGTGTCGAAAGAGCTCATATATATATATATATATATATATATATATATATATATATATATATATATATATATATATGTGTGTGTGTATGTGTGTAGATGCTATTGATTCAGACAGACAGCCTTTATTTCTGGATTGGTTATGACCAAGAGATACTATGCTGTCAAAACAGCAACATTAATGAATTTAAAATATATAATAACAAAAAAGTATATACATGTATCGGCTTGGCGACCACAACATTAGCAAGACGTCTTACCCTCCATTTATCAGATACATGTTTTATCACACAACATTTAAAGACTCATTCCTGTCCCCCTTCACAAAACAGGAAAATACTTGTTGACAACACCTATATACTATACCATGAAAATAATTAACAAAAATTTCAAATTCTCTATCAAAAGCAACACTGAACAGAATTTAAGTGTGTGGTAGCAATGTTTTAAAATATATTTGACGAACATTTAACCTCATGTTGCGTTTTTACCATCTCTGGTTAGCTCCCTTACTTTGTAGACACTTATTTACAAAAAATATACTAGCTACAACGGTTAATTTTGAAATAATTATAACAGCGCGTTCACGCATGTTTACAAAAATCACTATCACAACGATATTACAGGCATTATGTCTGCTAATTTTTAGCAAAATCCGTTCATTCTCACGAATAAGCTTCCGTGTATTGATGTTAAAGGATGAGAGAAATGTGCTATAGCTGTTTAAATTTCTTTTATTTTAATTTCACAAGTACTTTTGATCTTTTTTCCAAGATCATCTTCAAGGGTGCAAGTAGTATAAAACTATATTTATACAAAATTGTGCGTTATCCATTACCGTAATTTTTTCATTATGCTTTTAAATGCAAAACGGTTTACAATGTGCTGAGCGTTCATAAGAACGTGAAAAAATTATCCATTATAGAATTTCTTTTTCATATTATAATGTTATATTCATACGCGCAATAAAGCGTGAAAAAACTGTTCCTTTACAGGCATTTCATAACATTACTGCAGTATTCATATTTGATTCTGTTCAGTGCCGGCTTTATTTTTTTTTAATATAGATTGCTTCTAGTATCTGTAATCTGAATTTGTTGTTTCCTTCGTGTAGGATAGTTGTGTTGTCGATTAGTAATTTTTTATATTGTTAATGCGGACAGGAATGTTGTAGATGACTTGCAATGAACGAATGGCCAGACATGTGTAGTGTAATCCTTCTTGTTAGTGTATTTGTGATATACCCAACATATATATTTGTTTTTTTTTTGTCGGTGATACATTCTCCCAAGAGATATTTGAATTGATATATAATGTTGGTTTTGTATAATAGATCAGTTAGTGGGGAAGAGATATTGCGAATAATTAAATAGGTTGTATTGTATTTTTTATAATATATGATTAATTTTATTTTTTATTAGAATCCATAGAAGATATTTTAGTATAAATAAGATTCTTTATAATGCTTTTCATCCTCTTTGTAGTTAGCATGCATCTGGTTACAATATAGTAGTTCGATATATTTAGTGTCCTTTGAAGAAGTACTATATTCTATTTGACGTGTGTTGAGGCTTTTTTTTATATCATCTTATTTCTTCATCTACAATGTGATTTGGGAAGTCATTATTAATGAGAGTCTGCTTAATATTTTTAGTTCATTGTAGAAAATCTTTTTGTGGAGGAATTAATTTGTGCTCGGTTAATTAAATTCTGTATGAGTGCTATTTTGTAGTAATCTGGACATTCACTCTTATAGTTTAGAGTGCAAGAGTTTTTGCTGGTTGTTTTTTAAACGGAGACGTAGTAAATGTGTTGTTATTTCTCTCATCCTTTAACATCAATACACAGAAGGTTATTCGTGAATATAAACAGATGTTGTTAAAAATTAGCAGACATAATGTCTGTAATTTATTTAATCAGACATGCCTAAAAGAGAATTTACTGCCTAAATACACAAGATTATATATATATTATAAAATGGACAAAGTCCGACAAGTATTTAAAGATATTTTTATGTTTATACATTCTTTTTTTATAGATACAAATATTTAAGTAAATGCTCTGTTTATAATAAACAGTATTAACAACATTTACCGGCCTAAATGTCCGAGAAATTGTCATAGAAAATACGCGTCCTCCGACAGGAATCGAAACTGTATTTTATACGGAACCGTCCTATAGCCTGACGTGCTTTTACCGATTTCGCCACAGAGGAGCGTTCGGTTAGCAATGTCGATTTTACTGTTTTTAAACTACAATTTTCCATGATTTTCTCACGTACATTCATATCTGCTCGATGCGTATCCAAATGTAAACAAATGACGTCACACATTATGAAATGGACAAAGTCCGACAATTATTTTAAGACATTTTTATGTTTATACATTCTTTTTTTTTATAGATACAAATATTTAAGTAAATGCTCTGTTTATAATAAACAGTATTAACAACATTTACCGGCCTGAATGTCCGAAAAATTGTCATAGAAAATTTACTTAAAATATATATATATATATATATATATATATATATATATATATATATATATATATATATATATATATATATATATATATATATATATATATAAATGGATGCAAAAGTAGGTATACAGTAATGAAAAACAAAACGTGCGCATAAAACGTATTGTATTGATTATGCAAACATATCAATTATGGTAAAATATTTACCGTATACCTACTTTTACAGCCCCTATATATAATTTTTAAATAGGTTCGCGTATAAACTATTTATGGATTACTGATTAGGACAGGCAGCCTTTATCATTGGATTGGTGATCATAAAGAGGTACAATGCTGTCAAAAACAGCAACATTAACAATTTGAATATATACAGTATATACATTTTTGGTCAGAATTATTCACCCGCTTCCGTAATTACAAATAAAGCTGTAATAAATCAAATTTTCATGGAAACTTCATGTGCATTTTTGGCAAATAATGAAATAATGGATTTGAAAGAATGTGCAGCGACGCCCACTACATGATTTTTATTTTAATGTCAAACAATAATACAAAAAACACCAGAAACATTTAACATAGGACAAAATTATTGGCCCTCTTACCTCAATAATCAATTGTGTAACCTTTATTCTTGATTATTGTCTTTAAGCATCTTTGATAGTTCCTTGTAAGATCACTACACACACTGATAGGTATTTTGCTCCATTCTTCCTTGGCAATGACTTCTGGTTCCTTTTAATTTGAAGGACTTCTTTCTCTCACTTTTTTCTTCAAATATGCTCATAAAGTTTCAATGTGTTTTAGTTCAGGACTTTGTGTCGGGTACACCTATACTTTAATTTTGGTGTCATCTAAGTAATTTGTAACAATTGGTATCGTATCTTTCGGGTGATTGTTGGAAGGTCCAGTGACGCCCCAAAGACAGCTTTCATTCACTTTGTTTTATATTATGTTTAAGACTAGCCAAATACTACTTTTTATCCATGACACCCTGTACTCTCACTATTTTTCCTGGTCCAGAAGCAGCAAAACATCCCCAGAGTAGAATGCACCCATCACCTTGCTTATTTGTAAGGAGGGTAGTTTTTGGTTTGAGAGCCTCATTCACTTTCCTCCGTACATAACGGGAGTTCATGTAACCAAATAATCCTAGTTTGGTTTCATCTGACCATAAAACAGAGTTTCACGATTTATTCCCATGGCTCTTAACATAATCAGCATTTTAGGTGTTTAGCAAGGGAATTTTCCTTGGGCAACAGGCTCGAAGTCCTGCTCGATAAAAGCATCTAATAACTTTCTTCATCGATACATTCAACCCTAATGTCATTACATCATTGACAATGTCATTAAGTGAGGATTCAATATTTGCTACTATGTTCTAAATGGCTTCTAACAAGATAATCTGCATTTTAGTTTTTAGCTTTAAGCAAGGTAGTTTTCCTTGGCCAACAAACTTGAAGATCTACTCAATAAAAGCATTTAGTTACTGTCTTCATCAATACATTCAACTGTCAAAATGTCTTTACATCACTGAAAATGTCCTTTGTCATTAAGTGAGGATTCTTCATTCAGACAATTTTCCTTTCCATTCTCTCAGAAATGAACCATTTTCTGCCAATCCTTAATTTATTCTCAATACAATGAGTCTCATTGTACTTCTTGATGATGCAACAAATTGTCGATCTAGGAAGATTTAATCAATTGGAAAGTGTTGCATATTCATCACCTTGTTTGTACGCATCACTATCTTCATTCAGAGAGTCTTGTCAAGTTCAGCCATCTTCACCATAGTTGCAGAAGAAATGAGTTATTGCATTATGTAGCACTCACATATTGTCTTTTTCATTAACTTTTAGAATGCTATAAAATCAGGTCAATTCTATTTATTTTCTATTTCATTTTCCAAGTGTGTTTGTATTAAAAGTCAAATTAAGAAAAAAAAAAAATTCTATTGCCATAGAGTGATATTATTTCATAATTTTCATTGGGGGGTCTTATAATTTTGAACTGCACTAATTTTTATAAAACTCTACAATCACGAATATAATAGATCGAAACTTCTAAAACTTTCACGAATTATATGAATTATTTATGATAAATTAAATATGTACTTGGAAATATTTGCATTTCCTTAGAAAATATGCAAATATTCGGAGGGGGGCAAATAATTCGGTCCACAACTATATATAGTGGACTCTACCGTGGTTTTTTGACGTCTGAGGGTCAAGCAGCTCAGTTTTTTGAACGAAACAGCCAGACCCACCACTCGCATATATCATTTATTTATAGTGGTGAAGGCTTATGCAGAACTAACCATACTTTTTGGAAGAGCCGAATAGAGAGACCTGGGCTCCAAAAGACCCTCCGCAGGTTTTGAATTCAGAGTTGTCCTTCTCCTAGACCGTTTGCCAACAAAGACTATAGGACCCAGTCTGTCCTGCTATTTACCCATAGTTGGTGGGGATGAAGTGATGTATTCATACATTTCCCAAGGTTATTAACACTTAAGTGAATGTAATGAAATCGACTGGCTGGAAACAGAACTCAGCTCTCCGATTCCTTAATCCAAGCAGCTATCGATCATGACTCCGTATACACACACACACACACACACACACACACACACACACACACACACACACATATATATATATATATATATATGTATCATGACTCCGTATACACACACACACACACACACACATATATATATATATATATATATATATATATATATATATATATATATATATATATATATATATATGTGTGTATGTGTGTGTGTGTATACAGAGTCATGATCGATAGCTGCTTGGATTAAGGAATCGGAGAGCTGAGTTCTGTTTCCAGCCAGTCGATTTGTGTGTGTAGTAGTAGTAATGATACAATAAGGTAATCCGTATGGAATTTCCAGGAGGATATAGATCCAGGGAGAGCTCTATGTTAAAAGACAGAGCAAAATTATTATTAAGCAAAGAATATCAAACACTTAAAATCCCATAGGTAATAGTTTTTATTTCATGAGAGCTTAAAAAAAAGCAGCTGTCAATCTTCAAGACCTACAAACAAAATCACAAATGAAATGGAAAAAATGCTCCGGATTAAAATCAAGAGATATTGCTATCTTATTTAGAGAGTGGGAAAAGACAGAGAGTGTTGACCTAGTTTGATATACTGGCCTCAGATTTAACCATAGTATGTCATTTGAGGAAAGTGGAAGAGAATAATATGTAGTTAGTTACTAATTTTAATTAATTTTAATTTTCTTTTATAGATTTATATCTCCATATGAATTCATTTATATTCCTTTCAATTTGTCTTTAGCTGCAAAACTTATATTCTGTCTGAGACTTTCCAAAGTTTACAGATGCTATTCTTCCATTTGGCATTGATAACGGAACCGTTTCTGTATTATTTACTGTTAGTTTCAGAAGTTATTAACTTGTGGTGTCTAACTCGTATATTAATATCAAGTGTTTCTTTGATTTTGCTTTCGTAGAGACAACATTTTTTGAAGTGATATTCACTGAATCGGAAACAATTCCGTTTGGTTCTGTTTTTTCCATTTCATTTGTGATTTTGTTTGTAGGTCTTGAAGTTTGACAGCTGCTTTTTTTAAAGCGCTCATGAAATAAAAATTATTACCTATGGGATTTTATGTGTTTGATATTATTTAATTAGTAATATAATATAATAATATATATACATTATTTACATTATTCGGACTATTGTCCTCATTCTTGTCGCCATATTTATTACAATGTTTCGACCGTTGTACGCTCCGGCCTTCTTCAGGTGGTTGGAATGTCGAACTGAATCCTTTATTTCGCTGACTGGGATAGACGGGTATTGAACTCACACTCTTTGGGTCTTGTCACTGGATCTAACTAACGCCTTTATCCACTGTGCCATGTGTCCTTGAGCCGAAACGTTGTAATAAATATGCCGACAAAGACGTGGACAATAGTCCGAATAATGTAAATAATGTACATAATACCTCATCTCAGAAATATAAACAAATAATATATATATATATATATATATATATATATATATATATATATGTGTGTGTGTGTGTGTGTGTGTGCGGTGGGGGTGTCAACTTTTTACGCCTTTGCCATGTTTTTATCCAATGTAACGCAAGAGATACACGTGGATGATGTTGACAGCGCTAATGATTGAACACTGATGACTAAATTTCCTTTCAGATTTGCAAATTAAAGCTTCGTTTATTATTCATTGATTAAAACATTCTTTCTTCAGACAATAGTATCGATAACATATTTATATAATTATCAAATATATTTTATTAAATATATTTATATAAATATATAACATATTTTATTCATAAAAGCAATTAAAAGTTTTTTCTCATTAAATAATGTCTTAGTTTTATTGCATTTTTCATTTTACGATTCAGAGCAGATTTTCTCTGTGTGTTCTGTTTGACAAAAACAATGACGATTTCACAAAAAAATGATGATTTAAATTCTCCTTGTACTTCTATTTATAATTAATATAAACATTAAATGCTACAAAAATAGAATTTCTCGAAATTTCCTAAAAATTAAAGTGTGTGTGTGTGTGTGGGGGGGGGTAACAAATGTAAAAGAAAATATTTTCACTAAAATTTTATTAAAAATTAATATTTCAGAAATTAAAAACTTACAATCGGAAAGAAACAGCTGAAATTTCTGGGACACGTGAGGAATGAAGGCGTAGAGAATTTAACCCTCACAGAAAACATCGAAAGCAGAAGAAGCATGAATGGATAGCAGAACAGAGATAAATTGTAATGCTAAGGTTAACCGTTTCTCTACAAGAAACATTCGCCATCCATCGATCAAATAACATTGCTGTCGGGTGATATTTACAAAATCTGTCTCTTATGGCAGTCTTTAAAGGAAATACGTTCAGGAGGTTAATTATCTAGGAAGTTTGTTTTGGAAGGAAAAAGCGATCCTGAAATCCGAACACGCGTTGAACTAACGGATGATGCATAAAAAGACAAACAAACACAAAGAACTAAGAAGAAAACTGGAAGAAACAGAAATGTGGTTCTGCAGAAGGATACTGAGAATTTCATAGAGGAAGTCATAAAGAAAATGGCGGCAAAAATAATGCATATGCTCAGAATCAGAAAGGAGCAGCTGAAATTCCATGGACACATAATGAGGAAGGAGGGACTGGCGAACTTAACAATCACAGGACATACTTAGGCCAAGAGAAATAGGGGAAAGCCGCGTGTGACTTACTTGACGAGATTGTGTGAATGGATGGCGAAAATAGGGCGAGAGCCTTAGGAAAAAAACAGAAAAGAAAAAAATGAATAGGAATTGGATATTTTGAAGAATCATGATTGTCTATGTCCTGAAAGGACACGGCACATACAAGTATTGATGGAGGTTTCCTTCCTAATCTTTTGTCTAAGGTAGTGAAGAAAGTCAACATCTTGATTATATAATTACCTTCTCTTTGAATTACATATGCTATCCATTTCAATAGGGTGAAATGTTAGAGCGATAAAAGGCAGGAAGATGTGGAGAGCCATGATCGTTTGAAAAAAGTACGAGCCATAAAAAAAAAATTAAATAAATGTATAAAGCACAACAGTGCAACGCATACTGTCTGTCGAAGACTTTGCAGTCATAATCGTCTTCGAGACAAGAGAGAGAGAAATTATTTTCCACCTGACAACCACTCTCAAACAGATGCGATGTCGGAAGACTCACTCGGCTCTATCACTACTTCCATGGAAAGTACTCAGGCGAACTACAGTTCAAACAGTTTTAAATTTCACGGCTCGGACAGGTCATGCTACACACGTTGTAGCGAATCACATTGATTCTCTCGGTATTCCATTTGTGGGAAGTAAGTTCCCCCCGCAAACCACTGCTTGGGGGAACCGACTCTCAAGAGAATGTTTCCCCGATCACTACAATCTTAAGTTCCACTCAAGCAGCTTTTTCGCCCGAAAAACCTCTCTGGGGAACCGACTCCCAAGAGGATGCTTTCCGATCACTGCCCACTCGAGCAGCTTCCTCCCGCAAACCACTGTTTCTATCGAATCGACTCCCAAGAGGATGTTTTCCTGATCAGTACAATCTTAAGTACCACTCGATCGGCTTCTGCCCGCTAACCTTTGCTCTGGGAGACCGACACCCAAGAGGATATTTTCCCGATCACTATAATCTTAAGTTCCACTCGAGCAAATTCTTTCCGCAAAGCACTACTCCGTGAAACCCACTCCCAAGAGGATGTCTTCCCAATCACAACAATCTTAAGTTCTAGTGAAGCAGCTTCTGCCTGCAAACCACTACTTTGTGGAACCGACTGCCATAAGGATGTTTTCTTAACCTCTTCAGGTTTAGCCTCAACCGTAATCTATCCGCATAAACCCTGTCTCTCTATCTGTAACTCTCTACCTCGAGTGGCTCCTGGGTCTTGTACAGGGTTAACTGTACAAAAAGAGAGACTAGCTTGTTAACTATTACTCTACGGCGAGCGTTGATAGTATAGTGTGGCACGATGTTTACTGTGTGTCTAACAACAGAATTTAATCTTTCATTTACATAGGAACCAAAGCACTTGTTAGGTTCTAGCCTGCAGCAAAACCCTGCGTAACTTATTTGTTCGTTTAATTTCCTGGTTAAATCTAAGTCTTTCAAGATGTTGCCTCGTGGGTTTATACTGAAAAAAGGGAGATTTAAGTAGGATTCAAACTTGGGTCGGACAAAGCAGCCACCGAATAGGCAAAGGAAAATGTTACTACACTGACCCCCACCAATCATTTTCAACCTGATCTGAAGCATTTTACCCCTACCCAATCCAAACTGCCTTCAAAAGCCAGCTTACAAGGTTAGAAGAGCAATAGATGTGGCTACAACAATTTGTTTAAAATGCTCCAAATAAACACGGTTAATGAATAATGTGGTATAGTTCTTTTTTTTTTTTTTTTTAATCGATTCACCCCAAGCAAGGCGACAATGTCACTAAGACGCATTGGGGGTGGAGGGACTACTGAGGGTTAAGGAGAATGAAAAGACTTTAGAAGGAACCGTAAAACCAATTCGAAACACCGGCAACAAGGGATAAACCTCTACACCTGTACAAAAGACCGGTAGGATTTCGAACTGGACTCGAACCGAAGCTATGTACATCTATTGAGACGAAAATGTAATTAGTAAATAGAATTTCAGAGTTCAGACCGAGACATCAGATATATAGAGATGAAGTATACTTTAGAAGGAACCAGAAACCCAATCCTGTTATATATAATAATAATAATGATAATAATAATAATAATAATAATAATGATAATAATAATAATAATAATAATAATAAGCCAACCGCCCAGACATTGTTATTAAAGACCACAAACAAAATAAGTGCCTCCTTATTGATATGGCAGTCCCTGCAGACTGCAATGTGTCTTTGAAGATATTCGAAAAACTGTCAAAATACAAGGACCTTGAAATCGAAATCTCAAAAATGTGGCACATGGGAACATCAACAATTCCTGTTGTAGTTGGAGCCCTTGGACTGGTTGGAAAAGATTCCAGTAGGCTGATTGAAGGGATCCCTGGAAGTCCATGCCTCAAAGAGATACAAAAAATTGTTCTGACAAGTACAGCCCACACTTTACGAAGGGCTTTATCTATGTAATTTTTTTTTTTCAGTGGAAAGTGTCATGATGCCATTTCTAACCTTAGGTCCCTGGGCGGGACCCGGAAAGAAATGTGTAAACGCCAGATATCAAAGGAAATAAAAATAATAATAATAATAATAATAATATAAATATAAGTAATTATACTCGTCTGGAAAAAACTTAGGTATTCTGGCTTATAAATGAACAAACCAATGCCCAACGGAAAATAAGGGATAAAAACAGAAAGAAGAACATGAAATTGAGGCGAAAACAATCGTCCAGAATCCAAAGAAAAAAAACCTCCAACACGAGTAAAGCAAAAGTAACTAAGTAAAGTGCTCAATGCACTAAGTAGAGCAAGTCTAACTATGAACCTAAAGAGCCAGGTAAACGTCAGGGTAATCTGGCCAGTTCACCCTGACGATCAGTCAGAGATTTTCCCCCGGAGCTATCAGTTCCTGACAGAGTGGAAGTTGAATTTTTACGTATTTTGGAATAAATACGCCAGTGACTCAGAGTGCTCTATTCATCGATATCCAAAAATGAGAACAAATGGTGTATAATTTCACTGTACGTAAGAATTTAATTGAAAAATGGGCTTAATACAGAGTAGAGCAAAGTATTATTTATTTTAGGATATAAAAACATGTTAAAAATCGCTACATATTGGCAATTATGTTTCAACACCACAAATATGTCTCCTCGGGCGATGTTAAACTACTGGCAAGTGAAAGATTAATTTAATTTTAAAAACTCCACAAGAGTATTTTTTCAAATATTCTGCTTTTGAATACGTTATAACAAAGATTGGATTTTTAAAAATATGGTCGACCAGATTATTTCCGGAAGATAGATCATTAATAGAATAATTTTCCTATCTAATTACCTGGCGAGTTGATACATCACCGTGAAACTCCAAGAAAGTGGTAGATAAGTTAAACAGTTCATTGTGTTTCTTACTCTCTCCCTCTCACCTCTCTCTCCCCCTCCATATGTCTGTCTGTCTGTCTGTCTCTCTCTCTATATATATATATGTATATTTGGGCAGTAACCTTTCATTCAAACATTTTTCCTTAAATACGGCCGACAAGGAAGATTTAATAAATTATTTAAGTTTCTCCAGAACCCTTACATTTTTCTGTTTTGTAGGAGTAAGGGAGTACAAAAATTTTCCGTATATTTTATTGTCCCAAGCACTTTCGGACACTTTTATAGCCATTTTAAAGGATGCTTAGTCTTGAAAAAATTATATATATATATATATATGTGTGTGTGTGTGTGTGTGTGTGTGTGTGTGCACACAGGGCGTACTCACTTTTTGACATTCTATAACTTCTTGAATCTTATCTTTTTTCAGATTCAATGCATTTAATTTCATTTAATATTTAATTTAAAATGTTCATCTTTGTAATTCAATAAACATTAATTCTTAATTTTTACCATTAATAATGTTTGCAAATCAATGAACGCTGCATTTATTGTCATTTAAAAAGAGAGTATATTTAAAAAGAGGGTACATAATTTGGGATATATATATATATATAAAGACATCTTTATGTTTAACATTCTTTTTATAGATACAAGTATTTAAGTAAATGCTCTGTTTATAATAAACAGTATTAAATAACATTTACTGGCCTGAATATCCCAGAAATTTTCATAGAAAATATTCGTCATCCGACAGGATTCGAACCTGTATCCTATACGGAACCATCATATAGCCTGACGTGCCTTAACCGATTCGGCCACTGAGGACCGTTCGGTTGGCAAGGTCGATTTTACTGCTTATAAACTTCAGTCTTCTATGAATCTCTCACGTACATTCATAACTGCTCATGGCGTATCAAATGTAAACATGGACGAATATTTTCTATGAAAATTTCTCGGACATTCAAGCCGGTAAATGATATTTAATACTGTTTATTATAAACAGAGCATTTACTTAAATACTTGTATCTATAAAAGGAATGTTAAACATAAAAATATCTTTAAATAATTGTCGGACTTTGTCCATTTCATTATATATATATATATATATATATATATATATATATATATATATATATATATATATATATATATATATATATATATATAATGTATAGAGTGAGAGAGAGAGCGAGAGGGAACATATCATGACTGTCTCTATTATTTAGAATACACTCCAATTGGCATTTTTATTTATTTATTTTTAATTTTTATAAAATACATTGAGATTTTCTTAATGGGGCTATCGAATATGATTAAGTCATAATCTATATATATATATATTAATTTATAAAGATCTAAAATACTACATTTATTATATTTAATTATAATCTATATGTATATGGTATTGTAAAATTTAAATATTAGAATTTAATTAGGCATTTTCAAACTTTTTTATTTATGATCAAATAATAGATATATAATTATGTAATTTTTTTAATTAATTATTTTTAAAGAAAATATAATACAATGTCTACAAATAACTAATTTCATTTCTTTGATTTAATAAATTTTTGTTTTTCAGAAACTTAATAATATATAACTTTTCATGTAGGCACAAAGGACATGGGTCATTTAAAGATCTACATGTTCTCGTTTTTTATTAGTTTCCATTTTACTGTATGTGTTTTATTAGTTTCTTTTTAATGACAAAAATATCTGGATATGGATGTTTGTTTGCAATATTTAATATTATTAAAGGAAGTCAGATGTTGGATCTATCTTAATTTAAATTCATTTTTAGTGGATCCAAAATAGAATTCTTCAATATTAGGTTAGTTGAGATAGTGCATTGATATACTATAGATTCTGTGAGACATTTATTATTCAAAGGACGATTTACAGTTATATAAGTTTTCTTTTCTATTGTTTATTCTTATTTCTGGATCACTATTTCTTTGATTCTGGTTAAAGTACTTATTTTTAAATGTTTTTATGTTTTTTTATAATTTTTTCTAAATTTTCAGTACAATTATAACTTAATTTTAATGTATTTTTATTAAAATATTTGCTAAGAGTATTATTTCTAGGAAAATGTTTTTTTAATTAAAGTAAGAAATTTATGTCCTAAGTTACTACTAACCCTTTGGTTGAATGGTGGTGTGTATCAAATGATTTTTCTATTTCTATGTCTTCTCTGGTTTTTATTATCATTTTTATATAATTAATATCAGGGCTTTTATAATCACTATTCTTTAAAGCTATTTTTTTTTTTTAAATTAGTGTTTTCATAGAATATTTTTTCATTAGCAGAATTTATACTTATTCGTTTTTCTATACATGAAGTTATATGTTTTATTATAGATGGAGGATGATTTGACTTCGAGTGGATATATAAACGATTGGTATTTATTTCTTTTATACAGTTGGGATATATTTTTCATTAAGTCTAATGTTATATTAAGGCAGTTTACCTTTATTAATTTTGTATTAATAGTAACTTTCAAATTTAGGCATTTAAATTCTCTATGTATTAGTTTTCTAATCTTATCATTTTTGAAGTTTGTAGACTTCCTCACAACCATAAGGCCATCGTCCCTATACAGTCCAATGTATTTAATATTAATTTCACGGTGTGCAATCATATTATATAAAATAAATAGACCAACATGATCGGAAGACTCTGGAGAGTCCAACGATCCCAGTGTGATATCAAAATGGTATTCAGAATTGTTTATGTAGTATTTTAGATCTTTATAAATTATAATATAAATATAAGAAATATGACTTTCGAAAGCCCCTTCAAGAAAATCTCAATGTATTTTATGAAATAAGAAAATAAATAAAAAAATAAATAAAAATGCAAATTCTATTGTAGTGTATCCTAAATAAACCAGACTGTGATGACACGTTCTCATATAAGGAAGCCAATATCAACAGTCAAAAATTTCAAACCCCCACTTACTTTGCCACCGTAAATTGTACTTTACATGGTATTTGTCAAAAAACAACACCCCTTACAAAAATTTAAAATTTTCTTTTCCCACCAACTTTAGCTTATATAAAAAGGGTAAATCATTTTTTCGAAAGTTATTCAGCATCACATTAAATTTTATGTTTAATTTAAGATTTAGGTTTTGGTTTCGATACATGGTAATTTCTGTGTTGCGATGAAAGCATATTTTTAAATAATAATTATAATCTTATGCTCTACTTTGTATCGAGCACTGTTTATAAAAATAAATGGTAAAGAATCCTGGATTATAAATCTGAATGTTCTTTCTTTTTAGTTTGAAATATATATATATATATATATATATATATATATATATATATATATATATATTTGAATATTTAGGCAGCAATCTTTCTTTCATGCACATTTCATTAAAAACGACTGACAAGGTGCTTTTATTTAGTTTTTTATATAATTTCTCGTGCGATCTAATAATGTTTTTCTCTTCAGATGATAAATTATATAAAAACTGTCCGAATGTTCTTTTTATCCGAGCGCTTTCGGCT
>OZ038492.1:19052347-19177347 GCA_964036315.1 Acanthosepion esculentum | reverse complement strand
CTGGGATTTTGTCCCTTTTGGGGTAAGTGCTGGGATTTAGTCCACTTTTGGGGTAAGGGCTGGGATTTTGTCCACTTTTGGGGTAAGGGCTGGGATTTTGTCCACTTTTGAGGAAAGGGCTGGGATTTTGTCCACTTTTGGGGTAAGGGCTGGTATTTTGTCCACTTTTGGGGTAAGGGCTGGGATTTTGACCACTTTTGGGTAAGGGCTGGTATTTTGTCGACTTTTGTGGTAAGGGCTGGGATTTTGTCGACTTTTGGGGTAAGGGCTGGGATTTTGTCCACTTTTGAGGTAAAGGCTGGGATTTTGTCCACTTTGGGATAAGGGCTGGGATTTTGTCCACTTTGGGATAAGGACTGGGATTTTGTTCACTTTTTGGATAAGGACTTGGATTTTCTCCTCTGGATTTCGCTACACTGAGTTTTTTTTTGCTGTATGTTAATCTTGTCATGTTTCTATATTTCCTGTGACTTTTTTTTACCTGGATTTGTTTTGCGAGATAGATACATATGAAGGGATTGAGAAATATGAACAGACTGGTGATATATATATATATATAGATAGATAGATAGATAGATACTCAACAAATTATAACAGTAGAAGAGACGGCGAAAAGATAAAATTTACTAAGAACTACAAAGGACAAAAAATGTGGAGAGCCATGATTGCCCATGTCCTGAAGGACATGGCATATAGAAGATCTAGATAACCCAATTCTGTTAGCCGTTACTAAGATATTCTTTTCCTACTGGGTACTATGTACCCTCAGGACGTCGCCAATCATGGTTCTCCACAATTTCCTGTCCTTTTTAGCTCTTAGTATTTTAAAAATCTTTTTACTATCTCTCCTAATCTCCGTTCTGCCAAACAATTTACTCAAGCTCATTTGGTAGGTTATGCGATACCACTTCTTACATTCAATATATCCTTTGAGTGTCAAGTTTTCTAAACCCCTTTTCCTCATTATGCGCCCGATAAAGTCCTCCTATCTCTTTTTGATGATAAGAATAAGTATCCATTTTGTTTCCATTTCCTCTAAAACTTTGTCATTGCTGATATGTTCAGTCTATGGCATTCTCATCATCCTTCTGTAGAACAACATTTCTTCTGTTTCAAGTCTCTTCTTCATCTATGAGAAGATCACCACTTCTACTAATTATGTCTTCACAAATATGTATATGAACAAAGGCTGAGTATCACCTACCATGGATTCTATTGCGAAAGGAGAATAACATATATTTTTATTAGTTCAAAATTCCCAAGAAAATTCAATTTCGGCATTTAATGACCCATGAATGATTTGACATGCCGTTAAACAAACAAATCAATCAATAGATGTGGCACAAAACCCAATGGAGTGAGCATCGAACGTCTGTCTTATATATATATATATATATATATATATATATATATATATATATATATATATATATATATATATATATATATATATATATATGTGTGTGTGTGTGTGTGTGTGTGTGTGAGAGAGAGAGAAAGGCAGAGAGAAACTACAAATTATAATGCGTAAAGACAGAATAACTTATTAAATTTAAAGAAATTAAATAATTTAACCGCAGTACTAGATCGTCATCTAGGTGTCATTATTTTACATTTTAATTGGCTGGATGTAATCGTAAGTCCTTTGCTACCAGTTTATTTTTTTTTACGAATTTAAACGCAATACTAGATTGGAAGTTAGGTCTCATAATTTTTCAGTTGAAATGTCTAGATGTAACAGTAAGTTCTCTGCTAATAGTTTCTTTTCTCACACTTTTCGCTTGTGGAAGTCTCTACCGATTTCTTTCTTTTCGGCCCAACTCTGACTTTTCAATGCAATGTCAATCGTTATCTTCTGCCTTCTTAATTGTTTTCTGTTTTTTTATTCTTTCACACTCAGTGACCCCCCTTGTGTCTTATTGGCTTTATTGCCTTACTTGGGGTGAAAAGATTTTTAAAAAATATAATAAAAACTGATTTGCAAATTTATGTCATCCCAAGTTCGCATATCGGTGAAAAGAGTCGGTGAGAGCGAAACAGTGGTTCCCAAACATTTTATGGTTGCTACCCCACTTGTGCATTCAAACAACCCTAATACCCCCCCCCCCCCAGTTTATAGCCGACCTTGAATTGGATTTTCTTGGTATTCGGATTGTATCTCAAACGAATATCTTAAAATCTTATAATAATTGTTAAATAAATGAGAGACACTGTAAAGTGAAGGTAAGACACACTTCCGATACAATAAGGATGTAGGTGTGCTGTATGTTAGGGTTCAGTTGTGCCACTGTCACTCTCTGGCTACCCAATTTTCTCACGAAATCATCCCCACCCCATATATCTCCACCAGCGGATCGGCAACGCCCACTTTGTGAATCACTGGTCCAGAACTTATACTGGAAGCAAACCGTAAGTAATACTATAAAGTCAAAGTACTTAAAATTCAATAAAATATTAGACACAAGGCCCAGTGGATAAAAGCGTTGATCGGATCGAGTGACGTGACCCAAAGACTTGTCAGTGCAATACCTGTCTGCTGCAATGGTGAAGAAAAACTTGGAGTGTTGAGTTAAAGGGAGATCATTGAGACATCCGGAAGAGGCATGACACGTGGAACTAGAACAATCTACCTTGGTGGACGAAATAAAGGTTTCAGTTCGAAATTCCAATCACCTGAATAAGTCCGGAGCGCAAAACGGCCGAAACAAATATGACAATAAAGACGAGGACAGCAGTCCGAACAATGTAAATAATGTAAATAATTACAATACCCCATCTCAGAAATATAGACAAAATATTAGAAATTTTTAAATATCTTAAATTGCTTTTAGCATTACTGTGTACTTTATATATATATATGTATATAAACAAGTGTTTACATTGTATTCATCCGGTTATTTTATTACGATTATCTCCTCTTTCCATAAATTAGCCAGACCTCAAGCTATCGGTAAATGTGTCAAACCCTCATAATCTTCGTGTTAAAAAATGCTTTTGTTTCAATTCAGACTAATCAAAATTTATTTCAGCTAATTTTTTTCTCAAATAGCCTTTCAGAAAAATATATTTTATTTTTGAAAGATTTTTTTAATAAAAGCACTTATGGCATGTTGACAGATTTGTTAATATGGACTAAACTAACAAGGTGTGTCTGTTCAATTTTTTATCAAGCTTTTTTCCCGATTTTCGACATGGTGTTTTATGTTAGAATTATAATTGGTAATCTTTCCAAATTTCATTTATTTTTAATCCATATAATTTTCGCTGTCACTCGTTATCAAGAATTACACAAATCTTGAAAACGATTGTAGTCACAGCCGAAAATACTTGGATTAAAAAAAAATTAACTTTGGAATACTTTGGCAATTTTAATTCTGAGATAAAACAACTTAGACGGAAATTGGAAAAAAGAAGAAGCTACAGACGAATAGTGACTCAAAATTATTATATGATATTATTACTATCTACTTCATTGATCATAGCTGAGCCCCGCACTTAATTGTGAACCCCATGATCTTTTCAATGGCTGTATAGTATGTACAGACGGTTTTGAATTCAGAGTTGTCATTCTCCTAGACTAGTTCCCAACCACGGCTAGAAAACCCAATCTACGTTGGGAGGACGAGGGATGCATCCATACCTTTTTCCATTTTGCGAAAGTGAATTTAACGTATTAGAACAAAATCCGAACACTGTTCATCGAATTCTTATTTTCGAGCCGCTGATCACTACACCACCTACACGTCCATATTACGAAAGATACAACGACAATACGTTCGTCTCCTCCTAGCATTTTTAAATACTGTGATTTTTCATGCCTTCTTGTGTTGATCGTGGAGGAGTTTCACATTTTGATTTTCCTTCGCTTAGACTGGTTGCCTCCTAAACTAGAGAACCCAGTCTTTAGTACTATTTAACCCATAGCTTGACGAGGGTTATAGCGCAGAAGAGAAGGGATTATGCCCTTCCTAACTGAATGCCACAGACTAGGTCTGAATTTGAACCCAGCTCTTCTATTATACTTTTCACACTAATAACCGAACTGAACATTGTATAACAATAATAATAATATGTAACATTTACGTCAAGGTAACTGCAAAAAGTTCGTATGAATATCACCCAGACCCGGTTAAAGAGATAGGACCTGTAGCAAGTATATAGGACTTTACGATGCACACAGACAGGACAATCAAAACTAATCGCCCAGACATCGTAGTCAAAGACCACAAGAACAGAATGTCCTTTCTTGTTGACATGGCAGTCCCTGCAGACGGTAATGTATCGTTTAATATTTTCAAAAAACTATCAAAATACAAGGATCTTGAAGTGGAAATCTAAATAATGTGACACATGAGGACATCAATAATTCCAGTTGTAGCTGGAGCACTCGGATTGATTGGAAAAAGGTTTCGATAGACTCCTTGATGAGATTCCTGGTATTCCATGACTTAAAGAAAAACAAAAATTGTACTCAGAAGTACAGCGCAAACATTACGAAAATCTGTAAATATGAAAAAAAAGTTACTAAAATATTACAGTGTAAAATGATATAAAGCAATTTCTGAGCTTAGGTCTCTGGTTGGAACCCGGAAGAAAATGAGTATATAAGAGTAATCAAAGGAAATAATAATAAATTTGTGATGTCAACGAACACTCGTTGACACTTTTGTGATGTTAACGAATACTCACGATCGTTGTAGTAGATACTTTGTAATCGCAGACACAATTATAGTAACGCCGTTAAACAATACTAGTGTCAGACGCCTTCGAAAATCGCTGGCACTAATAGTACTTGCTCAATATTACACGCTCGAAAAGTAAAAATCGAATAGTGATCCGAATAGAGAAATAAGATAGTGAATAGAGTAAAGAATAGCGATCCGAATAGTAATAGAGGATAGAATAGAAATAGAGATCCGAATAGTAATAGAGCATAGAATAGAAATAGAGATCCGTATAGTAATAGAGGATAGAATAGAAATAGAGATCCGAACAGTAATAGAGGATAGAACAGAAATAGAGATTCGAATAGTAATAGAGGATAGAATAGAAACAGAGGTCCGTATAGTAATAGAGGATAGAATAGAAATAGAGATCCGAATAGTAATAGAGGATAGAATAGAAATAGAGATCTGTATAGTAATAGAGGATAGAATAGAAATAGAGATCCGAATAGTAATAGAGGATAGAATAGAAACAGAGATCCGTATAGTAATAGAGAATAGAATAGACATAGAGATCCGAATAGTAATAGAGGATAGACTTGAAATAGCGATCCGAATAGTAATAGATGATAGAATAGAAATAGCGATACGAATAATAATAGAGGATAGAATAGAACCAGAGATCCGAATAATAATAGAGGATAGAATAGAAATAGAGTTCCGTATAGTAATAGAGGATTGAATAGAAATAGAAATTTGAATAGTGATAGAGTATGGAATAGAAACAGATATCTGAATATTAATAGAGGAGAGAATAGAAATAGAGATCCGAATAGTAATAGAGGATAGAATAGAAATATGGGATAGAATAGAAATAGTGATCCGAATATTAATAGAGGATAGAATAGAAATGACGATCGTTAGTCGTCACGCTGCTTTCTACTTATGCGTTTCCTCTATGGTCATGTGATCCACTTAATTCCATAATGGGATCGTCTGTGTTTGCTCAGTGGCGATCTACATTCAAACTCAGGTTTCGGCAGCGACACTTTATTCCTATGTAATAATAATAATAATAATAATAATAATAATAATAATGTTGGGACAAAATTCTTTAGAAGTGTACAAGAAATAAGCTTTGAAAAAAATGAAATATATATATATATATATATATATATATATATATATATATATATATATATATATGTGTGTGTGTGTATTTTTTTAAATTCGACATTTTTTCTTATTACTATTAACATTATTTTTAGCCGACCGCCTGATTACTGTGGATACTGAGATCGACTCCAAGCGGTGTCACCCTGTTTCCTGCCTGAACGCAATATCCTGGCCATGAGTATTGTGTTTTAAATCTTCAATTTTATATATAATGATTAATGGTGCATTATGGGTAGCAAGGTCTATTGTATTATCCTAACAGTTATTGGATGGGCGTTAACGGTTAGGCTATTAAGTAGAAATAATAGAAAATTTAATAAAAAGTAGAAAAGTTAAAAAAAATTGGATAGACTGAACACGTTTATATATATATATATATATATATATATATATATATATATATATATATATATATATATATATATATATGCTCATTTCATTAAAAATGACTGACAAGGTGTTGTATTTAGTTTTTTATACAATTTCTCATGCGATCTGATAATATTTTTCTTTTCGGATGATAAATTATATAAAAACTGTTCAATGTTCTTTTTATCCAAGCGCTTTCGGTTATACATTTCGCCATTTTCAAGGATTATATTTTAACTGTTAGAATTAGAAATAGTTTGTTATATATATGTTTTATAAAATGTTTCATTTTTTTGTTTGAAAACACGGTCAAGATATTATGTCCATGTTCAAAGTTAATATTATTAAGTGTTGTTTTTATTAATAAGGCTTCCATTATTTTTAGCCTTTTTTTTGCATGTGGATGATGCTATTATATTAGTGTTGTCGACAAGTATGTTCCGAATAGTGTCCGGTAGGTCTCCATGAATATTTAAATGAGATCTAATTGAGCTATTGTCAGAAAGGTGTAGAGTTAGTCTGCGTGTTAAACAATTATTAATAAAAACAAACAAACCAACACTTAATAAGCAACAGCAATAAAAATACGAACAGAAACATCTTGAATTACAAAAATTATTGCTACGTGTAATGTTAAATAAAGAGCAACATTCCAGAAATGAAACAGTTCTCCCACAAGACGCTATTTGAAGCAATATCGAAGATTTCACGTATGCACCCGACGAAGACAAAACCTTTGCAACTTACTTCCGAAGGTACGAAGATCTATATGAATTCGACTGCAGAGATTGGTCAGACGCACGAAAAGTACGTCTATTACTAAGAAAATTAGGCACATGCGAATATACCAAATTTGTAGATTATATGCTACCGAGGAAAACAAATGAATTAACTTTCAAAGAAGCCAGAACTTTTCAGCCATAATACCTCACTATTCCACAAAAGATGGAAATGTCTGAACCTAACAAAAAAGGACAGAGAAGATTACATAAATATTGCAAATATTGTGATGACTTTAAATTATCGGAACTCAGCGCGGACAATTTCAAATGCTTAATATACGTCCAAGCCCTGGTTTCAACCAAAGACGCGGAAATGAGACGCAGAATCCTTACAAAATTGCAGATTGAACAAGATTTGACACTTCAAAAACTAGCCGAAAACTGCCAGAGATGCATCAGTGTGAAGAAAGACTCAAAAGATATAAGCTGGCATCCCGCACATACGTAAAGTACGAAGACAAACCAACTTTCCCTCCTCAGAAAAAAACCAAACCAATTTTCCCTCCTCAAAAACAGGTAAAACAATTTTTTCTACTTCTAAAAGACAATATCAGAAAAAACTACCACCCAGTCCATGCTATGGCTGTGGGACTTGGCATTGGTATAAAGTCTGTCCATACCGTTTTAAAACTTGTCTATCATGTAAAAAAATAGGACACAAAAGTTCTCATTCTTCTCACTAGAAGAGAAAGCAAAAGCAGAATAAGAATCACGAGGACTGACCAAGCGGATGAGACTAACATAAGGAAATACGTACAAGTAGAAATGCAAAACAGAAAAGTCAGACTACAGTTGGATTCTGGCTCTGACTTAACTATTATTAACGTATAAACATGGAGAAAACTGAACAAACCTGCCATGTTAAAAACGGATAAAATTGCGAGGTCAGTAACTGGGAGAAAAATAAAATTAGAGGGTGAAGTGATTACAAAGTGACATTTAATGGAATGACGAAAAAATTTCAAATGTATGTATTAAGAAATACAGAAAACTTATTCGGAATGGACTGGATGCAAAAATTCGAACTTTGGGATTTACCAATAAGTACGTACTGCCAAAATGTAAAATGTTTATCAACCGAGGCAGACAAATTAAAAGAAAAACTAAAAGAGTTTCCCCGAAATATTTTCAGCAGGTCTCGGAAGACGTAAAAAAATGGCAGCAAATATCGAAATAAAAGAAAACGTTCAACCTATCTTCAAGAAAAAAAAGGAGCGTACCGTTTGCGTCAATAGAAAAAATAGATCAAGAATTGGCTAGACTCGAAAAGACTGGCATATTGACAAAAGTAGAATACAGTCAATGGGCCGCACCTACGGTTTACGTCAAAAAGAAATCAGGAGAGATTCGAGTATGCGCTGATTTCTCAACGGGTTTGAACGCAGCGATAAAAGATTACTACTATCCTCTACCCAGTCCAGAAGAAGTATTCACTAAATTAAATGGCGGAAATTTTTTTTCAAAAATAGATTTAAGTGAAGCCTACTTACAAATTCCAGTCGATGAGGAAAGTTCAAAATTTCTGTGCATAAACACACACAAAGGATTGTACAAATACCAAAGATTACCATTTGGGATTAAGGTTGCGCCGGCTATATTCCAACAGACAATGGATACTATGCTCGCCGGACTAGAGTACTCGATTGCATACCTGGATGACGTATTGATAAATAGCGAAAGTGTTGAACAACACTGGGAACAGGTACAAGAGGTGTTTAAGAGAATACAAAGCTATGGGTTCAAGGTAAAAGAAAACAAATGCGATTTTTTCATGAATGAAATTAAATACCTGGGCCATATCAAGAAGGAAGACGACCAGACCCTGAAAGGGTAATAAAAAATGCCAGTTCCAAAGAACATAACAGAATTACAAAGTTTTGTAGGCTTAGTGAGTTACTACCAGGAATTCATTCGTCACATGCATAAAATTCGCGCACCACTGAACGAACTTCTGAAGAAAAAAAAAGTTTGGTAGTGGACAGATGAATGCCAGAAAACGTTTGACAAAATAATTAAGACGTTAACTTCGGATTTATTTTTTGCTCACTACGATCCTAAATTAGAAATAATTGTAGCAAGTGACGCGAGCGCCTATGGAGTAGGGGTGTGTATACTGCAAAAGATGCCGGATGGGACAATGAAACCCATCGCGCATGCTTCTAGAACCCTATACCAACGAAAACAGTGCCATTGGAAGATTCTGTAATCGCAGCCCTACGACATGAAGAAGATATCAGGACAGTACTATGTTGTACAGTTCGAAACCTCCCCGTCACACTACAAGAGATAAAAAATGAAGCAATAAACGATGAATTCATAAAAGAAACAAAAGCAAAAGTAGCAGAAAAAAATAAGCAAATATCGGCCAGCTTTTCTTTATGCGATAATGTGCTACTTTATAAAGAAAGGGTTGCAATTCCCAAAAGACTACAAAAAACGAATCCTAAAGGATTTCCACAGGGGCCATCCAGGAAAAATAGAATGAAATCGCTGATGCGAAGCTATGTATAACGGAAAAACATGGACCAGGATATTACTCAGATGGTAGAAAAATGCAAGGGTTGTTCCTTAGCAGCCAAAGCACCGCCAATCTTCCATAAGCCATGGCCAGAGACAGATCGTCCGCGGTCAAGAATACACGCAGATTATGCAGGTCCAATTGATGGTTTCTACTATTTGATCATAGTGGATAGTTATAGTAAATGGCCGGAGGTGTTTCATTGTAAAAATCCTACTTCGGAAACTACCATAAATTGCCTCCACGAGCTGTTTGCTCGTTCGGAGTAATGGATAGTCTAGTCACAGATAATGGAACGCAATTCACATCAGCGGAATTGCAAGAGTTTTGCGAAATATATCAATATAAAATCCCCGCCATATCACCCAAGATCAAATGGGCAAGCGGAGAGCTTTGTTGATACACTCAAAAGAGCGTTAAGAAAAGCATATGATGTGCCTACGGAAAAAGCATTACAACAATTTCTACAGGTATATAGAATTACGCCAAATAATGCTACGCCATCGGCATTAACACCCTCATAAGTGATGTTCGCTAGAAAAATCAGATCTGTATTTGATAAATTGCTACTAAGTCAAACGAAGCAAATAACACAATTGTGCGTACCAAAAAGAAAATTCCACCCAGGAGAAAAAGTTTTTTTTAAAGCATATAAAAATAATTCATCTTACTGGGAGCAAAGTACAATTGAAAAAAAGAATCGGGAATATGGTTTACATAGTACAGGGACACAAATTCTCACGTAGAAGACACGTAAACCAAATAAGGAAGAGACTGTTACAGGATGCTAACGGTCCAACCCAGGAAGAAGTGATGGATACGATTTTCGATACATTTGTTATAAAAAAGCCGCAAACAATGCCAGAACCACGAAGATCGTCTAGAAAAAGGAAGTTCACAGAACATTTGGAAATAGATCCAAAGAAAAAAAATATTAAAAACCCCTGCTACGCAAAAGCTTCGGAAGGGGGGTGTTAGGGGAACTTACCCATAATAATAATGGACTATTCCGGATATTATAAATACTGCGCCTCAAGAGGGAGCAGGGAGGATTATTGTAAGAACATTGGAATAGTGATACTTGTCGAGACAACATAGTTCACTCTAACCAAATCTGATAGTCATTACTAATACTTCTACTTCTTTGTATATATTTCTGTTTGTAATATATCTGTGTTATTCCATACCTGTGTTCGAGTTATTCTTCATTGGTTCTAGGTTGGACCATCACCGTGGTACAAGGAATTTGGACCATAACACTGAATTTATACAGCCACATACACACACACAAAACACACACTCATATATATATATATATATATATATATATATATATATATACATATATATATATATATATATATATATTGGCAGCAAGTATTCTTTCAAATATGTTGGATTGAATAATATCGACAAGTTTTCTCTATACAAATTTTTGTAAACTTTTTCAAATTTCCAAATTGGTTGTTTTATATAATCGGTAAATTTACTAAATTTCATATTTGGTTATTTTTATTTTTTTATTTTGATTTATTTTTTTCGGAGTACTTTCGAATGTTGATATATACACAAAACACAATCCTTGAAAACGAATGTAGCAACATTCGAAATTACTCGACAAATAATAAGGTATAAATATGAACGTTTGTAAATTTACCAATTGTAAAAAGAAACAATCCGAGAAAAACTTATTAAAGAAAATATGCACTTTCAGGTGGCTCGAATATTCAGGCCGGTAGGCGAAAATAAATAAATATACTGTTTAATAAATAAACAGAGCGTCTACTCAAATAGACGTATACGCTAAAAATTAAAAAAAAAACGTTTAAATTGATAAAATCTGTCGGATTAATAAAAAATAAAATCCATTATATCATTAGAAAATATATTATGAAAAATTTCTCAGAGTTAACCTGTAGAGAAAGACAATATTTATAAATGTAAAAGACAATAGGAAAACTGTAATAGTTGCCGACGCGTTTCGTCCAGTTTGGACTTTTTCAAGGCAAAAACGAAATGAATTTATTAAACAAAGTAACTAATAATAAAACAAAATGTCCTTAACAACTGGAAGAAATTAGAGAATATTATTTCCATACTGTTAACTGAAAATTCGTCAATTACTGTCACATGTAGAGATATCGTTTTTATTGCTGTGTTCACGGATTCAACCATTTTCTTTTGATTTCTTAATACTGTTTTGTATGTTTGTTTGGGAGAGCAGTAATTGTATATATATATATATTGACTGAATTTGTTATCTGACCTTAATTTTATTGCTAATTGCTATTTTTAGTCAGTACACATATTTGATTTGATATATCCGTTTGTTTTATATTCTTAAACAGTGGAATTTAATAAAAAACGGCCTATTTTGTAGCTCAAACAAGAATCGAACCTGTATCCACATTTCGGTACATTCGTTTTGAACGAAGCTGACATTCAACATGGTTAAGGGTAGGGTAGGGAGGTTAGAGTTAAGTTTAGGGTGTAATAGTAAAAATTCACCACTTTTCAGCTATAGTCGACGCGTGCTACATAAAAGTATAGAACTGTGTGCTATATAAAAATATAGAAACGCCATATTTATTACAACGTTTCGGCCGTTATACGCTCCGGCCTTCTTCAGGTGGTTGGAATGTCGAACTGAACCCTTTATTTCGCTCATTGGGATAGAGTGTACTAGTTCCACGTGCCATGTTTAATGGATGTCAGTTATCAGTTATCTCCTGAAGAAGGCCGGAGCGTACAACAGCCGAAACGTTGTAATAAATATGGCGACAAAGATGAGGACGATAGTTCGAATAATGTAAGTAATGTACATAATACATCATCTCAGAAATATAGACAGATACTGAAAGGCTGAAATGTTGTGATAACAATGGCGACAAAGATGAGGACAATAGTCCGAATAATGTAAATAGTGTACATAATACCTCATCTCAGAAATATAGACAGATACTGAAAGGCCGAAACATTGTAATGAATATGGCGACAATGATGAGGACAATAGTCCGAATAATGTAAATAGTGTACATAATGCATCATTGCAGAAATATAGACTGATACTTAAAGGCCGAAACGTTGTAATAAATATGGCGACAAAGATGAGGACGATAGTCCGAATAATGTAAATAGTGTACATAATACGGCATCTCAGAAATATAGACAGATGCTGAAAGAACGAAACGTTGTAATAAATATGGTGACAAAGATGAGGACAATAGTCCGAATAATGTAAATAATGTACATAATACCACATCTCAGAAATATAGACAGATACTGAAAGGCCGGATCCTTCTAATAAATATGGCGACAAAGATGAGGACAATAGTCCGAATAATGTAAATAGTGTACATAATACGGCATCTCAGAAATATAGACAGATGCTGAAAGGACGAAACATTGTAATAAATATGGCAACAAAGATGAGGACAATAGTCCGAATACTGTAAACAGTGTACATAGTACCTCATCTCAGAAATATAGACAGATACTGAAAGGCCGAAACATTGTAATGAATATGGCGACAAAGATGAGGACAATAGTCCGAATAATGTAAATAGTGTACATAATGCATCATTGCAGAAATATAGACTGATACTTAAAGGCCGAAACGTTGTAATAAATATGGCGACAAAGATGAGGACAATAGTTCGAATAAATAAAATAGTGTATATAATACCTCATGTCAGAAATATAGACAGATACTGAACGACCGAAACGTTGTAATAAATATGGCGACAAAGATGAGGACAATAGTCCGAATAATATAAATAGTGTACATAATACTTCATCTCAGAAATATAGACAGATATTGAAGGCCGAAACGTTGTAATAAATATGGTGACAAAGATGTCGACAATAGTCCGAATAATTTAAATGGTGTACATAATACCGCATCTCAGAAATATAGACAGATACTGAAAGGCCGAAACGCTGTAATAAATATTGCGACAAAGATGAAGACAATAGTCAGAATAATGTAAATAATGTACATAATACCTCATCGCAGAAATATAGACAGATACTGAAAGGCCGAAACGTTGTAATAAATATGGTGACAAAGATGAGGACAGTAGTCCGAATAATGTAAATAGTGTACATAATACATCATCTCAGAAATATAGACAGATACTGAAAGGCCGAAACGTTGTAATAAATATGGTGACAAAGATGAGGACAGTAGTCCGAATAATGTAAATAGTGTACATAATACATCATCTCAGAAATATAGACAGATACTGAAAGGCCGAAACTTTGTAATAAATATGGCGACAAAGATGAGGACAGTAGTCCGAAGAATGTAAATAGTGTACATAATACCTCATCTCAGAAATATAGACAGATACTGAAAGGCCGAAACGTTGTAATAAATATGGCGACAAAGATGAGGACAGTAGTCCGAATAATGTAAATGATGTACATAATACCTCATCTCAGAAATATAGACAGATACTGAAAGGCCGAAACGTTGTAATAAATATGGCGACAAAGATGAGGACAGTAGTCCGAATAATGTAAATGATGTACATAATACCTCATCTCAGAAATATAGACAGATACTGAAAGGCCGAAACGTTGTAATAAATATGGCGACAAAGATGAGGACAATAGTCCGAATAATGTAAATGATGTACATAATACCTCATCTCAGAAATATAGACAGATACTATATTACTTAATAACTATGTGGAATTATTCCCTCATTTTATGTATAGTAGATAATGATTCCGATGTTAACCATAACGTAAAAATGACAGCATATTTGTTATTAATTTGCTGTTAGGTTTTTCACATACGAGTCTTTAAATATATTTTATTATTAATACATTTTAATTTGGCGGGGGTGGGGGTCAGTTTATTACTTAATATTTATATGAAAACAATTCCTCGCTTTATGTACAGTAGAAAATTATATCATTTCGATTTTAGCCAGAACGTAAAAATGGCGGATATATTTGGTTAAATTTGCCATTGTCAGGTTTATCCTTGAGAATCTTTAAAGGTATTCTTCCAATTATTTTATTAAATATGCAGAACCATCACTTCGTTGCTTAATAATTATAAAAAAAAAATTCCTCTATTTTATCATCAGTAGGTTATTATATTAAGTTTACCCATGTAAAAATGCTAGCATATTTGCTATTATGAAATGGACAAAGTCCGACAATTATTTTAAAGACATTTTTATGTTTATACATACAAGTATTTAAGTAAATGCTCTGTTTATAATAAACAGTATTAACAACATTTACAGGCCTGAATGTCCGAGAAATTTTCATAGAAAATATTCGTTCTCCGACAGGAATCGAACCTGCATCCTATACAGAACCGTCATATAGGCTGACGTGCCTTAACTGATTGAGCCACAGAGGATAGATCGGTTACGACGTTCGATTTTACTGTTTTTAAACTACAACATCTACCGGCCTGAATGTCCGAGAAATTTTCATAGAAAATATTCGTCCTCCGATATTTCTCGGACATTCAGGCCGGTAAATGTTGTAGTTTAAAGACAGTAAAATCGACAGTGCTAACCAGACTATCCTCTGTGGCTCAATCAGTTAAGACACGTCAGGCGATATGACGGTTACGTATATGATGCAGGTTCGATTCCTGTCGGAGAACGAATATTTTCTATGAAAATTTCGCGGATATTTAGACCGGTTAATACTGTTTATTATAAACAGAGCATTTACTTAAATATTTTATCTATAAAAAGTATGTATAAACATAAAAATATTTGTTATTGTCAGAAGGTTTTTCACATTTGAGTCTTTATATATGTTTTTCAGTTATATAGCAATCTGCTTTAGTACTGACAGAAAAAAAAATAAGAAGATAGAAAATACTCATTAAAATGTTACTGTTCGGTACTACGCGCTCACCCACGAACTAGTAATTTTATTTTATATGAAACTAGACAACGTCTTTATCCGTTCTTCCTCCATAAAACTCCAATGAAAAGTTTTTTATCCGGAGATATGAAGAAGCAATGATATTTATTCCGCCTTTTTCTCTCGCTGTCATTTTTTTTGTTTTTTGAATGTAAATTCCGGGAAGACAGGCAATGCGTGGAAGCCATGGGAAAGATGGACGTTAGAGATAGGATGTCATTTGTTCAATCGTAAAAAAGCAACAAATATATCCCATCTGTCTAGCTAAGTTTTTTTTGCCATCATTTTTTTTTGTCATGAATGATCTCATGATGCCTTGGACATTTTAGGGCGATTCATCGTGAACATGGGATCTCGAGATTTGATATCCGACAGCGATTAAATTTGAACAGGTAAAAGCTTTTCGCCCCTTCCCTCTTTTGTACTTTTGCTGCTATAATTTAGATGACGACAATATTATTCTCATATATATATATATATATATATATATATATATATATATATATATATATATATATGATAAAAGCTCAAACACTAATATTCCATGGTTATAATTTATTACATTGGAATCGTAATCCCGATCCAATTCATCAGACCTACAAATTCAAAAAGAAATCGGAAAATATAACTCCGGGTATAAAAATAAAAGTTTAGTGAGAGTGTATGTGTGGGAGTGGGAAACAAGTGTGAGAGGGAAATGTATGAAAGCTCTAGGGAGAGGGTGTAATAGAAGAAAGAAGAACAGGAAAGGGCGAAAGGTGAAGGTGGGGATTAAAATTTAACAGAGAGAAGTTTTAAAGAGAGGAGTTATAGATTTATATATCTATATATATCTATATCTATCTATCTATCTACCTATCTATCTATCTATCTATATATATATATATATATATATATATATATATATATATATATATATATATATATATATATATATATATATATATATGTATATTGACCGCTAATATTATCTATCTATCTATCTATCTATCTATCTATCTATATATATATATATATGAGATAACGATATATATTTCTTTCTTTAGGAATTCATCGAACTGAATTTATTATGTTGGTTCGTCTCTCTCTCTCTCTCTCTCTCTCTCTCTCTCTCTCTCTCTATATATATATATATATATATATATATATATATATACACAATATAGGCCATATATAAACCAATTATGTTAAAAAACAGTTTTCATGATACAAAATGATGAAATAACAATATTTTGTTATTAATTAAGAATTTTATTATTAATTACACATGTAATGTGTATTTAAAAACGGAAAAAGAAATTTAATTGTTCCACATTGAGTGAAAATTTGTAGTAATAGCTTAAAACTTGTGTAGTAATCTTCAAAATAATAAGTATAATTTTGATTAATTATTAGTTAATAATTCATTTTTTTCGGCCTGATAACAAATGGAAATCAACCAAAATGCCTTCATGAAAATATAGCCTGATTGAAAGTATGAAAATAAATTATTAAATGATATCAATAGATTTATGTTTTACTTCTTTACATTAAAAGAGAAATTTATTCCATAAAATGTACTTTGAATGCAAAATTAATAATTATTACTGAAGACCGGTAGAGAAGGTTTATTGTTACATTTGGCTTCATAGTGAAAACCTAGTCTGAGAATTTGGAGTAGTAATAGCTTAAAAGATGTGTCGTCTTTTTCAAAATAATAACTATATTATTATTATAGATAATTGTTTCTTCGTGCTTTAAAAAAACCCCAAAAAAACAAAAACGTAACAGCAACAAATTAGAGGGCAACCATTTATTTACCATCAAGCCATATGACAGATAGCTTCTTCACCTTTCAAGCAGTTTTTTTATAAAACAAGTTCTAATACAGTGTAGTGAATTGTATAAAATATTTTATGTATATTTAAATTTATTTAATACTGTTATAATGTATTATGAATGTTTATTATATTCCACTCATATAACAGTAGGTATATAATATGCAAGTGTTTATTATATACGCGGATAGATATGAGAAATTATATCGAAAACAAAGACTGAATTTCCAATTAAAACTGCCGTAATAACGCAGAAACGGTCCTAGCTCAAGAAGCCCTTGTCTAATTTTAAAGAGATTTGGCACTGCACGCGGCAGGTGTTCAAGATTCAATATGCTGATAAATTGGGTCGGGGGATTATGTATCGTTTAAGCTGTATCCCGTGAACACACATGCATAATAAATAGAAAATTAGAGTATATATATATATATATATATATATATATATATATATATATATATATATATAGTTAGTTTACGAAAAACTAGGTAATCCGTATGGGTAGACCCAAGGAGGATAAAATCCAGAGAGCTCAATGTAAATCAGAGCTAATAATTTAAATAAAAACAGACCACTTTAAGGTTCCATATAATACATTTTTTTTACCACAGCCCTTTTAAAGGACCGCGGATCATCAGATTTTACTTCCAAAAGTTGAAACGAAAAATGAAAAAAAAAAAGCTTTTTGTTTATTTTTCGTTTCAACCTTTGGAAGTAAAATCTGATGATCCGCGGTCCTTTAAAAGGGCTGTGGTGAAATAATTTATTATATGGAACCTTAAAGTGGTCTGTTTTTATTTAAAATATATATATATATATTTGGAAGAGCCGAATACAGAAATTAATGTATATTTTATGCCGCAATGTTTTCAAACCCTCACCCCCAGGTTTGAATTGTTGTTATCCTAGATCGGTTGCCGTCCAAGATTTGCAGTTTACCCATAACTGGGGGAAGAAAAGGTGGATTCATCCAAAGGGCATTTGCACGTAACAAATTAGACTGGAATTCGAACTCGGCTCTTTGATTCCTCAAACCAAGCCGCTATTCATTATTCCACTGTATGTATGTACATAAGTGTTGAAACAATATGGTTATTTCTGTAGTGATGTTATAACATGTTTATGTTATAATTATTGAATAAATACTATATATATATAGATAGATCGTATACAATAAAGTCCCAAATCACCTCATATGGAGAATAAACTTATTTTAACCGACGAAATTCGTCAGTCGAAAAACTAATTCAGAATTTATCCATTTTAATGTTTCAGTGAGACGAAAGGCAGGAGGCTGTGGGCCAGGGGAGGGAGGAAGGTATTTAAATATTATGGAAAATCAAATTTCCATAATATAGGTTTTACTTTATTAGTTACTGTATTTCTCTATCTCTTCAAATATCGAATATGTAACTAATTCTAATTACTATCTTTCCATTATTACACCATATTAATTATATCTTAATTGTCGGCTGTTTTATGAACTCTCTTTCGTTTTTCTTTTTTACACTTCCTTCTCGAAATTTTGGGGTTGTTTTTAATATAATTTTGTATTTTTAAGTACAACTTTATATTTAAAAAATAAACAAGACATGTTTTTAGATTTAACTTTGTCCTCAAAGTCAGGTTTTATTTTTATTTATTTTATTATACATTATTATTTTTAAATGTATAATTTGTTTCACCTTATTATATTTTTATTGCTAAATATTTCTTATTTTTTAATATAACTTATTGATTTTTATTAAATATAACGGTTTTTTAAAAATATAATTTTACTTAATTTTTATATAAATTATTTAAATATTACTTATTTTTAATTTATTTAAATATATCTTATATTTAAATATAACTTGTCTTTGGAAGAGTATGATTTTGTATTTTTAAACATAACTTTATCTATATAATTTAAGTTTTTTTAAAACCCCTTTTTGTTCTTTTAGTTTCAAATTTACACTTCATTCTTCATATAATCCCAATTTAATGTCATAAGGTTAATATCTGGGTTTAATTTTATAAAACCTCTTCCCTTTAAGGCTAATACCTTCCACCCTCCCCTGACCACTGTCTTGTGCTTTTCGTTTGACTGAAACGGATAAATTCTTTATTAGTTTTTCGACGTTTTTTTTGTAGCTGTCACAGTTAAATTTCTAATTCCAACACGAAATCAGTCTATACCGGGGTTGAATAAGACTGACGAATTTCGTCGGTTGAAATAAGCTTATTCACCCAGATGAGATGATTTTAGATTTTATTGTGTATTAATTATTAACTATGTAATAATAAATACATTGGGTTCTTTTGTGGATCACTTTTAATATTTTATATTACTAGGATCAACTTGGATTATATACCAACGGATTTATTAATTTTACTATATATATATATATATATATATATATATATATATATATATATATATATATATATATATATATACATTCAGTTATACAGATATTAGTTTGTAACCCTGTGCTTCACACGTTTGTGATCATCAGACAAACTTTTACAGATATCACAGCACTTTCCACTAAAAACCACGCACACATATATATATATATATATATATATATATATATATATATATATATATATATATATATATACACGATGGGAAATGTGATACAGAAATCCGAAGGACACAGGTATAGTGGAAGATGCCTTCTGGAATCTAAGAAAATTATTAAGAGACTAGAAAATATCATTGCAAACAAAAATTGAACTGCTATGAAATATCTAATATGACAGTAAATGTCGAACAATCTCCTCACAGAAGAAAGACGAGACTTGAAGTGACGGGGTGGCTGCTGTAGCGGTGTATGCTGAGAAGAACATTGACAGAAAATGATCGGAGATATTGAGGAAAGAGGGCCGAGAGAATTTAAAACTCACAGCACATATTGAAGATAAGAGAAGCAAGCGTAACAACAAGTAAGTTACTTTATGTCAATGGATGACCTTAGATCAATAAAGAGATGAATTTGTGGGGGTCATGATAGCCGATTTCATTAAGAGACATAGCACATGAAACAATAATAATAATAATAATAATAATAATAATAATAATAATGTGAGAAGTTCTGGTCACTGTCGTCCTAGTTATTGTAGGGGCGTTGAGGTCTATACCACCGAACTTAACTTCTTCATCATCATCATCATCATCATCATCTGTTTCTTGACTGCTTCACTCCTAGTGGGGGTGGGGAATCTAAGGAAGAAGAAAAAGACAACCTCCTCCAGGAATGATCTGTTGGCGGTGACTACCAGGAGTTCCGGCATTGTCATGTTCTTCCAGTCTTTGATGATATCTTACCGGCTTTGGCTTTGCCGTCTCCGCTTGCTTCCACTTTGAACGGTGCCTTGCATGATGGTCTTGCAGAGGCTGTTATGCCGTGTGAGGTGGCCAAAACCACGCCATCTCCCGATGCTTAATAGTGGCGAGAAGAGATTACTGTCAGCCCATGAAGTTTCTGACCTTCTTCCCAACGTAGTTATCATAAAGTCATACATTAAGAAAATCCGAATAAAGTCGAGTATCCCATCTCTTCAGAAATCTGCGTTGCTTGGCACTGCATATACTCTGTGAAACTTGCTCTCTGATGTCGTACGACTTGATGGAGAACAACGATATTGCCTTAGGTCTTCCCGCATATTGGTAGGTAGTGTGACCATAGCAGAAATCGAAATAATAATAATAATAATAATAATAATATCACATATATATTAAGTCTTCAAAGTATACTAGATGTAGTCTTGTTGAAATCAGGGACCAGAGAATACAATCTGGTCCATCTAGACTTATCGAAAAAGGAAACCTCACCAGTAAACCTTCGATCTAAGGACATGGCATAGTATTACTAGCTGGGCTATGCGCTTAACACCTTGGTTTAATCAGTGAGGTTGGTAATACTAAATACTCAGTTTGCAGGTCTGACAGATTTTCTCGTTCACAGTCTTGAAAAAGAGGTAATGCTTTATAAAATAAAAACTTCCTTTAGTTGCCAGACCTTCTCTAGCTGTGAAGTGAAAGAGCTTGCCCTTGCAATACGGACTGAAAACAGACATTGAGTCTCCTCCAATGGTAGTATTTAAACTTCTTTTAGCTCCCATTTTTGTTTGTAAATAAATGACATGAGGAATCAGTTCTTTCTTTCTTTGTATTACATTTCTAAATTAATTGTTGATGGATAAATATTAATTATATTATCAACAAACAAGTAAATAAATCTGAGTACATTTATTAAACAGTTCACACGGGCCGTTGCGAACATCTTTAATAGATACGCAAGCAAAACATCAACCTGAAAAGAATGTTCTTAAATAGCCTTGTCAGATCTTCACTTGCATATGGATGCCATGCATGGCGCCAAATCTGTCAAAAACATCCAAACTGTCACCTGTGTACAGCCGCTTTCTAAGATCAATGATTAAAAAAAGGCTTTCAGTGAACGAAGCCTGTGGGTCTTGGCAATCATCACACTAGTTGTGGGCTGGCAATACAGATTCAGAAGCAAAGAACTGTACCAAATAGCAGAAACCACATCATTTGAGAACTACCAACAGCGACAACTACAAACAGCAATGGCTAGCACATACATGTTCTATCCATTTTAGTTGAGAAAATAATAATAATGAAGAGAAAATAATGACATAATCAAGATGTTGACAACACTACTTCAAATAAAAGGTTAGGAAGGAAACCTCCATCAATACTGGAAAGAGTGATAACAGCTACTGGGCTTGAGAAGAGAAAATAATGACATAATCAAGATGTTGACATTCCACACTACTTGAAATAAAGGGTTAGGAAGGAAACCTCCATCAATATTAGAAAGAGTGATAACAGCTACTGGTCTTGAGAAGAGAAAATAATGACATAATCAAGATGTTGACATTCCACACTACTTCAAATAAAAGGTTAGGAAGGAAACCTCCATCAATACTGGTAAGAGTGATAACAGCTACTGGACTTGAGAATTATTTTTTTTCTAAAAAAATGTTTTAAGAGCAATATTTTTATAAATTTCAAACGTATGCAGTACTGGCTGCTCGGTCAATGAACGCCAAATGTTTCCTTGTAGTTAAACGGCCAATATTACCATTATCATTAGCAATTGTTAATTCTAGTACACGAGTTGCTATCCCTGTTAATTTATATTTTGAAACATTGAAATTAATATCAACCGGCCCTGATTGAGAAGTCCGACTAAAGAAAAATTCTGCCTCTTCCTTTAGTAGGAGGACTGTTCAATGATTTTTTTTTGCGTATGGTTCACTCTGTACAAGGCCCGGTTGCACCTCGAGGTAGAGTGTTAAGTTAAGTGCTAGTTTATATGGATAGGTATTTACTTGACCACCCACTGAGTTAGGTTGTGACACAAGGTCGGTTTTTAACGTGGAGACCCGAGTGTTTTCACCCGGGCCGCTGGTCTTAGCTGGTCATAGCTTGTCCAAGCTGGTCATAGCTGGTCTAAGCTAGTCATAGCTGGTCTTAGCTTGTCTTGGCTTGTCATAGCTAGTCCAGGCAGGAGCCGGTCCAAGCTAGTCGTAGCCGTGATACTACCAGCGCAGGGACGAATCCCTACACCAGGTAAGTATCAAGTGATCGAATCTCAGCCAAAAGATCGATAAGCGAGCGATCTGAGAACAGATAATACACTTTGATCTTAGCCAAAAGGCCGAGAAGCGATCTGCTAGTTTATATGGATAGGAGTGGAAGATAACGGTTGACTGTAGACTTCAACAGGTTAAGATTGTAGTGCTCGAGAAAACATACACTTGGGAGTCTGTTCCACAGGACAGTGATTTGCGGAGAGATGCTGTTTAAGTGGAACTTACTTCTCACCGATGGAATACGGGGGGAATGTCGGTGATTTGCCTCTATGTGAAGGGCATGGCGGGTCCTAGACATGAAGATTAGACCTGACGGAACCAAGAAATGTAGTTCGTCCGAGTACTTTCCATGGTAGTAGCAATAGAGCAGTGAGAGGGTCACCACATCCCACCTGTGAGAGAGACGTTGGAGGGTGGAAAATAATTCTTCTCAACAAGTATTCGGAGACGCTTTTGAACTCTGGAAAATGTGACCTGGGCAGCTCCCGCTTAAATATGTTAACAGTACTCCATTTTCAGCCTAATCTATAAAGGTAGAGAATAACACGAAGAGTCAGGTACTTATTGAGCAGTACAGAGGACTGACCATTTTCGCTGCATCTTTGGGGGTTGATCGTATATAGGTATTCCACTTGACGTTTTAGGCCAAATATCATCTCGAGACACGGGGGGGGGGGGCTCCTCGCGAAGAGATTTTCGTCGTGACTGGCGGTAGTTTTGGGTCTGATCGGCGGTGATGAAATGTAACTAGTATGGTCTTAGAAGCATTGAATGTAAACAGCCAATTAGTGTTAAATCGAAAGAGAGGTCAAGAGTTTTAGAGGTGCGCCCATATTTCGTCGTATCATCAGCATAGATATTTATAAATGATCGAAGTATATTCTTAGGTAAACCATTTATGTACATCAGAAAGAGGGTTCGCCAGAGAAGTGACCCTCGTAGGACACCTGCGTTGACCTACAGGGCCTTGGAAGACTGGCCGTTAATAACTACCTTCAAGCATCTACATGTTAGGAAGCATTTTATAATAGAGAATACCCTTCTAGTGATTCGATAGCTTTGCTATATGTGTGTCGCGAAAAGCCTCACTAAATCTGTGTGTAATGCAATTAGGACATCAGCAGTGGATCGAACTGATCGCAACCAATACTACTCGTCGCACATGTGGTTGTTTCTATTCAAGTGTTCGACGACCTTGTTGATTAAATCCTCAAAAAGCTTACTGATGATACTGAGCAGACTAATTAATTTATACTGGGGAGGAGAGTATCGATTTTCCGAGTTCTTGATGATCGGGTATACGCTTGCCACCTTCCATATGCTTGGAAAGGATTTTACCCTTCAAGCGGAGATTAAATGACTTTGCTAGGATCGGGGATAATTCTGGGTTGATATTCTTAAGGACGACCACTGGAATTTTGTTTGGGCCAGTGGCTTTTTTGGGGTCGAGGCTTTTGATATGTATACAAACTTCTCTTAGTGAAATGAGTAAATTACTGTCATTGTGCTCAGTGAGACATGGGAAGTTGGGGAGGGAATGACCGTTGCCATCTAACTTTGAGTTTGAGGCAAAGGTCGAGGTGAAGATCTTCGCATTGTCAGTCGAGGAAGATATGACCTCGGGACCATTTAAAATAGAGGGCACAGCCGCTTTAGCTATATTCATAATTGGGTTTGTAATCTTCCAGAATTTTCAACCTTGGACTGGACAGTTGGCGCGTAGATGCACTTTATGTTTTCCAGAACTCCCTTACATTGATTGCAGGTGGTTCTGAAAGAAGTAAGGGCCAGACTACACCACTCCTTGTGTTAGATTTAGAAGTATTGGTTCCGGTAAGCTATGGCTGCAGCGCATTTAGGGGTAAACCAGGGCTGACTGTTTGGTATTTGCTGGAATTTCTTTTGGGGTATGAAAATCCTACATTCCAAAAATGATCCACTCGGAGGTCAGGGCAGTATTTTTGTGGTGAGCATGTTTGAAGAAGGTTGGGAGCGGAGATTCCGTCATAAAAGACCGAAACTGTCCCAGTCTGCCTTTGCGTAGCAAAAAAAATAAAAATTCTATGGAACGGTAAATCAGGGGATGTTGTTGGTTTGGAGTCAATGTGGACACTGACTAGGAAAGGAAAATCGGTGAGGATATTGACAATACAGAGCAAAGACGAATGTGATATTGTAGATGAATGCCACGCGAAAGCACATATACGAGAGATCAGGGTGTCCTCGTGTTTTTGTGTCTCTGCCACAGAGAAACCCGTCTTTGATGTAGGCATCAAGTCCGTGACTCTGGCGATTTAGGTGGTCGTATTTTGTTATAATAGTTGAGTAAGCCGGGATTGTGAGCTCCTGCAATGGGATTGAGACACTGATACCCGTTTCATACGGGAGCAGAAGGTCAGGTTTAGAGTGAAGAAGATGGAGCTCCATTTCTGTAAATTTGGACCGTAGACCCTTACATTGGTGCATGAGATGGTATACCTGGGGTCTACTTTTTCTTTTTTTTTTAGTGTAGGCCGGTTATTAATTTCAAATACGTGCACACACTAAAATAAAGTTTATAGAACTAAGAAATAATGTCGGATAAAAATAGTATCTCATATATATATATATATATGTATCTCTTATGAAAGTCCGACAATTATTTTAAGACATTTTTATACATTCTTTATATGGATGCAAATATATAAGTAAATGCTCTGTTTTATGATAAACAGTATTTATAACATTTACCGGCCTGAATGTCCGAGAAATTTTCATAGAAAATATTCGTTTTCCGACAGGAATCGAACCCGTATCCTATACGGAAACGTCATTTAGCGTAACGTGCTCTTAACCGATCGCTCGATTGGCAAGGTCGAGTTTACTGACTTTAAACTTCAATCTTCCATGAATCTCTCACGTACATTCATATCTGCTCAAGGCGTATCCAAATGTAAACAAATGACGTCATACATATTGAAATGGTCAAAGTCTGACAATTATTTTAAGACATTTTTATATTTATACATTTTTTTTTTTTATTTACTTAAACATTTGTATCTATAAAAAGAATGTATAAACATAAAAATATATATATATATATATATATATATATATATATATATATATATATATATATATATATATATATATATATATATATATATCCTTTCAAAAATATATCTATGCATATGTTTCACGGAGACTAACTTGCCACCTATCAGACCAATAAATGTTTAAATTTCAGGGAAACGGTTATATTATCGTTAATGTCATCACAGCTTACCACGAAACCTTCCATTCGTGAAATGATGTCATGCATACTAAATATATTATATCGTGAGATGGAGTCCGAATATTTCACCAATATTTAAAATCTGCTATAGTAAAGATATTTACCCTCGAATCTGCATTCGAGTAATTTTCTCTGGGTCTAAACAACGACGAGTTGCGTCAAAGACAGACGCGAAGATTTTGACGTTAACTAACGATAGAATGGTGTACCCTGTATTTTATTCTCGTTTTTGTCAGGTGTCGTTTGACCGGAAGCTGGTAGAAACAATGGCTAAAATTTTGTTTTGCAACACTTTTCTTTTTTTCCTTAGAGAGTATTAAAAAAAGAAAGGACAACAAAAAAAGAAAGATTTATCTTCTTACCTCGTTTAAATACAGGACTGAATTCTGGATTCTTGTTTTTCGTCTCCAAAGTCGAGCAGTTCCATCTGTGGGTCTTCATCTGAAACTGACATTCGTGTACGGCCACCTGTACTCCTTGTATGGCAGACGCCGTCACATCGGGGTAGATTTTGCACAACTCGAATTGTGCCGATGACAGATAGGGGTAGTTCATGCAGACTGTGTTCGTATCCAAGTTTGGCGGATCCGTGGCTAAATGAAGCCTCAGAATGTCGTTGCTAAGATGACTGCACAGACCAGAAAAGAGAAGAAAACGAAAATAAAAACACCTTATAATCACTTGGTTTTAGAAATAGAAGTTACAAAACCATTCGAATAAACGATTGAGACGGTAATTCAAGGAAAGAAAGTAAAATGTGAATGTATATATATATATATATATATATATATATATATATATATATATATATGTAAAATGTGAATGTATGTATATATATATATATATATATATATATATATATATATATATATATGCAGTTTTATATATATTATTTATATATTATATATGTGCAGTACTTATTAGAAAGCGCTCAATATCAGTGATAGAGCTAACATATTTAGTTGGATTGATGTGAGTTTGCCCATCTCACATCAATCCAACTATATATATATATATATATATATATATATATATATATATAGTGGAGGGCAAAAGTATTTAACACATCGGTTTTTTATTAATTTCACAATAAAAAAATTAAATGCGAATCGAAATATGCCACATTGACTGAAAAACTCCTACACCAAAAAAATTCTCAATTTATCATATTAGTAAAAAACGCACTCTCTTAAATTAAAAAAAAAAAAAATTCAACCTTAGCGTTGCGACTGCAAGTTCCAAAAGTTTTAATCCGTTAAAAATAACACATTTCTAAAAAAACATGTTTCGATTCGCATTTAATCTTTCGTCTCAGCTACTACCCGGATTTACTAAAAACAAAATAATTTCCATGCCTGAGGATGACTGAATGTACAGTTGAAAGTACTAGCAGATTAAAAAAGACCTTATACAACTTGTAGTTATTAAAAACAAGGATCATAACATTCATCGAGTGGTTCGTAGGTTAATGGAACTTTAAAATTTTGTTTACGAAGAGTTTTCGCCATTTTATATCATTAACTTTACTAATCTACTTTTTGAATGAATGATTCATTGTAATATATATATATATATATATATATATATATATATATATATATATATATATATATATATATATGTGTGTGTGTGTGTGTGTGTATATATATATATATATATATATATATATATATATATGAAGAAATATAGTCTTAAAGTGTGCTATATTTATGGGATAAAGTGCTCAATATCAGAGATAGAGCGTGTGTAAATATAATCAATCCAAATAAATAAATTAAAAACTGTTCCCGCCAAAATAATACTCAGAATAAACCACAATAATCAACCCCAAAATTTGACAAATAGCTTTATCTTCCCAAACAAAAACAAAACTGTTAAATAAGCTATATAAACAATTTTTTTACGTTAATAAAAACACCGATCAAAATAAAAATAATAAATAAATAATATATAAGATAAAAAAAAAAAAAAAATAAATAAAAAAAAAGCAAAATAATTTGATCCAAATAAATAAATAAACGACTGCCGGTAAAATAGTCGCCAAAATAGACTACCCATAATTATCTATATAAACAAATTTTTACTACATTAATAAAAACACGGATCAAAATAAAATTAAAAATAAATAAATAAAAATAAAATAAATATAAAGGATAAAAAACAAAAATAAAATTAAATAAAAACAAGGTAAAATATATGCCAAAAATGACTACCCACAATGCACCACTGACCCGGATATATAAATAACCGAAAAAATCTAGCATGAAACAGACTGTTGCCTCTAAGTGTTGACTTCTATGTTCACTTTTATATATATATATATATATATATATATATATATATATATATATATATATATATATATATATATATATATATATATATATATATATATATATATATATATATATATATATATATTCTCTTTTAATTGGAATAGCATATTTTATATCAAAATTGTGGTTTGTTTCGTAACAGTAAGCAACTAATGCGTTTGGTGTATTGTTAACAGATATTCTGTTATCACAAATATTATTGTAAACGTCATTTTTACCGGCTACACGAGTCTTAGTTGCTATCCCTGTTTTTTTTTTTAATTTATTAAACAATTAATTTAATAACAGCCAGTCTAAATTGTAAGTACTACTAAAGAAAAATAGTGCCTCCGACAGGAATTGAACCTGCATCTCATTTTTATATATATATGGGAAAACGATATAAAAAATTTTATATTTCAAGGACAATTTTAGGGAAACTATGATAAAGTAGAAATTTACTCTCACCTGTAATAATGACCACAAGAAATACATAGGAGTATCATCAAGAATTTTAAATAAAAGATTGTATAAATACAAAATGGATCTTTTACGTTACAACACATTCAATGTATTAGTTGTTCACCGTAATGACTATAATTTTGTTTTAAAAATTACTATTTTAATTAAAAGAGAAAGCAATTTGCTAAGACAAAATATATAGAAAGTGTTTTAATCGCTAGATCAACAATTGTACATCTATGTCCAGGTTCTTACATTTCACTCTTTTATTATAACAATCTGGCATATTTAATAACAAAAGTTATGAAAAAGTGATCGCAAAATAAACAACAACAAAAAAAAAATATAAAAAAATAAAATGAAATCAGTTAGACAATATACCCAAAATATTTATTTTAAAAAATATTTAAATTTTAAATTCATAATGTCCTCTCTCTTTTGTGAGCATGTATACACGCATCCATTTAAATATCACTTTTGTTCGATGAAGGATGGAAGGCATCACATGAAAACTTTTCCCACTTTGTCATAGACTTCCCAAGTATATATATATATATCTTTAAGCTTTTCACCCCAAGCAAGGGGGGAAGCCACTAGAACGCAAGGGGTTACAAAGAATTGAGTGAGTCCAAATAGGAGTGATAGAGGAAAGGATGAAGAGAAGGATAGGGGATAGATCAAGGCATCTGGAGACGTCGATTGACATTACATTTGAATAGCTGGAGATTATAGCTATCAGGGAAACAGGAAAAAAGGGAGGGAGTTCCACAGGCGAGAGGTGCGAGACATGAAGCGATTGGCGTAGAAGAGATGGCTACATTTAATAGTTTCGACAGTGAACAGGTGTGAGCGAGATGCCAGCCTAGTAGAACGCTTAAATTCATGAGGTCTGGGAACCAGCGAAAGCAGCTCATCGGAGCAGTTAATATGAAAGTATTTGTAAAAAAGACATAGGGAGGCAACGGCACGTCTGTGAGAGAGCGACTGCAGACGTGATGCCAATTACATTGCATATCCGTCTATGGATCTTACCAAGAACCTTGAGACAAACAGAAGGGGCACCGGACCATGTATGGCAGCAATACTCCATGCAACGGCGAATGGTTGATTTGTAGATTTGAAGGATCGACTTCGGCGAGAAAAATTTCCTGGCGTGGCACAGGGAGCCAACTTTCCTTGCGGTGGACGAAGCTTTTGACTCCATGTATTTGTTCCATCTCAGGTCAGCAATCAATGTGAGACCGAGTAGTCGCAAAGAGAAACTCTCGAGAAGTTGAGCGTCAGACATTCTAATGCGAGGCTGGGATGGTTCTCTGTGATGAGTAGTAGAGAGCAGTTTTGTTTTTGAGGCGTTAAAGTTAACAAGCCAATTCCTGCCCCAGTTGACAACCGATTGGAGGTCCTTTTCAAGATGAACGGCCAGGTTAGTTTTGTCAACGACACTAGATTTGTTTTTGAGGCAGGAGTAAATGGCAGTGTCGTCATATATATATATATATATATATATATATATATATATATATATATATATATATATTTTGAATTGGACAATGTCCGACAATTTATTTTAAAGACATTTATGATATGTTTAACGTTCTTTTTTTTTTTAATTACTTGTATCTATAAAAAGAACGTTAAACATATCATAAATGTCTTTAATATATATATATATATATATATATATATATATATATATATATATATATATATATATATATATATATATATATATATATATATAATGAATATGAATGTCAGAGTGTCACTGTCTCGCGCTTTTTCAATTTTACAAGCATATCATAGCATTTTGAAATCAGGTCGACTCCGTGAGCAAATTAAAAACATTCCGGTTCGGATCCAGTCACGAAATCCTAAAATTTTGGATTCCTAAGTTTTTATTACTACGATTGTTTTATGGGTCCGCCATGTTGGCTTCTACTGATAAAAAATTGAATGGAGGTAACTCTCTAACTTTCTCATGTTAAAATGAAAAAAATTACTGTTCTGAAATTACAGTTGTTCAAAATAAAATTGTCTGTCTTTTCAACTTCATTCCTAGATACCGTAGGCCAACATATCATACCATTTTGGAATCAGGCCGACACGGTGAGCAAATTAAAATCATTTCAGGCCGGATCCGGACCAACCAACCTGAAACTTTAGATTCCCAAGTTTTCATTACTGTCATTGTTTTCGGTAACTTTTTGCGATAATGTTGTTTGTAAAAAAATAATTTTTATAACTTTGAAAAAAATTTGTGAATATTCGGAATTAACTGCGAAATCCAGCGAAAGTCAGCCATGAAATAAAAATAATTGTTTGTACAGAAGGTTAGGACCTACGTACATCAAATTGCCTTTAAAGTAAGTGGCGACTGAAGAATTATCGTTGAACTTTTAAAAGTTAAGCTTAAATATTAATTCAATACTTAAATGCAGCGTTCAATTTTGAGTTCTGTAGTTTATTGTTGCCGATCGCATTTACTCCTCCCTACTTATTGTGATGTAAGCCCAATCACGATCCCTCCGTAGGATCCCGATAGGGCGGCTTTTAAGCAAGTATATATATATATATATATATATATATATATATATATATATATATATGAGTAAATATATAAGATAAAAAAAAATAAAAATATATAAATACAAGCAAAATAATTTAACCCAAACAAATAAATAAACAAATAAACAACTTCCGGTAAAATAACCGCTAAAATAGACTACCCACAACGCACCAATGACCCGTATATATAATTAGCCGAGAAAAATAACAGCACTCGTGGCCTGATGATTGCATCTAGCATGAAACAGACTGTCGCCTGTAAGTGTTGACTTCTATGTTCACTTTTATATATATATATATATATATATATATATTGTATGGATAAGAGTTTCGTGATCCTGACCTATGTTAGTTCAATCACTGATATTAAGCGCTTTCCACTAAATACCGCGCATGTAATATATATATATATATATATATATATATATATATATATATATATATATATATATATATATATATATATATATATATATATATTATTTAAGCATACTATGTACACATGTTGATGGCTTTGACTCGGTTCCGGGGAATCCCATCGCGTGGTTGATCGCCAACTACATACAGTGTGGATGTGGCTTTTTAGTCCTGCTAGGGACTTACATACTCTTCTGCAGATGTAGCAATAGGTGTTTCAGTAATATTTTATTATACAATAATATTTTATTTTAATAATAATAATAATAATAATAATATTTGTGTTTCATGTGACGTTGTCGTGTGCAAACTGCAGCACATTCTTTTCAACACTTACAACAAATAGAAATGTATAACGTGTAAGGAATGATGTCTCTCCTTATCTGGATTCTTTAATTTACCCTACGTAGAAGCAACGACATTCATTGCGTGTTTAAATAAACTATGTCAACATTCTAAGAGATATTAGCATTCAGATTTCCGACCACTGTTGTAGGAATGCGGGAAATTTGGTATTAGCTTTCATTGGTTAGACTTTTTTTGGATTCCAGCCAATGGAAATCGATTTTGCGGTTTCTGCTGTATTCGTTTGCCTATTTAATGAAGCCAAAGTTTTCCCGTTAATAATATTATTTTATTAGCTACAATCTACGCAAATAATGAATATTTGTTTATATATTAATACATATATTATTAGAAATATTTTTCAATGCTGCATCCTTTCAGGAATTATATATATATATATATATATATATATATATATATATATATATATATATATATATATATATATATATATGTTTATATATGTATATATGTATACAGTCTGTTTCATGTAAGACGGCCTGGCGTTTGCATCTAGCATGAAACAGACTGTCGCCTCTAAGTGTTGACTTCTATGTTCACTTTTATATTTACACACGGTCTATCTCTGATATTGAGCACTTTATCCCATAAATATAGCACATCTTAAGACTATATTTCTTCACACACACACACACACACACATATATATATATTTCTTCACACATATATATATCTATATATATATATATATATATATATTTCTTCACATATATATATATATATATATATATATATATATATATGAAGAAATATACTCTTAAAGTGTGCTATATTTATGGGATAAAGTACACAATGTGAGAGATAGAGCGTGTGTAAATATAAAAGTGAACATTAAAGTCAACACTTAGAGGCGACAGGCTGTTTGATGTTAGACGCAATCGTTAGGCCGTCTTGCATGAAACAGACTGTCACCTCTAAATGTTCACTTTATATATATATATATATATATATATATATATATATATATATATATATGTATGTATGAGCACGTGGCCGAGTAGTTAGAACGTTCAATTTCTGGCCACGAGACCCGCGGTCAAATGTCACCATCCGAGGGGATTTCTTCCTATCAGTCTAGATAAGGCATCTTTGAATGAAATTGGGTAAACGATGGCTATGCTAATATGCACAAGTCATCATGACCGAGGGTTTGAGTGTTCTGGCCTTGTTCAAATTGTTGATCACGTTAGATAACACGCTTCTCTCTCAGAAATTATAACTAATTGTCTAGACGATATGGCGTTAAACTAACACACGATCTACTCCAAATTCTAAAAATACAAAGGCCTAATAATGAAACAGTGAAAGTTTATTCACCAACCTCCCACCGAGGGAAACTATAGATATAATCCTAAAGAATATCTGCAAATATCCATCTCCCCCACCATTAAAAATTAATGCTGATATTTTAAGAAACCTACTATTGATGTGAACCAGAATAGAAGTTCTATGACCATCAAAATAATATATACGCACACTTCGATGCTGTACATATATTCTTTTCGTATTTTTCCATTAAAACATGACCCAGTGCACTTCGTGGAATGGACATACGAAGTACTAACATGCACTTCGTATGTCCATTCCACGAAGTCGTTCCTTGCAGACTGACCACATATTCTCGACTGGATTTAAATCAGGAGAGTTTCCGGGCCAGACTATAGTACTTTGATTTGTCCACTGATAAGGCTTGCGAGTGTGTTCGTGCAGCGCTACAACTTTCGTACGCCTCCTTGGAGTAACATCCATCGAAGACAATGGCTGTAGGACAAATAATCGACAGTCGAGACAATAGTGTCCGAGCGTGATAACAATCTGATGCAATCATGGATGACGCAATATTTTCTTCATACACCCCGAAAATAAATTCATATTATTGCGCACCACTGCAAATGACCTAATCTGAGGAAAAAGTAGAAATCGATTACACCCTGTCACTGAAGTGAATCTAAAGCTGACCGTATGGGGTAAGAAAGGAAATTAAAGCGGTTGTTTCAATTAATTTGCACAAGGCTGTACTTATTTCAGAAATGAAATATTGAAGGCAATCCATATCTTCTGTCTTTTTAATTCATGTTCATTTATTGCCCTGCCTCCTTAATAATGTTTATCTTTTTTTCTTATTCTTTCACACCCGTTAACCCCACTTACGTCTTAGTGGCTTTATTGCCTTGCTTGGGGGTGAGATAATAAAAAAAAAGAATGTTTATAGGATCTAATTATTATTAGACTTATATTATCTCCATATTATATTTGTTTAAATTTTTCTCGACTGTAAAATATTTTGCAAAATAAAGTGGCAACCGCGGATAAGTGAAGCCGCGGTTAAAATTGGCAGAAATATGAGTCCATGAAGTAATTCTGAAGGAGCTTTTGATTTCTTCATATGTATTCAAGTTCGGTGTAAGAAAAAGAGCGAAATAGAGAAAGAGAGAGTGAGAGAGAGAGAGAGAGTGAGAGAGAGAGAGTGAGAGAGAGAGAGGGAATGAGAGAGAGTGAATGAGAGAGAAAGAGAGAGAGAGAGAGAGAAGGAAAAATAAAAGTGAGTTATAGGGAAAGATAGGAGAGAGAAAGAATGAGAAAGAAAAGTGTGAGAACTGGGGAGAGAGAGCAAGAATAAAAGAAAGCGTGGGAGAAGTGAGAAGGAGAAAGAGGACGAAGAAGAGAGAAAAATGTAAGAGAAGATGGAGTAAGAAAGTGCGAGAAAGTAGGAGCGAAATAGAGAGAGAAGAGAGAGAGCGAATATTTAGAGAGAGAGAGTGAGGGAGTAAGAGAAATGTTAGAAAGAATGTTGGTGAGAGAAAAAGAGAGATACAGAGTAAATAGTGAGAGAGAAGGAGCTGGAAAAAATGTCAGAGAGAAGGAAAGAGGAAGAGGAAAAAAGAGAAAACCGAAAGAGAAAATGAGAGAAAAGTAAGCAATAGAAAAGAAGGAACGACGAGGAGAAAGAGAGAGTAAAAAAAAAAGTAAAAAGTTATAGAGAAAGAGAGAAAATTAATAAGAGAAAAGAGTGAGCGAGAAAGAAAGGAAAAACAAGGATAGAGAAAGAAAGGCCAGAATAGCGAGAGGCAGAAAGAAAGAGAGAGCGATTGAAAAGAGATAAAAATTGAAAGGAGGAGGAGGAGGAGAAGGAGGAGAGAGAGGGCGATAAGAGAAACGTCTGTGTGTATGGTAGCGAGATAGACAGAGTGAGAGAAAGAGAGAAGAAGGAAAGCGAGAGACAAAGTATGGGCAGAGAAACAAAATAATGATAGGGAAGGAGAGAAAGTGTGAGAGAGAGAGAGAGTGAAGGGGGATAAAAATTGAGAGATATAGAGATAAATGAGTGCGTATAATAGTGAGATAGATAGTATGATATATAAATAAACAGATAGATAGATAGATAGAGAGTGAGAGAGAGAGAGGGGGGAGAGGGGGGGGAAGAAACCCATCATTGGAATCGTGAATGCTAATAAAATTCAGTTAAATGTGTAGTCATCCGGTGTCTAAAAAATGTACATTATAACGTTCCTTTCATTGTTCATGTTTGTATATTTGTGTTAAAAAAAGAAAAAGAAAAGATGTATGTGGTGGGTGGTAAGTAATCAACCCCTAAAAAGTTTGTTTCAACAGGTCTTTAATAATAAATACGAATTTTTGTCTTTTCTCATAAAGTTTCAACAATCCGGTATAATTGAAGAGGTTGTTTTTAAAGTTGACATTAACGACGCCATCTTGCATCAAATTCATGACAGACAAATAGAAAGAAGATGATAGAGAGAGGAGGACGGGGAGAGAGAGAGATAGAGAGAGAGAGAGAGAGAGAGAGAGAGAGAGAGAGTGGGAACGACAGAGAAATATATATATATATATATATATATTATATATATATTGTAATAAAAAGAAAGAACAGTAAGATATATAATCCGGTGTTCTTATTGATATTTTTATTTTTACAAAACAGCGCTCAATGTAAATTTACAGAGCATTAATATTATTTCAAAATTTGCTTGAAGATGAAACAGAACGAATGTTGTTATTTTAATTATATAATTAAATTTAAAGTTTTTAGCTTCGGTTTTTGAAACATGGTAATTCCTGTGTAGCGAAGAAACCATATTTTAAATCAGTTTATATATATATATATATATATATATATATATATATATATATATATATATATATATATATATATATATATCGGATTAACATGACTTTCGTAGGCGGACCTGTCCGCCCACTCTTCAGGGAGTATTAGCTTATATTTTATCTTTTTTTCTTTTTATACACTTTTTATACTTTCTATCTTTTTATACACTTATGTATGTACATATATATATATATATATATATATATATATATATATATATATATATATATATATATATATATATATATATATATAAAGTGCGTATTGCCAGACATGAGCAAGTAGCAACACTGCGAGACAGTGACCTTGAGCAAGTAAACATTTCACCATTTTAGTAACGAGAATGAAATTCACAGTATCCCAGCTGAGATGTTGCAGCAGACAATGAGGAATCTCAACAGCAGATTTCAAGAATGCATTCGTACAGGAGGACGCCATCTACAGGACGTAATTTTAAAAAAATGAAAATTCCATCATTGTTTCTTAAATGGCATATTTTAAGGTGTCAATTACTATGAATTAAATCACTCTTCCAAAACACTCTTGGTTTTATTGGATTGTTAAAAAGTTCCCGTTTTTTTGGGTCACCCTGTATATATATATATATATATATATATATATATATATATATATATATATATATGTATGATTATAAATAAATTCCTTGTGTACAGTGACTGACCACAACTAAAAGTTTCATGTTTCTTTTCACGCAATCATCTGGTAGTCATCAAAAGTTTTCTTTGTGCGTGAAAATAGGCATTTTATACTCGCCCGGCAAGTTCAAAGTGTTACAACGAGGGTAGCTGATGTGTACATACTATGCGTCCGTCAACCAAACACACCGAGGTAGGAAATCCCCGTACAGCCAAGATGGAAATACTGAAAAATTACAGTTACTTGGGAAAAAAACAACCCAAACACCAGAAAAAAATCATAGGTGTGCTTAGAATGATCTCGGTAGCATCGGAAACCGTAGGGCCTTAGCAAAGGAAGATAACACTAAAAGCAAAATAGGGCTCAACAATACCGAGTTCTATCCAGGGATACACACACACACACACACACACACACACATATATATATATATATATATATATATATATATATATATTATAATATTTAAAAAAAAATATGATTCCTTCGCTACATAAGAGTTCTCATATTTCAAAAGCGAGAGCCGAGACCCTTAATATAATTTTTGAAATTAAGTTGAATTAAGGTGTCTGGTCTCGCTTCAAGCGAGAATTTGGGAATTATATTATGGGTCTCTGCTCTCGCTTTTGAAACATGAGAACTCTTATGTAGCGAAGGAATCATATTTTTAAAAAAATATTATAATATAAGCTCTACTTCTGTATGGAGCACTGTTTTTTTTAAATAAAAGCAAAAATACTAAGGAACTCCCGATTATTTACCTAACGTGTTCTTTCCTATTTTTCTGCATACCTGCACACACCCACACACACACACACACACACACACATATATATATATATATATATATATATATATATATATATAGATATATATATATATGTATATATATATATGTATATATATATATGTATATATATATATATATATATATATATATATATATATATATATATATATATATATATATATATATATATATATATATATATAGATATATATATATATGTATATATATATATGTATATATATATATGTATATATATATATGTATATATATATATATATATATATATATATATATATATATATATATATATATATATATATATATGTGCGTACCAAAAGAAATAGAGAGAGAGGGAGAGAGAAAGAGAGAGAGGGAGGGGGAGAGAAAATGAAATGAGCTAATTGAGATAGATATGTAGATTAGGTATATATCAGGTTATCCCATAACTTCTGTTCGAATTTTGAATAAAGAAAACAAGTGACCAAATGTTACATTTAATTACAGATTCAATCAACAATGTATTTTCCCTGATTATCTATGACTTCCTTCCATCTATTAACAAGCTTACTAATTCCATTACTGTAAAATTCTTTTGGCTTTGATTCGAAGAACTCACAAATGTCAATTTTAATGTCTTCCTGTGTTACAAAAGCTGTTTCTTCCAAATGATTCTGTAAGCTACGAAACAAATGGTAGTCTGAAGGAGCAAGGTCGGGAGAATAAGGTGGATGAGGAATTTTCTCCCAACCAAGTTCTTCGATCTTTTGTGACGTGATTCTTTCTGTGTATGATCGCGCATTGTCCTGATGAAACATCACCTGTTTTCGATTCACTAGAGCAGGTCTTTTTTTACTCAAAGTTTGGTTCAAACGCTCTAATTGCTGACAGTATATTTGAGCATTAATTGTTGCATTAGGTGGTAAGAATTCAAAGTGGATTATTCCTTGGCAATCCCACCAGATTGAAAGAAGAACCTTTTGCCCATGAAGTTCCCTTCTTGGCTGTGGCTGGGGTCCTTCCCCTTTACCAAGCCACTGTCTACGACGCTTAACATTTCGATAAAAGATCCATTTTTCGTCGCCAGTCACAAGTCTATGCAAAAAAGGTGAAACAAGTTGGCGAGAATGGAGAGAAGAGCAGATGTCAACTCGGGATTTGAGGTTGTTTTCAGACAATTCTTGGGGCACTCATTTTCCAAGTTTAGGAACTTTTCCAAGTTGTTGAAGATGACGATGAACAGTTGTATGGTTTGAACTGAGAACCACTGTCAATTCCTCAACTGATAAAGTAGGATTTTCTTCAAGGGCTGCTTCAAGAAGCTTTTCATCAAACTCAACTGGACGTCCGGTTCGATCTTCATCTTCAAGGGTGAAATCTCCACCTCTGAATTTTGCAAACCATCTTCTGCAAGTTCTTTCATTCACACATTCCTCTCCATAAACTGAGTGAATGTTTCTAGCCGCTTCGGCTGCTGAGTTTCCCCAGGATTGCTGAAAACTTCTTGGGGAGATTTACTTCCGAGAATCTGCACAATTTTCAAAATTTATTTTGAAAAATATCAAAATTTATTTAAAAAAAATTTATTTTGAAAAATTTCTTGGTTGACCCGAGAGGTTTTCATTTACCTCCTCCTGGAGAGATTAATAATCACTACATATATAGACTGGTTTATTGGCAAAAAAGAATAGGCAACTTTTTTTCGGGCAGTATTTTTTGTAGATTATAATTTTTTAGCCCTTCCTGGCATTTGATAGAATCGAAAAATATTGATTTTTTTAACGATTTAGAAGGGGAACCTGTTGATAAGATCTCTGATTTATGACGAGGTACCAAGGAGGAGAGCTCATCAAATCGATCTCTAACTCACAGACAAATGGTCGCACACCGATTCCATAAAAAATATATGCCCTTAGTTTAAAAAATAAAGCAAAACCTAAACGTTTATCTGTATTTCTCCGATTGTTTGGTTTGGTTCGTTTTACGGCATATCAACACCTCAATGGGTTATTTAATGCCGACAAAATTTTTATCTACTAAAAATTTATTGCTGCTAATATTTTTTTCTTCAAAAATATATTGCTGGTAATAATCTTTTTTTTGGTATTAAAACCTATTTTTACACTTTCAGTGTTTTGAACCTAGTTTGGGAGTCAACTATTTTGCCCATAGCTGGAACCCTAATAGTAACGTTGATCAATTGCCCGAATTCACATATCCCTAGTATACCCTTCTAACTGAAACCTAGGAAAAATATTACCAGCAATACATTTTTTGAAAAAAATATTGCCAGAAATACTATTTTTGAAAAAAATATTACCAGCAATAAAAATTTTGTCGGCATTAATCAACCCATTGAGGTTGATATACCGTAAAACAAAAGAGACCAATCCAAACAAACCAAACAAAAGCAAAATATTTTTACATGTATGATCTTCCTTAATGAAAATCGCCAATGGTTTAAAATGCTGCGAACGTTACCCTCAACGAAAGTACTTAATCATTGTTATGCATAGGGTTTAATTGAACTATACCCAGAATGCAACAGGTAAATAAGGGAAGTTACTCAGGGATTTAATAATTATTTCCCTTTGATAACAGCTTCTTTTTACGTGAAAAACGAATGTGAGTGAAGTAAGTGACAATTAACCAAAAACACTAAGTTTTAATAAACGTTATTTTCTCATAAAATTGGACATGTCATTCAGAAGGCCAAACGGGCCGAATGTGGGCCGGGGGCGGCAGTTTTCTCATGACTACTATATTGTTGTGTAGCATGTATTCTGTAAGGGTTCGCAAGGATCCATACTGAAATTGGATTCTGTCTTGATATATGCCTCCTCCTTCTTCTTCTTTTTCTATGTGCCGTGTCCCTTCAGGACGTTGGCGATCATGGCTCTCCATAATTTCCTGTCTTTTGTAGCTCTTAATAAATTTTCTCTGTTTCTTATCTCTCCTAAATCTTGTTCCGCCATTCATTTACTCAAACTCTCTATGTAGGCGATGCGTTGTTTCCATCTGTCTCTCTGGCTTCCCATTTGTCCTGTGAGTATCAAATATTCCAAATCTTCTTTCCTTATTGTGTCTCCTAGAAATTTCAACTGATATTAACTATAAGTGTCCTTTTTGTTGGCTCTAAAACGTCGTCATTGTTCACATGTTCGGTTCATGATATTCCCAGCATCCTTCTGTAGAACCACATTCCTGCTGCTTCAAGTTTCTCCTTAATCTTTGAGGAGATTGTCCAACATTCACTGCCATATAGGAGAACTGATATTACATAAGAGTTCAGTACTTTTTCCATTGTTTTCAACTAGATTTTCATGTTTCTTAATATTTTGCTTAGCTTTTGGAATGCATCTTTCGCTATTTCAATGCTTCCTCAGTAGTAAGCTTGAATTTATCAAATTTATGACGAGGTACCAATCAGGAGAGCTCATCAGAACAATTGCGATGAAAATATTTATAGAAAAGATAGAGGGGAGCCATGTCACGGCGATGAGAAAGTGATTAAAGCCGAGATGCCAGGTCAGGTTAACATTACAGACCCTACTTTGGATTTTGTCAAGAATTTCGAGATATACGGCAGGAGCACCAGACCAGATATGGCAACAACATTCAATTGCACGGACGTATGCTAGATGGATTCTGATGAAAGAAGGAGCACTAGAGGAGATATGACAGCAATGTGCTGTTGGAACAGGGGTTGGCTCAAAGAAGTTGATGATGATTATGATAAACTTGCCAAGGTAGTGATGGTTAGATCTCAGATGAAAAAGGGTGACTTGAAATTGTTTCCAGGAAACCCCGGGCTGATTCAAAGCCCATAAACCGCCATTGCAACCTCATTGAACATGTATAGGACATTTTGCAGACCTGCAGCTTTCCGAGTCATAGAGCAGGCCTGGATCGATATAGATACATATTGCGTGGCATGTCGCACAGCTGCCGTTATTCATATAAGGTTAGCAGTTACAAATTGGAATTTTGAGGGGATTTCAGCTATATTCAGACGGTCTGCTTGAACGCAATTTTCAGATAATATATATATATATATATATATATATATATATATATATATATATAGACACTGGTTATACACACATACACACACACACACACACACACACACACACGCGCGCACACACAGACACACACATATATATATATATACCCAGTGGCCCGCTATATATATATATATATATATATATATATATAGCTGGCCACTATATATATATATATATATATATATATATATATATATATATATATACATATATATATATATATATATATATATAGCTGGCCACTCTACTAGGGCGGTTAGCCAATCTAGCATATTTTCAACACTTATTCAACAGCCACAGGTTTATACTGCAACTATGCTGAGCAGACCTTAGTTACAGTTTCTGGGAAAGAGCGCGTTATCTAGTGTGATCAACAATTTGAACAAGGCCAGCACGGCCACGATGACTTCGTGCTAGCACAGCTATCGACGGTCCCAAGTGTCCCATCTGCCCAATGGCATGGATTTCAGGCACTTTCCAAAGGTGCCGCACGCTGGGATCGACCCCACCAGACCGGAATGGTGATGGTGAGATTCGAACCTGAGACTTTTGGTCAGAAAGACTTGGCCACGAGCCCATATATATATATATATATTGCTCCGCATTGAAGATACAGATAGAGCATTAATAGAATTTGTTATAAATTTGATGAATTTAAGCTTACTACTGACGGAGCATTGGGACAGCAAAAGACGCCTTTCCAAAGCTAAGCAAAATATTAAGAAACATGAAAATCTAGTTAAAATCAACGAAAAGAGTACTGGACTCTTATGCAACATCACTGCTTCAGTAAATGCTGAACAATCTCCTCACAGATGCAGGAGAAACTGGAAGCAACAAGAATGACGTTCTACAGAAGGATACTGAGAATATCATGAACCGAACATGTGAACAAGACGAAATGTTGAAATTTCTAGGACACACAATGAGGAAAGAAGGTTTGGAATATTTGATACTCACAGGAAAAAATTTTATCGTCAGAATCATTATGTTATTATTAACAGGAAAGATAAAAGGATTTTTTCATTATTAAATTTTTCGTTAAAAATCTGTTATTTTTGCGCCAGCGAGAGACCAAAGATTATTTTAAGAATTTTTAACGTCTTTTTTATGGTGAAAAATATATTAATTTCGAAATTATTGCAAAAATATTTGTTGGATTTTAATTAAATTTTCAGGACTTATTCACAAATGAATGGAATTATTTTAGAAATGTTTCCTTCATAGAAACTCTAGGTAAAACATTTTTTAGATCTGTTAACCATTAATTTTATGAAATTTTGAGAAATAAATTTTTGTACCGCTTAATATTTATATTTTGGAGAATTTAAATCATGAATATTTTTTTCTTTTAAACAGGACCCCCAGTTACGATATTATTAAATTAGAGAAGTTTTTAATTACTTTTATGAAGAAGATATATTATGGACACTATTGTTTTAAGAAAAAAAATTTCGATGAATAATGAATTTTACAAGTATTTTTTAATCATTTCAAATTATTAATTAGAGTAGTTTATAAAGTTTTAAATATTTTAAATTTCTGTATTAATTTGTACTAGTTAGGTGATATTGTTATTAAATGAAAACTAATATTTACTAATCATAAATGGAAAAGATTGTTTAGTACAATTCATCGACTACCAATATTTTATAGAGAATCTTGAATTTTTTGTGTGTGTACTTACGTGCCGATTTTTATAAAAACGGATGTCCATAGATGACATTATCAGAAAATAAGAACGATAACTAAAAATGTAAAGCCAAATATTATTAGAATAAAGAGAAAATTTACCTATTTTTTAAGATTACTTGATAGCTAAAAATTAGATAAAAAATGAGATAAATTTCCATTTGTAAGTCAACCTGTCAACACCTTCACAGCTGCCGTAGTTAAAATTTGTTTCAAGTCAGTAATTAAACTTTAAATCAGTTAATATTCCTTAAATAAAGTTTCTGAAAAATATATTTTATTTTTGGAAGATGTTTTAATAAAAAGAATTACATTGTAATGACAGATGGCTAGAAATAGAGCTTAAAGCAAAGGGTTTTATGGATTGAAAAAAAATTCTTCTAATCAATTTAAAATCGTTTTGAAGTACAGAAAAAATATTTTGTTTATTGGAAAAAATTAATTTAATCTATTATCTAGAAATTAAAACTAAAATAAAATATTCAAGAAAGATTTTTTTTATTTTTAAACATTAATTTTAAATCTTAGGTAACGCGTTTCTTTGCAGGTACCTAAATATATCAATTCGTTTTGCATGCCTTTGTTGGTGTGCGTATTAAGGTTTGTGTGTAGATATGTATGTGTATATGAAAATGAGTGCTTTTGTATGAATGCACGTATATATATATATATATATATATATATATATATATATACGTAGTCATCTATATAGAAGCCTGTATATATATATATATATATATATATATATATATATATATATATATATGTATATATGTATATATATATATATATATATATATATATGTGTGTGTGTGTGTGTGTGTGTGTGTTTATGCGAGTGTTGCTATCTGTATGTGAAGAGGAGGGGAGCAAACACAGGAATGGCACCGCAAAGCAAACAGGACGATGGTAAGAAAATTCCCGCCCAAATATCTTCAGCCTTTGAAACAGACGCGAGGTGAAGAATGTGTGTCAGAATCTCTCACCAGAGAACGCGCGCTTTGATCCTCCCCCGACGCCGCATAGCGTTCCTCGCAGCTGAAGCCCGCGGAAGACGCTGGAGATGCTTTCCAATAACAGCCGCCACCTCACCAACTCGACCTTCACGAGAGCCGCTAACATCCCGCCTTCAAGCAGCACCCCCCACTACCACCACCAACACCACCTGACTCACCAAAACCCGGACCGGCAATTTTACCAGTCTTTGGAGTTCAAGACTTCTTCATATCTGCGATAGGTGGAATTTTTTTTCTTTGGTTTATCTTTTCTTTGTTTTGTTTTCATTTCCATTCCTTTCCTTTGGTATTTGTTTCGCCCTGGAGCAGTATTCTCGGAGACTATTACTACCTGTAATGAGTTCCTCATAATTGTGGCCTTATGTCAGACCAAGTTAAGCAGATCGATCAACTCTCCTGCCACCACTGGGTGATTTCTGGTTTTGTGCACTTTGTCCGAGTTTCCCGATTTGTAAACAGAGTTTAACTGACTCATAATAATAATAATAACGTTGGAAGTAATAAAAATGTCGGATTAAAAATAAATCAATTAATTCTTTAGAAATTGTTTTGTTTGCGTTCCGGACACAAAACTGACAAGATATGAAGTTTTCGAGAAATGATCTGAGTGAAGAGTGTGTGTGCTTTCCTTAAAAAGTTAAAATAGAACCTTGCTTACTGCGGTGTTCTTCACAACAGCCGACCAGTAAAGCACACTTGATCAAAGGGTGATTTTCCCTACAATATTGTGGACGGAAGTTCTTTGCTAAGATTATTCGAATGCGCAGGCGCAATATACACTGTTTAATAAACAAAAATGGGTTGTATTTTTTCTTTTCTTTTTTTTTCTAATGTTCTCCCAATACGAGCCCTAAGGGCCACTCAAGGTAGAGGATTACTGTGTAGAGTTGTATTAGCGTAAGAAAGGTCAAGATAAAAGAAAAGATAGCTAATTCTAGACTTGAAGAGGTTAAGATTTAATTAGCGACTAAAATTTCAGGGTTCAGCCGGAGATTTTAGAAGTATAGGGCTGAAGAAGACTTTAGAAAGGACAGGAAACAAGGATGAACCGGAAGTCTAGAGAAACCTATCTACTATTATTGGGAGAGGAAAGTAATAATAATTAATGAATAAAATTTCAGATTTCAGGAGGAGACGTCAGAAGTACAAAATAAAGGAACCGGAAATCCAATCCTAAACAGGAAACAAGGAATGAACCTTTAATCCTGTTCAAAAGACCGGGGAGGTTTGTGAACCGGTTTATTTAAATACGAATTATCCACTATGATAAAGTTTGAAGTAATAAGAAATTTTTTCTTTGTAAATAAATTGTTGAGTTTTCTACACTGAAAGAGCTGTCGAGGGTAAATACTTCCTGTTGTTGCTCTTATAAAACTAGAACACCATGCTCAAACGTAAATAAATCCGGAGAAAAAAATGTTGTTCCTGAATCTTTGAAATGTTACCTTTACATTTGTCAGACTGAAAAGTATATACAGATATTCAACAAGTCTAAATAGTGTTAAGACTACCGACTTTTCTACAGCTTTTGCCCTCATTGACATCTGATAGCATTCTGGCGATAAAAGATCATTGACTAATTTGGAGGATAGATTGTTGAAGTTCGGTACTGGGTATCTATTACCCTTGGCGGCGATTTTTCCATTCCTCTTGACTCTATAGCAGTGGTTTTCAACAACCGGGTTCCATGTAACATTACTGTGGGTTCGCACACACACACACACACACACACACACACACACACACACACACACACACACACACATTTCATTTCGGAACGGTGGTTACAAATGGAAATTGGAATTTCTATAGTAATCTACACCCTATTAAAGTACTAAAAATAGAAAAACAACTCTAAAACTAGCAGAAAACGAGATCAAACAATGTATTTTAGCGTCCCTTTTACTCTACCGGATATTTTAATTGTAAAAGTTGAATAAAAAGTGAGAAGGATATATAACGGAAGGAGTATATATATATATATATATATATATATATATATATATATATATATATATATATAAGAAAATTATATAAAGATTATAATTTGTTATATAAATTAATTTAATATATAAATAATGATATTAATTTTAAATATTAATACTCGACTCTCCCGTCAAATTCGACGTATGAAGGTCAAGCAGCTCAGTTGCTAAGAACCGACAGCCCGAGATTTGATTTTTAAATATGTAATATTTCTTTCTTTAAAAATGTATTGCTGGTAATATTTCTTTCTTTAAACATGTATTGCTGGTAATATTTCTTTCGTTGAAAATGTAATGCTGGTAATATTTCTTTCTTTAATATGTATTGCTTGTAATATTTCTTTCTTTAAATATGTATTGCTGGTAATATTTCTTTCTTTAAAAATGTATTGCTGGTAATATTTCTTTCTTTAAAAATGTATTGCTAGTAATATTTCTTTCTTTAAACATGTATTGCTGGTAATATTTCTTTCTTTAAAAATGTATTGCTAGTAATATTTCTTTCTTTAAACATGTATTGCTGGTAATATTTCTTTCTTTGAAAATGTATTGCTAGTAATATTTCTTTCTTTAAAAATGTATTGCTGGTAATATTTCTTTGTTTGAAAATGTATTGCTGGTAATATTTCTTTCTTTGAAAATGTATTGCCGGTAATATTTCTTTCTTGAAAAATGTATTGCTAGTTATATTTCTTTCTTTAAACATGTATTGCTGGTAATATTTCTTTCTTTAAAAATGTATTGCTAGTAATATTTCTTTCTTTAAAAATGTATTGCGGGTAATATTTCTTTGTTTGAAAATGTATTGCTGGTAATATTTCTTTCTTTAAACATGTATTGCTGGTAATATTTCTTTCTTTTAAAATGTATTGCTGGTAATATTACATTCTTTGAAAATGTATTGCTGGTAATATTTCTTCCTTTAAAAATGTATGGCTGGTAATATTTCTTTCTTTGAAAATATATTGCCGGTAATATTTCTTTCTTCAAAAATGTATTGCTAGTAATATTTCTTTCTTTAAACATGTATTGCTGGTAATATTTCTTTCTTTAAAAATGTATTGCTAGTAATATTTCTTTCTTGAAAAATGTATTGCTAGTAATATTTCTTTCTTTAAAAATGTATTGCTGGTAATATTTCTTTCTTTAAAAATGTATTGCTGGTAATATTTCTTTCTTTAAAAATGTATTGCTGGTAATATTTCTTTCTTTGAAAATGTATTGCTGGTAATATTTCTTTCTTTGAAAATGTATTGCTAGTAATATTTCCTTCTTTAAAAATGTATTGCTGGTAATAATTCTTTGTTTGAAAATGTATTGCTGGTAATATTTCTTTCTTTGAAAATGTATTGCTGGTAATATTTCTTTCTTTAAAAATGTATTGCTAGTAATATTTCTTTCTTTAAACATGTATTGCTGGTAATATTTCTTTCTTTAAAAATGTATTGCTGGTAATATTTCTTTGTTTGAAAATGTATTGCTGGTAATATTTCTTTCTTTGAAAATGTATTGCTGGTAATATTTCTTTCTTTAAAAATGTATTGCTAGTAATATTTCTTTCTTTAAACATGTATTGCTGGTAATATTTCTTTCTTTAAAAATGTATTGCTAGTAATATTTCTTTCTTTAAACATGTATTGCTGGTAATATTTCTTTGTTTGAATATGTATTGCTGGTAATATTTCTTTCTTTAAAAATGTATTGCTGGTAATATTTCTTTCTTTGAAAATGTATTGCTAGTAATATTTCTTTCTTTAAAAATGTATTGCTGGTAATATTTCTTTCTTTTAAAATGTATTGCTGGTAATATTTCTTTCTTTTAAAATGTATTGCTGGTAATATTTCTTTCTTTGAAAATGTATTGCTAGAAATATTTCTGTCTTTAAAAATGTATTGCTGGTAATATTTCTTTCTTTAAAAATGAATTGCTGGTAATATTACTTTCTTTGAAAATGTATTGCTGGTAATATTTCTTTCTTTGAAAATGTATTGCTAGTAATATTTCCTTCTTTAAAAATGTATTGCTGCTAATAATTCTTTGTTTGAAAATGTATTGCTGGTAATATTTCTTTCTTTGAAAATGTATTGCTGGTAAATTTTCTTTCTTTAAAAATGTATTGCTAGTAATATTTCTTTCTTTAAACATGTATTGCTGGTAATATTTCTTTCTTTAAAAATGTATTGCTTGTAATATTTCTTTCTTTAAACATGTATTGCTGGTAATATTTCTTTGTTTGAAAATGTATTGCTGGTAATATTTCTTTCTTTAAAAATGTATTGCTGGTAATATTTCTTTCTTTGAAAATGTATTGCTGGTAATATTTCTTTCTTTGAAAATGTATTGCTGGTAATATTTCTTTCTTTAAAAATGTATTGCTAGTAATATTTCTTTCTTTAAACATGTATTGCTGGTAATATTTCTTTCTTTAAAAATGTATTTCTAGTAATATTTCTTTCTTTAAACATGTATTGCTGGTAATATTTCTTTGTTTGAAAATGTATTGCTGGTAATATTTCTTTCTTTAAAAATGTATTGCTGGTAATATTTCTTTCTTTGAAAATGTATTGCTAGTAATATTTCTTTCTTTTAAAATGTATTGCTGGTAATATTTCTTTCTTTGAAAATGTATTGCTAGTAATATTTCTTTCTTTAAAAATGTATTGCTGGTAATATTTCTTTGTTTTAAAATGTATTGGTGGTAATATTTCTTTCTTTGAAAATGTAATGCTGGTAATATTTCTTTCTTTAATATGTATTGCTTGTAATATTTCTTTCTTTAAACATGTATTGCTGGTAATATTTCTTTCTTTAAAATGTATTGCTGGTAATATTTCTTTCTTTAAAAATGTATTGCTAGTAATATTTCTTTCTTTAAACATATATTGCTAGTAATATTTTTTTCTTTAAAAATGTATTGCTAGTAATATTTCTTTCTCTAAATATGTATTGCTGGTAATATTTCTTTCCTTAAACATGTATTGCTGGTAATATTTCTTTCTTTAAAAATGTATTGCTAGTAATATTTCTTTCTTTAAACATGTATTGCTGGTAATATTTCTTTCTTTGAAAATGTATTGCTAGTAATATTTATTTCTCTAAAAATGTATTGCTGGTAATATTTCTTTGTTTGAAAATGTATTGCTGGTAATATTTCTTTCTTTGAAAATGTATTGCCGGTAATATTTCTTTCTTGAAAAATGTATTGCTAGTAATATTTCTTTCTTTAAACATGTATTGCTGGTAATATCTCTTTCTTTAAAAATGTATTGCTAGTAATATTTCTTTCTTTAAAAATGTATTGCTGGTAATATTTCTTTGTTTGAAAATGTATTGCTGGTAATATTTCTTTCTTTAAAAATGTATTGCTGGTAATATTTCTTTCTTTTAAAATGTATTGCTGGTAATATTACTTTCTTTGAAAATGTATTGCTGGTAATATTTCTTTCTTTAAAAATGTATGGCTGGTAATATTTCTTTCTTTGAAAATGTATTGCTAGTAATATTTCTTTCTTTAAAAATGTATTGCTGGTAATATTTCTTTCTTTGAAAATGTATTGCTGGTAATATTTCTTTCTTTAAAAATGTATTGCTTGTAATATTTCTTTCTTTAAACATGTATTGCTGGTAATATTTCTTTCTTTAAAAATTTATTGCTAGTAATATTTCTTTCTTTAAACATGTATTGCTAGTAATATTTCTTTCTTTAAACATGTATTGCTGGTAATATTTCTTTGTTTAATAATGTATTTCTAGTAATATTTCTTTCTTTAAACATGTATTGCTGGTAATATTTCTTTCTTTAAACATGTATTGCTAGTAATATTTCTTTCTTTAAAAATGTATTGCTGGTAATATTTCTTTCTTTTAAAATGTATTGCTGGTAATATTTCTTTCTTTTAAAATGTATTGCTGGTAATATTACTTTCTTTGAAAATGTATTGCTGGTAATATTTCTTTCTTTAAAAATGTATTGCTGGTAATATTTCATTCTTTGAAAATGTATTGCTTGTAATATTTCTTTCTTTAAAAATGTATTGCTGGTAATATTTCTTTGTTTGCAAATGTATTGCTGGTAATATTTCTTTCTTTTAAAATGTATTGCTGGTAGTATTTCTTTCTTTAAAAATGTATTGATAGTAATATTTCTTTCTTGAAACATGTATTGCTGGTAATATTTCTTTCTTTGAAAATGTATTGCTAGTAATATTTCTTTCTTTGAAAATGTATTGCTGGTAATATTTCTTTCTTTAAAAATGTATTGCTTGTAATATTTCTTTCTTTAAACATGTATTGCTGGTAATATTTCTTTCTTTAAAAATGTATTGCTGGTAATATTTCTTTCTTTAAACATGTATTGCTAGTAATATTTCTTTCTTTAAAAATGTATTGCTAGTGATATTTCTTTCTTTAAACATGTATTGTTGGTAATATTTCTTTCTTTAAACATATATTGCTGGTAATATTTCTTTCTTTAAAAATGTATTGCTAGTAATATTTCTTTCTTTAAAAATGTATTGCTGGTAATATTCCTTTCTTTAAAAATGTATTGCTTGTAATATTTCTTTCTTTAAAAATGTATTGCTAGTAATATTTCTTTCTTTAAACATGTATTGCTGGTAATATTTCTTTCTTTAAAAATGTATTGCTGGTAATATTTCTTTGTTTGAAAATGTATTGCTGGTAATATTTCTTTGTTTGCAAATGTATTGCTGGTAATATTTCTTTCTTTTAAAATGTATTGCTGGTAGTATTTCTTTCTTTAAAAATGTATTGATAGTAATATTTCTTTCTTGAAACATGTATTGCTGGTAATATTTCTTTCTTTGAAAATGTATTGCTAGTAATATTTCTTTCTTTGAAAATGTATTGCTGGTAATATTTCTTTCTTTAAAAATGTATTGCTTGTAATATTTCTTTCTTTAAACATGTATTGCTGGTAATATTTCTTTCTTTAAAAATGTATTGCTGGTAATATTTCTTTCTTTAAACATGTATTGCTAGTAATATTTCTTTCTTTAAAAATGTATTGCTAGTAATATTTCTTTCTTTAAACATGTATTGTTGGTAATATTTCTTTCTTTAAACATATATTGCTGGTAATATTTCTTTCTTTAAAAATGTATTGCTAGTAATATTTCTTTCTTTAAAAATGTATTGCTGGTAATATTCCTTTCTTTAAAAATGTATTGCTTGTAATATTTCTTTCTTTAAAAATGTATTGCTAGTAATATTTCTTTCTTTAAACATGTATTGCTGGTAATATTTCTTTCTTTAAAAATGTATTGCTGGTAATATTTCTTTGTTTGAAAATGTATTGCTGGTAATATTTCTTTCTTTTAAAATGTATTGCTAGTAATATTTCTTTCTTTAAAAATGTATTGCTAGTAATATTTCTTTCTTTAAACATGTATTGCTGGTAATATTTCTTTCTTTGAAAATGTATTGCTGGTAATATTTCTTTATTTGAAAATGTATTGCTGGTAATATTTCTTTCTTTAAAAATGTATTGCTAGTAATATTTCTTTCTTTAAACATGTATTGCTGGTAATATTTCTTTCTTTAAACATGTATTGCTGGTAATATTTCTTTCTTTGAAAATGTATTGCTAGTAATATTTCTTTCTTTAAAAATGTATGGCTGGTAATATTTCTTTCTTTGAAAATGTATTGCTAGTAATATTTCTTTCTTTAAACATGTATTGCTGGTAATATTTCTTTCTTTAAAAATGTATTGCTGGTAATATTTCTTTCTTTTAAAATGTATTGCTGGTAATATTACTTTCTTTGAAAATGTATTGCTGGTAATATTTCTTTCTTTAAAAATGTATTGCTGGTAATATTTCATTCTTTGAAAATGTATTGCTAGTAATATTTCTTTCTTTAAAAATGTATTGCTGGTAATATTTTTTTGTTTGAAAATGTATTGCTGGTAATATTTCTTTCTTTTAAAATGTATTGCTGGTAATATTTCTTTCTTTAAAAATGTATTTCTAGTAATATTTCTTTCTTTAAACATGTATTGCTGGTAATATTTCTTTCTTTGAAAATGTATTGCTAGTAATATTTCTTTCTTTGAAAATGTATTGCTAGTAATATTTCTTTCTTTAAAAATGTATTGCTGGTAATATTTCTTTCTTTAAAAATGTATTGCCTGTAATATATTTTCCAAAAAAGTATTGCTGATAATAATGTATTTCTGGTAATAATTTTTTCTTCAAATATTTATTGCAGTTAATTTTTTTAGAAAAACGCATTGCTTGTATTAAAACCTATTTTTCCATTTTCATAGTGTTTTTACCCCGGTTTGGGTGTCAACTATTTACTCCTAGCTGAGACCGGACAGGTGCTACAACCCGGGTCAGGGAACACCAGCAATTAAGTGGTGGTTCCACGCTACTCAAAACCTCCTGATCAGAGGCCTTGCTGTTGTAGTTTATCATCTTACCCAGGAAGGAAAATATGTCGGTGGGTGTTCGTTGTCCTGATTTGATTAGGACACACTTTGCGTTTTACCCTAAGAATGGTTAGTGCTTCAAGAAAATGAGTCAATCCTTTTACCGGAAGTTGTAGCATATGGTATCAATTGAATCAAAGCATTTCTCTTTTTTGTTTTCTTATATGATAAATGATTTCTTTAATGTGCATCAGCTATTTTTTAATTAATGCTAACACATCAGCATGTGGACATTTTTATCAATTCTTCAGCTATTATATTTAACTATAAGAATTTCAAAAAAGAAGAAAACAAAAGGAAACTTTCAGGTTAAAGAAAACTGGACCCAATAATCAGCTTTACATGGCCGACATTTAATAATAATGAAAATACTTAATCTGGTAAATCCGGACATTTTAAGACTATTACTACTGTCGGTTTAAACAAGAAATAAAAAAGAGGAAAAAATCAAGATTACAAGTAATGACAATACCTCAACTTCAAAATCCGGACGGTAAACACTATTAAGACTACTATTGCTCGTTAGTTTAAACAAAAAGGAAAAAAAAATGGGATGAAAGTTATGGGAGATTAGTAACAATAATGCTTCATCTAAGAAATTCGGACAAATTAAGCATTCTTTTTACTATACACATCAGAATACGAAGAAACCATTCGCGTAGACACAGGCTCTGACAGATGGAGGGGAATTATGGAAATCTCTGCACGTCGGTGTCCCTAACGACTCCTTCCGAGGTTAAGAGCGAAAGAAGAAGAAGAAGAAGGAGGAGGAGGAGGAGGGGGAAGAGGAAGAGGAGGAGGGGAGGAGGAGAAGAAGCAGAAGAAGAAGAAGTAGGAGGAGGAGAAGAAGGAGGAGGAGGAGGAGAAGAAGAAGAAGGAGGAGGAGGAGAAGAAGAAGAAGAAGGAGGAGGAGAAGAAGAAGAATGCAGCTTTAATTAACATCTCTCTAATTCACTAATACTCACATATCCCATATTTTCCCTATCTAAGTTTCTATGAGTTTAATTTTGATTCAATTTTTTGTGTTGTTCTTTACGTCATGCCCATTAGAGTTCTCCAACGAACAGCGGCTTCGCAAATCGGTTTCGATAACCTGCAGAACGACCGAGTGGCCGATGCAAGGCGTTTCTGATGACGTAACGCATTCTTTTTGTGCCCCACGTTTGACATTTTGTTCTTCACCGTTCAGCCAGTCTGGCAATGAAAGAAGACACGCCCTCCAACCGAGTGTCGGAAGGGAGGGATAGCTGTACGTATATTAATACAATGGCAGTCAGGCATGTAAAGAGACGCACCTCTATGTAGACCGTTATTTCACAGCCCTCTCATTTTCAAATGTACATTTACTATTTCCCTTAAAGCTCAATCCACATGCTATTTTAACGGTAGAGTGCGCCGATGTCTGACTCCTATAGACTCGGAAAATACGCAAATGCCTCGATCACAACTCGTATTACCAGTCATCTGTGGGTCAAATTCACTTTGCATCTCTGCTTCAGTCACTTAATCACAGTCGTACCTTAGTTTCCCTCTGCCTTTTCTATAAACATTTTCATGGTAATTGTTCGGATGAATCTTCCTCTATGGTACTTTATGTATTTAAGCGCAGTACTTGATTGGCACCAAGGTCTCATCATTTTAAAGTTGAAACGGCGAGATGTAACCGGAAGCTCTATGCTGTTTCTTTTCTCGCAATTCTCGCTTGTGGAACTCTCTTCCGGCTTCTTGCTTCCCAGTCAAGTTTGATCTTCAAAAATTATCTTCTGTCTTCCTATTCGTCTTCTTCTTCTTCTTCTTCTTCTTCTTCTTCTTCTTCTTCTTCTTCTTCTTCTTCTTCTTCTTCTTCTTCTTCTTCTTCTTCTTATTATTATTATTATTATTATTATTATTATTATTATTAATAATAATAATAATAATAATAATAATAATAAAACTTGTCACCAGTAAAATTACACCTCACTGAACATGGTTAAAGTATTAAACACAAACTCACGGGTAAACAAATATTTTATACCTAAACTAGTCATATATTTGTTTTTAATGTCTATCGTTGTATGTGTGTGTGAGAGAGAGTATAAACCTACACTATGGAAAATTTCTGCACACACTCAGCCTTTAAAAAAGTATAATAGTTTGGAAAAAATTAAAATTAAATGAAAACGAAACAAACAGAAAACAAAAAACCACAAGATATTCCTTGTTCGTCATATTTAACGAAACACGTACAAAGGAAGAATTACTGTTATATATATATATATATATATATATATATATATATATATATATATATATATATATATATATATATATGTACGATACAGTTCAACAGTTTGAGGCCACTCGTAGAATTAGAATGGGATGAACCTGACAGAATAGTGAAACCATTCCATCCCCAAAATGCAAAAAAGCTCTTAGAGTCATTGAAAAAAGAATGGAATAAATTATCAATCTTATATTTTGAGAAACTTTAGCTACTAATGCCAAAACTTTGTGCTGCAGTAATCAAGGCTAAAGGAGGATATTTTGACGAGGGCAAAATTTTAAAATTTTTACTTTTTGTCATAATAACATTTCTAATAAAAAAAAAATCATGTGTCACTTTTTTTTTAACCAAGTATAATAATTTACGCTTATTTAAAGTACTAAACAACTATTTTTGCACCAATTTAAAAACTGACTATGGGTCACCTCAAACTTTTGAACTGTAGTATATATATATATATGTGCGTGTGTTTGTGTTCCTTTGATCTAACTTGTATTCGTTCGTGTCTAGATGTGTAGCCCGAAATTCGAATTTTAGAAAGCGACAAGTTCCAAGACAGTCATTTGAACTGGAGAGGGATGTGCTCCGCTCGGTTAAGTTACGTTTGGATGAATATCTCTCCGGTTTTCAACCCAGATGAGGAATTAACTGATCAAGTGCTCAGCTGAATAGTGACTTTACGAACACATTCAGTCTTATATGATCCGAGAAATTTCATAGAAATAGACGTGCTATACCAGTTCATATAGAGTTTATATATATATACATATATATAAATATAAAAGTGAACATAGAAGTCAACACTTAGAGGCGACAGTCTGTTTCATGCTAGATGCCTGACGATTGCGTCTAGCATGAAACAGACTGTCGCCTCTAAGTGTTGACGTCTATGTTCATTTTTATATTTACACACGCTCTGATATTGAGCACTTTATCCTATAAATATAGCACATTTTAAGACTATATTTCTTCATATATATATATATATATATATATATATATATATATATATAATCCCGGCTTGAGGCAATTGGATGTCTAGCCACATTGATGAGCTGTGGTACAGCGAAACTGTCTGTCTGTGGATGACTATATATATATATATATATATATATATATATATATATATATGTGTATAATACAGTGGAACCTCGGTCCAGGAATTTAATTCCTTGCTGAAGGCCGCTCGTAAACCGTAACTATTTTTCCAGTAGGAATCAATGTTGATAAAAAAAAGTCACAGTACGATAAAATTGGAAAACAAAATCACAACACAACACACGAACGTATAAAACACGGCGGTCGACTCAGAAATTATTCCGTTCGGGTTAATCTCGGTTTGGCAATGTTGTTTGAGAACCGAAATTTTGTTCGATAACCGAGGCATTTTCATTTCGAACTTTCTTTTCGACATGTGAGACGTTTGAGAACCGAGGTTTCACCGTATACAATATTTAATATATATATATATATAATGGACTCTCCCGTCGGTTTCGACATATGAGAATCTGACAGCTTAGTTGATTCAGTTATGAAATTTTGTGCAATAATCTTAAGTGGCATTTAAAACCCGCTAGTGACTTACTAAGGAGGCCACATATGGAGCAAGTGTGAGGATTATGAGATGAGATCACTGTTAGATTGGCTGACGTTTTAGATCTTACTCTCGCTTCTTGAAGATGATTCAGACCAGCAGATTGAAAACTGCTGAGTCCACTAAAACACGTTGATAATCATTATTCCCGCTCCAGGGCTAAGCGCTCAAGGGTGTTATGTGGAATATAGACAGCTGTCAAGTTGCTTTTCAGCTTGTCTTTGTATCTTAGCAATGGACGTCCTACATTCCTGTAGCCCTGATCTAACTGGCTGTACATTAGGATCTTGGGTATCCTGTCATCAGATATTCTCAAGACATGACCAGTCTACCGTAACTGAGACTGGATGAGAAAAGTCTCGATTCCTCCAATATTACACCTGTTAAACAGGTCTACGTTAGATGTCCAATCTTGAAGGTTAACTCCACAGATTGCACGCAGACAGCTTCAGACTAGCGTATATGGTACCTGTATGGAGTCCACGGCTCTGAGCCATACAAAAGGATGGCAAGTACAACAGCTCTGTAAACCCGAATTTTCGTATCCAGTCGAATACCCAGCTTATTCCACAAGCGATGGCGTAGTTTGCCGAAAGCACTGGCAGCCTTAGCAATCCGATGCATGATTTCATCATCTAAAGTACCACTGTAATTGACTTTGCTACCAAGATAGGTGAAAGACTTTACATAGTTCAGGGTTTTGTCTTCTACTTTCAATGGTCTCTCTGGAAATTTGTAGATTGGTGGTTTTTGTTTTTCACAACGCAATTGCTTCGGAGTAGGACAAGGTTGGTGCACAACTTCAGTTTTCTTTACGCTAAGTGTAAGACCAAATGCTTTACATGCAGCAGAGAAACGATTTATTAGATGTTGGGCCTCCTCAAAGGATGTCGCTGCAAGAGCCGCATCATCAGCAAACAAAAAGATCACGAATAATTTACGTACGAAGGTGGGTCTTGGCTTTGAAGCGCTGATGATTGAAGAGACCACTAGTTGTTCGAAACTGAAACTTGACGCCACTCTCTGTGTCTGCAAATGCATATTTCAGCATCATCGAGAAGAAAAGGGCAAAAAGGACAGGAGCCATGACACAACCTTGCTTGGTGCCATTGGTGACATGAAAGGATTCCGACATCATACCATCTGACACGATATTAGCTTTCATTCCTTCATGAAAGAAGATGATGATCTTTAGCATGTTTTCAGAGATGCCGAGTTTCCTCAATACTTTCCAAAGAGCCTCTCGATTCACAGTGTCAAAGGCCTTCGTCAAGTCCACAAACACCATGTACAACTCCTGGTTTTTCTCGCGAACCATCTGCAACTTGACGAAGAGAAAATATCATGTCGATGGTGCCACGACCCGACCGAAAACCACACTGCGATTCAGGATAGATGTCAACAAGGTGTATAATTATTCTGTTTAGAATCAGTCTCGCTAGGATTTTGCCTGCAATTGAAAGTTGAGATAACCCCAGATGATTATCACAGACACACCTGGAACCCTTGTTTTTGTAGAGGTGTTTGATAGAGGCGTCTTTATAATCCTGTGGGACACAGCCTGCCTTCCATATCTCCACGAAAAGGAGATGTAACGTTTTTTTACCAACTTTTGGCCACCGTGCTTATACACTTCGGGTGGAATAGGATCCTTAGGAGAAGGAGATTTTCCATATGAGATTTGCTTGATGGAGTCAATTACCTCTTGATGAGTAGGTTCAAAAGACAACACCGGAATTTCAGGATTTTGCTCAATTGATGTGATGGCTTCCTCATCAGTAACCGAAGTGGTGTTTAACACAGTTTCGAAATGCTCTTTCCAGCGATTTAAAATGACTGACTTATCCGTCAAGAGAGTTTCACCATCTGCTGTGGAGATAGGAGCAACACCACTTTTCTGAGGACCGAAAATGCTCTTGAGGCCAGCATAGAAAGCCTTTAGATCCTTTCTATCTGAAGATTCTTGGAGTTCAGTGGCCTTTTCAGACCACCAATGCTCTTTCATGGCTCAGAGAGCTCATTGAACCTGACTTTTGCACTTCTTGTAAGCGATCTTCTTATCGGACGAGTTCTTGTCCTTAATCCATGCTTTATGGGAAGAGTGCAATTGATCTATAAGCTGCTGAACTTCTGTATTATTCTCATCAAACCAGTCTTGATGTTTACGATGTGGTAGGCCGAGAACCTCTAAGGATGCAGAATGTGTTGCATCACGCAGAGCCTTCCAAGATGATTCGATATCATTGGTAATATTTACAGAATCAAGTGAAGCATCAAGTTTGTCAAAGAGCTCAATTTTTGTTTCAGTCGATTTAAGAGGCAGTACGTTAATGCGCTTGGGCACTATAGATTTTATAATCCTTTGCAGATGTAGTCTCGCTTTACTTCGAAGTAGAGCGTGATCTGACAGATAGCATGTTGTGTGGAATGAACGCGTTATCTTGAAATCTTTTATGTCCCGTCTTTTGGTGATGACGTAGTCGATCAGATGCCAGTCTTTCGAACGAGGAAGCATCCACGTGGTCTTACGACAGTTGGGTTGCTGGTATAAGGTATTAGTGATACTAAGGTCAAATTCCTTGCAGATAGTGAGAAGGCGTAATCCATTAGAATTCACATGTTCGATACCATGGCGACCTAAAACGCCATTCCAAGAATGATAATCATTGCCAACACAAGCATTGAAATCAACTGTAAGGACTAATTTATCCTTATGTTGGACTTTGGAGATGACATCCCGAATAAGATTGTAAAAATCATCTTTTTCTTCATCTGAACAAACTAAGGTTGGCGCGTAGCAGCTAACCATCGTCACACGGGTGTTGCACTCCAGATTGAGGGTTAATCCCATTATGCGATCAGATACACCTTTAGGTAAGGCAGTGAGCTAGCAAGGTCTGACTTGATGGCAAAGCCAACACCAGACTGGCGTGGTTCTTTCTCAGTCTTATCAGCCCATAAAAATACGTATCCGCCATTTTCTTCCCTGAGATGAGAATTACCAGCCAGACGTGTTTCACTAATGGCCGCTATGTCGATGTTATATTTCTTTAACTCGAGAGAAACAAGAGCTGTTTTACGCTCTGGTGCAGAATTATTGTCCTGAAGAGTGCGAACATTCCAAGATCAAAAATGGAAATTCTTCTTATATTTATTCTGATATTCCTTGCTGTTTCGACTGCTTTATTGTATAACTAGACAGCTTTAGCGGGCTGCTAAGTCACAGTGTGAGCCAGCAATGTTTAGGCCTCCTTTTATCGCCCCATCACAATTGCTAATGGGTTTGTGAAAGAACGGCCATCACCCATCGGTCTGCCAATGTGTAGAGCTCCAGCTAGAGCCTTCCAGTAATATCCTTTACCTGACCTCGTCGCCTTCACTCTCTCGCCAGTGGACCTTGCAAGTGAATCTGTGTGGATAAGAACGAATCAAGGTAAACCGCCAGAAAACCCACACAAGTGATTTGATTAAAGTGGTGAAGGCTTGTGCAGAAACATCCACACTTTTCCGAACTATTGATACACTCAGTTTGTGCAAATAAATGCCACAGACGAAGCAGACAATATACCTCAAGCTTTTCGTGTAAGAGTTTTCCATCTCCTAGACCAATCGTATTCTATAACACTAAAGAGCTTGGTCAGCCCTGGTAGACACTATTTGCCCATAGCTGGGACCCTAACAGGTGCTACCACCCCGGGTCAGGGTGGACCTGGGAACAACAGCAATTAAAAGTTGGTTCCACGCTCCTGAAATACTCCAATCTCCCGATGAGAAGACTTGCTGCCGGATGTAGTTTACCGTCATACCCAGGACATATCTATATCTATATATATATATGACTTAATAGTGTTTGTTTTTTCTCACATTTTTAAGACTCAGTAAACCTATACTGCCTTGCTTGAGGCTGAAATGATGAAGAATAGTGTTGCAAATGTGACATCAAAGCTATCTGAAGCTAGTTACCAAAAGCACATTACATTTGTAGTATGCCTTAAATAGCGATCAGGCAAAATTTCTCATTTAGCGACGAGCTCGTTTAGCGTCCAGCTTGTTGGAACGTAATCGCACCGTTGACATTTTTTTAAATCATTTCACTCCAATGAAAGCCATTAAAGTTTTCTCATTCTCATTCACTCTCGGCAACTCCCTGCGTCCAAGAGAATGAGGAAATTTTAATGAGGAGAAACGACAATAAAAGAACCGGCCTAAGCAAGGCAGAAATAGCGATTGACGTTGCATTTAATTTTTTGAAGATTGTAGTTGACAGGGAAGCAAGAAATCGGAAGGTAGTTCCACATGCGATAAGTGCGAGAAAAGAAACAGACAGTAGCATCTAGCTAATTCAGCTGATAAACGGTGTGATCATTTTGATAATCTAGTAACATGCTTAAATTCATGCAGTCAAGACACTAAGGATGAAAGCAAATCAGAACAATTGCCATGAAAATATTTGTAGAAAGATAGAAACCATGTTATGTCTGTGAGAAAGTGACTGAAGTCGATATGCCACGCCAGGATCGATTACATTACCGACCTTTTTTGAATTTCTCAAGAATCTCGAGATATAGAGTAGGAGTTATCAGACCAAATATGGTAGCAATATTCAATGCACGGGCGAATGGTAGATTTAAAAATGTGCTAGATAGATTCTGATGACTAACACAGTGAACCAACTTTCCTTGCTATAGACGTAGCAATGCTTTAACAATGTTCTAATTACAGTGTAACCCGGATATAAGAGACCCGGATATAAGAGACACCCGGATATAAGACAGATTTTCTCTGGTCCCAAATTAGAGCCTGTGTTAATGTATATAAAATAGACCAAACCCGGATATAAGAGAAACCCGGGTATAAGAGACTTCGTCTCCGGTCCCGACAACTCTCTTATATCCGGGTTACACTGTATAATATTAGGCTAGTAAATAGCATAATAACATTATAACAGTGTTACCTATTAAAAAATAACCTAACAATTAGCTAAATAGTACTATAACAACTTTGCTCTAACAGTAAAGTTAGCCTAAAAATCACCTAACAATAACGGTATTACCTTAACAATGATATTTAGTTAACAACTGCCCTAAGAATAAATGATATTCAGAGAATGTTATCGACATTGACTTGCACCATAAAATCTGACAGAGTCTCATTAGTAGAAAGTGATGGCACAAACAGTAATGAGTAAAATAAACGTTGAAGACATTTCCAAGATTTCATTAATGTTTTGCAAAAGATGACGGTAAAGGGTTTTGCATTAACTTATGCCATTCTCGGAAGAGGAAAATTCTAGGATTCATTTCTATTGGTTTAGTTCATTTTTCATTTATTTTTTTTTTACTTTTATTTTTCTTAAAGCCATTATTTTACCTCAAGCAAGGTAATAAAGCCACTAAGACGCAGAGGATTACTGAGTGTAAAAAACATAAGAAAAAGAAAAACATTATTAAGAAGAGAGAACAACAAAAAAAAAAAAAAACTAATTAGCAAGACAAAAAGATAACGATTTGTATTGCATTTACTTTTTTGAAGATCAATATTGACTGGAGAGCAAGATGCCGGAAGAGAGTTCCACAAGCGAGAAGTGCGAGAGAAGAAACTGTTGGTATAGAACTTGCAGTTACATCTAGTCATTTCAACTGTAAAATGAAGCGATCCTACCGCCAATCTAGCACAAACTTCATAGAGTTTAGGTACCAAAAAGTAAAGTTCATCAAAATAATTACCATGAAATTATTTATAGAAAAGGCACAGGGAAGCTACATTACGACAGTTTTCAAAAGAGGCTCCATTATTTTATTAAACTAAACCAAACTTAATAAACAGTCTACAACACCTACCGTATCGAAACAGATGACAAGCTCGTCTGGAAGACAAATTTGCTTTGTTCAATGAGTTTGACTCTCACTGGATGCCATTCTACTGTAGCTTTGTATATTTTGTAAAGAACAAATATCCACTCTCGCGTACAGAATAGATAGGCCAACCTGGTAAGTTTTTTTTTCCAATCTGTCTACTTTTATTCCAGACACCTCATTTATTTTATCTTTTTCTCGACCTGTCTGTTTATTGCAACATTTTTCCTCTATTTTTTGGCCCTAAAAAAAAATTTATTTTGAATGAATTTTCCCACTTATCGTTTTTAATCCAGTCTAGACTTTTATTCAGTACATTTTATTCCAGTGTAGACTTTTATTCAGTACATAACCCAGCGTTAGTCACATAGGGTGTTTTGTTTTTTAAGTACTCGTAATTTCGAGTTAGCAAATTGTTTCTTTTTCATCCTTCCACTACTCTCCTGACTCAGTAGTTGTGGGAGGAAAACGTCGTTTTGTCTCCCATTTTTGGAAATCTATGGTGACTTACGTAGAGTTAAGAGCAGGTAGGTGAAAATCATTACAAACTGTGGCCATGATTCTGTAGAATTTTTAAATGTATTGTAATAATATAAATAATTTAAATTAGGTATGTCCAATTTTGGCCATTTTAGCGTTTTTTTTTAGTTGTTTTTTTGTCAGTTGAAAGACACATTAATTTCGAAATTCTTGTAAAAATTAACTACTTGTTGGATTTTAATGAAAACTTCAGAACTTATTCAGAAATGAATTAACTTATTTTAGAAATGTTTGTCTCTTTGAAAGTCATGGTATAAATATTTTTTTTATATCTGTTACCCCCCTCGAACTTAATTTTATGAAAACACAAAAAAAAAATTATTTGCAACCTGAATTTTTTTTTTTAATTAAATGCACAAAACTCTGAAAAATCTAAATCATCGATTTTTTTGTTAAAAAAATGTCCGAAATTGTCCAAACTTTTACCTCAATTGTAAAAATACAAAACCCAATAAAACTAAGACAATATTTAATTAAGAAAGTTTTTAATGGCTTTTCTGAATAATATATACGAAGGTAATTATTATCTGAAAGAAAAAAATTTTTTTGATGAACAATGAATTTTTACATTAATTTTCTTTTTTTTTCAATTTTAAATACACAATATGACAAAAGGTTGTTATATATTTATACATTAAGTTCTTTCTGCAACCTTATGGAAATGATATATTATGTTCTCTACTTTTTAAAGATCATAAATTTGAAAGCTTATTAAAATCTGACAACCATAATTATTTTAAAAAGAATTTTTAATATTCCAAAATTGTATTTAAAATCGTCTACAACGAAAGTACGGATGCACATTGTTGAAATAATGTCACATGAGTAGTTTCTTTTGATAGAAGCAAGTTTTTTTTTACTTCAGAAATGGCTTTGATTCGTTCAGTAACAACAAAACAACGCTTGTCAAGTTTTCTGAATATCGTCGTATTATTTTCAATTTTTTTCTTTTTCTATTCAAATATAATCGAATAGTGGGATAAAAGAAATTATCGACTACTTACAATTACAAAAAAAAAAACGCCCTTGGAAGTCCACCCAAATTTTCAAGTTTGAAATCGAATGCATAAATTCATTGTACATTACTTTGGAATTATTATCCACACGACAAATTATCAATTAAAACGATTTTGGAGTTTAAATTTTCTGGAGTTAGCTCGCTACTACTAAATACTTCTTGAGTCAAAAAACAAAACCAACATAGCATGTTAATTTTATTAATAAATAAAATAAAACTCATATTACTGCCATATCATAATTATTAATAAATAGAAAAAAATCTGCCTTAATAAAAAAGAAATAAAATCTCATTTCATTAAGTTAACCCGTTTCAATTAATGGTGTTTCATGTAATTTTTATATTCTCAGAAAAATATTTCATGACTGAAATAATAAACCTCAATTTAAAAAAATGTATTTTTTTTACTGTTTTATTTTTACTTGTAAAATTTGATTTTCTTTCATAATTTAAATGTTATTTTCAGTGCAGAATTCTTCCTCAAACGTAAGGTAAAAAAAAAAAAAAAAATTTGAAAGTGAATTTTAAAAAAAAAAATCTACTAACCAGATTCACTTAAAATTAGAACGAATTATATCACTTCTGCGCTACCGTCCAATAAATTTCCGTGCCGTAAGTTGTGAATATATTGACGTACATCAATCAACGCCTGTCAAAATAGACCACCCTGGTTGGAAATATCTCTCTTAAAAAATTTTCTGCTAAAAATGTAAGTAATGTTTCTTTCAAATTACATTAAGTATACTTTAATCATTCTAAATTTCCTAAGATAACAAAAGAAAAAGGTGTAATTGATTTTTCATGATTTTTTAACTAACAAACTATGATCTTTCCGACAGAAATGTCGATAAGTTCGATTTTACGAAATTTTTTGACTCGAAAAAAAACAAGATTTTTAATAAACTTTTTAACATTTATAGGAAGGATTAAAAAATCTGAAAAAATATTCAGAAAATACTTTGGTCTTTCCTCTTTAATAACAACATAAATATTTAAACGTTAAAAATTGTTTTATCAATTTGGGGAACTTTTGTCGTCAAGGTATACCACTTTTTAGCGAAATATTGGACATACCTAATTTAAATATATTTGAAGTTTTAATTCAAAGATCCTATTTGAAGTAAAAAATAAATAAAACAATAAAAACGGACATAGTTAAAAAAAGATAAAAATGGAAGGCAACTACGGTAGTTGACAAGACGAAATCAGGAGCAAGAAAAAGAGAAAAACAAAAAAAAGGGGCGACAATCGAACGATCTACCTGCTTATACACCCCCCTCACCTCACACGTAAGAACTCGACCGAGAAAAGTCAACTGATTGTTCGGACTGGCCATAAAGGAAACATCAGGAAGAAAATAAACGCATATTAATATATGGAGACGGTTATTTTTTTATAAACAAATCTGGGATAATGATATATACATTTTTCGATATATCAAGAACAATTTAAGGGGGGGAAAAGTTAGGACAAAGTGGAAAAAGTTTTTGTGCGACGTGTATCATCTTTCAGAACTACATCAGACTAAGTTTCTTTACGTTGATGCGACTGCACATGCGCAAGAACGAGAGACGCTGGGAATTTTAAATGTAAAGATGATTTTTTTTCATATACAGGGTGTCCATAAAGTTCGTGTGCACTTTAAAAAATTTATAACTTTATTTGTATTTGCGATAGAAATAATTTGTAAAACGGATTAGAAAGAAGTAAATCTATATTTGTTAAGGTTTTATTGAAATTTTATTTAAGTTTCCACATGTCTTCCATCATTAGCAATACAAAGGGTAATACGATTTTGCAGTTGACGGAAAACATTTGCCAACTGATTTACAGTAATGCCTGAAATCACATTAGTTATTTTAGCTGTACTTAAAACTAGGTACATTAAACTTTATAACATTTTTTACAGATTATTTCTATCGCAAATACAAATAAAGTTATAATTTTTTTTAAAGTGAACACGAATTTTATGGACACCCTGTATAAAATCTAGTCGTTTTCATTTAAATTCCTTTTACTTTTTGTTTGTGTTTCCATCATTTTGGTTATAAAATATCAAAGATTGTGATAACAGAAGATCTTCCATGAAGGATGAAACCTTGTAAGAACCTGTACGCAAATTTACTGTGGCTGAACTATAGATTGAAGCACTTTCTAAACATTTGGGTTTTAATTGTTTTCCCCTTTTGATAAAGGTAGCATTTTTTATATCAATATTGTGGTCAGTCTCGTTGCGGTGAGTAACAGATACATTTAATGGTTAGTTTTGTTAAAGATTCCTATTTTGTTAATATAATCTTTTATTTAAATTTCTTTAGGTTTCTCCAGTGTATTCTGTAATCTAAAGTCTACTTCATATTCCTTAATCTAAAGTCTACTTCATATTCCTTAATCTAAAGTCTACTTCATATTCCTTAATCTAAAGTATCTTTCATATTCATTAATCTAATGCCTCTTTCATATTCCTTAATCTAAAGTCTACTTCATATTCCTTAATCTAAAGTCTACTTCATAATCCTTAGTCTAAAGTCTATTTCATATTCTTTAATCTAATGTCTACTTCATATTCCTTAATCTATAGTCTGCTTCATATTCCTTAATCTAAATTCTATTTCATATGCCTTAATCTAAATCTACTTCATATTCCTTAATCTAACGTCTATTTCATATTCGTTGATCTAAAATCTCTTTCATATTCCTTAATCTAAAGTCTACTTCATATTCCTTAATCTAAAGTCTACTTCATATTCCTTAATCTAAAGTCTACTTCATATTCCTTAATTTAAAGTCTATTTCATATTCATTAATATAAAGTATACTTCATATTCCTTAATTAAAAGTCAACTTCATATTCCTCAAACTAAAGTCTATTTCATATTCCTTAATCTAAATTCTACTATTCCTTAATTTAATGTGTACTTCATATTCATTAATCTAAAGTCTACTTCATATTTCTTAATCTAATGTCTACTTCATACTCCTTAATCTAAAGTCTATTTCATATTCCTTAATCTAAAGTCTATTTCATATTCCTTATTGTAATGTCTACTTCATATTCCTTAATCTAAAGTATGTTTCATATTCCTTAATCTGAAGTATGTTTCATATTCATTAATCTAAAATCTCTTTCCTGTTCCTCAATCTAAAGTCTACTTCATTTTCCTTAATCTGAAGTCCACTTCATATTCCTTAATCTAAAGTCTACTTCATATTCCTTAATCTAACGTATACTTCATATTCGCTAATCTAAAGTCTATTTCATATTCCTTAATCCAAAGTCTAAAATGAACTCAATATTTTTAACGTTTCTGCCTTATTATTATTATTTTTTTTTACTTTTTATTTTTCCTGTGTTGTAGTAGACAGTTTCGCCTGTCACCCGAATAGCTCTTCTCTCCTGTATTTTGAACACGAGTAGAATTGTTTCCCGTTAAAATTCATTTTCCGGTTCCTTCTAAAGTCTACTTCCACTCTATACTTCTAACCTCTCCGCCTGAAAGCGGACATTTTATTTACTATTTTTATATTTTTCCTCTATAAGAATAGATAAGTTCGCCTATCGTCCGGTTCACACTTTTCTCTCATTTTTGAACAGGAGTAGAGGTTTATCCTTTGTTTCCTGTTTAGGATTGGGTTTCCAGTTTCTTCTAAAGTCTTCCTATTCTCTTTCACACCCAATAGCTCCTTAAATCTTATTGGCATTATCGCCTCGCTTGGGGTGAATTGATTAAAACGAATCACATTGCGTTCCAACAACCGATCCTTCTGTTTGCATAGGGAAGGTTTTTGTTTTAATGAAAATAGTTTCAAGGAATTTTCAATAGTATTTAGAATGCGATCTGCAGAAAACATAGAACATTTCCTCGTCTCGATATTTTATAACTCATTCTGCCAATGTAGACCCGGATGTAACAGCACACCGATGCAAATTATCTAATCGACCCTTTTTATTAAACGCTAGGACATGTTGAACAAGTCTCTTCTCTAGATGTTTTAATTTCAAGAACATATCATGGAATTAGTCAAAATATTACTTTTAGTACTTTTCTGCCACAACTCATATCTGCACAAGCGTCAAGGTTTCTCACAGCGAAGAGTCTTGGGTTCGGTTTCTGTCGAATGTTCTCGACTCCGGAATAGAGGAACTAGCCAGGCGATATAAATTTTGATGTTTTTCTAATCTACACACTCTTATTCCAGACACCCCGTTTATTTTATTTTCTACTTTTTTTCCAACCTTTCTGTTTATGCCAACAACCCTCCCTCCAATTTTGTTCCGAAGACAAATTAATTTCGAATGACTTTTCCAACCAATCCTTTTATTCTAAGCTGTCCGGAATTAAGAGTAACACACGCACAAAATTTTATAGTAATAAACAATAACTTCGATTTATTCATGCTATTGTTCTCATCTTTGATTGATAGGCAAAACGTTTCGACCAAGTACGCTCTGGCCATCGTTAGATGTCCATTATTTTGTTAGAAATGTTTGAACTCTTTATCCGACGACATTCCACCTGCGATGAGGAGCGGCGGCTTTAGCCAGACTGTAGACAGATCGTATAAGTTGATATGTTTTACATTTCTCTTCAGTCCTGTATACCAAAATTCCAATCCACATGTATTCTAACATTTTGTTACAGATTTGGGCTTCCGTCTCCCATCTTTCTCTTTTCTTCTCGTCGCTGGCAAGCTCCACATTTTTTCTCCAGCTGCTTTCACGCATAGGAAACTAGGTTTAATCAAGACTTCCGACTAAATCCCTTGCGTGTAATCAGAAGACACACGTTAAGCAACTGTCTAGTGACGTCACGCGTTCTACGGAACACTGACAGCAACAGAGGGCGCCACCTGACACTTGCCAACCTAAAAAGTACGTCTTATTGGTGGGGATCAACCTGTTCTCTGTTCATCAAATAACACACGAGCGACTAAATTTTGCCTTTTTATTTTTACTTCCTGAAACTAAGATATATATATATATATATATATATATATATATATATATATATATATATATATATATATGTACTCATGGTTTGTTTTACGTTTCTTGTTCTTTTTCGTTCTAACGAAAGTTAATATTACAGCTACTCAACACTCAAATGTACCAATCCACAAAAATATTTAAAATAAGGAAAAGAAAAAGCAAAGAAAAAAAAAGAAGTCTTTGTTTGCTCTCCCTGAATTCGCCAATGAGGAAAAATTATAGATATGTTGCACAGTGCTCACGCATCATCTAGAAAATGTTGCCAACAATGTTGGATTCCATGTCAATACCTCAAAAATCGAATTCATAGGCTTTAACCAGTAAGGCTCAATACAAACTGTCTCAGTTGAATCAATAAAATCTGTCATTTACATACCTAGGAAGCGAAATAAATTCTCCTGAAAAGGATGCGAAAATTCGCATAGCTAAAGTCTGGGCCATCTTGAATAAAATGGAAAATGAATGCCGTCCTAATGACATTCCGACCTTGATGCGGGACCGTGATGATTGGTTGGATAAACTCTTGAATGTCCGAGTTAGCTCGATCGAATAATAAAGACTCCACCTCTCCCGTTAGCAATTCTTTCTCGAGAATTATCTTACCGATGATCATGAGATGACCTCTGGTGAGAAACGAAAGACACAATAAATCTGGCATTTGCAAATAATAACAAGTAAAGATAACTCTTTAAAAAAATCAGGGAAGTATTTTGCGCTGTAAAAAGAATGTGAAAATTTGCATTTGGGCAGCCTTGAATAAAATGAATGAAATCTGGAAATCTAATCTAAAAAGAAAAAAAAACCTTTTATTCTACATTCAACATCATCACCAGAAGTGTTGAAAAAAATGGCTATTTTTGTAGTGATTTTGTAACATATCTATGTTATAATTGTCGAATAAAGTTATATATATATATATGAGTAGAAACACTGACTTACTTGCATCAGGGTTTCTGCTGAGATGGCTTTGTCAGGCAACAAGTTATTGTTTCTTTTTAAAACCGAACCATATATATACTTGTACTGGTAGTGGGAGGATGGCGAAGAGGAAAAGGATGCGGGAGAAAAAGAAAAAGAGAAAGAAATATAGAGATAGAGGTAGAAGTGGGGGATTTATATTATTATAAATCTTCGTGTGAGTACTCAATATATTTGGGATAAATATATATATATATATATATATATATATATATGCAGAAATATAGTCTTAAAGTGTGCTATATTTATGGGGTAAAGTGCTCAATATCAGAGATAGAGCGTGTGTAAATATAAAAGTGGACATGGAAGTCAGCACTTAGAGGCGACAGTCTGTTTCATGCTAGAGTCGCCTGACGATTGCACTAGCATGAAACAGACTGTCGCCTCTAAGTGCTGACTTTCATGTCCACTTTTATATATATATATATATATATATATATATATATGTGTGTGTGTGTGTGTGTGTGTGTTTCTGCGTTTGTGTCCGTGTGTGTGTGTGTTTCTGCGTTTGTGTCCGTGTGTGTGTTTCTGCGTTTGCGTCCGTGTGTGTGTGTGTGTGTGTGTGTGTGTGTTTCTGCGTTTGTGTCCGTGTGTTTCTGCGTTTGTGTCCGTGTGTGTGTGTGTGTGTTTCTGCGTTTGTGTCCGTGTGTGTGTGTGTGTGTGTGTTTGTGTGGAGGTTTATAAAGTCTTTTTCTGTGTATATTTGGGTCCAGCAAAGAAAAAAAATCTTATACGAAAATTCCCTTAAATGTAAAAAGAAAAAATAGATATTTATCACATATACACACAAGGCCCGATCAAAATCTATCGGGACTTGTGCTATAAAAAAACTACAACACATATCAATTCGGCATTTAATCTCCTTCGAAGTAGTCCCCCACTTCTGAAGCGATGCAATTTTTCCAACGTCGTTTACATTTCTGAAAGCATTCCTGGAACTTCTTTATTGGGATAGCGAGCAACTGATTCTATTGGATTTCCTCGACGTCTTAAAATCTTTGACCCATTCAAATGGGATTTGGTTTTTGAAGTGGAAAAAGTCACAAGGAGCGAGATCTGGAGAATATGGTGGTTGTTGAACCTAGGGAATGTTGTACCGCACAAGTTGTATTCATTGATGAAACCACTGTGGTGTGGTGAGACGACCACACTCTAGACACCATCTTTCCATACACTGCTATAAGCAACAGAGGTTATCGAGAATATTATAACTTAGTGTATACAGGTTGCCATAGATAAATTGTCATCTAAATTACGAAAAAAATGAAAATAACACTAACATCACATTTTAACAGATATATTTATCAAAAATACACAAAAATATCTATCTATCTATCTATATATATATATATATATATATATATATATATATGTATAATCGCCATTGACTGATTTATATATATATATGTATATATATATATATATATATATGTATATATATATATATATATATATATATATATATATATATATATATATATATATATATATATATATATATATATATAATCGCCATTGACTTCAACCACGGTCTCCAGACTACTTCGAAATCTCCTGCAACTCTTCTGGACGGTCTCCTTGTTTAAGTTGGTGAATGCTGCCATAATCCTTGCCTTCAGTTCATCTTTGGTATTAGGAGGACTTTTTTTTGTCTCTCGCTCAACTGTGCTCCGCACAAAATAATCAAGGGGGTTGAAGTATGGTTTGGTTGGGTGGACAGATGTAATCGAAAAAATTGTCTGAGAGCCATGACTCGGTTCTCCTGCTTGTGTGGCAGGGTACACGTCTTCCAGTAGCCGCCCTCTTGACACAAAGCAGCACTGACTCATCAAGGCACTTTATATAGCCCTCCATGCTGAGTCTGAGGCCCTGTGAGAAGATGAATGGAGGCATAACTTCGCCATCACGAGTGATCACTTCAAACTCCTTCGTAATCACAATTAGACTCATCCAACTCTTTCCGAATCCTCTGCGCTGATCCTCAGATTGACAGCCAAACACTCTGAAAAGTTCGTATTTAGCTTCCGGTGCGAATGCCAAGCAGTACAACATGCCGATTTCAAATATCTGGTGGACTGAATTGCGTCATGGTGCTGTTTGTCGCACAGAGAGTACCCTACTGACCCAACTATATCATGCAGCTGACAAAATCAAAGACAAACAACGGACATGCGCGAAATTAAAAATGTAACATGGCAACATTTTATCCATCGTATACTGCAGGCGCGACATTCTGCGTATTTTCGGACGGGATTTTAGCTGTAATTTCTGCAAGTTGACACCTTAAGGATAAAAAAAACAAAACTACCACGTGTTCTTAAGCTACAGCTGGTGTAAGACAAAACGCGGTAGTGATTTGATTCTAAGTCAGAAATTCTCCTCGAAGACACCGTGCCTCCGTATATGATTTCTTTGAGTTTGTTACAAATTGTTATTGTTTGTTTTGTTATTTGTTAGTAGTTTTCACGGTGTACGTCATTAATCTCGAAATACCATGGATCTGTTCCTGAAGAGTTATGTCCCTTTTTTAACGAGAGATCAACAGTCGTACTTGGAGAACGTTTCTCCTCTTCAAGCCAACGATGTTGTGCAGAGGTTGCCAGAATGAAATTGAACATGACATTGAACTGTTTCAGGGATTCCAGATTTGAATTTGTACTTTTCCTAAACTCGTTGCAAACCATGGCTGCAGAGCCCAGATTAAATAATCTCTAAATAAAAAGATAAGATCAGTACGAAGAGTAGACCTATTTCATTCAGACAGCGGTCAGTTAGAGACTGGACGTGAATACGCTAATATTAAATTACTACTAACCTACAATTATAAGATATGATAATCAATGCTATAGCGCCCGAACCAAATGTAGATATGATAATTCTTTAGCTGCTACTGGTCAAGAAGCCATCACAGTAATTATATGCTTCTTACTGCTAATTTAGATATTCTCCTCGTAGACACCGTGTCACCGTATATGATTTCTTTGAGATTGTTACAAATTTTTCATTATTTCTTATTGAAAAGCTTATTTCCTTGTTTGTGTATTTCGTTGAAATGCATTTTGTTTATCCATTTCCCCTTTTTGAGAGACAGATTTGTTATTTTAGTAGTTTTCCTGGTGTATATCATTAATCGCGAAAGACCATGGATCTGTTCCCGAAGAATTATATCCCTTTTTTTTTAATAAGAGATCAACAGTCGTACTTGGAGAACGTTCCCCCTCTCCAAGCAAGATATTGTGCAGAGGCTAATACTGCTTGGTACCGGTGTCGTCGCAGTGCTTGCCAGAATGAAATTGAACATGACATCGAACTGTTTCAGGGATTCCAGATTTGAATTCAAAGTTGTCCTCCTCCTAATCTCGTTGTCAACCATGGCTTCAGAGCCCTGATTGCATTACTATTTACCCATAGTAGGAGTTTTTAATTCAGTGTTTTGCCGTCTTTTAAACCGGTATTCACCTAAGTAAGTGAATGTAATGAACTCGACTAGAAATCAAAATCGGCCCCCCCCCCTGATTTGTCAACTTGAGACGCAATTCACTGTGTCTCTATTTTCACGGTGTATTTCCAAAATAAAGGGATAACATTAGTATTTCAATGTTACCAGAGGTCGTTTACTATGTTTTTTTTTGTATAGTAGTACCGTCTAGGGTTTTTAATATTTTTGCGTGCTGATTTCAGATTCCAACTGAATTTGTTGCATTCACACAAATAGCATTGAAAATGTATGGCTCCATCGGATCTAGGTAAATTGCTCGACAGTAAATTGCTAGAAATCAATTGCTCGACAGTAAATTGCTCGACAGTAAATTGCTTGAAATCAATTGCTCGACAGTAAATTGCTCGAAATCAATTGCTCGACAGTAAATTGCTCGAAATCAATTGCTCGACTGTAAATTGCTCGAAATCAATTGCTCTAGTGTAAATTGCTCGAAATCAATTGCTCGACAGTAAATTGCTAGAAATCAATTTCTCGACAGTAAATTGCTCGAAATAAATTGCTCGACAGTAAATTCCTCGAAATCAATTGCTCGACAGTAAATTGCTCGAAATCAATTGCTCGACTATAAATTGCTCGAAATCAATTGCTCGATAGTAAATTGTTCGACAGTAAATTGCTCGAAATCAATTGTTCGACAGTAAATTGCTCGAAATCAATTGCTCGATAGTAAATTGCTCGAAATCAATTGTTCGACAGTAAATTGCTCGAAATCAATTGCTCGACAGTAAATTGCTCGACAGTAAATTGCTTGAAATCAATTGTTCGACAGTAAATTGCTCGAAATCAATTGCTCGACTGTAAATTGCTCGAAATCAATTGTTCGACAGTAAATTGCTCGAAATCAATTGCTCGACAGTACATTCTTCGAAATCAATTGCTCTACTGTAAATTGCTCGAAATCAATTGCTCGGCTGTAAATTGCTCGAAAAATAATTTCTCGAACTATCAATTGCTCGAAAGACAGATTGTTCGAAGTAAATTCGAAGCTCGAAGCACCACGTAAACTGCGCCGTCTCACGACACGTCAACGGAGCTGGATATTAAAGGAGCCACGACACTCAACTTTAGCAGTCTTGATTTTTTTTTCTGTATTTGTTTTCTATTTCTATTTCAGTAATTTTGGAGATCTCGAACCCAAGTGATGGACATAACTTTTGATGAGAGCGAAAAAGGAAAGAAGAAGTTGTGATTGGATGGATATCTATATATTAAGGACAAAAGTGAACAATAAGATTTACTGGAAATGTGAAATGTACCAAAAAAGGAAATGCTTAGCACGTGTTTTATTTTTTTTAACCACAGGTTTCCAGCAAACTGCCTTTCAAGCAATTGATAGCTCGATAAATTATTTTTCGAGCAATTTACTGTCGAGCAATTGATTTCGAGCAATTTACCGGGTACGGGGCCCATCAGGCTAGTCGATAGTCGCAGAGGTCTCTACCTTTGTTTGGTAATCAGTCTACAATTTAGAAAATTTCTGCTCTGAACCGGAATTAACCGTAATCATCCGAATCATCTACTGATAATGTTGAAACAGTGATCATTTCTAAATTTTCTAATTTACATATATTCGTTTGTATGCTTTTGTCCGCTGTTGGACATTTAAATAAATAGCTTCTAAAATCCTCTCTCACGGCAACGAACAGTCTATTTTTCTTTTCTATTACTTCACTTAAAGACGTGGGTCATCACAACTCTCCACAGCTTCCTATCCGTTGTAGGTCTAAGCAATGTTTGCCCTTTTAGCTCTTCTGGATTTACGGGAGGTTTAATGGATAGCAGTTCAGAATGTGACGTTGATGAACCGAGTTCGAATTCCAGTCGAGTTAGTGAAATTCACTTACGCGCAAGTAAGGTAGGTAAGGTATGAATCCTCTCTCTCCAACCAGCTATGGATTAAATAGTAAAGCATATAGCTGGAAACGGTGTTAATGCAATAATCACTCTCGTAAAAGAATTGTTAAAACTCAAATCATGTAACGAAAGATAAATTTAAATAACCAACAAAGGGGTTGATAAGCCGTAAAAAACAAAGCGATTAATTAATACTTTTCCTACTCCTTGTTCAGCCATCCATTTAGACTAGTTATCCTCTTCTTCTCTTATCGTCAGGATGTACTGCAAGTGTCTCGAAGCCTTTTTTCCTCGTTATGAACCCTAGAGATTTTTAACGACTCTTTCTGATTCTAAGTAAAAGTTTACTTTTCATTTTCCTTAAAACTTTCTCTTTGTTCACAAATCTGTCAATAGTGTTCTCAGAATCCTTCTATCTAACTCCACCTCTGTCGCTTCAAGTGTCTCCTTTTCATCTGGGACGAAATTGTCCAGTATTCACTAATATATAGGAGGACTGATGTATAGCGCAGTTCAGCACTCTTTTCTTTGTTTCTAACGACAGTTTTCCCGCTCCTTAATATTTTTCTTTAGCTTTTGGAAGGTGTCTGTCGCCATTGCTCATTCGAATTGCGATGTCACATTTTCTGTTCTTGGTTAACAAACGCCATATCCAGAAAATATAACTAAGACAGCTTAAATGTTACCTTTAATTTTTCATGGAAGGGGAAACTAGTTTGAATATAAATTACAAATTTTAATTTTAAATTTAATTTTATTACTAATAATATTTTCCATATTACAATTGCTATTTTAAATACAGTGTTTTTTTTATTTATTTAAAAGCAATTTTTTTCTTTTTTTAATGTATAAATATTAATATCTCCCAAGTGAATCTTTCATGAGTCAAGGAGTTCTTCAAAGCTAAGCGTTTAATTTTTAATTCAGAGTTTTTATTCCCCACTTCTCCCTCTTTCTATTTGTCTTTCTCTTTTTCTCTTTTAAGGACTGATTGAATTATTTGAAATAATTTTTATCATTAAGAAGCTAAATGAAGAGGAAATTGCAATGAGCTGATCGTAGGCTCAGCAGAAATGGTGAACGTCTCGGAGAATCGCTGAGTCAATAGATAAAAAAGCAAAGTGCGCGTTCGCAAGGAAGAACTGCTGTTGTATGATCAAAGAGGTTTATTTGAACCCGGAAATTTAGAAAGCTGTGCGACAGGGAAGGAAGTTGGTTAGGGCGCTGCCAATGGGAAGGGCGTTTGCCAGTGTGGGAGGGAAATTCCACGCCAAAAATTAAATGTAAAAAAGAAATATCTGAGAAAACATATTTTTGTTAAGATTTTTTTTAATCGAGTTCATTGCATGTAAGGTAGTAAAGCCACTAAGACACAAAGGGGTTACTTGATGTGGAAGAATTAGACAACAGAAACATTACTAAGGAGAGCAAACAAGAGGACTGTAGATAGCGATTGACATTGCATTTAAATTTTCGAAGATTGAAGTGGACTAGAACGCATGGTGCTGGAAGAGAATTCTAAAAGCGAGAAGTGTGAGAAAAGAAACTGTTAGCTTAGAATTTACGGTTACATCTAGCCAGTTCAGTTACAAATTGATGAGACCTATCCGCCAGTCTAGTACTGCGCTTAAAGTCATAAAGACTAGCCACCATAGGGAAAAGGTCATCCGAACAATTACCGTGAAATTATTTATAGAAAAAGCGCAGAGAGGAAACATTACGGCAGTGGAAAAGTCACTGAAGCCGAAACGCCAGGTCAGGACTAATAAAATTGCTGATTCTTCTTTGGATTTTATCCAGCTTTTCTGGATATAAAGTAGACGCTTTATTCAAATAAGGGCCTGGTTTCCTAGGCATTTGTTAGCCAGGCACAAGTTTTCACGTTGAACGAAGGAAGCGGGTGATCTTAAATGGTGACATATCTAAAGACTGACCCGGTTTAATAGTAAATCTGAGGGGAATATAATAGGTTCAGTATGAATTAATCGTAAACGAAAAATACGACGCCTACTACTACTAATTTCTGTCTATCTACCGGCATGACATATTTTTGTTTTGGCCCATGAGCATACTATTTTTAGGACTCCCCACATAAAAACGACCTTGTGTCACATGCTGCCTTAGTGCGTAGACCGAGTAAATATACCTGATAGAGCCGAAACAAATACATGTCAGGTCGGATGTCAGCACTAGAGGTAGATTCACACAACACCGCAAATTGCTACAGAACCAAAACGCTAACCGCAAAACTCGAGTCATGTTCTTAAATAGAGTCGTCAAACGAAGCTTTCACATGGATGCCATGCATGACGCCACTGTTATCAATAAATATATAAACAGACAGTTGTATACCACCGTTTTTCATATCAATAGTTCAAATGAAGCCTTCACATAGCGAAAATCATCTTTCTTATTTCGTGGAATGGCGCTACAGAATCACAAACAACAGATCACAACAGACGACTTATAACAGCAGCAGCAACGACTAAAATGTACCACATGTAACCTGAAAATAAAATAATGACATAATCAAAATGTTGACATTCCACACTACTTCAAACAAAAGGTTAGGAAGGAAACCTTCATCAATAGTGGAAAGAGTGATAACAGCTACTGGGCTTGAGAAGAGAAAATAATGACATAATCGAGATGTTGACATTCCACACTACTTCAAACAAAAGGTTAGGAAGGAAACCTTCATCAATAGTGGAAAGAGTGATAACAGCTACTGGGCTTGAGAAGAGAAAATAATGACATAATCGAGATGTTGACATTCCACACTACTTCAAACAAAAGGTTAGGAAGGAAACCTTCATCAATAGTGGAAAGAGTGATAACAGCTACTGGGATTGAGAAGAGAAAATAATGACATAATCGAGATGTTGACATTCCACACTACTTCAAATAAAAGGTTAAGAAGGAAACCTCCATCAATACTGGAAAGAGTGATAACAGCTACTGGGCTTGAGAAGAGAAAATAATGACATAATCAAATTGTTGACATTACACCATACTTCAAATAAAAGGTAAGGAAGGAAACCTCCATCAGTACTGGCAAAAGTCATAACAGGTATTGTGCTTCAGAAGAGAAAATAATGACATAATCAAGATGTTGACATTCCACACTACTTGAAGTCAAAGGTTGGGAAGGAAACCTCCATCAATACTGGAAACAGTTATAACAGCTACTGGGCTTGAGAAACCTATTTTCCTTAAAAACTGTCTTAAGAGAAAATTTATTTACAAAATCCCAACAGACTGGCTGCTCTGTCAGTGAATGCCGAATGTCTTCTTAAAAGGAAAGAGCTAATATTACAACTACTGCTACCATTCTGAAGATTTCTGACTCTTGGCATGGCTACCTTGTTCGGGTAGGCCTAAAAATTGCGAGAAGTCGATGTGAGTGATAGGAATTGGAGAATTTGTGGAGATTGGAGAAAATCGGAGCGGGCTTTAGAATTGTGGGGGTTGTAGAGAGTGCAGCTTTCATCTCCGAAGTAGTGAAGGCTCCCTCGTTTGGCTTTGAATTCTGTACTGGAAAACCAGTCATGTCTTCCTTCATTTTGTGTTATATATATATATATATATATATATATATATATATATATATATATATATATATGTGTGTGTGTGTGTGTGTGTGTGTGTTCAGTTGTGTGTGGATATTAGTTTGTAACACTGGGTTTCACGCTTTTGCTATCATCAGACAGACTCTGATGTTTGTCTGATGATCACAAAAGCGTGAAACGCAGGGTCACATACTCATATCCATACAACTGAATATGTTAGATCTTTCACTGATATTAAGCACTTTCAAATAAGTACCGTGCACATATAATATATATATATATATATATATATATATATATATATATATATATATAGAGAGAGAGAGAGAGAGAGAGAGAGAGAGAGAGAGAGAGAATGAGTGAGAGAAAGAGAGAGAGGAGAAGGGGAGAGACTTGGCGTGATAAACACATTTTGAGACACATTTCTCTTCAAGGTTTGCAATTTTCTTTTTCAGTTAAGAAAATCACTCCGTCGATCCACGAGAAGGAGTTTATTTTTAACGCACTGCCTCACGACTCTTTCGTCTGCTTCATTCGGCCAACCCACTTTGTTTCCACATCAGCCTCGGCAGTGTGGTGTGTCGTTGATTGCTCCGGACTGGCAGACAAGAATATTAATTGCCAAGTATTTAATGGCTTCAAGCGCCGGCCCATATCAAAGGGGTACTTTATCTAGTCCGTAATTGGACTTCCGGTTTAGTTATTATTGGTCAACACGAGTTACCGTTTAGCATCAGCCGCCCAAATTCAAGGGTGGAAGGGTGCATCAGTGAATAGGCGAATGGCTTGGGAAATTCTAGCCTTTAATACATGATTAGCAATTAGTTTTGCAGCATTTTGATTTTATGTCTCAACTGATATATCCGTCTCTCCCTTTTTATCCCCCTCTCTCTCACTCTTCTTTCTCGCTTCCCCCATGACTCTCCCCCTCTCTTTGTCTTAGAATTTCATAAAATTATTCTTAATTAAAAATATATATATATATCAGATTCCAATATATATATATATATATATATATATATATATATATGGATAGATAGAGAGATAGAGAGATGTAGCGCGAGAGAAACAGATGAAATGACTACGCAGTAGATAGACTGAAAATTAGATGCAGACTGCTGATAGTGGACAGGCTCAGATAGATAGATAGATAGATAGATAGATAGATAGATAGATAGATAGATAGATAGATTCGGATAATCGACAGTGGACGGACAGGTCCGTCTACGAAACTCTGGAGTCGGGATGTTGAAGGTAACATCAGTCAAACTTTTATTCATATTAAAGTTATATATATATATATATATATATATTAAAAATCGCTACATAATGGCAGTTATGTTTCAACGCCATAAATGTGTCTCCTCAGGTGATATTAAACTACAGGCGAGCATAATTGCCATTATGTAGCGATTTTTAATATGTTTTAATAGACTAAAATGAATTAATATTTAGCTCTATTATGTATTGAGCCATCTTTTAAATTACATAATACGTAAAGTGGAATTATACTCCATTTTAACTGAATATATATATAAGGGAAGAGAAAAGGAAAGAGAAAAGGGGAGAGAGAAGGAAAGAGAAAAGGGAAGAGAAAAGGGAAGAGATAAGGGAAGAGAAAAGGGAAGAGAAAAGGGAAGAAAAAAGGGAAGAGAAAAGGAAAGAGAAAAGGGAAGAGATAAAGAAAGAGAAAAGGGAAGAGATAAGGAAAGAGAAAAGGGAAGAGAAAAGGATAGAGAAAAAGGAAGAGATATGGAAAGAGAAAAGTGAAGAGAAAAGGAAAGAGAAAAGAGATAAGGAAAGAGAAAAGGGAAGGGACAAGGAAAGAGAAAAGGGAAGAGAAAAGGAAAGAGAAAAGGGAAGAGATTAGGAAAGAGAAAAGAGAAGAGAAAATGAAAGAGAAAAGGAAAGAGAAAAGGAAAGAGAAAAGGGAAGATAAAAGGGAGAAGGGAAGGGATAAGGAAAGAGAAAAGGGAAGAGAAAATGGAAGAGAAAAGGAAAGAGAAAAGGGAAGAGAAAAGGAAAGGGATAAGGAAAGAGATTAGGAAAGAGAAAAGAGAAGAGAAAAGGAAAGAGAAAAGGAAAGAGAAAAGGGAAGATAAAAGGAAAAAGGGAAGCGATAAGGAAAGAGAAAAAGGAAGAGAAAAGGGAAGACATAAGGAAAGAGAAAAGGGAAGAGAAAAGGGAAGAGATAAGGGAAGAGAAAAGAGAAGAAAAAAACTAAAGTGTACAAAAATTATATGAAGAAAAAACTGCAAAGAGAACAGAAATTAAAAATATAGTAAAGAAAGAAAATTGGATAAATGAAAAACCAATATATATATATATATATATATATATATATATGTATATATATATATATATATATATATATATATATATATATATATATATATATATAGAGAGAGAGAGAGAGAGAGAGAGGTAAACTGATAAACTGATAGAGAAATATAGTCAACATGTCACAAGTTTTTTTCCTCCGTCAAATAATAATTTGATGTCTGTAAATTCCTGTTGTTTTTGCAGATGTAACGTTGTTTATCCAAATTAATTTATATAATGAATGTAAAATTATTTTGAGAAATTTCTATAATGGAAAATTTTATTTATGACAATGACTGCAAATGATTACAATTTTTATATCATTTGCGTAGCAATTTTATCAGTCGCTTATTGTTATCGGAATCAGTCCCAAACATTTAAGACATAAATTACCGATGTATAATAAACATTTTAAGTTTTTTTTTATTTTTTATAATATAATCTTTTATTTATGATAACGAATATGAAGATTTGCCATTTTTATATAATTTATGTAGTAATCTTATCATCCGGTTATTGTTATCATAAGCAGGCATCCCCAAATATTTGATTTCAAAACTTTATCCACTTAGAATCGAAATTTTAAAAGGTTTATTTTTTTCATAATGCAGACATGTTTTATAACATTGTAAATTGTTTCTGTTTTTCTATCGTTTGCTTAATAATCTTATCAGCCGGTTTTATTGTTATCAAAACAAATCAGTCCTAAATTCTTTATTTAAAACAGAACGTTTCTGAATATTATAATAAATTGTTTTTTTTTAATGATGGAAACTTGTTTCATGACAGTGAATGCAAATTATTTCAATCATTATATAGTTTATCCAATAATATTATCAGCCAGTTAATGTTGTTATGAGTCAGTCTCAAACACATTATTTTGAAAACAGAAATTATCCGCTAATAACCGAAATTTGAAACGTTTATTTTCCATAATGTCGACTAATGTTTCAAATTTTTATATCGTTTGCTTAATAATGTTATCAGTCGGTTATTGTAATCAAAATCAGTGAGTCCCAAACATTTTATTTAAGAGAAATTATCTCTAGCATGAGACTGTTTTATTTATTGGAATGGTTGGTAAAACATCGACGAATTACCAATCGATTCGAACTTTATAAAAAGGTAAATAATAAGGATTTACTTAGAGTTCACATATTTTAATAATTTAGTAAGTGCTTATAAATTTATCCATAAAAATTGTTTTCATATTTATTTCTAAAGAAATTGGTAAATGATAAATATTACATTAGTTCTAATTGTATTAGTTTTTAGAATGTTGTGAATATAAAATTATTTTTGTAAATAAACACTCTGATAAATAGTGTTTAACATATTTATTGTAATTTCTCAAGAACAATATATATATATATATATATATATATATATATATATATATATATATATATATAAATTCACTTTCATCATATGTCTAGTTTATATCATAATTCTAATCATCGCATTTTAAAACATTGCCGAGAAGTGAAGGTAGTTAAAATAATAGCGGTATCAAGGGTACGGAGGTACATTTTTGACATATATATGAAAGTGAATTTATATATATATATATATATATATATATATATATATATATATATATATATAAATTCACTTTCATCATATGTCTAGTTTATATCATAATTCTAATCATCGCATTTTAAAACATTGCCGAGAAGTGAAGGTAGTTAAAATAATAGCGGTATCAAGGGTACGGAGGTACATTTTTGACAAAATGTTATTGCCCGTAGATAATACAAATCTTTCACCAAATATATTCATATGAGATTTATGAAATAAAGAAACGTTACGATTCGCAGATGAAATACTAACTAATCAACATTATAAAATCATTATCCATTAAAGAAGCTTTATTATTTGTAAATGCGACAAAATAATTAACTTTTCCACCACCCTCCAACCTCTCTCTCACAGGCGAGATGTGGCGAGCCTCTCACTGCTCCATCGCTACTTACATGGAAAGTTCTCGGACGAACCGCCAGGTCTAACCATCACGGCTAGAAACCGCCATGCCGCTTACATAGTAGCAAACTACCCACATTTTCTCCATATTCCATTGGTGAGAAATAAGTTCCGCTCGAACAGCTTCTTCTCGCGAACCACTGCTCTGTGGAAGAGACTTCCAAGAGGATGTTTCCCCGATCACTACAATCTTAGCTTGTTCAAGTCTTGGGTCAACCGTTATGTCTCCCTCCCATCCGTATAAACCGCCTGTTAACATAACCCTTTACCACGAGAGCCCCGCCTAGCCTTGTACAGAGGGAACAAACAAAAATTCAAGCTCGCTTTCAATAATAAATTACCTTTTTGCCTGGTCATTCGTATAATCGTATATACTTTAGCAGAAAAATCGCCCACATCTTTTTAGAATTGAATTCTTTTAAAAATATTTCCCACTCTACGGTTAAGATAAACGAGTGGAATTTTCTTTTAAATTTAAACGAATTGTTTTTTTTAATGGAATTTCCATCCCCAAAGCTGATAAAGACTTAAAAAACGTTTTGATCCTTTAAATAATTTCCCACCCACTTTTATTAAGATTCCTTGTTTATTACATACTGAGAAAATTCTCACTCCACAATTATTAATACGAAGCTGTATTAAGTATAAGTTATTAATACAGCCTTGTATTATGTATAAGTTATTAATACAGCCATGTATCAAGTACAAGTTATTAACACAGCCTTGTATCAGATACAAGTTATTAACACAGCCATGTATCAAGTACAAGTTATTAACACAGCCTTGTATCAAGTATAAGTTATTAACACAGCTTTGTATCAAGTACAAGTTATTAACACAGCCATGTATCAAGTACAAGTTATTAACACAGCCTTGTATTAAGTATAAGTTATTAACACAGCCTTGTATCAAGTATAAGTTATTAACACAGCCTTGTATCAAGTATAAGTTATTAACACAGCCATGTATCAAGTACAAGTTATTAACACAGCCTTGTATCAGATACAAGTTATTAACACAGCCATGTATCAAGTACAAGTTATTAACACAGCCTTGTATCAAGTACAAGTTATTAACACAGCCTTGTATCAAGTATAAGTTATTAACACATCCTTGTATCAAGTATAAGTTATTAACACAGCCATGTATCAAGTACAAGTTATTAACACAGCCTTGTATCAAGTATAAGTTTTTAACACAGCCATGTATCAAGTACAAGTTATTAACACAGCCTTGTATCAAGTACAAGTTATTAACACAGCCTTGTATCAAGTATAAGTTATTAACACAGCCTTGTATCAAGTATAAGTTATTAACACAGCCTTGTATCAAGTATAAGTTATTAACACAGCCTTGTATCAAGTATAAGTTATTAACACAGCCATGTATCAAGTACAAGTTATTAACACAGCCTTGTATCAAGTATAAGTTATTAACACAGCCTTGTATCAGATACAAGTTATTAACACAGCCATGTATCATGTACAAGTTATTAACACAGCCATGTATCAAGTACAAGTTATTAACACAGCCTTGTATCAAGTACAAGTTATTAACACAGCCTTGTATCAAGTATAAGTTATTAACACAGCCTTGTATCAAGTATAAGTTATTAACACAGCCATGTATCAAGTACAAGTTATTAACACAGCATTGTATCAGATACAAGTTATTAACGCAGCCATGTATCAAGTACAAGTTATTAACACAGCCTTGTATCAAGTATAAGTTATTAACACAGCCATGTATCAAGTACAAGTTATTAACACAGCCTTATATCAAGTACAAGTTATTAACACAGCCTTGTATCAAGTATAAGTTATTAACACAGCCATGTATCAAGTACAAGTTATTAACACAGCCTTGTATCAAGTATAAGTTATTAACACAGCCTTGTATCAGATACAAGTTATTAACACAGCCATGTATCAAGTACAAGTTATTAACACAGCCTTGTATCAGATACAAGTTATTAACACAGCCTTGTATCAAGTATAAGTTATTAACACAGCCTTGTATCAAGTACAAGTTATTAACACAGCCATGTATCAAGTACAAGTTATTAACACAGCCTTGTATTAAGTATAAGTTATTAACACAGCCTTGTATTAAGTATAAGTTATTAACACAGCCTTGTATTAAGTATAAGTTATTAACACAGCCTTATATCAAGTACAAGTTATTAACACAGCCTTGTATCAAGTATAAGTTATTAACACAGCCATGTATCAAGTACAAGTTATTAACACAGCCTTGTATCAAGTATAAGTTATTAACACAGCCTTGTATCAGATACAAGTTATTAACACAGCCATGTATCAAGTACAAGTTATTAACACAGCCTTGTATCAGATACAAGTTATTAACACAGCCTTGTATCAAGTATAAGTTATTAACACAGCCTTGTATCAGATACAAGTTATTAACACAGCCATGTATCAAGTACAAGTTATTAACACAGCCTTGTATCAGATACAAGTTATTAACACAGCCTTGTATCAAGTATAAGTTATTAACACAGCCATGTATCAAGTACAAGTTATTAACACAGCCATGTATCAAGTACAAGTTATTAACACAGCCTTGTATTAAGTATAAGTTATTAACACAGCCTTGTATCAAGTATAAGTTATTAACACAGCCTTGTATCAAGTACAAGTTATGAACACAACCTTGTATCAAGTACAATGTATTAATACAGCCTTGTATTAAGTACATAAGTGTTATAAGAAATAACTGTTGCCACAGTCTGAATTATTTAAAAACAAAAAAAAGGCATCCCCACTGTTTGATGATTTAAGAAACTTTATATCGCAAATTCGTTGGATTCTTGAGATGATTAGATCAGCCAAATTCTAAAAGTTAGAGCATTAATTTGAATTCAAAACTGTGACCTTGTCTCCAACAGTTAAAAAAACGAAAAAAAAACGTGCCTGGCGATACGCTTTCCTGTTCTTCTTTGTGAGCTTAGGTATAGGCATGTTTATAAAGGAGGATCTGATTTGCGTGTGTGTATATTAACTTCATTCTGAAGGGGTCATTATCTGTAATGACACCGGCGCTAGGAGTTCACGGCGGTCATACATACTCATTGAAGCAGTGAGACCCGCTCTGTAATCAAAAGTAATTTGGCTTTACTTAAAAAGGAAATTTAGCCATGCCCCCCGGTGTCTTCAACCTCTCATCCTATATCAATACACCCTCTTTCATCATTCGATCTGTTTATTTTTCTCCTCCCTGGCCTTTTCATTCTTTTTCATTTTATTTGTGTGTTCAAAAGCAATTATTACTAAGGTGTTCATTATCATTAAAGAATAAAGCGAGATGAAAACCAGTATTTAAGCCTTGTTAAAAAAATATACCAAATTTTAACATTTCTCTTAAAAGCAGGGTTAACTATAGTACAAAAACATGTAGACAATTTTTATAGGGTTTCTGATTAATAAATACACTCAAAATCCTTGGAATGTTCTACTGAATCTAGATTCAATGCGCAAAAGTCTAGTGCAAGCTTTATCGACATGGTGTGTGTGTGTGTGTGTGTGGGGGGTCCTCTAACGGGCATTTCAGGTTTCAAGGGGATATTTACTTGAGTTTATTTACAAAATTTAGAGCCCATCATTAAACAAAAAAAGATGGTATGAATGCCTGTTTGTCGCGAATTAAAACAAATTGCTGTACACGTTTCAAATTTAATAATCCATCAATATTGCTATTCAATTTGTAAAACTCTTCTAGAAAAATAATCCATGTTGGATATTTTGACGTGGCGTAAGGGTTAGCAATCTTGTCTCGGTAGATCTATTACGATTGAGTAGTGAATGAGATCTTCATTGGGTTCTACTAAAACACGGCCTTGCGCCAGCCACAACATAGCTATGCTTAGTAAATCAGTATAAAAATAATCCATGTAAATGTACTAATATGGAATAGAATGAACATTTTCGATAATATATACCGTAATTCCCTATGTATAATACTCATTTTTTTTTCTAAAATATAATAAGCAAAATCAGGGGTGCGTATATGCACAACTAGAAAAAATGTTTAAAAATTGCCGTAAAATAAAATAAGAATTATCATAAAACTAAAATTAGAATATTATTATTCTATGTTTAAAACCATTTTTTAAAATAAGAATCGGAAACGCTGGCCGTAATGAAATTGGAGAGGTAAAATTTATAGGATTCGATTACTAAACAAAGGGTACGTATTATGCATGAGTAGAAGCATTTTCCCACACTTTCAGAACAATTTTAGGTGTTCTTATTAGGGATGAAGGCGTATTATACATGGGGAATTGCGGTACATATTATTTAGAATGCACCTTTTGATTCGAAAATGTTGAAAAGTAGGGGAATGACATTCTGACTTATGGAGAAAAGCTTGCATTGAGGCAAAAATGGTTATGAACCACTGGCCCCGTGAATTAAAATTTTGGTTCTAGAATTTGGTAACATAGTAACTGTGAGTTCAATTCCTGGGCCTGGCAATGCAGACTTGGAGTCTTTGACAATGCGACGAGCAATAACTGATGACTTAGAAATAAGAACTATCCGAAATTTTATAAAAAGTCGTTGGTTCGTGAATTTGGTAACATAGTAATTGCGAGTTCAACTCCTGGGCCGGGTATTACATCGACTCAGTGTTAGTACTGCTCAGTTATTGCTTGTGCGTACTACCCCCAAACTGCCCGACCGCGGTGGTGGTGGGTGGGTGGTACAAGCTTGATTGGGTGCCCCGAGCAATATATGACCTTCACCCGTATCCTTCTTGAATATTGTTTTTACTCGTGATATATTTTAGAGATATTTACATTGCGTGAAGTAAACTTCTTTGAATAAACTAGGATAACTAATTTTTGCTAGTAAAAATATTCTTGAAGAAATACCGCCATTTTACTATTTATTGTAAACCAAATTAATACAAGCTTAGTATGAAAAAAAGAGCAAAAAAAACAAACATATTTATTTGTTTATTTTTTATCCTGTGATCCGTAGTAGCCCCACAATAGAACTTAGCCTGACGGAGTCCAACCCTCTCCAGGCCGGTTTTGAATTCTCCTAGACCGGTTGCTATTCGAGGTTAGAGAACCCGGTCTGTCCTGCTATTTATCCGTTGCTGATCGGAGAAGAAGGCTATTAGCACGTAAGTAAATATAATGGAATGGACTAGAATTCAAACTTGGGTCACCGATTCCTCAATCCGAGCGTCCCCCCCCCTTTATAACACACATTATAACAATAAAAGAATTAATATACAGGTTGCAGAAATAGTAACGTCCTTTGATTTCAAGCTGAGGTGGATAGGACGATGTGGAGCAATTGGGTGGCCATCACGATCACCATCGGACTTTTTCTTGTGGGGTGGGGACTGAAAGATCTTGTTTAAAGGTGCAAAACGAAAACAATTCGCGAATTAAACCCAGCAATATCTGTCTATATTTCTGAGATGAGGTATTATGTACACTATTTACATTATTAGGACTATTGTCCTCATCTTTGTCGCCATATTTATTACAACGTTTCGGCAGTTTTACGCTCCGGCGTTCTTCTTAACCGGGTATTGAACTCACACTCTTTGGGTCCTGTCATTGGATCTAACTAAGGCCTTTATCCACAAGGACACATGGCACAGTGGATAAAGGCGTTAGTTAGATCCAATGACAGGACCCAAAGAGTGTGAGTTCAACGTGAGTTCAGTGGAGAACTTGGAGAAGGGAATTAACAGGAGATAACTGATAACTGACATCCATTAGACATGGCACGTGGAACTAGAACAGTCTACCCAAGTGAACGAAATAAAGGGTTCAGTTCGACATTCCAGTCACCCGAAGAAGGCCGGAGCGTACAACGGCCAAAACGTTCTAATAAATATGGCGACAAAGATGAGGACAATAATGTAAATAGTGTACATAATACCTCATTTCAGAAATATAGGCAGATACTGAAAGGGCGAAATGTTGTAATAAATATGGCGACAAAGATGAGGACAATAGACCGAATAATGTAAATAGTGTACATAATACCTCATCTCAGAAATATAGACAGATACTGAAAGGACGAAACTTTGTAATAAATATGGCGACAAAGATGAGGACAATAGTCTGAATAATGTAAATAGTGTACATAATACCTCATCTCAGAGATATAGACAGATACTGAAAGGCCGAAACGTTGTAATAAATATGGCGACAAAGATGAGGACAATAGTCCGAATAATGTAAATAGTGTACATAACACCTCATCTAAGAAATATAGACAGATACTGAAAGGCCGAAATGTTGTAATAAATATGGCGACAAAGATGAGGATAATAGTCCTAATAATGTAAATAGTGTACATAATACCTCATCTCAGAGATATAGACAGATACTGAAAGGCCGAAATGTTGTAATAAATATGGCGACAAAGATGAAGACAATAGTCCGAATAATGTAAATAGTGTACATAATACCTCATCTCAGAAATATAGACAGATACTGAAGGGCCGAAACGTTGTAATAAATATGGCGACAAAGATGAGGACAATAGTCCGAATAATGTAAATAATGTAAAACCAGCAATTTCTGATAAATTTTCTGAAATTCATGTAGAAATGTATGAAATAGTTTGTAGAAGTGTTGCTGATAGGATTCAGCGTTGTATTGAACATGAAGAACATTTTGACATGTTAAATTGTATTGTTAATCATCAAAAATCGTTGTTTTGATGTGACAATAATTATAAATTTTCTTAAACTACTGTAATCTATTTTTGCTCCATAAATGTTAATAAATATAAGAGAGCGATACTTTTGTTGCACCCTGAAAATATAAGTTTGTCATATTTTGATATAATTTAAACATTCTGAATTAAAATCAAACGTTGTCTACTTGAAACACAATGACACAAACTAAAACATTCTTTTCCTTGCTTTGCAAAGCAAAGAAATACATACGAGTTTGTCATATTGATACTATTTCAGTTTTTCTTAGGACTTGTAAAATTCTACAGACGATATGTAGAGCGAAAGTTCGAATTGACAGAACGTTTTGTTGTTTTAAGAAAAAAAGAATGAGGAATTTAATAAGAAAAAAAAGGAAAAGTGGCATTTGAAAATTTAAAGCTGTTCTGAAAAAGAAGCCAGTATTGAAACTATTTGACCCTAGAAAGGAAATAGTAGTAACAACTGACGCAAGTGACCACTCAATTTCGGGGATGTAAGCTCAGGGTGGTCATCCTATTATGCATCTTTCGAGAAAAATGTCAAAAGCCGAATTGAACTATTCAAATATTGAGAAAGAAGCGCTGGCTATAAGATGGACGACAAATGAAATTCGTCAGTTTTTAATTGAAAGGAAATTCCTACTAAAGGTCCAACAACAGACCTTTAGAATTCTTATTTAATCCTAGGAAGGAACTTTCTAGCGCAGGGGTGGGCAAACTTTTTAGTACAAGGGCCGCATTCTAAAGATTTATAGTTTTACTAGGCCGCATAGTATATATAAACCAAAATAATTGATATTTAAAATTGGCAAAATAACGGGATTTTAAAGGAAAAATATAGTTTTAACATTTTAAAGCGGGCCGCACGAAATCGTTTGGCGAGCCGCACGTGGCCCGCGGGCTGTAGTTTGCCCACCCCTGTTCTAGAGTAATGTCCTCTAGAATTCTAAGATAGGCCTTAATGTTAATGACGTTTGATTTTGATATTGAGTACGTGAAAAGCAATACCATTCCGTATGTAGACGCTTTGTCGAGATTGAGGTTCATCACTTTTGAAAGTGATAAATGTGTCATATAGGAATAAAGTGTTGCTGCCGACATTTGGATTTGAACCCGGATCGCCACCGAGCAAGAACAGTCGACCTCATCTTGAAATAATTAGATCACGTGACGGGTAAAAGAAAAAAAAAGTCATGACTGAAATCGAGAGCAATAGAAACTATGAAGATGAACAATTGTTGAAGGGGGAGAAAAAAGAAAGAAAGAAAAAAGATCTCCCATATCTAGACTATCTCTTAGGGAGGAGAGGAAGATAGTGAAGAGACAAAAGCTCCCAGAAGAAGTACCAGGGAAAATAAGGGGATTAAAGCCTCTTCGGTACAGGGAGATGAGGTGACTCATTTACATTTGAAGTCAGAAACACTATAAATAGCTATGGATATTACCCATGAGGCAGTTGAGTGCATACTAGACTACAGTTTGTGAAACTATTTTGAAGCTATAACATCCCCAAAATCAAACTCACTGCTTTATAAAAAAAATGTGTAAACATTCCGAACTAAAATCAAGCATGTTATATAATCGAAACACAATGACAAAAACTAAAAAAATTCTTCTTCTTGCTTTGCTTCCTGCAAAGTCAAATAAATATGAGTTTGTCATATTGATATAAAGGATAATCCGGCCCTGGGTACATTTAAAATTTAAATTTATATAACTTGGACCCATTTTAAATGTGAATTAAGTTTAACCGTCTATTTTTTTTTTTTTACTTTCAGATTTAACAACTTAAGTTTTTGGAAATTTCAACCATGGAAAGATTAACAATCAAACAACGTGTTAAGGTTATCGAAGCCTATTACGAAAATGGACGTTCAAACAGAAATACAATGAGAAGTTCCCATGTCGCATCATTTCTAGAAATAGCGAAGTCAATTGGCCACCACGATCGTGCGACTTGACGCCTTTAGATTTCTTCCTTTGGGGTCATCTCAAAAGTAAGGTCTATGTCAACAACCATTCAACAGCTGAAGGATGAGATAATAAGGCATATCGGTGAGATCGAGGAGCAACTATGCAGAGACATCATCACAAATTTCGATTATCAAGTGAATGTGTACCGCCGAAGCCTTCGTGGACATTTGGGCGATATTATTTTTCAAACATAATTGCCATGATTTAAATAACATGATCCAATAGAGAAATATATAAATTTTCTCCAATAACACTGATTTATTTACGGCTAATTTTGATCCGTCTTAATGAAACACCCTTTGACATCCAAGAAATGTAGTTGTATTATTTATATTTACCAGATATTTATTATTTATTTCAGAATCTCTAAAAATATTGCAGGAGCACCAAGCCAGTTGCGGCAGTAATATATAAGGCAAGGACGAATAGGACGAGGAAGAGGCTTCCTCTTCTTCTTCCTCTCTTGTCTCCGGACGGAGAGAAAACCAGACGAGGCTATGCAGAGTCTCGTTTGGGGAAGTAGACAAACTCCACCCCGTATATACGAGGTCTACGGCAATTTTTACCCGAGCCTACGGGCTCGGAAAGTCCCATGTTAAAAACTGGCCTTGTGCCTTATCTTGCCTTGTGGGGAGGTTGGCAAATAGAAAGGACGAGTGATAGGCTTATAAATATGTAAGATAGATTCCGGCGAGAAAAATTGTCTAGTACGACGCAGTGAACCAACTTTCCTAGTAGTAAACCTAGCTATTGATTCAGTATAATCTTTCCACTTCATGTCAGCGGGAAAAAATAAGCTGAGAAGGTGCAGTGTGTTACTATCCTGGAGGTTAGCATCAGCCATGCTGGTCGAAGGTAAAAAGTGTACTCTCAGATGATTAAAAGACACCAGTTCAAATAGTTCCTTGTGTTTTGCCCTAAAGGGATTAATAAAAATGGGATATTTAGCCAACTCGGTAATTAGATATAAAAGAAATCAGCACTTTCAGAATCAATTGCTAAGAAAGTTGATTCACTCTGTCGTTCTAGATAATTTTTCTTGCTAGAATCTATCTTATATATTTATAAGTCTATCATTCATCCTTGCTTTGAATATTGCTGCCACATCTGGTCTTGTGCTCCAGCTACATATTTAAAGGTTCTTGAGAAAATCCAAAGAAGAATCTGCAATATTATTGGTCTTGAAATGACATCGCAGCTTCAGACGCTTTCCCACCGTCATAGCCTAGTTTCCCTGTGCTTTTTCTATAAATACTTTCATGGTAATTGTTCGGATGAACTTTCCGCTATGATATCTAGACTAGTACGGCTGATGCTAACCCCTCAAGAGAAAGACTCATTGCGCCTTCTCGGGCTAATGTTTTCCGCTGACATAAAGTGGAAAGATTATATTGAGTTAATTGCTAGGTCTGCTGCTAGGAAGGTTAGTTCCGTGTGTCGTGCTAGACAGTTTCTCGCTTTAGAATCTATATTACATATTTATAAGTTTACGATTCGTCTTTGCTTTGAATATTGATGCTACATAGGATTTTGTATTCCTGTCCTCTATTTAGAGATTCTTGATAAAATCCAAAGAAAATTCTACAATGTTATTGGTCCTGACCTGGCATCTCGCCTTCAGCCATTTTCCCATTGTTTTAATATAGCTCCCCTGTGTCTTTTCTATAAATACTTTCATCGTGGTTGTTCTGATCAACTTTGCTCGATGGTACCTAGACTTTATGAATTTAAACTCACTACTAGATTGGCGGTAAGGTCTCATAAATTTACAGTTGAAATGGCTAGATGTAATCGTAAATTCTATGCTAACAGTTTCTCTATCTTCTTCTATATATGAGAAAACACTCATGTGAACACAAGAAAAATTGAATAAAAAGCTTAATCGTCTGTCGTCTCTAATGAAACATGTATAAATGAAGGAGTGCTACCCAAACCGTAAGTTCTATGCTAACAGTTTCTTTTCTCTCACTTCTCGCTCGTGGAACTCTCTTCCGGTATCTTACTATCCAGTTTTTGATCTTCAAAAAATTATCGTTATCTGTTGTCTTCTTAGTACCTGTTCTTTTATTGTCCTCTCTCCTTAACAGTAATAGTTCTCATATTCTCTAACACACATTCCGTCCTAGAGGTTTTATGAAATATAAAACCAGAATATGGCATAGGCGATGGGAAAATTTAGTATTTAGTATCATCAAATCATCATTGCAAACAATTTCGTTTTTGGTGGTTTATCAACTTTGTCAAAACCAAATTTCGTAGAAGACTGATAATTAAAAATGACATATGTGTGTTTTCCCTAACATGCTTCCCAGAATTGGCTTATTTGGTGTTAGTACATGCCTGCTCACACATTCTATTTTCAGAGAACAACTCACAAAACCGTCATCAATTGTAGAAAGAGCCATAACAGCTATTGGACTTAAGAAATCTATTTTGCAGATAAATACATTCAAGAGAAAGATTTTATAAATCTGAACCGAATGTAGAACTGGTTGCTCGGCCAAAGATTGCTGAATGTTTCCTTATAAGGAAACGGTTAATACAGGCTGAGAATACTTTATCTGAAGTTCTTGGAACCGGAAGTGCTTCGGTTTTTAGATTTTGGGGGATTTTCTAATACAGGCTATTTAAAATAGGGTAACTGGGGAATGAAACCCAAGCATAAACACGATATCCCTTTACATTTCATAACACAGCTTATATATATATATATATATATATATATATATATATATATATATATATATATATATATATAAATAGTTATAATTGTTTGGAAAAACCTTAGGTGTTTTGGCTTTTAATTAAACAAACCAATACCCAAGGGAAAATAAGGAATAAAAAAAGAAAGAACTAAGAACATGTAATTGAGGCGAAAACAATCGTCCAGAATCCAAGCTTAGTCCAAAGAAACAAAAACTCCAAAACGAGTAAAGCAAAAGTAACTAAGTAAAGTGCCCAATACACTAAACAGAGCAAACCTAAATATAAACCTAAAGAGCCAGGTAAACCTACCTAGATTTCATCTACACGGATCGTCAGGGTAACCAGTTTATCCTGACAATCTGTGAAGGTGAAACCTAGGTAGATTTACCTGGCTCTTTATGTTCATAGTTATATATATATATATATATATATATATATATATATATATATATATATATATATATATATATATATATATACCCTGAAAGTAGTTTTATATCGGCAGATGCTTTATCATCACACAACTTTAAATATTTAATTCCATGCCTTTTCTTAAATTTCTGTAACCAGCCTGCTGAATATTCAGTTACCTTTAATATTCTATACGTCATGATAGATTTTCGCCTCTTTCATGATCAGCATTCCAGTAAGTGGGATGTGTTCACTCCCTAAAGACACGATCGCAATCATCATTTTTTGTTCTGTGCAGTATTTTTCTATTTTTCATTAATTTCTGTTCATCACATTCAGCAGAAAAAATTAACAATTTCACCTTCTGTTTCCTTAGGTTGTATATGGTGGTTTTTCGAACACCAAATTCCTCAGTCATACGTTTCACATTTACACCCCTGTCTAGATATTCAAACAGTTTGACTTTCGGTGATATTAAACATAAATTCCTTCTTTTTCTCGCTTTTCACTAGCCATTTTTGTCATTTTGAGTAATATTTTTACTGAGCGCGAAACACCTGGTGAGTAATCCACGAACGAATGCGTTGTTGAAACCATCGCTAAAAAAAAGAAAACTAACAAAAATGTGGCAAGTTATGTCAGCACCTGAAAGAGTTTCGGATTTGGGAGGTTTCCGTGTTTGGGAAGTTCGGATAAAGGATGCTCAATCTGAACTATAATTACCATCTAAGGAAGTGTTTCTCAATCTTTTCTTCCTTGTTTCTCGTTTTTGGTGTTTCAGACCGACATCAGCACAAATAGAAATTCAATGTAGCAGGCCCACGTTAATAATCACTGATTTAAACTTCTGTCCAATTTTAAAGAAATCCAAAAGTTACTATTTAAACAAAAAAACGAAAATAAAAATATTGATACACAGATCTCAGTCATGATGTCTTCTTTCGGAATGTAACGTGAAAGTGATCCATCACTTTTGCCATTTTTTTTTTAACCTAAGAATTCTATTCATGTATTTAAATAACGTCGTCGGATCGGGACTTTAATACGGATAGCATGCATGGTGCTACACATGTTCAGAAACATGTAAAAAGTTACCTTTATATAACCGTTTTCTCAGATCGATTATTAAAAATGGCTTCTAACGAATGTACCCTGTATGTCTTAGACCACCTTCCTTCGAATCTCGTAGCTTCGCGTTCCAGAATCACAAAGAACTGTACCAAATAACAGAAACCCCATCGCTTGAGGACAGCTGCAAGAACTAAAATGGAGAACTCACGTAATTCTAATGGAAAATAATGACATAATAAAGATGTTGCTGTTCCACACTACTTCACACAAAAGGTTAGGAAGGAAACCGCTATCAGTAGTGAAAAGAGCTACTGGACTTGAGAAAGCTATTTTCCAGAAAAAATGATTTCACAGAAAGATTTAATAAATTTCAACTGCTCGGTGAATGAATGCTGAATGCTAAAGTGGGTCGTTGATATTACAAAGTTTGCTTTATTCGTTTGTCGACATTAACCGAAATACTTGAGCCATATTAGTAAATAGGCTTATAATCAACTATTTCAAACAAATTCTTAGGAAGGAATCCACCTCCACCAAGACTGGAAAGGGCAATAAGAGTAACTGGACTCGAGAAACAACTAATATTACAATCACCATTACATTATGAAATGGATTAAGACCGACAATTATTTTATTCATTTTCTATTTACAGAAAATATATTAAATAATTAATTAATACGTTGTCAATGTTTACGTTAAACTACGTTTCGTGAGCAGATATGGTCGTTTGGAAAAGATCGTCGAAGATTTGTTGTTTATAAACAGAAATTTGAACTCTTGTTAACCAGACGCTTCTCTGCAGCTGAGTGGTATATCAAATCAGATCAATTGACGTTCCCGTATAGAACACTTGTTCGATTCTTGTCGTAGAAATGCATGTTTCCTACGAAATATCTCGAACATTCAGGCATGTAAATCTAATTAATACTTTTTAAAAAAAATTGCATTTACTTAAATAAATTGAATTTATTAAAAATAACGTATAAGCAGAAAATATATTAAATTGCCATTATAAAATTTATACTATATTATTCTCAAAAAATACGTTATCATAGTTGGATAGGACGAACGAGAAACAGACTAGAATATCAGCCTATAGCTCCAGCAGAAATACTTAGCTATCACAACCACTAGGTATATTAGCTTCGTAAAACATGAGGCCACATTTTAGTGTTCGTTTTATTTATTTTATTTTGCAATACATTTGAAATTTATCTTCGTTAACAGACGCCATCTGATCAGGTCTTCTCCCATTAATTTTTAGGATGACCAATGTATCAGTTTAACCCTTTTCTTGTCGGCTGTCAGTCGAGAATCTTCAAGCACTAAAAATATAACAACAGATATTGAGGCAATTAACGTTGTTCTCGAGTAGTTCACGACGAAAGGATTTTCCTTATAAACTTACTGCTGTTGATGCGCAGGGGAGGTCACAGCCCGTACGTGAAGGCACGTCCGCAACCTTCAACTCACGCCCAGAAAAAGAAATAAAAAAAACAAAATAAAAAAAAAAACACCGGATACATTAAACAGACTGCTGAAAAGCAACCTTGCTCTAAGCAAAGGAAGAATTAACTTTATTGGGGAGGCTTGCTTCGACGAGGTCCAAATCTTATTCTTTTATTTTTCTTCTCATTCTGCCGCGTACGCAAATTACCGCCCACTCGTGTTGGGTTACACGAAATTTTATAAAGAATCCGTCATCGTCTTTTTTGATGATGCATTAAAAGTTAGTTTAATGACATTTGAAAGGAGTAACCTCTCGTTGCTCGGAGTTAATTAAGTGTTCTTTACTTCCGCTGTAACTTCCGGAAGACTTGTCTCTAACCCTTACTTGATTAAGTTAGGGGACTTCTTTAACGGGACCCGACACTTAAACGTTTCTGTCGGCCTGCAAGATTTGTCTTTTCTAACTAAGCAGGGCCTCATATGTCGATCCCGTGTTTGATGGCGGGAATAATTATGCAGACAAGGTGATCGAAAGAAATTTGATTTTTAATGCGGGCAAGTGTGTGCTAATGGTAACAGTAGCCGTCTCCCTATAAGGAAATACTTGGCATTCATTGACCGTCCAGCTAGTATTTCTTTCGAATGAAATCTATGAGATATTTCTCTTAAAAAGTTTTCTCTCAGAAAAATGTGTTTGCACATCGAGTCTCGGTCTTTCCAGTACTGATGAAAGTTTCCTTCCTAACCTTTTATATGAAGTAGTGTGGAAAGCCAACATCTGGGTTATGTCATTATTTTCTCTTCTCAAGCCCAGTAGCTGTTATCACTCTTTCCAGTATTGATGGAGGTTTCCTTCCTAACCTTTTATTTGAAGTAGTGTGGAATGTCAACATCTTGATTATGTCATTATTTTCTCTTCTCAAGCCCAGTAGCTGTTATCACTCTTTCCCGTGTTGATGGAGGTTTCCTTCCTAACCTTTTATTTAAAGAAGTGTGGAATATCAACATCTTGATTATATCATTATTTTCTTTTTTCAAGCCACGTAAAAATGAAACTTGATGAGTTTCCCACCTTTGAAGTGACTATCAAAGACATAGTGCAGCTGAAGTATTGGAAAGCAGCTGGAGTCAAGGGAGTACCACCAATAATCTTGAATTATGGGCATCCGGTGTTGCATATGAAGACCCATAAGCTATTTTCCTGTTGCTGGGTGCAGGGAGTAGTACCACTGGATTTGTACGATGCAATCATCATTGCCCTGAACAAGAACAAATGGAAAAATTTAACTGTTCCAATTAACGAGGGATTACTCTACTCTCCATTGCAGGAAAAATATTTGCAATGATTCTGCTGGATCGACTGTTACACGCCATCGCTAAAGAGTCAATTGAGCTTTAGAAACAACAGGAGCACAACAGACATGGTGTCTGTTCTCCGGCCTTTGCAAGAGAATTTTCGTGGGCAAAACAGGGACCTGCATGTGTTGTTCGTTGATCTGACAAAAGCATTCGACGCAGTGAACGGAAAGTGAATGCGTCAGTTCATAGAGCGACTCGACTGTCCTCCAAATTTCATGATCATGAACACTCAGCTGCATGAGGATCAACGTAGTGAAGTTAGACACAATAGAGATCTCTTAGAGCTATTCACGACGCAGGGTTGCGTCCAAACACCGACTCTCTTCACTATCTTCTTCAGCATGATACTCAAACAAGCCACAGAAGATCTTGTTGAAGGGGGCGGATCAAAAGCCCACACGAAAACCCTTATCCGTGACCTCTGTTTTGCCAAAGATGCTACCCTTGTTGCCCACACAGAAAGAGCTTTGCAGCGCATCACTTCCTGCTTCACAGAGGCTCCCCAACTCTTTGGACTTTAAAAAAGAGGTACGCAACCAGCCTGCACCTCGAGATGATTACCGCCCGCTCCACATAAACATTGCGAGGGCTGAGCTGAAAGCAGTCTTTAGGTTTACCTATCTTGGACGTAACATCACGTCAGATGCTAGAATCGAAAGAAGGTTAATAACAGACTGGCAAGGGCGAGCATTGAATTTGACAGATTATAAAAACGTGTGTGGTACAACAGACACCTGCAAAGCGTACACACATCAGATTGTATAGAACTATCGTCCTCGCCATTCTCCTGTAAGGCTCAAAGTCGTGGATCACTTAGCGGCACCACCTACTACCTCTCGAAAGGTTCCACCAGCACTGCCTACGCACAAGCGTTAACATCCACTCGAGTGAATTCGTCACCAGCAGTGAAGTCCTTGAAAAGGCGAAGATCACAAGTATCGGAGCCGTGCGACTGAAGTCCCAGCTAAGGAAAGGCTGCCTAAAATTTTACTGTATATTTACTTTTACTTTTACTTTCCACTGGCTATCGCAGGTGAGGGACACAAAAGAAGCGATTCAAAGATTGTCTGAAAAACTCCTTTGGTGCCTGTCACTTCAACCATTGCCAATTGTCAACCCAAAGCTGAGAACCGTGACGCCTGGCGTCTCACCAGCAAGCATGTTATTTCCTTTTCTGAAAATCCCTGCAGGGCCGATCTCAGGGACAAGAGTCAGATGAGGAAGTACGCTGTGCCACCGATCCCAGGCTGGACGTTCAGCTGCAATAGCTGTGACTATATAATGCATGTCCCTCATTGGAAATATCAGCAACAAACAACTTGCCTGCAATCGATATATATATATATAATATTTGTGTATATATATATATATATATATATATATATATATATATATATATATATAGATAGATAGATAGATATTTGTGTGTGTGTGTGTAGGTATGTGTGTGTATATATATATATATATATATAGGGGGGAGTGTAGATTGCGATGGGTAAATTGTCATAATTTTATATTCCGCGCATTGTTTGTTTTGATTTTGTCGGCTGTCCGGTATAATAGGCACAGTTAAGCATCCTCTGTGAGAAAAGGGGCACAATGGCTCAATCTGCCAAAAATTTGGAAACGGTATGCTGTACTTCTTGGCATTCGCGCCGGAATCTCCAATACTAACATTTCAGAGTGTTTTCCTGTCAATGTGAGGACAGTGCAGAGGATTCGCAAAGAGTTGGATGAGTCTAATGGTGATTACGAAGGTACGGCAGCTGGGAAAACTCGCTCTAATCGTTCTGATAAGAAAAAAACTAAATTTGTTGGTGAGGACCTCAGAATCAACACGGACGCTTGCATCAAGTGCCTTGAGGAGGTACTGCTGTTCTGAGTCAAGAGGGTGTCTACTGGGAGACCCTATGCTTGGAAACAAGATTCTACACCATACCACACTAGTAGAAGAACACAGTCATGGCTGTCAGACAATTTCTGCGACCAGATAACCACTTACACCTAATTCCCCAGACTGCAACCCCCTTGATTATTATGTGTGGGTCGCAAATGAGGGAGAGACCAGCGAAACTCCTTGTAACACGAAAGATTAACTGAAGGCAAGGATTATGGCAGCAGTCACCAACTTAAACAAGGAGACCATCCAGAAGAGTTTCAGGAGATCCCGAAGTCGTCTGGACATCGTGCTAGAAGCAAATGGCGATTTTATTGAATAAATTTACTCTTTAGTATATATTAGATGTTTTTGTGTAATTTTGGTTAATACATCTGTTAAAATGAGATTTCAGTGTTATTTTCATCTTTGCGTAATTTAGGCGACAATTCACCCATCGCATCCTATATATATATATATATATATACATATATATATATATATATTAATAGTAATACTCGGTTGGAAAAAAAGCTCGGATAGCACAACTTGCAGATGTGTCAAAACAAATCGTTACCCGAGAAAAAATTGGAAAAAAAGAAAGAACTAAAAACATCCGAAGAGGACGAAACAAATCGACGAGCGCCTTAAGTCTTTAGTCCAAAGAAAAAAAAAACCTAAGCGAGTAGTAAGACTAAAACGTAGAGTGCTTAATACGCTAAGTAGAGCGGGAATAAATAAAATAAATCCTAAAGAGCCTGGAACAACCTACCTAGATTTCACCTAAACGGATCTTTGGGGTAGCTTACTCGGAAGATCCGTTTACTTGAAACCTAGGTATGTTTTCCTGGCTCTTTATGATTTATAATATATATATATATATATATATATATATATATATATATAGTTTACGAAAAACTAGGTAATCCGTATGGGTAGACCCAAGGAGGATAAAATCCAGAGAGCTCAATGTAAATCAGAGCTAATAATTTAAATAAAAACAGACCACTTTAAGGTTCCATATAATAAATTATTTTACCGCAGCCCTTTTAAAGGACCGCAGATCATCAGATTGTACTTTCGTTTCAACCTTTGGAAGTAAAATCTGATGATCCGCGGTCCTTTAAAAGGGCTGTGGTGAAATAATTTATTATATGGAACCTTAAAGTGGTCTGTTTTTATTTAAATTATCTATATATATATATATATATATATATATATATATATATATATATATGTTAAAAACTTTTTTAGCATTTAATAGGGAATATTTGAATACTGTGAAAAGGGCTAAATACCAGCTGGTCAAAAGTTCAAATGACATACCTAAAAGAAGTCTTAAACAAAGTAGGAAAAACAAAACATCTCAGTAGTGAAGAACTTTAAAATTTCGCTTTGGCTGAGAAACGTAAAAAAAGCATTAGAAACAGAAAATAGTGTTGAATTGCAATGTGATATTCATCCTCCTATATAGTAGTAAATGCTGGACATTCTCCACACGGATATGGAAAAAAAACTAGAGGAAGTAAAATGTTATAAAGGAACTGCCAACATATACTTAAAATTAGGGAAATTCATTGAATACATAATGAGGAAGGAAGGGTTGAAAAACGTAAACATTACGAAGGCATATTTTTTTAAAGTAATATTTACGCTTTAGAAATCCCGAAAGCCACTCCGGGTTTCGGATGACGTTAAGAGGCAATTTTTGTGGATAGGAAGGGAAGATAACTGTTAAACCTAGCCTTGAACAGGTTAAGATCGGATAAACATCCTCTTGGGAGTCGATTCCCCAGAGCAGTGATTCACGGAAATAAGCTGTTCGAGTGGAACTTGCTTCTTCTCATTGGAATATGGTGGGAAGATTAAGGGCAAGAGAGAGATGGGAAGGTAGCGAGAGCCACTTGCTAGACGAGTTTGTGTGAATGGATGACAGAACGGGGACTGGAGTTTTAGCAAACGGAGAAAAAAAAACTGCTAAGTATCATATGAGACTGAAAGATGTAATGAGTCATGATCACTTATGTTCTGAGGAGATGCATCACACAGCAGAAGATCTCAACAGTGGTTTTCCATCTTTCCGAGAATCGTTGTGCACTTGACTGTACATGAGGATTTTCAGTGTCCTTTCATGTGCATAACTGAAGCTGCAATTGAATTAGACATGTTCCTGTGCCTGAAATTTCGCATTTTGAAAGCAGATTAATGTCAGATATTTTGTCTTCCAGATTACAGCCTCAGATTGTATTAAGTCGCCGTCTGTGGAAATCAAGGTGGCAAATATGGTTCCTACAGGGAGTCTAGGATTCGGAATCATAAAGGATTACCATTACATTACGGGGTCGTTCAAAACTTTATAAGTCTCACTGAGAAATAAGAGCCATAGCTGAACATTTTTGTTGTGGCAACACAGTACCACTTTCTAGGTATGTAAAAGATTTGACAGATTTTATTGGTTCACCTGAGATTGTTCGTATTGAGCCTTGCTGGTTGAAGATTATGAATTTAGTTCTTAGAAGCTTTGACACAAAATACAACATTGTTACTAGAAGAATCAATGTCTTAGTTTTCTTTTTATTAATAAGTTGATTAGACCTTAAACAAATTACAGACAGCTTTAATCAAGGTGGCACAATACGTCATGATGGTAGAAATATCAGGGACCTGTCCATAGAGCTGTGATTGATGTTGGTTGATGTCTCCAAGAGATGTTATCTATAGTTATCAACATCCAAGTGTAGGTTCCATCAAGCTTAGACTCTAGGCTTTTAGATAATGTCCAATATGTTAATGTATGGCGCCATACATTAACACCGCCTCTATAGTTGCTCAAGAGATTCTCCATTTCAGGTTGTCTGGTAGATCAGATTTCCATACTACATACATTGTATTCAACACGGCCCAGGCTTTCACTATACGAAATTTCACATCCTTTTCAGTAGAATTTATTTTGCTTCCTAGGTACGTAAAAGATTCGACAGATTTTATTGGTTCACCTGCGAGTGTTTGTATTGAGCCTTGCTGGTTGAAGCCGATGAATTCAGTTCTTAGAGGCTTTGACATCGAATACAACATTGTCACTAGAAGAAACAATGCCGTAGAGTTTTTTTTTTATTATGTTAATGTATTTTTTTATAAAATTAGAAAAACTAATTCAGATTTCTGTCTTAATTTCCGTGAAGATGAGGTCCATACACAGGTGAAATGTGTGCGACAAATCTAAAGATGGAGAAAACAGAAGCCCTAGCAGTCATAAAGTATCTGCGAAAGAACGGAATAACTACTAAGGAAATCCATGGGGATGTGATACAGGCACTTACCGAGGACACCCCCTTTTCTATGCAACTGCGAAGATGTGGGATGCAGAGTTCAAGCGGGACAGGAACAGCCCAGAAGGTGACCCTCGTTCAGTTCGTCCAAAAACCTCAACCACTGATGAACAGGTTGGTTGATACCATTCACCGTATTGTTTTGGATAAAAGTCGTTTTACTGTCCAGCAGATTGGTAAGTCCATAGACATTAGTCTTAACTGAGATCTTAGGGACGAGCAAGCTGTCAGCAAGATAGGTTAAAATAATGCTGACACCAGAGCAGAAGCTGAAAAGTGTTGACATTTCCAGAATACTTCTGACTCGCTTCTAGTCTGACCCTGAGAATATACATCATAGTTTAGTAACTCAAGATGAAACTTGCGTTACCACTTCGAACCTGAATCAAAGATTCGAAGCAAACAGTGGAAATACTCTAGTTCTCCATCCTCGAAGAAGTTCAAACAGGAAACGTCTGTTGGCAAGATTATGGCTTGTGTTTTTTTTTAAATTTATTCTGAAGGCATAATCATGATAGACAATCTGTAAAGGGAAAACTATTAATGGGCAGAACACTATCAGAACTTTAACATCTTGCTTCTTTTAGAACCGGCCACAATCGCTGTAAGAGAATTCTGGAAAACGCAAAGTGCAGCTACGCGCGAGGTGTTCAAGCCAAGCTTGAAAATAAACAAGTTGGATCTCGCTAATTCTGGAGGATCACCAACCAAATTATGAACACAGGTGAAAGTGCCTGTGCCCAAAATTATAAATGACCCCGAGATTATATCATCCCCGACATACAAGACGAAACTCTTCGCCTCCATCTTTGCTTCTGACTCAACGTTAGAGGACAAAGACCAACACCTTCCCAACATTCCACGTGGCACTAAGCACAATCTCAATAATATACTCATTTTAGCAAGAGAGGTCTCTAGACTTATCAAAAGCCTTGGACATCAAAAAGTCCCTGACCAGACAAAGTTGCAGTGGTCATCTTGTCGACACACATACCGCAAGGACTATAGCATTAGATATCTCGAAGGCCATTGAGAAGTTGTGGCACAATGTTTTGCTAAACAAGCTCCCCTGCTATGGAATCACTGGAATTATAAAATCCTTCCTAACAGGTAGATCCCTGAAAGTAGTTATTAACGACCAGTCCTCCGAGGCCCTGGCAGTCAAGTCAGGCGTCCCCCAGGGCTCACTTTTCAGACCAAGCTTCTTTCTGATGTGCATAAGTGATCTACCTAAGAATATACCCCGTCTATGCCGATGATACGACAACATAGGGGCGAACCTCTAAAGGTTTTGACGATCAGAGATTGGTAGTTGACCTCTCTTTCGATCTAACACTAGCTTCCAACTGGCTGGTTTCATTCAATGCCTCTAAGACCAAACTGGTTACATTTCATCATCGCCGATCAGACACCGATCTACTGCCAGTCACGATGAAAGCATGTCTTCGCGAGGAGGCCCCCCGTATCTCGAGTTGATATTTGGCCTCAAACACACACCGACGTCAAGCGGAATACCTATATTCGGTCCATCGATAATATGCAGATAAAATAATCGTCTCCCCGTACTGCTCCATTAAGTACCTGACTCCTCATGCTGTCTCCTACCCTTTAGAAGAGCAGTTCAAGCTGAAAATGGAGTACTGTTGTCATATTTAAGCTGGACCTGCACAGACATGACTTTCGAGGCTTGATAGAGATCAAAAGCGTTTCCGATATACTAGTTGAATTATTATAAGAATTATTTTCCACCCTCCAACGTCTCGAGGGGGCACCGTGCCCTGAGAGAACATTGGGCCTCAAACTCACACCTGACCACAAGTGCAACTCCTATATACGATCCAAATCTAAAGATGCAGGAAAAATGGTCAGTTCTCTGTACCACTCCAGTGAGTACCCGACTCCTCGTGCTATCCTCTACCTTTATAAGAACCAGATCAGGCTGAAAATGGAGTACTGTTGTCATATTTGGTCAGTCTTGATAGAGTTCAAAAGCATCTGCGAGTCCTTGTTTTAGAAGAATTATTTTCAAACCTCTCTCTCATAGGCGGAATTTGGCAAACCTCTCACTACTCTATCGCTACTTCAATGGAAAGTGCTCGAATGACCTGCTCCGGGTCTGACCTTCGCGGTTAGGAACGGCCATGCCACCTACATAGTAAAAAAACCATCCACATTCCTTCCGTATTCACTTGGCAAGAAGTAAATTCTACTCAAACAGCTTTTCTTCCTGCGAATCACTACCCTAAGAAACAAACTCCCTAGAGAATGTGTCCCCCGATTACTAAACTTACTTAACCTGTTCAAAACTAGTGTCAACCGTTATCCTCCCATTTTATCTATATAGACTACCCCTTATCCTAACAATATATCTCGAGTGATCCCCGGGTCTTGAACTGGGTGAACCTTAGTGTAAAAAAAAATAAAAATAAAAATATTAGGACAACTGAAGGAAGCAATCAAGTGGAAACGCAGAGGAAAGCTGACGGCGGGTGTGTTCTTTCTTACCCCAGGATAACGCGCCCGTTCACACTGCTGATATTGCAGCAGCTGAAGCAGCCAAGTGTGGCTTTGAACCACGTCGGAAACTTTATGTTTAGCGGATAGACGTATTTACGAAGAAAATCTGTTTTTTTTTCAAAAAATCCTATGTAGGCTAGTTCGTTATGTCCGGCAAAAGTGAAGACGGTAGGACTCCCACCCCCGAAAAAAAAGCCACACAAAAAAAGAGAGATAAAAAATAGGAAAATTGAAGTAAATTATGGAAGATGCGAAATGACATAATAAACAAAAGTGAGTAAATGTTTTCTAAAAACGTTTTTGTTTCTTTTCAGTTAGCCTCATCCGTATTTATGAGTGTTCTCAAATATAAAAATTAATAACATAATATTTTTACATTTTTTATAGAGTACAAAAAGCGTCGTTAAGTTTTTACTTTTGTTTTTATATATATATATATATATATATATATATATATATATATATATATATATATATATATATGTATGTATGTGCGTGTGTGTGTGTGTGCATGTGTGTATGTGTGTGTGTGTGTGTATGCAGACAGAGTGCGATGGATAAATTGTCGTCTAAATGACGCAAAAGTGAAAAATAACACTGGCATCTCATTTTAACAGATATATTTACCAACATTATACAAGAATATCTTGAAACACTAAAAAGTGAATTTATTCAATAAAATTGACATTGGCTTCAACCACAGTCTCCAGACGACTTCGGAATCACCTGCAACTCTTCTGGACGGTCTCCTTGTTTAAGTTGCTGAATGCTGCTAAAATCCTTGCCTTTAGTTCATCTTTGGTATTACAGGGAGTTTTGTTGGTCGCTCACTCAACAACACCCCACAAATAATAATGAAGGGGGTTGAAATCTGAGGAGTTAGGAGGCAAGATGTAAGGGGTAATGTAGTTGCAGAAATTTTCTGCCAGCCATAACTGGGTTAACCTTCATGTCATGGTGCAGAGTCCTGTTGTCAGACATGGAATCTTCCAGCAGCCACCCTCTTGAACTAGGGCAGTACTACCTCCTCAAGGCACTTGATGTAGGTTTCCCTGTTGAGTCTGAAGCCCTGTGGGAAGATGGATGGAGGCATAACTTCGCCATTATTAGTGATAACTCTAAATACCTTGATATTGCCTGGATATATCATCCAACTTTTTCCGAATCCTCTGCACTGTCCTCAGATTGACACCCAAACACTCTGAAATGTTTGTATTGGAGCTTCCAGCGCGAATGCCAAGCAGTACAGCAGGCCGTTTCCAAATTTCTGGCGGAGTGAGTTGCGACATTCTTCTGTTTTTCTCACAGTCGGTGCCCAACAGACCGTACTACGGTGTATAGTCGATAGAATCAATAACAAACAAACAAACCACATGTACGAAATTAAAAATATAAAATGTCATTTTAGCTACCGCACTCTATATATATATATATATATATATATATATATATATATATATATATATATATATATATATATTATAAATATAAATGACAATAGGAAAACACTATTAATTGCTGACGCGTTTCGTCCAATGTGGACTTTCTCAAAGCAAAAGACGAAATGAATTTAATTAAACAAGGAAATTAATAAAAACAAAAGAGAGAGTGTTTTTAGCAACTGGGATGTAGGGGACGCTATTTTCATATTGTTAACTGAAAATAACGTCAGTTAATGTCACGTGTGGAGAATATTATCTGTGTTGGCGGATTAAACCATTTTCTTTTGATTTTACGATATTGTTGTGTATTTGTGAGAGCAGTAATATTGTTAAGAAATGTGAAATAGGGAAAAAACCTGGGCGTAGATTAATATTTGGGTAATGTTCTATGGCGGCACTCTCCAGAAATTTCCTTCTGAGTGAATTATTTTCTTTTTTTATAAGTATTGCTTTATTAAAATCAAAATTATGGTTGAATGTATTCCTATGTATTACTAGTGCATTTGCTAAGTTGTTTATTGTAAGGTCTCTTTTGTCTTCATAGATGCGTTTTTTAAGTTTCTACTTGTTTCTCCAATATATTGGGAGCAACAGTTTTGGCTATTTATTTTATAAATGCCTGCTTCAGAAATGTTATTGCTATTATTGTTTGAAGGTATTAAACGAATAATGAAGTGGATAAAGGCGTTGGTTAGATCCAGTGACAGAACCCAAATACCCGGTTAAGGCAGTGGAGAACTTTCAGAGGGAAAATTAACAGGAGATAACTGATAACTGACATCCATTAAACATAGCACGTGGAACTAGAACAGTCTACCCCAGTGAGCGAAATAAAGGGTTCAGTTCGACATTCCAACCACCTGATTAAGGCCGGAGCGTACATAAATATGGCGACAAAGATGAGGACAATAGTCCGAATAATGTAAATAAGGTTATCAGTAATAAGGAAAAGATCATCAGCCTACAACAACCAATCAAAAACTTACAAACTTTGCTTGGAGGAAAATTATTACCAACCCAGACCAAAATAAATTATTAAATAAACGATCCGAGCTCATCTCAAAATGCAGACATGAAAACAAATTTTTACTACGTTACTTAAAAATCGAAAACTGAAAAATAAATAAATAAATAATTAAATGACAATAAAATAAGTAAAATAAATTGACACAAACAAATTACCAAATGACACCGATAAGAATAGACGAAACAGAATAAATAAATAAAAATATAAAACAAAATCAATGAATCCAAATAAATAAAGTAAATAATAAACAAATTAACAAACCATTATGACCAAAATATTAGTTAGACTATAAAAATCAAAACAAAAATCGGACGAAAATAGCTATAACTGTTAACTAACGATAAAAAATATTACGTTACTTAAAAATCGAAAACCGAAAAGTGTAAATAAAAATATACAGTATAATAAATAAATAATAATATACAAGTAAAATAAATTAAATTAAATTAAACTAAATTAATACAAATAAATAAATAAACAAATTAACAAACCGCTCCCGATAAATTAACCGTTAGAAAAAACAAGTAAAGATAACCAATCCAAATAAATAAATGAAGTAATAAACAAATTAAGAACTGTTACCGCCAAAATAATAGTTAGAATAAACTACAGCAATCAATCCTCAAAATTGAATAAATAGCTTTAATTATCTTACCAAACCAAAACAAAACTATTAAATAAGCGATATAAACATATATTTACTACGTTAATAAAGCACCGATTAAAATAAAAATAAATAAATAAATACATAAGAAATAAAAAAAAAATGTAAAAATAAAAAATAAAAATAAATAAAAACCAACAAAATAAATTAACCCAAATAAATAAATAAACAAATAAACGTCTTCCGGCAAAATAACGGCCAAAACAGATTATCCACAATGCAACACTTACACGTATATATAAATAGTCGAGAAAAAAACTACACTCGTTGCCTGACGATTGGGTCTAGCATGAAAAAGCCTGTCGCCTCTAAGTGTTGACTTCTATGTTCAATTATATATATATATATATATATATATATATATATATATATATATATATATATATATATATATTAATGTACCTTATATGTTTAAAGGATTACTTTCCTCAGTCTAGATTGGGCAATATTTTTGGTAATGTACGAAATAAAGAACCATGGTAATTCTATGAGAATACGCGTGTATTGTTTTAGTGCGTCCATTGATTTACATCTTTGGATAAAATTCTGTGCATATTATTATAAATTCGGATGTAATCCCTATAGTGGAGAAAACAAGAAGCTACGGTGATTCCGTCATAGAATAGACAGACACTGTTTTTGCGAACATTGTCGTGAACATCTTTAGTTAAAATTTCTCTAAAAATGGCCATGAACTCGGAGAGTGTCTATAATGGACAAAGATAAGAGTCTATGATGGTCCTGTCACCATGAATACGGTGGCATTGTTTCCGTGTGGGTTTTTCGTACACATCTATGTCTAAACCTTCTGCTGAAATTGTCATGAATACGAAAACAGTCACTTTAATGAACGAAAAATGATTTCAATTTGTCAGTGAAAATAGGTAGCGTATTTGTATTTGATACAGTGATTGTTCTGGGTTCAGAATTTAAAGACGTGAAATATTTCCGTTTCTTTGGGTGTAGTGGAATTTGCAACTCTGTTCGGAGAGAAACACTCATCCGCCTCTCGTAGTTTTAAATCTTGACATCCTCTCTGGCAAATTTTTAAATCTCGTCCCATTGATTTTATTTCTTTTTTCTTTTTTTTTACTTATTCTCATTTTTTTGGCATGGTGCCTTTAAAAATCTTCAGAGGATTAAGGCGGCTAACCACGCCCCACGCCTTTATTTAATTTGTATCTGATTTTATAAGCACTAGGAGGAAAGTATTAGCGTTGGCAGCAAAGCAACGCAATGCTGGCCGCCGTCCATAGTTGAGTCTGCCAAATGCCCGTCAATTGACAGGCGCTATACACTGCCAAAAATACTGATGGCTCGGGTTATACTGTCTGCTCTTTACAGAGTTCAACTATTTGTTTGCATAAGAGCAGTGGGTCAAGGACATTAGAGAAGTGATCAAGAAAAAATAAAGAGATCCTCGTCTGCGCGATAAAACAATTACTCTTTGCTTATCACGTTTATAACTTGCCGAGAATCGACCGGTATAATGCGTTAAAAGTAAAGTTAGAAGGGGTATATTAAAATCGCTAACTGAAGAAAAAGTTATAGGGTGCCTCTGCGACCTGCAATAATGACGTTTCACACAAAGGTCGTTGGTCTGTCTTGTGTTCTTTTAACATTTCAAACATTTTCCTATTTTTTGCTTTAGTTCTTTACAAATGAAGAGCTTTTTTCCCCCGCAATTTATGACTATAAAACAATGTGATAATCTCGTATATATAATTTCTGAAATTCTTAGCGTTTTCGGAAGGTAATGTCGACATTTTTGGCAGAAGAATAAAACTCTGTTGAAATCTAACAACTAAGTATCCGTCTATATTTCTGAGATGAGGTGTTATGTACATTATTCAAATTATTTGAACCATTGTCCTCATCTTTGTCGCCATATTTATTACAACGTTTAGGCCGTTGTACGCTCCGGCCTTCTTCAGGTGGTTGGAATGTCGAAATTTATTTCGCTCACTGGGGTAGATTGTTCTAGTTCCACCTGCCTTGTTTAATGGATGTCAGTTATCAGTTATCTCCTGTTAATTTCAATACCCGACTAAGGCAGTGGAGAACTTTCAGAGGGAAATTAACAGGAGATAACTGACATCCATTAAACATGGTACATGGAAATAGTGAGTGAAATAACGTGTTCAGTTTGACATTCCAACCACCTGAAGAAGGCCGGAGCGTACAACGGCCGAAACGTTGTAATGAATATGGCGAAAAAGATGAGGACAATAGTCCGAATAATTTAAATAATGTATGTAACAACTAACATAAAAATTGTCAAAATTATTATAATAATCCCTATCAATGACAATTTTAGAAACTCTTGGCGCAACACAGTCTTCTTAGCCAAATTTTCAACTTTCTTTCTGACTGAAATTTCGAGACATGATGTTGCTATTGCACATTGATTCATTCGGGCCAGAATCGACATATTTATTGTCTGTAAAATAATATCTCAGTCCCTATCCCTCTTGTCTTCATCCATTAGCTATCGCATTCAGTCATGGTCCTAGAAGTGTCCGTTTCTTTATTATACAATAATTGCCATGACATCTTAGGAAAATATAGTGGAATTGCTCCCCATGGCCTTTTTTCACGGTTTAGTCTTCAGTTTTCTTTTTCTTATGTTGGTTGCCACTTACACCTCGGAGCCTGGTCTACTCTGTTTTTTAACCTATAGGTTAGGGGAGAATAGATGGATTGATGATTTTACCGAAGGCGTTTTTACGTAAACTCGGTCGGAAAATGAAAACACTGACTTATCGTTCCCGCTGTCGTCACCGATAGCCATTACGCTACCGGCACATCCCTTATTTCCGCACTTTCAAAAATTTCGAAAGAAAACTTTCGTCTGATCGCTAACGGCGTGCTCTTTCCATTTGTTTCCCGTGTTTATCAACCAATCAGTAAATATCAGCGCTATCTGAGGGAAATTTATTAAAGGCACCTAAAAACCAATGTTCTACGGATAAAACTTATATGCTTCTCTGGAAGTATTACGTACGAATTCTCTACCCGAACGTGCATTAATATTCACAGGATCATGTAGATACGCAGAGCACAATCATATGTATGACTTGACAATTCAGTCGCTAACTTAAGTGACGTACGTGATACGCACTTGAGTGATCATGTCTCTTTCGATTCAAGACTGACTTAGTCCTGGGTATGACGATAAACTAAATCTGTCAGCAAAACATCTGTCCAGAGGTTTGGACGTTTTGAGGAGCGTTTTAATTGCTGCTATTTCCAGGTCCATTCTGAGCCGAGGTGGTAGCACCTGTTAGGGTCCCAGCTATAGGCAAATAGTAACCCCCTCAGCAAAAACGAAACACTATGAAAGTATAAAAATAGATTTATATAGTGAAATGACCAATAATACATTTTAAAAGCAAAATGAGCAACAAAACATTTTATAGTAGAATTACCAAAAGTACATTTTACCGCAAAATGAAAAATACATTTTATCCGTAGATGAAGGCATACAGTTACGTTTAATATATATTCAGTTGAAGCAATAAAATTGTTCAAAATATTTAGATTTCAGCAGTAAATAATTCATAGAGGTGTTGATATATCGCTAAACAAAATCAAACAACCAACATGAAAGATCACTTTCATGACATTAATGCATATATCCTACAATTTCCTAAGGAAATCAAACCGGATTCCAAAATATAACTTCAACAAAACTACAATATAAAACACACATATCACCGCTTATAATAATCATGTCCGCACAAACATGTAAACGCACATGCATTCACTATTTAAAACAGAATAACATCATATTTTTTATTACCTCAAAACTCCCTAGAAAACTAAATTAAATGACCCATGAAGGGGTTGATGTGCCGTTAAACAAACAAATCAGTCTATCAATCAATCATGACCGACTAGGCAGAAGATGTTCGCGCAGTAAGTTGCCGTTTCTTTCTGCCGTAGACTGCTTTCCAACCAAGGCTATAGAAACCAATTTGTTCTGCCATTCAACCTGGGCGGCAAAGAAAGGGTTTGCTACCTTTATAAAGTTATTTGCAGCTTAGTGAAAGTAAAGAACCTGATTGCAGTTCGAACTCTGCTCTCTGATTTCTCATTCCAAGCTGTTATTCATAGATCATAGTTATAGTACACTGTAACACATTTGACGATTACAAAGTCTAAAATTCTTTAGAAGTGCAGCAGACGTGACAAGTGTCGTATAGTCTCGAGTATAATGGCAGTATTTATGATCATTTTTCACGCAAAAAATAAGGGGTCGCACAGATAATTTTTTTCTGGGCGGGTTAAAATCCATGACCAAAACTTCAGTGTCCCCTCTATAAATAAAGTCAGCTTATACACGAGTATATGAGGTATAAGAATAAGAAACATTATACATCCGTGGATCATAGAAAATGCTTAATTTGAAAATATTGGAAGGTATCTCGTCAGTTGTTATCTACTGTATTTTCTCGATTATCCGGACATCTTGGGAAAGGGATTGAATAAAAACATGTTTAGGCAATTCAAAATTCCGGATAATTCAAAATTCCGGATAATTCAAAATTCCGGATAATTCAAATTACCGAGTGATTCACAATTCCGGATAATTCAAAATTCTGGATAATTCAAAATTCCGGATAATTCGAATTTACCGGATAAATCAAAATTCCGGATAATTCAAAATACCGGATAATTTAAAATACCGGATAATTCAAAATACCAAATAATTCAAAAGTCCGGATAATTTGAATGCCTAAATTATCGAAAAAGAATTTTAAAAAAATCATTTTTTGAAAAGAAATTTAAAGTCTATATCAATAAATAACATTTTCAAACGCTTTGTACAAGGTTTTGTCCAGCTTGATTAGACAATACGTCAGTTTTTCTCTCTTTCCGGTTGGCATGAAGCGAACCTGAAGAGAGAAAACCTGTCATTAACACCCGAAACTGGAATAAAGTAGATGTATTTGTAATGATAACTTCTGGTATAAAGCGCAACCAACTATGTGCTGGGCCCCCCCACCAAAAAAAATTCCCAATGAAGTCATTGTTAACGGACAGTCATCTGAAGGCCATCAGATTAATGCTGGCGTTCCATAGGGTTCCATCCTCGGTCCTATCCTCCTTCTACTCTATATTAATGATCTGCTAAAAGCATATCCCAATCATTAGTGAGGATGTTTACAGGTGCGCCTTCAAAAATTTGGAAGACCACAAGCTAGTAGGTAATCTCTGACATAGCCCTGGGGGAAGTCAGAACTAATTTTAAAACTTCAATACGACCAAAACAAAACTAGTAACCCTGCGACTCTTTCCCACATACTATCATATGATCAGTCGTTTTATCAAATGTTGAGTGTGGTTTTCTATATTCTCAAAACGTTTGTCCAAGATGAAATATCAGAATGCGCTTAGTTCATATTAATTGAAAAACATTCGGACGACTTTTTTTTCGCTTCATTTCACGTCCGTTTAAATGTGGAAAATCGAAGCAAACATCACTGAGAAAGTACTGCACGTGGAGAAGGTTGTAATGAACCGTTCTCTACGTAGACTGGACACGATTTGATTTCGATGAAGATATTTGTTAAGATTATTGCAGTAATCTCAGAATGGTTTTCATTCAGAATCCTAAATTCTTTCATTAATAAACAAAAGAATTACTTTCAGTATCTGTCTATATATCTGAGATGAGGTATAATGTACATTATTTACATTATTCGGACTATTGTCCTCATCTTTGTCGCTATATTTATTACAATGTTTCGGCCTTTCAGTATCTCTCTATATTTCTGAGATGAGATATTATGTACTTTATTTACATTATTTGGATTATTGTCCTCATCTTTGTCGACATATTTATTACAACGTTTCGGCCGTTGTACGCTCCGGCCTTCTTCAGGTGGTTGGAATGTTGAACTGAAACCTTTATTTCGCTCACTGGGGTAGATTGTTCTAGTCCCATGTGCTACGTTTAATGGATGTCAGTAATCAGTTATCTCCTGTTAATTTCCCCCTGAAACGTTGTAATAAATATGGCGACAAAGATGAGGACAATAGTCCGAATAATGTAAATAGAGAGAATTACTTTCAAAGCGGGGTTTTGTCATTGCCGATAACGACGGTTGTGATCTCAATTTAATCTTTGTTTCATTTGAACAGATTTTTGTTCAGTATTCCAAATGCGATATTTATTTATGAACATCGTAATGGCCCAAACACCGAACTTCTGCCATATATTTAACTTACACAACAATGTCATGTAGGTATTGTGCACAGAAACGTGTTAAACGGAAACTGCCCAAAGTTCTGTCGGGACATCAAACGTCTGGAGTGTTTCCAGGAAACGAAGCTTCGAAGAATCCTTCACATTAGTTGGGAGGACCGCATAACCAACACTGAGGTCCTCTCTCGGATATCTCCCCCCAGCATCGAGGCTACCATCCTTCGACATCGCCCTCGCAGGGATAGGTCACGTGTCCGGAATGCGTCCCACTCGACTCCCGCGTTATCATCCGGTTTGGAGAACTCGCCACCGGCAAGGGGCTACGCGGAGGTCCAAAACGACGCTTCAAGGATCAGTTGAGGACATCCCTGACAGCATCCAACCTGAGACTCGTGAAACCACTGCAGCAAATCGGCCTTCCTGGACCACAGGTGGGGGTTGGTCGGGGTGAGAGACTTTCGAGTGAAACATGAAGAGGATCTGCGAGGTACTCACAGGAGGGCCCGATTCGCCCAGCCGGGCCCAACACTTCCACTTCCTGAAAAACAATAACAAGGACCATTTGACAGCATCCCTAACACAGGCCAACATCGACTCTGAGTCCTGGGTGACGTTTGTTGCAAATCGGCCTTCCTGGCGCACGACCACCGGGCGTAGTAGGAGTGCGAGACTTTCGAGTTCAAACGTCAACATGAAGAGGATCTGGAACCGACCGTTAGAAAGGCCCTACTCTCCCAGCCGCGTCCACCACCCACACCCCTCTGTGACTTCCTTTCACGACTATTCAGGTGTAGGTTGAGCCTTCACAACAATCTCCGACACCGCCACCAGCGGAGGGAGAAAGCGAATAAGGAAAGAGGTTTAGAAAAGAAAACAAAGAAAATAAAATAAATTCAAACATATTAACTGACATCACTTAATCAGGTTGAGGTGAACACGAATTGAATGAAGAGATCAATTCAAAATTCGGAGATGGTGACCGAATGCAACTGATAAAGACCGCAGGGTAAAATGACGGAAACGTTGTGAATGTAACAAGCAAGATAGACATACGATACCGAATGAAAAAAACGTATAATAATGATAATCATTTGTTTAGACTACATTCAGAATATTGACCTCATCTTAGTCGAAATGCTTAAAATGCCTGAAATACCATTCCTTTTATTCAATTCTGTGTGACTTATACATAAATTTTGCATTATATAAATTGACTGAAAATTACAATTTTCCAAGATGACAACCTGATCTATTGTAGAATGAATTCTTTATTTTTAAAATGCCATCCGAACAAATGAATAAACATTTCAGTATTGTGCTGACATCTTCAGCAAAAATCTTCATGTATATTTTAAAGAAAAAAAAAAACAAAACAATTTAATTAATTAAAATTGAATTAAACAGTGACAAAGTCCAAAGTTTCTCTTGAATCGGAAAAAAAATCTCCGATTTTCACATGTTTTCAGTAGTTATATTTCAAGGACTTATTTTTAAAAGTGTAAATCTTAATGTTATATACCTCAATACAAATTGAAACTTATCAAATTAAAAATTGAAATTGAAGGAAAATAAATGTTTTCCCTAAATCTTTGAAGAGATTTAAAAAAAAAATTCTCTTTTACATAAACGTCAATTTTTTTACATTATTAAAATCAGTGAATTTTGAAAGATTTAAAAAATCGGAGTATCTCAAACAACAAAACAGACACGCTTATTTTATAGGGACAGTGTTTACTTACACAATCTAAGCAACATTTTCAAACGCAAATATCTCCCATTGTACTTGAAAAATAAAAGTAATATTTATATCGGCGTTTTTTTTCTTTCCATTCTTTCTTCTTTGGCTTTAACACCAAAGAAGAAAGAGGGAAAAAAATTATTTTTTTTCTTCTAAGAAAAGAATTTAAATTTTATACGATTTATAGATTTTCTTTTTTTACTCCGCTTATAAGTGGAGACAAGTTAGTATGAAGTCATTTTTAAAATGCTGTTTTAGTCACATACTTAAAATTCGAACACTGATAGGTGGCGCTGCAGTCTGTTCAAAACGCAGACGATAGCGTGGGAACTTTTCATGTCCGGTTGATTAATGGGAAACGTAATTTTATTGGAGAAAATAATGGATGCGACCTGAGATGGAGAAACGATCGAACTAAAAGAAAATGTTAGTCGTTTGCATGAGATCGATAAACGCACGCTTAAGAAATTAATTTTAAGGCTTTTATTAGGTTTGACGTTTATTTAGTTGCTATACGCGTGCCGAAATCAATGTGGATGTCGATGAGTGATAGCGTTTCTGTGTTAGGGAAGTTCATCAGCCTGTCTGACTGACGGACTGCCAGGAATTATGAGATATTGAATGAACGAAGTGGTCAAAGTGTCGACATATTCATGTCATGTCGGTATCGTGCATTTTACACAAGCTCCGGTCCGCGCATATCTATCTATCTATCTATCTATCTATCTATCTATATATATATATATATATATATATATATATAACCACTCTCCCCTATTTCTTTTGTAATTGTGATTCATGGTGACATTTAAATAGTGCAATAGCTTGCCAGGGTTCCCTTAGCAACGTGGATCTTGAGGTTAACCTGTTCCTCTTCTCAGAAGTTCCTCCGCCCACTGGTAAAGCCGTTGATGTCTGAAGCACAGCTCCTACACCCGGGTTGGCGACTGGCCAAAATTGCTTATATATATATATATATATATATATATATATATATATATATATATATATATATATATATATATAATGAGTCTTTTTTATGAAATGGTTTGAATGTGTTGTTCTAGTGGTTGAAAGTGATATTTAAGAAATTAACTATTTTAAGGTCAGATGAGATTTCAATTTTAAAACCCAGAAATTGGAAAGTTCTTGTAACTTTTTTTTCATTCTTCTATCAAGTTCATCCCATGCTAGTTTCGGGGCCGGTTTCAATCTTTTGAACTGTATAAATATGTATATATTTCAAGGCAAAATAGTGCAATGTCTAGCCAGGGTTCCTTAGGCACCATGGATGTTGAGGTTACCCTGATCCTCTTCTCAGAAGTTCCTCTGCCCACTGGTAAAGCCGTTGATGTCTGAAGCACAGCTCCTACACACACACACACACACACACACACACACACACACACACACACACACACACACATATATATATATTTGCTCAAACCGTAAAAAGAATGGTCAAATACAGGGTATCCATAAATTTCGTGTGCACTTTAAAATTTTCTAACTTTATTTGTATTTGCGATAGAAATAATTTGTAAAAAGGATTAGAAAGAAGTAAATCTATATTTTTTAAGGTTTTGTTGAAATTTTATTTAAGTTTCCACATGTCCTCCATCATTAGCTATACAAAGGGTAATACGATTTTGCAGTTCACGGAAAACATTTGCCAACTGATTTACAGTAATGCCTGAAATCACATTAGTTATTTTAGCTATACTTAAAACTAGGTACATTAAACTTTATAACATTTTTACAGATTATTTCTATCGCAAATAAAAATAAAGTTATAAATTTCTTTAAAGTGCACACGAACTTTATGGACAGCCTGTATTTCGATCAGGTGTAAAATCAAGTTTTATAAACAAGCTAACCATTTCGTTCGCATCAGCATGTTGATCATCATAAATTCAGTGAGCGCCTTTTGCGCCGCTGTAGTCACCACTCCCCCTTTTATAATTGTGGTTCATGGTGACCTTCAAGGTCACCATGAACCACAATAGTGCAATGGATTGCCGGGATTCCTTTTGCTCCGGGATGTTGAGTTTACTTCGTCCCTCCTCTCAGAAGTTCCTCTGCCCACTGTATTCCGTTGATTAGCTGATGACCTCTTGGTTCAGGTGCGTTGTGGTAGGCTCTCCACTTTACCGACCGGATCGGGAAACCCTTCCAACTAACCTCACACATTTTAACCGGCAGCTCAATGCCTTTGACCGGGGTGACTATGCGACTTCTTGAAGCCAGGTGTGAGAGTTACGTGTAGGCCGAGGACCCGTTATATTCCGCAACTCATTTCACCGGAGTCAAGCAGGGTCGACCGCATCGCTGCAAAAGATACTACCATTGACGATACATTCATCAAGCAAATAGAACGATTTAAGTATCTGGGAAGTGTTTGAACAGAGGACGGAAAAGTACGACACTGAAACTGAAGGAGCACTGGGACAGCGAAAAGTGTCTTCTAAAAGCTAAGTAAAGTATTAAGAAAAAGGGAAAATCCGATACAAAACAATGAAAGACGCCTGGATCGTTATGTAATATTTAATCCTTCTTTGTATGCAGTGAATGACGAGCAATTTTCCTCATAGATGAAGAACAGACAAAACTTGAGGCAACAGAGCTGTACAGGATGATTGAATAGTAACCCCCCCCATTTTAAAATACTTATAATTTATTAACTATAATTTTACAAGAAATTGATATAAAAGGAAAGCATTTAGAATGAGGTTTTATTTAAAATTCGACATGGGCACCAGATTTAGCTACCAGCTTCTCGAGTCCAGACAGGAACATTGTCTCAGTTATTCTCAGAGTATGTATAGTTAGCGTATATAATAAGCGCTTAAAGATATATATATATATATATATATATATATATATATATATATATATATATATATATATATATATATATAACTATATAACTATGAACCTAAAGAGCCAGCTTGCCCTGAAGATCCGTGTAGGTGAAACCTAGGTAGGTTTACCTGGTTCTTTAGGTTCATAGTTAGATTTGCTCTACTTAGTGTATTGAGCACTTTACATAGTTACTTTTGCTTGACTCGTTTTGGAGGTTTTTTTTCTTTGGAATCTGAGCTTGGATTCTGGACGATTGTTTTCGCCTCAATTACATGTTCTTAGTTCTTTCTTTTTTTTTAGCCCTTATTTTCCCTTGGGCATTGGTTTGTTCATTTACAAGCCAAAACATCTAAAATTTTCCCAAACGTGTATAACCATTATATATATATATATATATATATATATATATATATATATATATATATATATATATATATATATATATATATATATGGAACTCAGTTGAGACTTGAGACGGGGCACAGTCCTGTGGGTAAAAAAGGAAACTCAGTTGAGTTCCACTACGGAATATGTGACCGAACAGCGCTATATCGAGTCTGATTCGCTAACTCATCGTCACCGAAGCCCGTTGGAACAGTTGGTATGGCGTTTGGAAGAAGGTCGAAAGTACTTGGGAAATGAAAATAAAAGAAATTTAAATAGCCATAGCACATTTCTCTCATCCTTTAACAACAATACACGGAAGGTTATTCGTGAATATGAATGGATTTTATTACAAATTAGCAGACATAATGTCGGTAATAAGCAGGCATTCCTAACAGAGAAGTTGCTGCCTGAATACACTAATTTATATATATATATATATATATATATATATATATATATATATATATAGTCAAACCTAGAGAACCAGACAAACCTACCAAGGTTTCACCTAAGCGGATCGACAGGGAAAGCACTTTTTGAGCACTTTTTTGTTAGTTGTTTACTCGTATCGGTTTTTTTTTCTTTTGACTTTGGAACTGTATGTTGTACGATTATTTTCGACAGGCGTTCATGTTCCTGGCTCCTTCATTTTTTAAAACCTTTTTTTCCTTCGATATTGATTTGATCATTGGCAAATCAAGAAATCGAAGATTTTCCGAGGCGAGTGTAGTTACCTATATATATATATATATATATATATATATATATATATATATATATATATATATATATATATATTACAATGAAGAGAAAAAGAGTAAGATATATAATCCGGTGTTCTTATTAATATTTTTATTTTTACAAAACAGTGCTCAATGCAAATCTACAGAGCATAAATATTATAATTTATTTCTTCAAAAATATGGTTCCATCGCTACACAGGAATTACCTGCCTGTGTAGCGATGGAACCATATTTTTTTATTAGTAAATTTATATATATATATATATATATATATATATATATATATATATATATATATATATATATATATATGGCACAGTCCTATGGTTACAGAGAACTTCAGTTGAGTTCCACCACGGAATATGTGAGCGAGCGAGCGGCGCTATATTGAGTCTGATTTGCTGTCTCGTCTTCACCGAGGCCCGTTGAACAGTTGGTATGACGTTCGCTTGATAACCTAACTGTCCGGGTTTCAATTCTCGGTAGTGGATGCGCACTGCTGATGAGTCCCAAATATAGGACGAAACGGTCCTCCAGTGCTTTCTGCATTTTGTTGAGGTTTCTTTCAGACTCAATTAATTACTTAATTATATATTTTAGAATTGGACATAGCCCGACAATTTATTTAAAGACATTTATATTATGTTTAACATAATATAAATACATGTAAATATAAATACATAAAATACATGTATCTATAAAAAGAACGTTAAACATAATATAAATGTCTTTAAATATATATATATATAATCCTTTTGCATGGCAGTGGATGCTGGACAATTTTCCTCGTAGATCAAGAGAAGACTTGAGACAGAAAGATGCTAAGAGTAGCAGAAACTTATCAAAGAAGACATATAGTGTTCAGATATTTCGCTCATCAGAGTCCAGACATGAGTGTGTTTTTTTCGGCCCTAATCAAAGCTTTTCTTCAGCATTCATTCCTTCTGCTATTCGTCTTCTGTTTAGATGTCAGGCTGACCATTCTGGTGGTCTTGTAGTACTGAAATTGTTGGAGATGACCATATAAAAATGGAAAGAGGTGTATTTTCACCGGATTTAATAATACATAGTATAACAGGCATGGCCAACCTTTGTTGAGTAATGGATCGCATGATCTATGGCTCATCACATAGTGGGCTGTACTACTGAAAAGATTCAAGGTCATTTTTCTTAGTAGACACCTCAACTATATTCACTACAGAAGATCATATGCGTAAGCGAATACCTTAGAAATGGTAGGAAAGTTGTGTATTTTGAAAAGTGTTATTAAAAAAGTTAAAGTCCTGCTAGAATATTATCACAAATGACAGTGTGATTAACACGTGTTGCTATATGTGATTCTTTTCGAATTGATTCATTTGAAAATAAAAATTTCTTCATGAGAGAAAAAATTCTCATGAGCGTTTTCTCTTTCAAAAGCAAAATATGTTTACACGTATGATCTTCCTTAGTGAAATTTGCCCACTATTTACATTATTCGGATTATTGACCTCATTTTGTCACCATATTTATCACAACGTTTCGGCCGATTATACGCTCCGGCCTTCTTCAGTTGGTTGGAATGTCGAACTGAACCTTTTATTTCGCTCGATGGGGTAGACTGTTCTAGTTCCACGTGCCATGTCTAATGGATGTCAGTTATCAGTTATCTCCTGTTAATTCTCCTCTCCAATTTCTCCACAGCCGTAACCAGGTATTGAACTGACAATTCTTTGCGTCCTGACACTGGATCTAACCAACGCTTTTATCCACTGGTAAAAACACATGCAACGACAACAGCAAAAATTGCAATATGAGCATTGGTAAAAAAAAAATGAAAATCCCAGAAATTCATAAACGGATGTCCTCAAGGACACACGGCACAGTGCAAAAAGGCGTTTAATTTAATTTTCTTAGGGGCTTTGAAGTAATAAAAATATGACGTCATTCTGCTTTCACAAGTGGATACATGGCTTTACGAATTTCAGAATGTTTGTGCATCAATCCGAGGACAGTGCAGGGGAATCGAAAAGAGTTGGAGGATATATCCAGACAACATCAGGCTGTTTGGAGTAATCACTAGTGACGACGACTTTATGCCTCCATTCGTGTTCACCGAGAGTCTCATACTCATCAGAGCGGCCTACATCAAATGTCTTGGGGAGATAACGCTGCCCTGGATTAAGAGGGTGACAACAGTCGCACAAGCAGGTGAACCCAGTCATGGCTGTCAGACAATTTCTACGACCACATCACATCTGGCCACTTAATTCCCTAGACTGCAGCCCCGTTGATTATTATGTGTGGGGCGCAGTTGAGCGAGACACCAACAAAACTCCATGTAAACCAAAGATGAACTGAAGTCAAGGATTATGGCAGCATTCACCAACTTAAACAAGGAGACAATCGAGAACAGATGCAGATTACGAAGTCGTCCGAAGGCCGTGGTTGAAACCAATAGCTATTTTTTATTGAATAAATTTACTCTTTAGTATTTAAAGATATTTTTTGTGTAATTTTGATAAATATATCTGTTAAAATGGGATGTCAGTGTTATTTTTATTTTTGTGTAATTTGTTGACAATTTATCCATCGCACCCTATATGCTAGGCATAGGATAGTATTCAGGGATATCTAGTTTAATGGCTTCATTAATCACGGTTGTAGAGTACATAACCTTTTTCAGTGATGTTTACCGATGTTTCTCTGCTTAGTTTTACAAAGTCCGATGGCGATTCAAGGTGCAGCGCTTCCGTTCACAGGTTAGTTCCTGGAGTCGTGCTGTATATGCCAATGTCTGTACACTCATGGTGATAATGTCGATTTATCTGATCTTGCTTATTCCATCAGTCCTTTATTTGACATCTCAGTACTGATCAACAAGGCTAGGCGCAAAAATCGGTGATGAATTCATTCATACGTAGCAATTAGACCTGGCGGAGCACATCGCTCTATAAGTCAGACCACAATTTGATATCCTCGATTTGAATGAAGGCTCACCATGGTCGGGGAGGATTCAGTCTGGGAAGCCCTCCTCCCACCGGCGTATTTTGGCAC